>JAZHRO010000062.1:48100000-49300000 GCA_037157565.1 Thalassia testudinum
AACAATTTGATTTTCTTTATCCTCTGGTTGAGCCTTGTGTGTGGAAATCATTTTGGTGATTGGAAGCACTTGAATTGAAGTGCTTTGGCTCCCTTTCACACTAATCTAAAACTGATTCGTGCATCCACACATAGAAATCTCCATCTAGGGAAGCCCATTGCATTTTAGCATGCATTAACCAATTGACATTGAAGAAGGGTTTGTTGGGCTTAGAAGAAAACTTGTATTCTCTCAAAACCCGAAGATTGGTTGAATTGATAATTCAGCGAAATCTTAAAATCCATACTACTTAAGGCTGAATTCAAAAAACCATTCATCAATTAAAACTTCAACTCGGGGGGATTTCCCCGTTGCATGATTGGTTTACACACTCTAAAAATCAATCACTTGGGCATTACCCGTAAATAACGCCCTTCACATTCCAGAAGCACTTGATCCTAAGCCTCTAACTAAAATTGGCAACAACTTGACCCTTATTAAGGATTGGAGGTCTAACTACCTGCGTGTAGGGCCTACGTGCTGGTGAGGGTTCCCGCGTGCTATCGGGTGTCTAAGACTGGGGCAAATGGCCTTTCAATCTGGCCTGGTGGTTCTGCGGTGCTCGCATTCGGTTCCGTAGGTCGTGATAGTAGGTAACTTAGATCTTTAGGTCTAAGGGCACACTGTAGAGGTTAGGAATTTGATTGTATTGAATTGTCATCAAGTGTACCTTTGCGGCGTCATTTCTCTCATCTCTTTTTCCTTCTTATCCCCCCAATTCTTCTCGCGGTAGTGCATGTTTGGGAGGTCACAAAACCCTGAACTGTGTGAATTGCCTGATAATTTTAGAAAAGAAGCCGAATCGTCCTCCTCCTCCACAAACATGGCTGCATGCCCACCCCCAAATCCCGAGGGAGGAAACCACCCTCAGAACCCACCAGGTGGTGGAGCCTTAGATCCCATAACTCGCCTCCAAGCCCAAATGGAAATGTATAATGAACAAATTGAAGCCATAAGGGAAACATTGGAGGAAATGCAGAACCCTCCCGAACGGGAGGAGCCTAGGTCTCTTAGCTCTTATCAAAATCCCGCTGCTACAGAGACCATAGGACAAATTCAGGTCCCCATGGGCGGGGACGACTATGAATTAAAACCTAACATAATTGGCCTGATAAATTTTCACTTCCATGGTCTTGCAAGTGAAGATCCTTTTCTCCACTTGGAAGACCTAACCCGATTGGCTGAAACTGTTAAACCTAGAAATATCGGGTTACCTATAGTCCTCATGAAAATGTTCCCATTTTCATTGCGGGATAAAGTGTCGCAGTGGTTACGCACCCTTAGGAGAACCATCCACTCTTGGGAAGAGATGCGAACAGCGTTCTCAAGAAGTTCTTCCCAATCAGGCAAACCAATGCGCTTCGCCGTGCTATCACTTCATTTACGCAACAAAATGGCGAACAATTTCATGAGGCATGGGAGAGATATAATGACCTCCTCAGGAAGTGTCCGCATCACGGTCTGCCTAAGTGGCATATAGCCCAGATTTTCTACTATGGGCTAAATGAGACTTTGAAGCAGATTGCAGACGCTTCCTGCAGAGGGAATTTCACGAATAAAGACGAGAATGGAGCATTCGAATTATTTGAAAATATGAGCGAAAACTCAATGAATAATGCTTCCATTGTTGCCTTTAATCGTACCAGCCTGCCCCAAAATGTCCACGAAGTTGACACGGGACCCTCCCATTCATCCACTGATCTTAGCCTTACCGCACAGAAATTGGATGAAGTCTCCGTCGTGCACAAGAAGCTGGACGAGCTTCTGGCCAACCCTGCTCCTTCTTTGGCAAACACCCCCACCTCACCACTTCGTCACAATCCCAATTCTTCCAATACCAGGCTTATCCTGAGAAACCCCGTAAGACCTTCCTTACTAAGTGTCGCTCCGAGCGACTCAGTAAGTCATGTGGATCTGGCTTCTGCGAGCCAGTATTTTGACACGGAGGACCAAGCCTCCATGTGCTCGGATGCATCTTCTGGAATAGAAGACGCTTGCGCCCTAGGGAACAACCCGTTCTCTGCCACTTATAACCTAGGGTGGCATAATCATCCGAACTTCGCATGGTCCAACAACCCGCAGTGCCAAAACCCCGCGGGTGGACCAATGCGACCGTCCGCACCCGTCATCCCAAGGGCCCAATCTAATCCTATGGCAAATCCGCCATCAAGCCCTTCCGTACAGCAAGCAAAACACGCATCAAGTCCTCTTGACAAATTGATGCGAATGATGACGGAAATGTCAAAGCGCCATGAATAGAACATGACCTCTCTTCAGCACCAATTGGCACAGCAGAATGCTGAGATCAATCAACTACGCATGGCGACTCGATCTCAGGGCACTCTTCCCGCCCAACCTGTTCCAAACCCGCGAAATTTCGTACCCCGTGGTCTGCAACCACAGGTACGACCCTTTCAGGGGCAGGTTCATCAAATTCTGCAAGCTCCGAGCATTCCACCAAGATTTCAGGCTAATCCCGCTGCAGCACCGCACTCTTATGTCCCTATTGCAAACCCTCCTCCGCCTTATGATCCCACTGGACCTGCATCGTCCAATGCTTTCACTACGAGGAGTAGCAAGCAGACCGTCGATCCACCTTGACCTGATCCTGGCCCGTCTTCTTCATCGCCCTCTCATTCGGGATGCACACCGCATTCGCGAGAGGACAATACACCCAAATTGGTGCCAGAATCAGTCCCATTCCCTGAGGCTCTACTGAGGGAGCCAAAAGGCAAGAAGAAAGATACGCAGGCCTTTGATAACCTGCGTAATTTGTTCAGGGATGTTGAAATCAAGGTACCCCTGCTAGAGGCTATTGACCACATACCTACTGTCGCCCGATTTTTCAAAGACTACACAACACCCAGGCAACAGTCAAAGAAAACTAAGAATCCGGTGGTTCTCTCGCCTCATTCGAGTTGTGCTATACTGTCAAATCTACCATTGAAGCAGAAAGATCCGGGCACACCGCTTATTTCCTGTAGCATCCAAGGCTGCAATTTTAACCGTGCCCTACTTGATCTAGGATCTTCCATCAATCTTATACCAACCATCATGCTCGAAAAATTTTCCTTGGGAAATCTGAAACCCACCCCTATCACGTTACAGTTGGCAGATCGTTCTGTCAAATTCCCAAAGGGTGTGGTGGAAGACGTGGTGGTTAGGGTCAACAGTCTCTATTTTCCTGTTGACTTTCTTATTTTAGATATGGAAGTTCCTAGCTCACTTTATGATTGTCCAATCATCCTTGGTCAACCTTTCTTGGCCACAGCCCGCGCCCATATCGACTGCGAGTCGGGCTGTATTGAGATTGCCGTTGGATCTGAAAAGCTCAAGCTTAACATCTTCAAAGCAGCCAAGAACTTTGATTGCGATTGCATCGAGGATGACACGTCTGACGAGGACATGGCCATCAGCATGTGTATCGGATTAATTGGGACCTATTCTGACTGCTGCGGATTACCTGTAAGCATTGACGATTGCCTGACCGACACATATTGTGACGTTCCCCCATCCTTCCCTATTCCCGTACCTGCTCCTGACCAAACTTCTGACGAGGTTTTCTCCGCTTCCCATACCTCATGGTCTAAGTCATATCTGGGCTACTCATCGTCGGTTCACACTCTTGAAGACCAGATTGCCCTTTCTTTCCCACCAAATCAGGCGGATTTGCAAATCCACACTGGGACCTTGAGTCCATATACTACTCACAGGGGCTATTCCTTTTTGGATCAATCCATCCAAGAAGCCCCTCTTCTTGGCCAATCTAAGGGCCAATTTCTTCCTCCTAACTTGTTCTCCAATTCGCCTAGGACACTCTCGTCCCAAGAAATGCCAGACCTTTCACCATCCACTCCCGAGCTGAAAGAGCTTCCTAGTACACTTAAGTATGTTTTTCTAGGACCAAATGAAATGCTCCCTGTAATCATCAGTTCAAAATTGACCAGGGAGCAAGAGTGCAAACTAACTAAGGTCCTTATGGAACACAAGGCAGCCATTAGATGGTCTTTATCAGACTTATCTGGCATTATCCCCTCCTATTGCACTCACCGTATATATATGGAGGTGGAGGCTCGACCTTCCCGCGAGATGCAGCAATGTCTCAACCCTAACATGCGGGAGGTCGTCAAAAAGGAAATCATTAAATGGCTGGATGCAGGTATAATCTACCCGATTAGCGATAACCCCTGGGTGAGTCCGATTCACATTGTGCCCAAGAAGGCTGGATGAAGTCGGTAAGTGTGACGACCGGGTTTTGGTTTTGTTATAACGTTGTAGTAAAGCCGGTTATTACCAACATTTCAAATATAAATTTTTTACTCGGAAAATAAAAGAGTTCCCGAGGTCGAACTCAGGGAGCAAGTTGTATTCTAGAGATATACATGTTTCTTTTACAAAATAAAGAAAGAGAGAGGGAAAGAATTTGTTGTTCTCTTTGTTTTCTCCTCGTGATGCTCTTCTTTCTTTCTTTCTTCAGATCTCCTTCTTCTTCTTCCTTGGTTTCTGTCTTGGCCTCTCTTCTTCTTTTTCTGCGGTCTCTTCTGTGAAGGTTTCTTCTTCCTTGGCTCTGCTGTACTTCTTCTCTGCAGCCTTTGCTCAGCCTCTTCTTTAGAGTTTCTTCTTGCTTTTCCTCCCTGCGGCTAAGTGTCAGCTTCTTCTTTTCTTTTTCAGCCAGGGACGTCACGCGAAGCTTTCTTCCTTAGCTGCTTCAGGCCGTCGTCTGATTTCCAAATCAGACGACTTAACTACCTGTTACTACAGTTAGCTTCCTTCTTCCGCAGGTCTTCTTCTTCGCCTGTGCCTGCACACTTCAGAGCTTTTCGTCAGAGGCAAAACCTACTCTACCCTCGCCCCCCCGCGTCTCTCTCTCTCTCTCTGAAACCACTCTTGGGAAAGCTCTCCCAGAGCTACCGGGTAAGCGGGTTCGGGTCAGGCCCGGGTCCAGGCCCACCGGCGTGCGTGGTGGGCGAGGAGTGCAAGTCAGTCTTGAGTCGGGTCGGGTCGGTTCGGGTCAGGTCCGCGGGGCGTGAGCGCGGACGAGACCGGGTAACCGGGCGGGTGAAGGGGACCTCACCCCGTGTGCTGAGGCAGTAAGCCTTCAGCACTTTTGCATCTTATGTCGCTGCGGCTCTTCAGGCGTTTCCGAGGTGGGACTAAATGGCCCACCTCAATTGCGCGCCCGCAGCGAGGAATTCAGCAGGAGATGGCGGCGTCGCGCGAAGCTTTCTTCCTTAGCTGCGAACCTGGTGTTTTGCCAAACTCCTCGCAAGGCCTGGGAGTGAATCTGGGCTTGGCGCTGAGCGTGGCGCGCCTGTGCTGCAGGCGGAAACAGTTCCTCCTGCGCATCAATGGCGGCGGAGGTCGGGTGACCTGTTCACAAGAAAACGGCCTCTCGGCCTAATCAGAGAGTGCCAGGAGCTTCGCCAGGGTGCGGCGAAGCTCGTGTGGGTGGTGGCGAGGCGCGGGGCGGCGTGCGAGGGCTGCCCTAGGTCGGACTGTGGGTCGGAGGATGGGTCTGTTCGGTGGAGTTGCAGAGGGTGATGTGGGGGGAGTGGCAGGGCGGAGGTTGATCAGAGTGAGGAGGCGGAGGTCCTGCGGTGGTCGGCGAGCCGTGTGGGTCGCTGAGGTGATGGGAGCGGCTCGCCGGAGGGTGGTCGGAGGCGAAGGGGGTGAAGGTGGTCAGGGTCGGTCAAGGGCTTAATTGAATAAATTGAAAGCGGGGAAAGAAAGAGGGGGAGATGGGGAGGAGTTCTGACCTAGCTACGGAGACGAAAGGGGCCGGGGCAGGGCGACAGTCGTATCGACTGTCGCCGGAGAAGAAGATGCCCAGTGGGGGGAGGACGGTGGTGACGACGGGGCAGAGGCAGCGCGCGCCGGTATTGCGCGACGCGGGAAGAGCAGGGGAAGAAGTCTCTGCTGCTGGTATTGCGGCAGAGCGAAGAGGAGGAGGAGGAAGAACCGCCGGAGCTGGTGGGCGTCTGCCGGAGTGAGAAGAGAGGAAAGTTGGGGGTTTTCTCCGTCAGATCCGAGCTGGGAAGAACGGTGGAGCGACGGGGGGGTATTTATAGGGATCAAACAGGGAGGAAGGCGGAGGGAGACGACGTGTCTCCCTCGCCGGAGGATGGCCGGAAGCAAGAACCCATACCGTCCGTGCGTTCGCACGGCCGGTATGGTGGGTTATAACGACCAGGGGGGTGTCCCTGCGACGGCTGACGACGCAGGGCACCCCCGATTTACTTGCCAGGTCCCTCACCTCACCCTGCGCGGCGCCATGCTCCGCGCAAGGTCGCCGGAGCATGGTGCTGGCAGGTTTTGCAGGAGGGACCTGATTGCAAAGAACGAAGGAGAGTTAGGGGCCAAAATGCGAGGGTTCAAAAGTTGAGGGCCAAAGAGTAAATATATGAGGACCAAAGTGTAAAGTCAGTCAAGGAGGTTTCTTCTTAGGCTCAAGTTTTTATACATGACTAATTAGGACCTAAGGAATCTGATGGTGAATTTCATTTTCATATTAAACCTTGTTTGACCGGTCAATTTGCGCAAAAACCCAAATTAAGTTATTAATTGGGCATGGTTCTCAATGTAGGTCAAAATGGGTTCTAAAGGCCAAATTGAAGGTTCTAAACCCTAGAGATTATTTTTCTATGAATTTTAGAGGGTTTATTCTATTTTTACTTTGCCTCGAACCTTGTGAATTGAAGTGGGTTGTTTTAGGGTTACAGATTATCATTTAGTTTCTTGGAAGTGCTGTAGCCCTTGCTAGATCATCTCATCCCACTTTTATTCTTATTAAGCTGCTTTGACCTATGTTTGGGCCCTGAATTACCCTGTATGCAGATTATACTGGTAAAATTGCACTTTTACCCCTTATGACTTGTTTTCTTCTCAAACTCAGAATTCTCTGAGTTAAGCCTTTCCTTGAGATATGTAGGAGCTTTTATCCTTTGTATTAGGTCAAAATGAGCTAGTTATGGCTCATGATGAGGTTCTCATCATACCCCCATGCCTAGCTTTTGCTAGTCCCTTAGCAAAAACTTAAGGTTTCAACCCTTGTTCTAGACCATGAAGTTCTTAATAGCTTCAGATAAGTGCTTTTTTTTTTTTTTTTATATTTGAGCATAGATTAGGTTAGAATGCTGACCATAGGCCTAAAAGGTATTCTAGTACCAATCAAGATCCAAAATCTGTCTAGCCTTAGCCTCAGTCTTTTAGCAAAGGTTTTTAAGGCCCACAAGAACTAACCTAAGGTTTATTGGACTTCGTGGTTAAAGCACCCGTGCTTGCAATGATTTTAGCCCTGGCTCAATTTGCAGTGCGTTTTGTAAGAGAGAGATAGAAAGTTTTTCTGTTTGGAGAGTTTTCTCTCTCTTTTTCTTTTTAGTTCTAGCCTAGGATTGGCTTTTCAACACGGTCTGTATCAGATTCCTTGCTCCCATCATCAATCCTCAAGGGTTCCTGGCGATCGATGCTTCGAGATAGCACCGCCCATGGCAACCCCCGGAACCTTGGCTATTGAGATTTCGAGATAATCCCATCCATGGTGTTCCGTGGCCGAATCCAGACCCTGGCAATTGACACTTCGAGATAATGCCATCCATGGAATCTGAATCAGCAGAGTGCTTACATGCCCCCAGTAGGATATGTAAATATCCTAGGAGACAAGCACCGAGGAGATGATATTTTGCTACGCATCTTCGAGGGGATTTCCCGCCTCTCTGCGCTGGGAACTCATCCAAATCAACTTGTGTTGATCGGCCGCTCCTATTCTAGGTGTTCTTTTCAGATTTTTGCGACGCTTCTGCGTGATTCTGATTTTTACGCTTGCTGAACCAGGCTGTGTGTGAGGTTAGGGTGCTTAGGTTACTGAGTCCCGTAAACCAAAAATTAGTTAACGAGGCCGAATACTCCCTAAGCCTTAGACCTAATACTTCAGCTTTTCATTTTCCTCAACCTCTTGAGGAGTGTCCAGATCTTAATGGGTACTAAGAGTCTATTCAAGAATGCCTAAGGTTTGCATTCTTTACTAATCTTATTGTGCACTTTTCTTGAATGAGGTCTAGAACTTAGGTTAATTCCTTAGTTCCTTACTAATGACTATCACTTTTTCTCATAATTTTGTGCTCCTTTTTCATTTTGTTTCTTTTCTCCTTCACAAAATTTTCCTTCTCCTCTTTTCCTCTTATTCTTTTTCGAAAAATTTTTTAATTTTTATGGTATTTTTGGCATATGTGAATTTTTTGTTTGAAACCTTTTCTTACAAGTTTTTGCACTTTCATACCCCCCCATGCCTAAGATTTGCAATGTCCTCATTGTAACCTAGGGGTTTTTATTCAACTAAGTTCATACATTAGGATAGCTGTTTTGATGAGTGAATGGGTCGGGGTGACTGTTGCGGACGATTTCTAATCTCAGATGCAAGCACCTGAGGTGGAGTCGGCTGTCCTAAAGTGTGAACTTCAAGTGCAAAAAGCTGTCAGAACAAGTTTCAGGTTTTCAAAGAGAATGACGGGCTGCCTCCCGTTGAGCGCTAAATTTGATGCCTTCAGCCAAGCAGGAAATGCGATGGAGAGGGGATGGTCAAATCAGTAGAGTTTTGTAAGACAAGCACCTTGATTAAGAGCCTGGTTGGTCCAACCAGGTGCTTGTTCAGATCAACAGGCTGATGATGCAGCCCAAACCCAATCAATCTGGTGGGTTGATAGATGTGGATAAAAAGGTGTGGAGCCCACCATAAACTATGAAGCTCAGATGGATGTGGAAGTGTAAACGCAGGGTTTGGCTGAGTCGAATCAGCCTGGTCAGAGTAGGGACCCGTAGAATAATCAATGAATGACACGGAAACCCTACAGGGGTGATCAGAGACTGATAGAGCATGGTATGTAGTCTGATCAATGTTCGAAACCCGATGTGGAAATGCAATCGGCTCAGTGAGAGGTGAATCTGAATAGAAATTGAGTCCGGTTGCGGGTCGGGGTTTGGGAGAGGTTTTGATCCGTTCTGTGTGTGCGGACGAGGTGGCCATTGTGTACGAGGGCTCTTCTAGAGACGGATGATAGGTGGTTTCCTGTAGAGAGTCCTCTGGGTAACTATCAAATGCCGGAAGAGTGTCTGTAGGATGAAAGAAATCGGATTCGAGAAAAAATTTGGATTCTGGGTTACAATCACTCTTGGCATTTTCTGTTTTTGGTTCCTGAGGATCGAAAAGGAATGATTCTGTGTTATCAGTGATCTCGGGAATCAGGACCTCAGAGTCGGAGTTAGAGTCATGAGAACTGAGGTCGTAGATAGGCCTGGCGTGTTCAGGAAGGGGAATCTCTCCGCAATTATAGTCAGATTTGAAATTGTCGGAGAGTTGGCGAAAATGAGATTCATGATCATGAATTCCACCACAACAAAAATCATCAGATGTGGAATCAGCAGCCTGACTGGGTTCTAGCCTATATGTCAATTCTGGGCTCAAAAAGATGTTCTGTTCAAGCTCTAAGCTGGTAGGATAGACCCCATTAAAACCTTGCTCATCCAACTCCTCAGTTTCTGTATCATAAATTGGCATGTTTTCTGAAAAATCGATCAGATTTCCTGAGGATGTTGGAGAGGGATATTCATTAAATAGAGGCCCGGAATCATATTCTGTAAAAATTTGATCTTTCTCATAAAGGGCCTCATAATCTTCCCAATAAGTTTCAGATCTAGGTTCTAGGCTTAGGATGTGGGTAGAATTATTAGAACCTAATTCCGAATAACCTTCGAGGGTCACCTTATCAAAACAAGGGGTGGAATTTATACCCTCCAGAGGTTCAATTCTAATCTTGTTATTGCAGGAGTCTTGGAGTTCTAAGCTTGGTGATTCATGGCCTAGGGTTGGCTCAGCATTGTGTTCTCCTGCAATATCCCAACCTAATTCAACATTGTCTTCTATCTGGGTTGGGATTTTACAACCACTTTGTGCCTCAATCCCGAGATCTGGGAAACTGAATTGTTCCTTAATACTGTTCCAAGATGGTTCATCCTCTGTTTCTGGTATATACGGGTATTTCTGGTTGATAATTTGTTCTACAGATTTCATCATTTCTACCCGTTTTATAAGGGCATCTTGGTGTTGTTCCCAAAGTACAGGATTTGTCAAGCATTGAAGGTATTCAGATTGGTGTAATTTTTCCATCTCAATGTATCCTGTCATGAGCATATCTCGGGTTGATCCTTTTGAAATTTCAGTCAATAGAATTTGGGCACAGTTTATGATGAAGGCTGTGGTTGTTGGGACATCAACCTGAATATCTCCTATTGGTGTTGAGGTTTTTTCTTCTTTTTCATAGAATTTTATGGCATCCTCGATCATTTTATCTTTCATAGATCTCCGATATTCAGGTTTCTTGAATGGTAGTCTTAGGTGGTTTGGCTGCATATTTGGATTAGGTGGTGGAATCAAGATGTGGAATTAAAGGCTTCGATGTAGACTCATGTTGTGCCAAGATGGAAGAAGGGAGTATCAGAGGAAAGATTAATGTGGTGGTGTTGCATAAACAAGGGAACTGAGGCCTAACCTCAGGGCAAGTGAATTCCTAAAGGAGGATTCAAGGACCTCCTTCCAAGCATATACTGAAGGATGTGATGAGATTAAAAGGTGCTGGACCCAATCAAGACACCCAAAAAATGGGTTGGGTGACTATAGAGGTGCGGGGCAGATGGACCCCTTGATCAGAAAGATCGTCCACCTAAGAATTACCTGGGCAGCCAGAGAGGGAGAGTCCCGCGAAGACCCCTACACGGTAGAGCGTCCCCACGGGTTACAGGGTTTCCCCCACCCGACCTCTCTTGTCACTGCGGTTCCAGGTAGACCAGAATGGGGATCTTGACCTCTTAAGTCTACCAATTTTAAGATCAGGGTGCTTAAGGTTTCACTTGAACTTTAGTCTTTTTAAGTGCAAAGAGTGACCTAATTTAAGGTTGGTTAACCCAAAGGGGTCAACTTTACCTCTTGTTTTCTTTGAGAGCTTTTTGGGTCCTTTCTTTTAGGGTCCAAGTGTTTAAAGAGAGAGCCAATTGTTTAGGATTTTTCTTGTTAATTATTTTCAATCAATGGCTTGGGCACACCTCTTTTGGATTTCCTCAATTCTTGATTAAGGGGTGTGTCTCTACTGAAATCCTAATGTTTGACCTTATGTTGGCTCTACTTGGTCCATTTAATTCTTTGTTGGGCAATTAGGGCTCAAGCAAGAATGTGTTAGCCCTTAAATACCCTTAATAGTGTGCAGGAGTGATGAGTTGAAAACATGCAACTCTTTATGGTTACTAAGTATGGAAGACAGGTTAGCCCTATATTGCTTGTTCTTTTCTTTTCTTCCTCTTTAGAGTTTAGGGGTTAATAGTGAGAGGAAAAATTTACCTATCTTCGGAGTGGTTGTCGTCTGGTTGCTTGTCTTTTTGAGTTCCTGTAGCTGCACAAAAGAGAGGAGATTATCAGAAATTAAAAGAAACAGGAATGTTTACCTCTAGAATAGCCGTTGCTCCCCGGCAACGGCGCCAAAATGAAGTCGGTAAGTGTGACGACCGGGTTTTGGTTTTGTTATAACGTTGTAGTAAAGCCGGTTATTACCAACATTTCAAATATAAATTTTTTACTCGGAAAATAAAAGAGTTCCCGAGGTCGAACTCAGGGAGCAAGTTGTATTCTAGAGATATACATGTTTCTTTTACAAAATAAAGAAAGAGAGAGGGAAAGAATTTGTTGTTCTCTTTGTTTTCTCCTCGTGATGCTCTTCTTTCTTTCTTTCTTCAGATCTCCTTCTTCTTCTTCCTTGGTTTCTGTCTTGGCCTCTCTTCTTCTTTTTCTGCAGTCTCTTCTGTGAAGGTTTCTTCTTCCTTGGCTCTGCTGTACTTCTTCTCTGCAGCCTTTGCTCAGCCTCTTCTTTAGAGTTTCTTCTTGTTTTTCCTCCCTGCGGCTAAGTGTCAGCTTCTTCTTTTCTTTTTCAGCCAGGGACGTCACGCGAAGCTTTCTTCCTTAGCTGCTTCAGGCCGTCGTCTGATTTCCAAATCAGACGACTTAACTACCTGTTACTACAGTTAGCTTCCTTCTTCCGCGGGTCTTCTTCTTCGCCTGTGCCTGCACACTTCAGAGCTTTTCGTCAGAGGCAAAACCTACTCTACCCTCGCCCCCCCGCGTCTCTCTCTCTCTCTCTGAAACCACTCTTGGGAAAGCTCTCCCAGAGCTACCGGGTAAGCGGGTTCGGGTCAGGCCCGGGTCCAGGCCCACCGGCGTGCGTGGTGGGCGAGGAGTGCAAGTCAGTCTTGAGTCGGGTCGGGTCGGTTCGGGTCAGGTCCGCGGGGCGTGAGCGCGGACGAGACCGGGTAACCGGGCGGGTGAAGGGGACCTCACCCCGTGTGCTGAGGCAGTAAGCCTTCAGCACTTTTGCATCTTATGTCGCTGCGGCTCTTCAGGCGTTTCCGAGGTGGGACTAAATGGCCCACCTCAATTGCGCGCCCGCAGCGAGGAATTCAGCAGGAGATGGCGGCGTCGCGCGAAGCTTTCTTCCTTAGCTGCGAACCTGGTGTTTTGCCAAACTCCTCGCAAGGCCTGGGAGTGAATCTGGGCTTGGCGCTGAGCGTGGCGCGCCTGTGCTGCAGGCGGAAACAGTTCCTCCTGCGCGTCAATGGCGGCGGAGGTCGGGTGACCTGTTCACAAGAAAACGGCCTCTCGGCCTAATCAGAGAGTGCCAGGAGCTTCGCCAGGGTGCGGCGAAGCTCGTGTGGGTGGTGGCGAGGCGCGGGGCGGCGTGCGAGGGCTGCCCTAGGTCGGACTGTGGGTCGGAGGATGGGTCTGTTCGGTGGAGTTGCAGAGGGTGATGTGGGGGGAGTGGCAGGGCGAAGGTTGATCAGAGTGAGGAGGCGGAGGTCCTGCGGTGGTCGGCGAGCCGTGTGGGTCGCTGAGGTGATGGGAGCGGCTCGCCGGAGGGTGGTCGGAGGCGAAGGGGGTGAAGGTGGTCAGGGTCGGTCAAGGGCTTAATTGAATAAATTGAAAGCGGGGAAAGAAAGAGGGGGAGATGGGGAGGAGTTCTGACCTAGCTACGGAGACGAAAGGGGCCGGGGTAGGGCGACAGTCGTATCGACTGTCGCCGGAGAAGAAGATGCCCAGTGGGGGGAGGACGGCGGTGACGACGGGGCAGAGGCAGCGCGCGCCGGTATTGCGCGACGCGGGAAGAGCAGGGGAAGAAGTCTCTGCTGCTGGTATTGCGGCAGAGCGAAGAGGAGGAGGAGGAAGAACCGCCGGAGCTGGTGGGCGTCTGCCGGAGTGAGAAGAGAGGAAAGTTGGGGGTTTTCTCCGTCAGATCCGAGCTGGGAAGAACGGTGGAGCGACGGGGGGGTATTTATAGGGATCAAACAGGGAGGAAGGCGGAGGGAGACGACGTGTCTCCCTCGCCGGAGGATGGCCGGAAGCAAGAACCCATACCGTCCGTGCGTTCGCACGGCCGGTATGGTGGGTTATAACGACCAGGGGGGTGTCCCTGCGACGGCTGACGACGCAGGGCACCCCCGGTTTACTTGCCAGGTCCCTCACCTCACCCTGCGCGGCGCCATGCTCCGCGCAAGGTCGCCGGAGCATGGTGCTGGCAGGTTTTGCAGGAGGGACCTGATTGCAAAGAACGAAGGAGAGTTAGGGGCCAAAATGCGAGGGTTCAAAAGTTGAGGGCCAAAGAGTAAATATATGAGGACCAAAGTGTAAAGTCGGTCAAGGAGGTTTCTTCTTAGGCTCAAGTTTTTATACATGACTAATTAGGACCTAAGGAATCTGATGGTGAATTTCATTTTCATATTAAACCTTGTTTGACCGGTCAATTTGCGCAAAAACCCAAATTAAGTTATTAATTGGGCATGGTTCTCAATGTAGGTCAAAATGGGTTCTAAAGGCCAAATTGAAGGTTCTAAACCCTAGAGATTATTTTTCTATGAATTTTAGAGGGTTTATTCTATTTTTACTTTGCCTCGAACCTTGTGAATTGAAGTGGGTTGTTTTAGGGTTACAGATTATCATTTAGTTTCTTGGAAGTGCTGTAGCCCTTGCTAGATCATCTCATCCCACTTTTATTCTTATTAAGCTGCTTTGACCTATGTTTGGGCCCTGAATTACCCTGTATGCAGATTATACTGGTAAAATTGCACTTTTACCCCTTATGACTTGTTTTCTTCTCAAACTCAGAATTCTCTGAGTTAAGCCTTTCCTTGAGATATGTAGGAGCTTTTATCCTTTGTATTAGGTCAAAATGAGCTAGTTATGGCTCATGATGAGGTTCTCATCACTGGACTCATCATCCGTGTCAATGACAGGGGTGAATCCATCCCTACACGCACTCCTACATCTTGGAGAGTGTGTGTAGATTATAGGAAACTCAATGCTGCAACCAAGAAAGATCACTTTCCGCTACCTTTCATTGGCCAAATCCTGGAGCGGTTAGCGGGAAATAAATTTTTCTGTTTCCTGGATGGATTCTCAGGATATAACCAGGTGGCAATTGACCCCCGGGACCAAGAGAAAACCACTTTTACTTGCCCCTTCAGCACCTTTGCAACGCGCAAGCAACTTTCCAGAGATGTATGCTGGCGATATTTCATGACATGGTGGGTGACATTCTCGAGGTCTTCATGGATGACTTTTCGATCTTTGGTCCATCTTTCGATGAATGTCTTGCCAACCTGACTCGTATCCTTAGGAGATGTATTGATGTGAACCTCATGCTTTCTTGGGAAAAAAGTCATTTCATGGTACACGAGGGAATTGTTCTCGGACATATCATCTCCGATAGGGGTATCGAGGTTGACAGAGCTAAGCTTGATGTAATTGCTGATTTGCCTGTGCCTGGCTCTGTCAAACAAATCCGCTCCTTCCTGGGACACGTCGGTTTCTATAGGATATTTATCAAAGATTTCTCCAAGATTTCTCGACCTTTAACTCATCTCCTATCGACCGACGTACCCTTCGATATGGGCCCCGACTGCATACGAGCATTCACGCAGCTGTGTAATGCTGTCACCAAGGCCCCTGTTCTCCAGCCACCTGATTGGTCCCTCGACTTTGAACTCATGTGTGACGCTTCTGACCTTGCAGTCGGAGCCATCCTGGGATAAAGACGCGATAGACACCCCTTTGTGGTGTACTACGCCAGTAAGACGTTGGGCGAGGCCCAGCGTAATTATACTACCACTAAAAAAAGAACTACTGGTGGTCATCTTTGGGTTGGAGAAATTCCATCTTACCTTCTGGGCTCACATGTTATTGTTTTCACTGATCACGCGGCCATTCGCCATCTCATGACAAGAAGGATGCCAAGCCCAGACTGATTCGTTGGATCCTTCTGCTCCAAGAATTTGACATTGAGATCCGCGATAAGGCCAGAGCCCAGAATGTTGTGGCTGATCATCTTTCCAGACTGGACCCTGACCATATTGGACTTACTCTGCCGATCAATGAGATTTTCCCTGATGAGCACCTATTGGCAATTAATGTGGCAAGTGGACCTTGGTATGCTGACATTGCCAATTACCTTGCTTTTGGATCCCTTCCACGTGGCTGGCCTAAAAACTAGCGCGAGCATCTCATGGCAGAAGCAAAGTATTATTTCTGGGATAATCCACTTCTTTTTCGAATAGGTGCTAATCAAATCATCCTTCGCTGTATTCCTGACAGCGAATTCCCCAGTGTGCTATCCTTCTGCCACTATCAGGCCTGCGGAGGCCATTTCTCTGGGAGGAAAACTGCAGCCAAGGTGTTGCAGTGCGGTTTCTTTTGGCCCTCCCTTCACCAGGATGCACACAAGTATGCCAAGCATTGCACTAGGTGCCAGTCGTTAGGGTCAATGTCACGTCATGACATGATGCCCTTGCAACCCATCCTAGCTGTAGAAATCTTCGACATTTGGGGAATTGATTTCATGGGTCCCTTTCCTCCATCCAACGGCTTCGAATTTATCCTCGTGGCTGTGGATTATGTTTCGAAATGGATCGAGGCTATTCCCACGCATTGTGCTGACCATGTTATGTCCACTCGATTTGTCAAAGACCACATCTTTGCGTGCTTTGGGATCCCTCGAGCCATTATCTCAGATGGAGGAAGCCACTTTACCCATGCTTCTTTTCGGGCACTTCTGAGGAAATACGGAGTCCACCATCGTATCGCATCCCCGTATCATCCTCAGATGAACGGCCAGGCAAAGGTGTCGAACCAGCAAATCAAGTAAATTCTCCAGAAAATGGTTCGGCCTGACCGTAAGGATTGGTCCGACAAGCTGATTGACGCACTTTGGGCGTATCGGACCGCCTTCAAGGCTCCCCTTGGTATGTCTCCTTATAGAATCAGTTACGGGAAGCCTTGTCATTTGCCCGTGGAGTTGGAGCACCACGCTTATTAGGCGATTCGCCAATGTAACCTCGACCCAGACCTGTGTGGTCGAGAAAGGAAACTCCAACTCCAGGAGCTGGAAGAGCTCCGTCGTGAAGCCTATGATTCTTCTTTAACTTTCAAACAACGCACAAAGGCTTTTCACAACAGCCGTATTCGGCGGAAAGAATTTGAGCCATCTCAGCAAGTTTGGCTTTACAACGCCCGGCTCAAATTCTTTCCTGGGAAACTAAAGTCCAAATGGACTGGTCCTTTCCTGGTCTCGAGACCATTTCCCAATGGGGCCGTTGAGATTGAAGATCCCAAATCTGGGCATAAATTTACGGTCAATGGGTAGCGTTTGAAACCCTATCTTACTCATGAACCTGCCCTGTTAGAGAAACTGTTGCCTTGCTGGAGGGTAACTAATGTTGTGCCTCATCCTGAGTCCAGCTGGGGACGTTAAATTCAGCGCTCGTTGGGAGGCACCCCAACAACAATCACTGTCCACCATCACTTTTCACGCCACTATCACGATCACTTCACTTTTCACTTCACCACCCACCATCCACCCACCCTACCACCCTGCTGTATACCCTGCACCTCAGCTCTTGTTACCCGATCTTTCGTCCTTCCTCTACCCTTCCCTGCATGCATATGAGGACATAGCATCGTTTGGAATGGGGGGGTGGATAGGCATCCATTGGATCTGGGTATTTTATGGCATCATGCAGTTTTTATCTATATATATATATATAATGGTGTTTAGTAATGATCTGAAGGCTGAAACAAAAATACAATAAGTGTTTATGGATATTCAACCATTGTTTTGAAGACTTTCCAGGCCACAGAAGCTTGATTTGCTTAGGCTCAGCTTAATTCACTTGAGCATTGACAAGATAGATCGGAATCTCTCTTAACTAAGGACGTTTTCTTGTATGTGAGACACCAGTACAGGATCCGTTGGTTTGCTTCTACTCAAGAGCCTAAGTAATCTTGGTCCACACTACACATATCAAGAAAGACCAGGTGAACATAAGATCCAACCCTAGTGTTCATTAGGGAAGGTGGAGTCCTTACCTGTGAGCGCAGGTAGACTTTTTATCCCAGGCTTTAGTCTTGTGTTTAGGAGAGACTCTTTCCACCAAAAAGGAACTCTCCCACCAAAAAGAAAAGTGTGCTCCTCTAAATAATGTTGTAAGAGATATACTGACACGTGTTTCAAAAAAAAAAAAGAGAGAAGATGCAAATAAGTCAGTATATCTCACAAATTTCTATAAAATCTTCCTATGAAAAAGTTATTCTGGGCAAATACCCTTTTTTCTTTGAGCCACAAATGTCAGAAAATGGGAGTTGAGTTTTCTATCATCTTTTTAAGGGTCAATTCGAAGACACGAGCTGAAACTGGGACCAACCTGTACTTAAAAATTCGTGAAACCCTGGGCTTGAGTCTTAATGTTCATCTGGTCAGTCTTGATCCTTCACTATGCACAAGCCATAATCTCTTGAGCTCTCGAGTACAGCAAAAACCTCCTGGGTCCTGGAAATCGTACTTAAGGTTTAAATATCAAGAGTCCTGGTTAGTCGAGAGATGATCTATGTCATGTGAGACTTAAAGTACTGGTAGTCTTCTCTGCAATTAGTTCTCACAATATCCAACAATAAACACACCTATGGCACCTCATGAGAAAATCTTCAGCTTAAAGATCATTTCTAAATACAATACAAAAAAATGTTTTGCTAGGGACTAGCAAAAGATAGGCATGGGGGTATGATTGCACAGCAAAAATACACCAACAATTGTGCCATCTTGTGCTATTTCCTAGCATTACCAGTGCATATTAGGTATCCATAGTCGCATTTGTAAAAATACACGCATGCATGCATTTATTTGAGAGGGGAGGAGAGTGAATAAAATGGCCGTGAAATTAACGTTTTCCTCAAGTGCTACTTCGCAAATTCACCATTTTTATTTTTAATTTTATTTGACTTTGAATTTCTTCTCCGCGGCTGTAATACATGGCAGCTTCTTCCTCGTGCCATGTCCTGCTCAGCTTGCCCTGCACAGCCACTCCCTGCCAAGCCATGCACAGCCAGGGCATGGCTGTGCTTGCCTTCGTCTTCTTTAAAAAGAGCTCGACTCTCTTCTTTGCCGGGGGCCTGGTCCACACACCTACAGCAGCCTTCTTCACTTCCAGGCCGTCTCCTCCCCTCTCCCCTCCATACGCAGCCTCTCCTCCTTGAGGAGCCACGCTGAGGGCAGGAGCCGCTCACAGTGGTGCACAACCACCACTGTGAGTCCCACCATCGCCCAGCTCATCAAAGAGCCGATGGGCAAGGTGGTTCCCCGCTCTGAATTCATCATTCCAAGCATCTCCGCCATTGCCGCAGAGTCAAGGTCTGAAGCTCCACCAGCTGCAGCAAGGAACCAGCCGCCGCTTGCCCACGCGCAGGCCACCACGCGCCCCTATAGCAGCCAGCGAAGCTCCACCACGCACGCCAGCAGGCCACCAGTGCCCCTCTCCGTGCACCCTGTCGTGAGTTCCGCCCGTAACCCAGCCGGCGCAGATCTTCCGTGCTCACGCCAGCTCGCACAGTGGCTCCGCACTCACAGCACCGAGCACACCCAGTCGTGCGGAGCCGAGTGGCACTGTAGCCACTGTTCACGCTAGTCAGCGGACCACTGTGGCTACAGTGCAGCAACCGGTAAGTTTCTCACTTAATCGGTCACCCGGCGCGCCGCTACCAGCCGCAGCCCGCACCCGATCCAGCCTCGAGCCCGCTCCAGCGCCCGCCCACGCGTCTGCGTACGCCTGCTTCTGCCAGCGCCCGCACCCGCCTGCTCCCTTCGCCCACGTACACCCGCCCGCTTCAGCGCCCTCCTCACCGTGCAGCGCGATGTGCTGCGGCGTCTCTCCCTCACGCTCACTCCCTCCAATGCGCACGTCTTCGCGTGCCTACGCCCCTGCACGTGTGCGTGCGCCATCAGACGTCGCTCCGCTGCTGTAGACGACTTAAACGCCTTCTTCACTCCAGCAGTCTCTCGCTCTCTCTCTCTCTCTCATAGCACTCTCTTACACTCTCTGCACACACATACACACACACACTCACACTCTCGTACACACACCTATACTCTGCTATATACATATATCTATATATAAACATACATATATATATATATATATATATATTTATTTATTTATTTTTATACATACATACATATATATATATACATATATTAGTACTTGTATAACTATGTATTAGTCTATATACATACATATATACATATATATATATAACATATATATATATATATATATATATACGTATAAATATATATATATACATACATATATACATATATATCTATAACTATATATACACATATCTATATATATATACATATCAATCTACATATATCTATATACATATATTACTATATATATATATACCTATACATATATACATCTATATAGTTACATATACATACATATACATATATATATATCTATCTATACATATATTTACATATCTATATACATATACATATATCACTACATATACACCTATATAATTATAACCATATATATATTTATACATATACATATATATTTACTTATATACATACATATATATATTTTTTCATCCTACACGTTGTATTGCGGGAATATCTGCACTAGTTGCTGATATTCCCCGATACACGCATACAGAAAGCGTGTTCGCACTCATCTTCCACCAATCCACCTTACACTCCACGCGGCACTTCGTCCTGTTGGTTGCGTCTTCCTAGACGACGACCGACTCGACACCGTGCTACATGCCATCTCCACCTCCACCCCCACCCCTTTATACATATATAATATATACATATATATACTATATTCACTTTATCTCTGTTTCTCTTTCCTGCCAGTAAAAAGATAAAAAAATATATATAAAAAGGAAAAGATAATCCTTGACTTACAGGTACTCAGTCTTGTGAAGGCTAGTTTTGAAACCCTAATTTGGCTCAAAGCCAAAAACCTTATTTTGAGGGTGTACCTCAAGGACAAAAATTATCAGAAAAAAATCTTAAATAGAAAAACACCAAAAACACAATAAACGAACGAAAGAGATTCATTGTAGGAAAGGCGTAGAAACTTCTAATCCCACTTCCCTGAGTTCGACCCTGGGCCTAAAAGTGACCAAGATAAAATCAAGTAGGCCAGGTTAAAAATTTTTGTAAAGAGATAGTTAGGCTCGAATTAGGTTAACCACTATACGCATTTCAACGATAAAATCACCCTATTAACACAACCTGTTCGGGCCCTACACCACATCCTTTCACCGGCCAAGGTGGTTTTTAGATCCACCATTTGTAGATCTAAAAATTGAATGGCTCTTGGTTGCTAATTTTAGCAACCAAGAGTGGAGCCACCTTGAAGAGAGTTCTAGGGAACTCTAGGTGGGTGTGTGTGTGTGAATGGGTGTGTGTGTGTGTGTGTGGGTCGAAACCTAGGTGGCTAGGTGGGTTAGGTGTTGAAGCTACAGGTTACTACGTTATCGTATTTGGTTTTGAAAACCTGTCGTTGTAGTTTGAAAGCGAAGAACTCATGTTTAACAAATAAAATTTATACCGGAATAGAAATCTCAGGTTGAACTCAGGGAGGCTACGTCGATCTAAATTCGCAATTATATTTTTTAGGGTTTTTGTTGAAAAGCGGAGTAATTACAATGAAGCAATATAAACAATCAAAATAAGAGAGAGAGAGAAAACATTCACTTAATATTTCAAAATGTTTATACAATTAAACCAGTGAGAAATTACACTAGAAAGCAGGAAAACTATTACACTAGAAAGCAGGAAAATTCTACTCTAGAAAGCAGGAAAGAAGAATGGGAGAGAGAAGTTATCCTCCTCGACGATCGCTTGGATGACAAGCCGGACGGGACGACGCCTAGAAGACGAAGGACGAAGCAAGAAGAAGGGGGTCGAGGTAGGAAGAACTAGAATGGGGTAGCACGTCGTCGTCATCGCGGGATCCGCTTCCAAAATGAGGGCGAAAATTTAACTTTATCTCTCGAGGAGCATCCTGGGTGTGGGACAAGCTTCTTTTGAGCTTTAGAGAGGAAGAGAAGAGAAGGAAGGGATGAGAATTTCATATGGAGGGGGTCTCCTTTTATAATTGCAAGGAGTGAGGGCAATTTGGTCATTTTATGTTGAAAATCATTAATTCAAGACCTTTAGTGACGGATAAATCCGTCACTAAAGGCTTGAACGTGGCCGTAGTGGGCGATGCGCGCGCACCCGCTCACCTCCCCGCGTTCAACGCTTGTCCACGATCTCTCAATCTCGACATTCAATCGTAAGATCGAATGGTTGAGAACGATCCCTGCCCGCCTCAACCGCGTGCCTCATCACGTGCGATGGTGTGTTTCCTTGCCGCGTCAGATGGAGCGTGGATCTGATTGGGCGCTCACGGCCACCCGATCTCCATTGTACGATCGATAACGCCCGCTCATCCGCGTCTAATCAAAGCACCTCGCGGATTCGATCCCACGTCTTGAGGCAACCGAGAGCCTTATCCACTACGCTGCGCGCATGGATGGGCAAGCAATGCGTTTGCGTGGCACGCGATTTGGACCGTTGGATGGCTGCATCCTCCTTTGGCTTCAGAAGATGAAGCCGTCGGTCTGAGATCCACTCTCAGCCGTTGGATCTTGATCCAACGGCGAAGAGGCGTTGGAGATAAAGGCTTCAGCGGTTGTGTGCGGCTGGTTGGGCAACCGAGATGGCGCGATGTGGCGCCATCTTGGTCATCCATCTTCTGGGTGATGTAGATGGTGCCACAGGTATCGGATTGAGTCGATTTTCACGTCGTTAGGCTGGGATCGTCGATTCGAATCCATCCGTGCAGTTGGATTTGTCGTCTGAAGTACGGATTAACACCATCTTGGCCCTTGATCTCTTAGGGTTCCTCAGTCTCTATCTAATGCTATGGATATCCGATTAGGGCGATCTTAGAGTCGTTGAACTCCAATCATTGCTCTGATCAGATTCTTACGGTTGGATCTTCGATCCAAGGCTCCGATAAAAAATCGCCCTATCCCTGAATATAAAAGGAGAAAATTAACCTCCATTTTATTCAGACTAATCTAAATGCAAGATGATGCATGCTATGCAATATCTATAGTATGTAATGCAATTCTATGCTTAAGAACATGCATAAATAGACATTTTATGTAATATAAACATGTTTTCATCATTAGGATAGGTTTTGATGGGTTTAGGTCTAGGTTAGGTCTCAAATTAGGGTTGCAAATCCTAATTCACTGAGGTAAAGTGCAATTAAACTTAATACAAGTTTAATTGGGTGTGTGGAAACCTAATTTAGAGTAAAACAACTCAATTAAGTTAGGTCTAGGTCAATTGGACTCTCACTAAGCCCAATTGGACAATGTAATGAGATCAGGGCTCAATTGGACTCAATGAGTCCAATTGAATAGACTGAAGAGATTGACCATGATCCAAGTCAATTAGGTTTATTGAGGACCTAATTAGGTCCTTAGGGAGGTCTAGAGGTGATGTACTAGGGTTAGGGCACCTTAATTTAGGTTCCTAAGGGGTTAGAATTGGGTTTAGGGAGCTAGAGATCCAAGATCAAGGCTTGAATCTCAGAACAGGGTCTGGAGGGCAGTTCTAGACATTCAATAAAGTTATCAGATGTCTTATAATGAAAAATCAGAAGTCCATACTTATTGTCTGGACATTCAATCAGACTCAGGACGGATTCTAGGTTCTCTCTTGGGTATTCTATAGAAATTGGACGTCTGACCAAGTATCTGGACGTCCAATAATACTATATAAGTGGGTTTAAGGTGTGTGGGAGTTTGCTAAGGGTTATGGATGTCCTATAACTCATCTGGATGTCCAGATAGAGGCTAGAATTAGGGTTTTAGGGCTTCCTAGGGTACAGTGACCTAATCTAAGGGTGGCTAAGGCTTGGGGAAGGTTCTAGGCTGTCCCAGGGCTAGGATGGACCTAAGTTCTTCATAGTTTACTGCTTTATTCCTACTTAACAAAATAGCATACCTCAACCCCTTACACTATTATCTACTACATCTAATCTAGGTCTTTCACTCCAGCTCTGCTGCAACACTAGTTATTCTTTATTCTTCAGATCTAGCTTTAGATCCAACTTCAGATCTAGCTTCTGATCAGCTTATTACATTATTATCTACTACATCTAATCTAGGTCTTCCGCTCCAGCTCTGCTGCAACACCAGTTATTCTTTATTCTTCAGATCTAGCTTTACATCCAGCTTCAGATCTAGCTTCTGATTAGCTTATTACCTGCAATTGACATAATGCACCTAATCAGTACATTATAGCATTATTTTATGCATAGCTAAAAGAAAGTAGTAAAGGTGCTAGTAATGCTTATGCATGCATGAATTACCCTAACTTATGCTAAGTCCTAGCCTAATTTAGGTCAGTTATGCCTAAATTTTGCTAGTCCCTAGCAAATGCGAGACTAAATTATTCACAAAAGGGTCCCTAAGGGATTGATTATTTTATCAAGTGTATGCCTAGAGATTTTTCTCCTTTTTGTTCTCATCCTATGCTCTAGAAATCCAGACAATTGTGAAAGTATAGCTATGTAGCTTTTGCAACAGATTCGAGTGAAAAACTAATTCACCTCTAAAGCCTATACTTGACCCCTAGTAAAATTCTAGCGGGATAGGCAGACTTCTTCCCTTGGGGTATTCAAGATATTCTTTGAATTCCACCCCAGCTTTAAGCTTGGGTAGAGAATGTCTGAGGGATGTGGATGTTTATTTGGTGTCTCACTCTCAGTTGGTGCTACATAGAGATTAGTACTTCAGAATTTAGATTTCTGGATTATCAAGTAACTCAACTTAGAGAAAGATGAGAAAAACTATACTCTTTTCTGGTTCCTTTGTATTCATTATCCCTTACTCTCTCTATTTTTTTTTTCTTAGAGCTCACAATCTCACCAGATTCTCACATATGATCCGTATTTGGTGGTCTCACTTGGCATTAACACTTTAATTGAGTTCTCATAACCTTAACACTAAGTCAAAATTCCTCAGCCAGTATTCATGCGATCAGAAACACAGAAAAAATAGGTTAAGGCCATATTTGGTGGGTCTCAAATTTATTTGGTGGTATTACCTCAATGTAACTTAAATAAACACTAAATATTCACAAACTCTTTTTCTACTCTTTTCTTCTCTTTTTTTACTTTTCCTTTTTTCTCATTTTTTCTTTTTTTTTTCTCATTTTCTCTTTTTTTTCTTTTTTTTTCTTTTTCTCATTTTCTCATTTTTTCATTCTTTTTTTTTCATATATAATTTTTCTAACTCAACACAATCTGGCAACACATTCATGAATTTTATTGAAGAGGCATTATTAGGGATTAGTGGTACTCAAGAGACATTGGGTAGCATATTTGGTGGAAGTGCCTACTCATGGCACCGGGAAAGACGGATAGGATGGTGTATTTCTGACCCTGACCTCAATACCCTCCTTCAGCCGAGGATTCCATAAAGAATGATCGTAAACATCCACCTTAGCCCTAGTTTTATGAAAACTCGCTCTCCGCGTAATTGTCTAATTTGGTGGCTCTCAAAATGTATACACAGGAACCGAGAGCGAAAATTATGCCTAATCTTTGAGTATCATCACCTAATTATCTAGGATTCCAGATTCCTTGTACTAATCTTAGAGCACCAGTACTCTCTATTCTCTTCTCACAATATTTGGTGGATTTTTGGAAGAAAATCTACCTAACTCCCAAATCACTGTCCAAAGGTTTAGGAAAAGAGGCACTGCTTCTTCTCGACAGACTAAAGACGTTTATCAGTCTTCACCATGAATCCATTACAAATTCTATGTGTGTGTGAAAAGTTGTATTGGATTCCAGAATACAGGAATCACCTAGAGGATAAAATCCCTAATGCATTCTCTTAATAAGATAATCTTATTCATGGATGCACTATGTATATAGGTTATAAACAAGTAACCTCTTATATTCGTACTTCATGAAATTTTCCTTTCGGGTTACATTTAGCTTGACCCTAAATTTAGAACAAAAGGTGAGTGGGTGAGTCGGAAGTGGCTGTTGAGGATGATTTTTAGCTCCAATATGAGCCTTGGAGGTGGAGTCGGTTGTTCTTTTATTTAGGGTCCTAAAGTACGTTTGACATGCAGCTCCAGGGTTTTCCTAAATGTTGGCATAAAAATTTTCAATTTTGTCGTATCTACCCCCTGCCTAAGTTCTTGCATGTCCTCATACATGAATATAACAGAAAATAAATACAGTAGGGAGTAAATGGGTAGAAATCACCTGGAATTTCTCTTGATGTTTAATGTTCAGCATCGGCCAACCTGACAGTATGCAATATGCGAAAAGGAAATATGCTAAAAGAAAAATATGCTATGTATAAAGCAAGTATGTATAGGGTGATGGTAGAATGTGAGGTAGATGATGAGTTTAACGCCTCCAACTAGGCGAGAACTTACTCAGACATCCTCGATAAGATGAATGAGTTCATCAGCTGGAGGAGATTCCTGGGCCGTGAATGGCTGGAGGTGCTGGCCATTTACCATAGATACATGCCCAGATTTTGGGTCCCTGATTTGGACTGCCCCATTAGGATATGGGTGAATCACAACATATGGGCCAGTCCACTTGGGCTTGAGCTTCCCTGAAAAAAGTTTCAGTCACGAATCAAACAACTAGACTTGCTAGTTAGGCGTGAATGCCTTCCTCCGGATGTGGCGGTCATGAAAGGCCTTGGTCTTGTCCTGGTATATCAATGCGTTCTCATAGGACTCCCACTGGATCTCTTCTAATTCACTGAGCTAGAGTTTCCATTCTTGACCTCTCGCATTGAGGTCAAGGTTACATTTTCGCACCGCTCAAAAGGCGCAGTGTTCCAGCTCTACAGGAAGGTGATAGGCCTTGCCATATACCATACGATATGGTGACATTCCGAGTGGGGCCTTGTACGCTGTCTAATATGCCTAGAGTGCATCAACTAATTTATCGAACTAGTCCTTCCTGGCTAGTCTAATCGTCTTCTAGAGAATCAGCTTGATATGACGGTTAGACACTTCAGCCTGTCCATTGGTCTGCAAGTGATACGGGGTGGCTATACAGTGATGTACCCCGTATTTCTTTAATAATGACCTGAAGTGAGCATGGATGAAGTGGCTCCTCCCGTCGCTAATCAGAGTGCGGGGTCTTCCGAATCTCGCGAAGATGTATTCCCGTACGAAAGAAATGACGGTCTTATGATCATCCCATCTCGCCGGGATGGCCTCAGCCCACTTCGAGACATAGTCAATAGCTAGTAATATGTACTCGAAGCCATGCGAGTTCGAAAAAGGGCCATAAAATTGATGCCCCAGACGTCAAACACTTCTACAACCATGATGGGCTAGAATGGCATCATGTCTCTCCTGGCCATAGAATCGACCGACTAGCATCGTTTATAGTGCTGGGCATATTCATGTGTATCTCTAAAAATAGTTGGCCAGAAAAATCCCGATTGCAAAATTTTTGCAATGGTTTTCCATCCCGAGAAATGACCACCACAAGCATCGTTGTGGCAAAAAGATAACACACTAGGGATCTCATAATTTGCGACTCATCTTCGAATAATCTGATCTGCTCCAATGTGGAAGAGCAGTGGGTCATCCCAGAGGTAGAATTTGGCCTCCGTAGTAAATTTGAGTTTCTGGTCCTTGGATAGGTTTGCGGGAATCTTGCCTGCGGCAAGATAGTTTGTGATATCGTCGTACCAGGGGAACTTAATAAAGTGAACTGCAAAAAGGGATTCATCTGGAAATTGGTCGTGGATAGGCAGGGAATAAGGAAAGTGGGCTAGGTCCAGTCTAGATAGGTGATCCGCCACAACATCCTACTTTCCAGCTTTGTCGTGGATTTCAATATCAAATTCTTGCAATAGAAGGATCCATCTGATGAGCCGGGGTTTGGCATCCTTCTTTGCCAACAAATGCTGGAGGGCGGAGTGGTCTGTGAAGATGATAACTTTGGACCCTAATAGATAAGATTTGAATTTCTCCAACCTAAATACTACTGCTAGTAGTTCTTTTTCGGTGACAGTATAATTGCGCTGAGCCTCATTTAGTGTCTTTCTAGCATAGTATATGACAAAAGGTTTTTTCTCCTGACACTAGCCTAAAACAGCACCAACGGCGAAATCAGAAGCGTCGCACATCATCTCGAAATCAAGCGACCAATTAGGTGGTTGGAGAATCAGGGAATCAGAGACAGTGCTTCATAAAGTCTCGAAGGTGCTGAGACATGAGGTGTCGAATTTGAATGGGACATCAGTAATAAGGAGATTCATCAAAGGTCGTGCAATTTTCAAGAAATCACGTATAAATCTCCGATAGAAGCCGATGTGACCCAAGAATGATCGAATTTGCTTGACTGAGCTAGGTGGTGGTAAGTGGGAAATAATCTCAGATTTAGCTCAATCGACCTCAAGTCCATTTTTAGAGATCCTGTGCCCTAGTACTATGCCATCCCTCAACATGAAATGGCTTTTCTCCCAAGATAGTACTAGGTTTACCTCAATACACCATTTCAGGATTTTGGTGAGGTTATCAAGACAAGATGCGAAATCATCTCCAAAAATAGAGAAGTCATCCATGAACATCTCCACATAGTCCCCAATCATGTCAGAGAAGATGGCCATCATACAACACTGAAATGTTGCTGGTGCATTGCAGAGGCTAAAGGGCATCCGCTTGAAAGTGAATGTTCCAAAGGGGCATGTGAATGTGGTCTTTTCTTGATCTTTCGAGCTAATCGCTACTTGATTATACCCAGAGTATCCATCCAGAAAGTAAAAGAAACTATGTCCGGCTAACCGTTCCAAGATCTGATCAATGAAAGGCAAAGGAAAGTGATCCTTCTGGGTAGCCATGTTCAGTTTCCTATAGTTGATGCAGACCCGCCATGATGTCGCAGTGTGGGTCGGGATGGATTCGCCTTGATAATTTTTCACTACGGTGAGTCCAGCTTTCTTGGGCACTATCTAGATTGAACTCACCCATGGGCTATCAGAGATTGGGTATACAATACCTGCATCTAGCCATTTGATGATCGCCTTCTTAACAACCTCTAACATATTCGGGTTTAGCCGTCTTTGAGGTTGTCTCGAAGGTTTCACCCCCTCATCCGTGTAAATGTGATGGGTGCAATATGAGGGGCGAATACCGCGAAGATCAGCAATGCTCCACCCTATAGCAGCCCTATGGTCTTGTAAAACCAAAATCAGTTGATGCTCCTATTCTTGGGTTAAGTGAGCACTAATAATGACCAGGTATGTCTCACTTTCGCCCAAGAACACATACTTAAGTGAGTCAGGTAAGGGCTTTAATTCAATCATGGGTAGGTCAAAGTCAGAAATGGGAATAGGAGGAGCAAACTCGAAGGTGGGAATCTGATGATCCGGATGCGTGTGAATTCCTGTTGATTCGCTACCTGTGACATAATCAGTTGTGACTGCGTTAACGAGAAACCTGTTAGCTGTGGTCACGTCTTTTTGTAACAACAAGGGCGATCCAGTAGTGTACGGATCAGGATAGCTAGATTCAGGGGTGCTGTGGTTAGAAACACACCCTAAACAATCGGATCCTCGGGGAGATATGTGCAGTGCAATGGTCTCAGTCCCATGTGGATCGAGGTCCAAGAACCCTGATAGTGCCGACGAATGAGACATTGGGTCGTCACAAAGGAGCCCAATGTTACAACAGTATGTCAAATCTTCGTCTTCACCATCCTCCTCTATGCGATCACAATCAAAATTCCTTGATGCCCTGAATATGTCAAGTCGAAGTCGCTCATTACATAGGGCTATCTCCATACACTCGAGTGCACAATCAATGTTTTCTCAGGCTGTCTCTAGAAATGGGCAACCCAAAATGATTGGTGCATCTCGGAGATTAGGAGGAACTTCCATATCGAGAACAAAAAAGTCTGCGGGAAAGCAGAATCCGCGGACTTTTACAATCACGTTCTCAACCACCCCCCTCGGTGTTTTTACTGATCTATCAGCCAACTGAATCATGACAAAGGTTGGCTTTAACTCCCCAAATCAAAATCGATCAAATACGGTAGTGGGAGTCAGGTTGATGGACGAACCCAGATCTAGAAGGGCCTGAACAAATGGAGAATCCTGCAATAAGCAGGATATGAGTGGGGTACCAGGGTCTTTCCTTTTCGGCGGTAAGTCGGCTAGAATCACGGCGCTAGCCTCTTTTGATAGTACCGCCAGTTGTCCAATTCTAGGTTGTCGCTTCGGGATACAATAGTCCTTGAAGAACCTAGCGACAGCGAGGATGTGATCAATTACCTCGAGGAGAGGGACCTGAATATGTACTTCCTTGAACATTGACTTCAGGTCCTCAAAATTTCGCATGTCCTTCCGTACTACATTTCGCATCAGAGCCTCAGGAAAAGGGACAGGAATCTCATAGTCATGGCCTCTTACCCTTATATACCATAGGTGGCTCCTGAGATGGAGCCGAACTCGCCTACGGTGAAGGGTGAGAAAAATCAGGACCCACCTGCCTATGTGGTGGGTCAAATGTCTTCCTTCCACTCCTCAATGAGACAACATTTGCATCGGCTTGCTGTCCATGAGGTGGTGGGGGAGCGGAAGGGGCAGAGTATGCGGGGTTCAGCATCAAAGGCAGCTGGCCTTAAGCGTAATCAGGTGGTGTAGGAGGCGCCTGTAATATGGCATGTGCCTATCCCTGTGGTGCCTGAAACCTAGGTGGGGCACCTTGGTTCTGCACATACTGAGGGTTCGGGACAAGTTGGGAGGGCAAGGCTCCCTGAGTCCTATGCTCCTGCAACAGCTGGTTTTGTGTGTTCTGTATAGTCTGTATCTGGTCAGCCATTGCCTTCATTATCTGTAAGCTATCCTGCATAGACTTCCTCATCGATTCTTGTAGCTCCTTTTTCAGTGCCTCCAGAGGGTCAGCCTGCTTTGGAGGGTAACAGGCAGCTTGGTGCAGCGTTGATATATAGAACGGGGTTACTGCTACTGAGACGGGAATGGCTGCTGCCTAGGGTATGTGTTTTGCACATTCTCGTATTGCCTGGTATGGTAGTGTGGATCTTGATGTAGTCTTTGTGAGTTACCTGACCAAGAGAAGTTCGGATGCTAGCGCCAACCAAGGTTATACGTCTTTGAATACGAGTTATTACGCCTGTATCCTTGAATAGCACTGACGTCCTCGTAGGCCAAAGACGTCTGAGACGTATATCCATCAAGGGTATACGTATTATAGTCAGCGGGTGGTGCATAACCCTGGTCATATGATGCCAAATCAGGATTATTTACGGGATCCTGATATGCAGGATCTCGTAAATAAGGAGAGGATGCATCTCGAGTGAGTAGAATAACTCGAGCAAGAGGGGCTCAGGGTGCATGGAGGGTCTTGGAGTAGCAAAGTTCAGGTTAGATTGACTAATGGGAACACCATCATAAGCCCTAACTAGCTCATTTTGACCTAGAAAAGAGAATAAAATCTCCTACATAACCAAGTGAAGGTCCTAACTCAGAGAATAACTGGGTTAAGAGAAAAGTAAGAAATAAAGGGTAAAACTGTAATTTTACCATTGCAGTGCAACAACAGGATTTCTTAGGGATTGAAAATGAGTCAATTGGACTTAACAAGAGGAAAAATGGGATGGTTCAATCAGAAATGGGTTCATGTGCAATCTAAGAATTAAATGACATCCTCTAACCCTAAAACAAATCCACTTAATTTTACAAGGTTCGAGTCTGGATAAAAATCAACTAAACCTTCTAAAATTCATGGAAAAATATCCCCTAGGATTTAGAACCTTCACTTTGGCCTTTGGAACCAATTTTAACCTAAATAGGGTCCTAGCTAGTTATTTGCCTTAAATTGGGTTTTTATGCAAACTGTCTAGTCAAACGTGGTCAAAACTAAAATCCAACTTCACCATTGGATTTCTTAGGATCAAATTAGGTTTTTACCAAAATTTGGACCTAATGGGAGGCCACCTTGACCTACTCTGCAAAATAGTCCACCCAATTACTTTTATGCCCCTAACTTTTGAGAACTTTGCAGAAACCCCCCTATCTTCCTCACCATTCTTTGAAATTAGGTCCCTCCACCATTACAGCGGAGGAGTCCTACTCCGACGAGGATTCAAGAGGGAAGTCCTCCTTGTTTCTTCAGAGAATCCCTCTCAGATTTGAAAGGGAGATTCTCTGAGGAATTCCCGATCATGTGAACTCAATCACATGCCTTGATTCACACCCAAACTCTCGTGCGAACTCTCGAAAGATATGGGTATCTCACGGATTTCCTACTCGGGCAAGGAAACCCATGCTTGGAAGCTTGTCTTCCAAGCACAAGGCTCTCCGCTGGTGCCTATAAAAGAACCCCCAGGCCCAGACGATCATCTCAAGCTTGATTTGGCCGCTGAAACCCCCAAAATTCTTCCTCTCCCATCTCCAGCCAAATAGCCCGCAAGCTCCGATGATCTCGCCTCCCTCTTCTCGTCACTCTGCCACCATACCAGTGGCAGAGTCCTCTCCGCCTTGCTCTTCCGCGTCGCGCCATACCTGCACGCGCTTCTTCAACCCTCTCGTCGTCGTCGCCTCTTCATCTTAGGGCTTTCGTCTCCGGCGACGGCAAACACGTGCTGCTCACCCTCCGCCTCCCCCCTTCGTCCAAATACCCTCAATTAAGTTCCTCTCTCCCTACCTTGCACTTTCCCCCTCTTTAATTCACAAAACCCCCTTCGACAGCCACAAACCACCTCCGTCTTCCTCATCTCTTGCAGACCACCGACAAAGGCACATCCGTCGCTCCACGCAGCCACACACCTCGCCACCGACCGCAAAAGCTACACCATCATCCACTGATCATCATCCGCCCCTTCACTGACTGCCACACGCACCCTACACTCTCCCCGAACACACGCACTTTCACGGCCATAGTCTGACCTAGGCACGCAAGCCTAGGCCATTCTGAAGGAAAAGAAGAAGAGAAGAAAGGAGCCTCAGAAAGAAAGAAGAAAAGGCAGAAGACAGAGAAAGAGAAAGGAGCCAAAGCCAAAGAAAGAAGGAGATCAAAGTCAGAAGAAAAGAAAGAAGCTAAGGTAGAGACAAAGAAGGAAAGAAATCAAGAGAAGAAAAGAAAGAAGAAGACAGAAGAAAAAGCAGCTGCAGAGAAAGGAAGAAGAAATTAGAGAAGAAGAAAGAACAAACAAAAATTAATTCTATTTCTTTTTCTCTATTCATCTCTTTGAAGCATTTATATACATTGAACTTAATTCTTTTGCTTCATAATATTGTTGAACATCACATTTTATCAATTTGAGATTGTATTCTTAGTTTTTAAATACCAATTTGCTCCCCGTATTCGACCTTGGATTCTTAATTTTTCGAGTAACAAAATTCTTATTTGTTTACAAGGCGATTTCAACTATACTACGACGTAGTATTTATTCTTTATAAACCAATCTCGCCTTCTATTAAACATTTTGGCACCATTGCTGGGGAGCAACAGGCATTTTAGAAACTTTGATCACAACCTCTGATTTAGTACTAACTTACTCTCTTTCTTTTGTTGTGATTGTTTTAAGGGAAGAAAAGAAAGAAAAAAACAGCCGCACAACAACCACAATAGGAACAGGTAAATTCTCATTAGCCCTTTCTCTTAATCCCCTCAAAATTTGAAAAGGAAAACAAAGAAAAATCAATCTAGGGCTACCTGCTTCCATATTTAGTAATTCACCAAAGCTGCCTAATTTTTATTTCAACATATTTTTGAATTGCACATCCATTTAAGGTAATTAGGGCTAACACCTTCTTGATTGAGCTATGGATACCATCTTTGAGGCAACTAAATTTTACCAAATAGAGCCAACTTAAGGATTTCAATCTAGGGTTTTAGAGACACATCTTCTCTTAAGCAAAGAATCAAAATTTTCAAAAGGTGTGCCTAAGCCTTGTTTGAAGAGATTTATCCAAGAGAAACCCTAAGAAAATCAAGCTCTTAACTCACTTGAACCCTAAAAGAGAAGACCTAAAAGCTCTCAAAGGAACCAAGAGGTGAAGTTGACCCTTTAGGTCAACCAACCTTGAAATTAGGTCACTTTTTGCACTCAAAAGATCTAAAGTTCAAGTGGAACCCTAAGCACCTTGATTTTAATTAAAAGAGGTAGACTTAAGAGTCAAGGTCCCCATTCTAGTCTACCTGGAATCTCAGTGACAAGAGAGGTCGGGTGAGGGAAACCCTGTAACTCGTGGGGATGCTCTACCATGTAGGGGTCTTTATAGGACTCTCCCTCTCTAGCTACCTAGGTATTTCTCAAGTGGAAGGCCTTTCTAACTAAGGCGTATCATCCGCCCCGAACCTCTATAGTCACCCAACATTTCTTGGGTGTCTCGATTGGGTCCAGCACATTCTAATCTCATCAAATCCTTCAATGCATGTTTGATAGGAGGTCCTTAAGACCATCCTTAAGACCTCCTTTAGAAATCCAATCCCACCGAGGCCAAGCCTCGACGTCCGTGTTTGTGCAGCTACCTCACCACATAGATCTCTCCTCTGATTCATCAGAATTGAGTTCTCCTTCTTCCATCATGGCACAACCCATTGAAGAAGAGAACAACCTTGAGCACCAACTTCAGCGCTTAAATGATCTATTCTAAAACTTTGTAAACCCACCGCAGCGTCCTATGATGCGAGATCACTATAATCTCGCTGTGGTGGCAATCGAGCCTCGAGTCCAAATCCCAGCTAGAGGTCCTGATTTTGAACTCAAGCCCAATATGATTCATGCCATACCAAGATTCCATGGGCTTAACTCCGAGGATCCATTCCAGCATATCAAACAACTCAAACATCTGACCCAGACCTTCAGGTCAGATGTACAAAACTGGGATATTCTACTCATGAAGATGTTTTCTTTCTCCCTCATGGGCAAGGCTGCTCATTGGTATCAAACTCAAACTCGTCCGATCAACACATGAGTCGAACTCTAGTCTGAATTTTTGAAAAAGTTCTTCCCCGTTGGCCGAACAAATGCCTTGCGCCACTAGATCACTCACTTCACTCAACAATTGAGAGAACCTCTTCATGAGGCATGGGATCGATTCTTAGATCTCATGCGAAAGTGCCCCCATCACAGAGTTTCTAAAAGGGAACAAGTCTAGTCTTTTTACCAGGGACTCCGTGAAGACATTCGATTATTTGTCATTGCTACCTGCGGAGGAAACATCATGGGTCAACATGAGGACACGGTGTGGGAGATTCTCGAGAATATGTGCGAGAACTTCATCAATAATGACTCCATGGGCTTATTCGACCGGACGAATGCCCGCGCATTGACGAATCTTAGGGGAGCACATGAGACGCAAGGCCTATCCACATCTGTCGACTTGGAGCTAATGGCCAGTCAATTGGACAAGGTCTCTATCATAGAGAAGAAGGTGGACGAGCTGACTCGACATCTGCAGTGAGCCACCTCTGTGCAAAACTCATTTGCACAGCCACCTCTTGCGAGGGAAACTGTGCAGAACATCTATCACCGATCTTCTCAGGGGATGGACCCGTATACAGCCCCGTCTGACTCCAGGATCGGAAGGACCTCCGATCCACTCTATTCTAGTTGGGGGAACTCTGAACCCTCATACTCTAATTTTCCTGAGGCTCCTCAGACCTGCGAGGACCTCAACGCCATCCAGAATGACCCATTCTCCAATACCTACAACCCTGGATGGAGGAATCATCCCAACTTCCTGTGGGAGGGAAATTCTCAGAATCAAAGACCACCTTATCAACCCCGTCCACAAGCTCCTCATCCATGTCAGCCGCCTCAGCCTCGACCCAACCCCACCTATCAATCTGGGCCAAACCAAGCAGATCAAATGACTCTTATCCTTCAAACATTGGCTGACATTCAGAAGACGAATGCGGCAATGCAGAAACAGCATAAGGATGAGATCACAGAGGTTCGCAATCAACTCGCCCATACGGTGAATTCCCACCAACCTGGCACACTTCCTTCACAACCTCTACCGAACCCAAATAACGTGCCGACCCAGAGGGGCGTTATGAACCCAAATCCAGGCCACGCACATCTGATTTATTAGGCCCCTTCTATTCCATCACCCGACAGGATGGAAGCTTTGATATCTTACACGGGATTTCAACAGCAACCACCCATTTTATCGACCCCAAACCAAAACCAAGCAGGATTAAACTCCGTAACAACCCGTAGTGGTAAAGCAACTCAACACCCACCTTATCCAAACCACTCCAAGCCTGGTAGTAACCCAAGCCCTAGGATAGTTATCCAAGATACCCCTGTCCTAGATCAAGAACCTAGGCCTACTCTAGAGGAACCAACCAAGGTTCCATTTCTCGAGGCCTTAACCAAGGGAAAGAGGATAACCAAACCCGTGGCTCCTGAGGAGGATCTGGTCAAGCTCTTTGAACAAGTCCAGATAACACATCCCCTTGATGGATGCAATCTGCCACATACCGGCTTACACACAATTTCTAAAAGACGTGTGTACACCCAAGCGTAAGCCGCGAACCAAAGGTGGGAGTCCGATCGTACTGTCAGAGCAAGTCAACTATGTAATCTTGAGTAAACTCCCACCTAAGGATAAAGACCCAGGTACTCCCCTTATTTCATGTAAAATTGGTGATACCCAATTCGACAGAGCCCTGTTAGACCTAGGTGCCTCCATAAACCTAATATCTACATCCCTCCTTGACCACCTTGAAGAATCCAAGCTTAAACCAACAGAGGTGACATCGCAGTTAGCCGATCGATCCATCAAGTCACCTAAAGGAATACTCGAGGATGTCATTGTTAGGGTACGAGATTTCTACTTCCCGGTGGATTTTATAGTCCTGGATATGGATGCACCTGAGAACCCAAGGGATACACCAATTATATTAGGGAAACCTTTCCTAGCCACTGCTAGGGCCAATATAAACTGTGAGGAGGGCCAAATAGAATTAAAATTTGGGAACCAAACTCTAAAGATTGACATCTTTAAGGCCCAACAAGGGATTAATTGCGGTGTTATAGAACAAATATGTGATATCAAAGCCATGGTTGAGGAACCGCATATCGAGGACAACCTAATTATCCCCGATCAACCACCAAAAGATCAAAACCCGCAAACAAAGGAGTCTGAACCTAACCTAGATGCACCCATAACTCCTACCCTTATTCCTGACACACACCCTGAACCGCCCACTGCTGCTGATAATCCCATCCTGGAACTCAAGCCCCTTCCCAATCATCTGAAATACATCTTTTTGGGTTCCAATCAGACTGTTCCTGTGATTATTAACTCTAGACTCACACCTAACCAGGAATCCCGTCTAATTATTGTTCTCCAGCAACATCGTAGAGCCATTGGATGAACTCTCGATGACTTGACTGGCATAAGCCCCTCTTATTGCACACACCAAATCTACACCGAAGAGGGCGCATGACCTTCGCGAGAAATGCAGAGATGTTTGAACCCTAATCTGCAAGAGGTTGTGAAAAAGGAAATCATTAAGTGGTTAGATGCAGGGATCATCAATCCAATCTCCGATAGTCGGTGGGTGAGTCCAATCCAGGTTGTGCCTAAGAAGGCAGGACTTACCGTCATTACAACTGAAACCGGAGAGGTCATACCGACCCGTATAGCTAAGTCATGGAGAGTCTGCATTGATTACAGAAGACTCAATTCCTCCATGAAGAAGGATCATTTCCCACTACCGTTTATTGATCAGATCCTCGAGAAACTAGCGGGAAATAGGTTCTTTTGCTTTCTTGATGGGTACTCCGGTTATAACCAAGTGGCAATCTGTCTTGAAGACCAAGAAAAGACCACTTTCACCTGCCCTTCGGGACGTACACATTCCGAAGGATGCCGTTCAGTCTCTGCAATTCACCTGCGACTTTTCAGCGGTGCATGCTTGCCATATTCTTAGATATGGTAGGTGATTATCTAGAAGTCTTTATGGATGACTTTTTAGTATTTGGGGCGTCATTTGACGATTGCCTCCAGCACTTGGTCCAAATACTCAAGCGATGCATTGACATGAATCTGGTTCTTTCCTGGGAAAAGAGCCATTTCATGGTGCCTGAGGGAATCGTCCTGGGACATCTGATTTCAGAGAAAGGCATCCAAATCGATCGAGCCAAGGTTAACTTGATTTCCAAACTCCCTATGCCTAGTCGATCAAGGACATCCGATCTTTTCTGGGGCACGCCGTTTTTACCGTCGATTTATCCCTGATTTTTAAATAATCGTGCTCCCCCTGACTACTCTTCTCTCCAAGGATGTACCTTTCGAAATCTCCAAGGAATGCACTCAAGCATTTGAGATCCTTCATGACCGAGTTACCCAAGCCCCAATCCTACAGTCCCCTGATTGGTCTCAACCCTTTAAGATCATGTGTGATGCATCTGACTTCACTGTAGGAGCGATTTGGGGGTAGAAAATTGACGGGAAACCCATGGTCATTTACTACACTAGCAAAACACTTGACAAGGCTCAGCGTAACTACACGGTTACTGAGAAAGAGCTGCTAGCCATAGTATTTGCCTTAGAAAAATTCAGATCTTACCTCTTGGGTTCCCATGTTATCATCTACTTGGATCACACAGCTGTGAGGCATCTCCTTGAAAAGGACACGAAACCTCGATTAATCCACTGGATCTTGCTGTTGCAAGAATTTGACCTCAAGATTCGTGACAAAGTGGGAAAACAGAACGTGGTAGCTGATCACTTGTCCCACCTTCCTTCTGAGATCATTGACCCTTCTAGACCCATCACATAACATTTTCCCGATGAGCACCTTCTGACTATCAATACAAGGCTTCCATTGTTTACTGACATAGTGAACTACTTGACATCACATTAGATCTCGTCCGATTGGCCGAAGGCCAAGAAGGACAAATTGCTTTCTAATGCCAAGTATTACTTTTGGGAAGACCCGTATCTCTTCTGCATTGGTGCTGATCAAATAATTTGACGATGTGTTGTGGAAGTGGAAATCAAAGACATACTCTCTTTCTGCCATGACCAAGCATGCGGTGGACACTTTTCAGGACATAAAATCGCAGCAAAAGCCCTCCAGTGCAGCTTTTACTGGCCCACGATTTTTAAGGATGCATACAATCACTGTAAGGCATGTACCCATTACCAGACCTTGGGCAACATGAGCCATCGAGATATGATGCCTTTACAGCCGATTCTGGTATGTGAAATTTTTGACATTTGGGAGATTGATTTTATGGGACCCTTCCCTATCTCAGACGACTTCAAATACATTTTACTTACTGTTGTCTATGTGTCCAAGTGGATCGAAGCCATTCCGTCCCGAACCAATGATCACAAAGTTGTTATCAAGCTCATTCACCAAAACATCTTCTCACAGTTCGGGATTCCACGTGTAATAATTTCCGATGAAGGGACCCATTTCACAACGCTCAGTTTAGGTCATTGATGACCAAATATGGGGTGTCGCACCGAATCTCTACTCCTTACCACCCCCAAACTAATGGTCTAGCTGAGCTATCAAACCGAGAGATCAAGAAAATCCTCCAAGTTACTGTTCGACCTGACAAGAAGGATTGGTCATCCCAACTTCCGAAAGCTTTGTGGGCTTATAGGACCGCCCACAAAACCCAACTAGGTATGTTTCCCTTTAGACTGGTGTACGGGAAGGCATGTCACCTCCTCGTCGAATTGGAGCATAAAGCCTATTGGGCAGTACGGAACTGCAACCTAGATCTTTCTAAGGCTGGAACCCATAGAAAGCTTCAAATAAGCAAGATCAATGAATTACGCCACGACGTGTATGAGAACTCGCGAATTTACAAAGAGCGGGTTAAAGCCTTTCATGACAAGTACATATCTAGAAAGATCTTTCATCCTGGTCAAAAGGTCCTACTCTTTGACACCAGACTCAAATTGTTCGCAGGAAAACTACAATCTAAATGGATCGGACCCTACTTAGTCCGATGAATCTTTGGAAATGGAGCCATTGAGATCAGTCCACTCAGCCACGATTCCGAACCCTTCGTCGTGAACGATCAGAGACTCAAACTGTTCATTGACGTGACCAATACAAAATTGGCTGAGATATCCTTTACCCTCCATTCCCCTTGAGCTCATTATGCCCAGCCAATGGCATAAAACTCAGCGATTAACGGAGGCAACCCGTCATTTTTGAAAAACCTGAAAGCTTTCTTGACATTTTTATGCTGAATTCAAATTGCACTTTAGGGTTCATCCATTGGAACAACCGACTCTACCTCAGGTACCCGTACCAGAGTCTAGAAATCATTCACAATAGTCACCTCGACCCATTTGCCCACCCAAGACTTGTCCTAATGAATGAACCTTAGCGCTTAACGGGAGGCAACTCGTCATTTTTGAAAAGCCCAAAACCTTTCTTGACATTTCTATGCTGAATTCATATTGCACTTTAAGGTTCATCCATTAGAACAGCCAACTCCACCTCAGGTACCCGTACCCGAGTCTAGAAATCATTCGCAACAATCAACTCGACCTGTTTGCCCACCGAACACTTGTCCTAATGAATGAACTATGTTGAATTTGAACCCACCTAATTTACAATGAGGACATTGTAAATCATAGGCATGGGGGGGTATGAAAGTGCAAAACGTTATGAAAACTCATGTCACAAGAAAAGGTTTAAACAAAAAAATCACATATAAAAAAACACACACACACAAAAAATTGAAAAATTTGAGGCTATACAAAACATGAGGAGGAAAAGAGCAAAATGACAAAAAGAAGCATAAAATGAAAAAGGAAAAAGAATAGTCATTAGTATGAAATTAAGGGATTAACTGAAGTTCTAAACCACATCAAGAAAAAAGAGAAAAATAGAAAAAAAAAGTGCTAATGAGACACAAAAAGAGATTAGTAGGAATGCTGATCTTAGGTCTTTTGGGCTGGACTCTTAGGCTTAAAAATTCAAGTATCCGCTAAGATCTGGATAATCCTCAAGAGATTGGGGAAAATGCGAAGCTTAAGTATTAGGTCTAAGGCTTAGGGAGTATTATTAGAACCTTCAATTTGGCCTTTGCAACCTATTTTGACCTAAAATGAGAACTATGCCCAATTTATGACCTAATTTGGGTTTTAGTGCAAATTGATCGGTCAAACATGGTCCAACCTAAAATCAAATTTCACCATTAAAATCCTTAGGTTCAAATTAGGTTAGTATAAAAATTTAGGCCTAAGAAAAGACCATCTTAACTGACTTTACAAATTGCTCCTCTTAAATTACTTTTTGACCCTTATCTTTTGAAACCCTTGCAAATGGCCCCCTATCTTTCTCTTCGTTCTTTACAGAACAGTCCTCTCTGCCATTTCTGAGCAGCTACATACCTCCAGCGACCTTGAGCGGAGGATGGTGCCGTGCAGGACATGGCACCCGTTCTCAGGAACGAACGGGAGGTTCCCTGCGTCATCCTCTATCGCAGGGACCCTCCCATGACCCCTGCAACCGGTCATGCCTCTCGTGCGAACGCAAGAAAGGCATGGGTGTCTATTTCTGGCCATCTCCGGCGAGCACGGCACGTCACCTCCTCGGTCCCCTCTCCTCGCTAGTGCCTTTATAAGGAGCGGCAGGGTCTACCGTCTCCTTCAAGCTACTTCTGGCGGAGAAAAACCCTCGATTTCGTCTCTCCCCTCTCTGGTCAGAGTGCCCTAGCTTCCGGCGATCCTTCTTCCTCCTCCTCGTCACTCTGCTGCCATACCTGCAACAGAGCCTACTCTGCCCCATCTTCTCACGCCAGGCCGCACCAGCTGGCACCCTCAGATCTCCTCCTCGTCGCTGATAACCCCCTCATGGGCACCTTCGTCCCCAGCTCCGGTAGGCATGAGCCGGACGTCTTCCTCTTCCTCTTCGTCGACTAAGTAGGTAGGAATCTTCCCCTTACTCTCCTTTCACTTTTCCCTCATTCAATTAGCATTTCAGACCCCTCAACTGCCACTACCACCCCCATCTGCTTCACCTCCGGCCGCCATCTCCGGCGAGGTCGCTCCACCTTCACAGGCCATTTCACCCCTCGCTGACAAGCCCAGAAGCTCCCCCTCACTCCACTCAAGTGTTTCCCCCACTCCATTCATCGCCCTTCACCTCCCGACCACCCCCCGAACACACCCACTTCCGCACACACAGTCTGCCCTAGGCACACGGACACAAGCACTCTTGCGCCTCGTCGACCCTCACAGTGCCTTCGCCACACTCCGGTGAGGCTCCCTGCGTTGTCTGATGTGGCCGTGAGGTTGTCTTTGTGATTTCAGGTCTCCGCCTCCTCGCCGCCATTGACGAGCTGCTGAAGCTTCTTCGCAAGCAGCTCTAGGACTCCTCCAGCCCAGGCGTGAGCTCCAGGAAACTCGGGGTGCTTCTGCGAATGCGCCCAGGTTCGCAATTGGGGTCGCGAGCCTTCGCTGCTACCCCAATTGCCAGTGCCTTCTCGCCTGTGGGCACGCGGAGCAGATGTGGGGCTTCAGTCCCACCTCGTAAGTGTGTGGCCTCGCACCCACACTTAAATTGATTTTGTTATATTAGCTGTTTGCCTTCGATACACAAGGGTCAGGTCCCTCACATACGCTCGCACCCGCCCTCGCCCGCGCTCACGCCCCACGGGCCTGGGCCGAACCCGACTACCCGACCAAGCACTCCTTACCCACCACCGCATGCCGGTGGGCCTGGTCCCAGGCGCGTAACCCGATTACCCGGCTCTAGGAGAGCTTTCCCAAAGAGAGATTCAGAGAGAGAGAGATGCAGGGAAGGGGTAGGGGTAGGTTTTGCACTAATAGTTGTGTGTGCGTGCAGGGAAGAAGGAAAAAGAAGGAAGAAGAAAGGAAGGAAAGGAGCTGAAGGAGAAGAAAAGGAGCCGCACTATAGCAAGTGCACAGTTAAGCCGTCTGAGCACTGAGTCTGACGTCGGAAGGTCAGCAACCAAAGAAAGAAAAACTGTAGCTGCTGAAGAAGAAGAAAGAAGACGTAGAGAAGAAAAAGAAGACAGGAGAGAAAGAAAGAAAGAAGAGGAACGGCCAGAGCAGAGAAAAGAAGAAGAAGAAGAAGAAGAAGAAAAGAAGAAAGAAGAAAACCAGAGATGAAGAAAGGAGGAAGACTTAGCAGCTGAAGGAAATTAGAGGGAAGGCAGAAGTCTCTGCAGCCGCAAGAAAAGAAGAGAAGAAAATTAGAGAGGAAGAAAGGAGAAAGAGAAAGAGGAAGAGGAACCACAGAAGCAGAGAAGAAGAAAGAAAAAGAAAGAAGATAGAAAGAGAAGAAGAAAAAGCCAATTCTCTCTCTCTCTTAATTTTTGTAAAACCTTATATATTGTGAACTTATATGCTTCAAGAATTATAGTTTGCTCCCTGAGTTCGACTTCGGGAAACTTGTCATTCCGAGTAATAAATTGTATTAAACTGGTAACTGTTCTTGTCATATACTCCAACGAATGTAATTACCATAGCGATAAAGGACAGCACCAGTTTTTGAATTACCTGGACCTGGGCAGCCAGAGAGGGTGAGTCCCGCGAAGACCCCTACACAGTAGAACGCCCCCACGGGTTACAAGGTGATGAGGACCTCGGCATAAACACTAAACTAGCACCATCTAACCTAGATTTGCGAGAAAAAGCTCCTACAAAACTTATAGAAAGGCTTGACTCAGAGAATTCTGAGTTTGTGAAGAAAACAGGAGCTAAGGGGTAAAAATGCAATTTCACCAACACAATCAGTAAACAGGGTAACTCAGGGTCCAAACATAGGTCAAACTAACCTAATAAGAAGGAAAGTGGGATGATTTGATCCAACAAGGACTACAACAACTCCAAGGAATTAAATGGCATCCTGTAACCCTAAAACAAACCCACTTCAATTCACGAGGTTTGAGGTAAATTAAAAATCGACTAAACCCTCTAAAATTCATAAAAAAATAATCTCTAGGGTTTAGAACCTTCAATTTGGCCTTGGGAACCCATTTTGACCTACATTGAGAACCATGCCCAATTAATGATTTAATTTGGGTTTTTATGTAAATTGACCAGTCAAACAAGGTCTAATCTAGAAATAAAATTCACCATTAGAATCCTTAGGTCTTATTTAGTCGTGTATAAAAACTTGAGCCTAAGAAGAGACCTTCTTGACCGACTTTGCATTTTGGTCCTCATCTGTTACTTTTTGACCCTCAACTTTTGAAACCCTCGCATTTTGGCCCCTAAGTCTTCATCGTTCTTTGCATTTAGGTCATCCCTGCAAAACCCTGAGCAGCGCCATGCTCCGGCGACTTTGCGCGAAGCATGGCGCCGCGCAAGGTGAGGGAGGCCCTCTGCCCTTTCAACCGGGTGTTCCCTACAACGTCTGCTGTCACAGGGACACTTTCAACCGGCGGTTCTTCCTCCCCCTCCTCGTCGTTCTGCTGCAATACCAGCAGCAGAGCCACCCTCGCCCGCTCTTCCCGCGTCGCGCCGTACCCAGCGCGCGCCCTCCCGCTCTCTCCTCGCCGCCGCCCTCTCCCTCTGGGCATCTTCTTCTCCGGCGACAGTCGATACGACTGCCGCCCTGCTCCGGCCCCTTTCGCCCCTTTAACTAGATCAGCACTACTCCCCATCTCCCCCTCTTTCTTTTCCTCACTGTTTTTCATTCAATTAAGCCCTCGACCACTCCTGTCCACCGTCACCCCCTTCGTCTCCGGCTACCCTCCGGCGAGACGCCCCCATCGCTCCACAGCCCCACACGCCTCGCCGACCCTCACAGAACCTCCGCCTCATCACACTGAGCAACCTCCGTCCACCCATTACTGCTCCACACCCCCACCACACTCCCCCGAACAGACCCATTTTTTCGGTCGCTGTCCGACCTAGCCCCACCGCCAGACGTCGCCCCACGACTTGTTGCACCCCACACCACCTTTGCCGTGCCACGGCGAAGGTCCCCTGCTAGTTTGATTAGGCCTAAGGGCCGTGTTTCTGTCTGACAGGGTCGCCACTCCAGCCGCCATTAACGACGACTGAAGCAACTTCGAGGCGAGCTCCAGGCCCTGCAGCCCCAGGTTCCCAGGTGCTGCAGGTTGGGGCGAAGTCTGCGAAGACTCTGCCTCATTAGTTGTCACCAACATCGGCTGCATCTGATCAGAGGGCGAGGTGGAGTCGTCCTGCGGGTGCTCACGAAGATAACACAGAAGATAGTCCCACATCGTGGGATTTCGAAACGTCGCACGCGCATAAATTGGAAAAGTGCCTTAGCCTATTCACCTCCTAACCACGGGGTGAGGTCCCTCTCACCCGCTTCACCCGGCCTCGTCCGCGACACCCCCCCGCGAACCTAGCCTGACCCATATACCCAACCTGCACTCCTCGCCCACCACCGCACGCCGGTGGGCCTGGTCCTGGGCACGAACCCGTACCTGAATACCCGGCTCTGGGAGAGCGATCCTACGAGCGAAATCTGAGAGAGAGAGACGCGGGGGAGGGTAGGGTTAGGTTTTTGCTCTGACCAAGCTATGTGAGTGTGCAGGCAGAGAAGAAGAAGAAAAAAGAAGACCACAGAAGAGGAGGAAGAAGAAGAAGAAGAACGACTGCAATAAGAAGAACAAGAAGAAGAAGCACTGTAGCAGACACTACTTAAGCCGTTGTTCGTATGCTTTTGTGGGGTTTTAAAGAATGACACATTGTAATATAGCCGACAAAGCGTTCAAACAAATAAAGGGTTTTTATTACTCGAAAATCAGAGTATCCGAGGTCGAACACAGGGAGCAATTGGAATTTACTACTAATCTCAAATGTAATTGAACACTCTAATTTACTCAAAACTTTAATTCAAATATAAATGTATGTGGTTAAAAGTAATTATGACAAAAGAAATGAAATTGGGCGCTTGATCTTGTGATCAGACGTCTTAAAAGTGTTATTCTTCTCTTCTTCTATTTCTTTCTCTGCAGCCTCTCTTTTGCCCTGCTTCTTTCTCTTCTTCTCAGCAGTCTCTCCTTCTTCCTTCTTTTCTCTTCTGCGAATGCTTCTTCCTCTTCCTTGGTCTTCTGTTCTTCCTTCTATCTTCTTCTGATTCTGTGTTGGCTTCTATGAAGGCTTTTTCTGCCTTGGTCTCTTCTTTCTTCTCCTTCTTTGGCTCTGCAGTCCTTTCTTTCTTCTTTCTATCATCTTCTGATTCTGTGTTGGCTTTCTACGAAGGCTCTTCTTCTACCTTGGTCTCTTCTTTCTTCTCCTTCTTTGGCTCTACAGTCCTTCTTTCTTCCTTCTCTTCTCTGCCTCACTCAGCTAAGTCTTTCTTCCTCAACGTTCAGCCTGCATACACAGAGAGCAAAACCTACCCTTTTCCCTCTACCCGAACGTCTCTCTCTCTCAGCAATTCACTCAAGGACGCTCTCCCAGAGCCACACGGGTAATCGGATCGGATTTCGCACCCGGGACCAGGCGCACCAACAGGTGGGGTGATGCGCGAGGTGTGCTCAGGATGGGTCGGGTCGGATCCTGCTAGATCCGCGAGGTGAAACCGCGGACGAGGCGTGCACTAGGTCAGGTGAGGGACCTCACCCCTATGCGTTCGGAGGCAACGAAGCAATATCACAAATTCAACTTATAGCATACCCGCGCTTCGCGTTTCAATGATGTGGGACTAAAGTCTCTACCCCACTCTCGCGCGCGCCCCCAGAGGAGTCTTCGTGCAATTACCAAGGCTGCGGGCTTCGCAGCGCTACTTGCTGGACCAGATGGCTTCGCACTGCTTGCGCGAATCTGCTGCGCCTGAAGCCTGGAAGACCTGACGCCTGGAGCTGCTGCAAAGCTGCTTCAACCTTCACTGGCGGCAGGAGCTGAAACGCTGTCCAACACAAACACGGCCTATTGGCCTAATCAGACCAGCTGGGCACCTTCGCCGTGACACGGCGAAGGTGGTGCACGGTGCTGCAGGTCGTGGGACGGCCTAGGCGTGCGTGCCTAGGTCGACCTGTGACTAGAAGTGTGGGGTTGTTAGGGGGGTTATGGTGGAGGCGTAGAGGGATGGTGGAGGGGCGGAATGGTGGGAGCGACTCGCCGGAGGTCGGTCGGAGGTGAGGAAGATGGAGGTGGCCAGCGACGGTCGAGGGGCAATTAAATGAAATAAAAGGGGGAAAAGAGAGAGGGGAAGATGGAGAATAGTTTAAGCCTAACTGTAGGGACGAAGGGGGACGGAGGGCGGACAGCTGTACCTGTTGTCTCCGCAGAAGACGCTGCCCAGTGGGGGAGGACGACGGCGACGACGGAGCTGAAGCGGCATGCGCAGGTGTTGCGCGACGCGAAGGAGAATCAGGAAGATGACTCTGCCACTGGTTTTGTGGCAGAGCGAAGAGGGAGGGGAGGGGGCTCACCGGAGCTCGCTGGACACTTGGCCGGAGAAGAAAGAGACGAATTGGGGGTGGAAGTCCGACCAAGTCAAGCTGAAATTGAGCGGCTGGAGGTGTGGGTTCTTTTATAGGCACTGGGCCGGGTGTTCAGAGCGTGGAGGGCACGCCTTTGTCTCTGATGGCTCACCGGAGAAGGAAAGAGGTTAGATACCCAAATCCCTCGTGCGTTCGCACGAGAGATTGGGTTCACACCAGAGATTGTGATTGGCCTTAGATGGAAGGAAATTCCTCAGAGAATCTCCCTTCCATTTCTGGGAGGGGATCTCTGAGGAATCAGAGAGTAATCCCTCTCTAAACCTCGCCGGAGGTTGGTTCTGCCCTAACAATGGCGAAAGGACCTGATTGCAAAGGTGGCGATGAAATTAGGGGGCTCTCTGCAAGGATTTTCAAAAGATAGGGACCAAATTGTGATTTGGGTGTACTAAATTGCAAAGTAGGTCAAGATGACCTCCCCTTAGGTCCAAATTTTGGTACAAACCTAATTTGGACCTAAGGAATCCAATGGTGAAGTTGGATTTTAGGTTTGACCTCGTTTGACTGAAAATTTTACGTAAAAACCCAAATTAGGTTACTTGAAGAGCTAGGACCCTAATCTAGGTCAAACTGGGTTCCAAAGGCCAAATTAAGTGTTCTAAACCCTAGAGGATATTTTTCCATGATTTTTAGAGGGTTTACTTAATTTTTATCCTGACCGAAACCTTGTTAATTTGAGTGGATCTGTTTTAGGGTTATCAAATGTCATTTAATTCCTGAATTGCACATAAACTCATTTCTGATTGACTCAACCCACTTTTTATCTTATTTAGACCTTTTGACCTATGTTTTGCCTCTGATAAATCCCGTTTATGTACTGCAATGGTAAAATTGCAGTTTTAACCTTTATTTCATGTTTTCTTCTCAGAGCACTTATTCCTTCATTTAGGCCTTCTTCTAGGTTATGTAGGAGCTTTTATTCTCTTTATTATGTCAAAATGAGCTAGTTATGGCTCATGATGAGGCTCTCATCATACCCCCATGCCTAGCTTTTGCTAGTCCCTTAGCAAAATTTCAAGGTTTTAACTTCTGTTCTAGACCCTGAGTGTAAGTGCTTTTCTTTTTCTTTTGTGATTAGGTTAGAATGCCGACAATAAGCCTAGAGGTATTCAAGTACCAACCAAAATCCGGACCTGTTCCTCTTTAGCCTCAGTCCTCTGCAAAGGTTTCTACAGCCCACAAAAACTAACCTAGGGTTTGTTGGATTCCGCGGTTAAAACACCCGTGCTTGAGACATTTGTAGCCTAAGTTCAATTTGCAGTGCGTTTTTGTAAGAGAGAGATAGAAGATTTATTTGTTTGGAGATCTTTCTCTCTCTTTTCCTTTTATTTCTAGCTTCGGATTAACTTCTCAACACGGTCTGTATCGGATTCCTCGTCCCCATCATCAATCCTCAAGGGTCCTTGGCTTTCGAGATTTCGAGATAATCTCGCCCATGGCAACCCCCAGAACCCTGGCTTTCGAGATAATCCCGCCCATGGCGTTCCGTGGCCGAATTCAGCCCCTGGCGATCGACATTTCGTGATAATGCCACCCATGGTATCTGAACCAACAGAGTGCTTACATGCCCCCAGTAGGATATTTAAATATCCTAAGAGATAAGCACCGAGGAGACAATATGTTGTTACGCATCTTCGAGAGGAATTTCCCGCCTCTCCACGCTGGGAACTCGTCCAAATCAACTTGTGTTGATTGGCCGCTCCTAATCTAGGTGACTTTTTCAGAACATTAAACACTTTTGCGTGATTTGGATGTTTATGCGCACTGAACCAGACTGTGTGTGAATTTGGGGTGCTTAGGTTACCGAATCCCGCAAACCGGAGGTCAGTTAACGAGGCCGAATACTTCCTAAGCCTTAGACCTAATACTCAAGCTTCGCATTTTCCTCAACCTCTTGAGGATTATCCAGATTTTAGCGGATACGTGAATTTTTAAGCTAACAAATCTAGCCCAAGAGGCCTAAGACTAGCATTCCCGCTAATCTCTTGTTATGTCTCCTTAGCACTTTTTCTTTTATTTCTTTTCTTGATCTGGTCTAGAACTTCAGTTAATTCCTTAATCTTTTACTAATGACTATTTCTTTTTCTTTTTCATTTTATGCTCCTTTTTGTCATTTTTGCTCTTTTTCTCCTCCTTATGAATATGTGGCTTACAAAATTTCCTCCCTCCCCCATTTTTTTGTTCTTTTTCATAATTTTTCAATTTTTTTGTGCTTTTGACATGTGTGAATTTTTTTGTGTGAGAATCCTTCTGATTTTTTCTTGGTTCTGTATGTATGCACTTTATCACCCCCCCATGCCTACGTTTTGCAATGTCCTCATTGTAAACGGAGGGTGTGAAATAGTGTTGAGGTCAGGGACTTAGAACAGGATACATTGGGTGGGTGAATGGGTCGGGAATGAATGATGCGAATGATTTTAAGCTCTGATACGTGTACCAGAGGTGGGATCAACTGTCTTAGGCTGAACTCAAGGTGCAATGGATGTGGAGTACAGACGGATAATCAGACGGGTCTCTGTTTTTGAGATGACGGGTTGCCTCCCGTTAAGCGCTAAATTTAATACCTTCAGCCGAGCGGAAAATGGGGTGGAGAGGGAGTGGTCAAATCAACGGAGTTTTGTAACACAAGCACCTTGATTAAGAGCCTGGTTGGTCCAACCAGGTGCTTGTTAAGATCAGCAGGCTGATGATGCAGCCCAAACCCAATAAGTCTGGTGGGTTGATAGATGTAGATCAACAGATGCGGAACCCACCATATGCAGTGAAGTTCTGATGGATATGGAAGTGAAAACTCGAGTTTAGGCTGAGTCGACTCAGCCTGGTCAAAGTAGGGTTCCGAAAAATAATCAATGTAAGGTGTGGAATCCCTACAGGGGTGATCACAGAATGACGACTCCTGACTTTCGGTCTGATTAGTGCCCGATACCCGGTATAGATATGGAGTTGAATCATCTGTAAACGGCTCAGTGAGAGGTGAATCGGGATAGAAATTGAGTCTGGTTGCGGGTTGGGGTAGAGAACGGGCTTTGATTGGTTCTGTATATGTGGAGCAGGTGGCTTCAAAGAAAATTAGCTTATTATAATCAAGAAGCAGATTTTCTCTGATGTTATGGTCAGATTCGAAATCATCGGAGAATTTGCGAAAATCAAAGTTTGAATGAGATTCAAGATCATGAGTTCCACCATAGAATAAATCATATGTTGTAGATTCAGCAGCCTGCCTGGGGTCTAGCCTAAATGTAAATTCTGAGCTTAAAAGGGTGTCCCTATCTGGTAGAGGCTCAGGTTCTAAGATAGTAGGGTAGACCCAATTGAAACCCCGCTCGTCCAACTCCTTGGTTTCTGTGTCGTAGATTGGCATGATTTCCGAAAAATCGATTCGTTCCTCTGAGGAGGTTGGCGAGGGATATTCATCAAATCGAGGCCCAAAATCATATTCTTCATTGAAAGATTGATCTTCTTCATATGGGGCCTTGAAATCTTCAAAACATGTTTCAGATCTAGATTCTAGGCTTCGGATGTGGGTTGAATTACTAGAATCTAGGTCTGAATAACCTTCAAGGGTCACCTTATCAGAATAGGGGATGGAATTTATACCCTCGAGAGGTTCAGTTCTACTCTCATACTTGCAGGAGTTTTGGGATTCTAAAATGGGCTCATCATGGTATTTTCCTGCATTTGGAGCTTCCCAACCTTCTTCAATATCAGGCACATTGTATTCTATTTGGGTTGGGAATCCACAACCATTTTGTGCCTCAAACCCGAGATCAGATTTATCCTCGATGTTGTCCCAAGATAGTTCCTCCTCTGTTTGTGGTATATATGGGTATTTCTGGTCAATAACTTGTTTTACTAATCTCATTATCTCTTCCCGTTTTTCAAGACTATCTTAGTGTTGCCTCCAAAGTCGAGGATTTGTCATACATTGAAGGTATTCAATATTGTGTAGTTTTTCTATCTCAATGTATCCAGTAATGATCAAGTCACGGGTTGATCCTTTTGTGGCTTTTGCTAATAGTACTTGGGCACAAGTTATGATAAAGGTTGTGGTTGTTGGGACATCAACCTGAATGTTTTCTACTGGTGTTGAGGTTTCTTCATTTCCATAGAATTTTATGGCATCCTCAATCATTTTATTTCTCATGGATCTCTGATATTCAGGTTTCTTGAATGGTGGTCCTAAATGGTTTGGCTGCATATTTGGATCAGGTGGTGGAGTCAAGATGTAGAATCAGAGTTGGAATCAAAATCAAGTTATGAAGCGATCAGATCTGAATAACAAGTCCCACTGAAAATGTGTATGTGTGCTCTAAAGAGAAAAGATGAGGGACTGGAGATGTTTTTGACCCAATCAAGACACCCAAAGATGTTTGGATGACTATGGAGGTTCGAGGCAGATGAACCCCTGGATCAGAAGATCGTCCACCTGAGAATTACCTGGGCAGCCAGAGAGGGAGAGTCCCGCAAAGACCCCTACACGGTAGAGCGTCCCCACAGGTTACAGGGTTTCCCCCACCAGACCTCTCTTGTCACTGAGATTCCAGGTAGACCAGAATGGGGACCTTGACCTCTTAAGTCTACCACTTTTATTTCACAAGTGCATTAGGGTTCTCACTTGAACTTTAGATGTTTTGATGTTGTGACCTAATTTAGAGGTTGGTTGACCCAAGGGGTCAACTTCACCTAACCTGTCCTATAGATGGCAAAATGATTCTAGGTTTGAAGCCTAGAGATCACCCTGATTCAACTCCCAGGTTATTAGGTCCAAAAATTTTAAGATTCAAGTGATTTGAGAGCTCAATTTTTAGGGTTTGTCTTGTTAATATCTCTTCAATCAAGGGCTTGGGTAGCACACTGATGTAGGAGGGTTTATTTCCTTTTATGCAGGCATGTGTGACTAGCACTTCAAGACCCTATTGTAGAAACCCAAATTTGGTTCTATTTCCAATCCTCTTTTTCTTTTTGAAAAGGTTCTCTTAAGACTTTAAAGCAAGAATTGTGTTGTCCACAGAGATTAAGCATTATTTCTATTAGGCACATGAATTTGTGGGATGGAATCTAAAAAAAAAATCGCTCTAACTTCAAGAAGAATTAAAAAATTTTCACAAAATTAGGAAATGTTTGCCTTAAAGATGGTGATTACTATATAAAGAAGGCAATTGATTCCTAAATTGATTTTCTTCCTTTTGTCTTTTCAGGATTAGGGGATGGTTTAAGGAAGAAATTACCTGCCCTAGAGTGGTTGACTTGCGGGAGGGGATTTTCTCGTGAAATACCTGCAAGATCAAAACAAAGCAAGGTAGGGCAAGTTAGTGTTCAATATGATAAAAAGAATGTAGAGACTAGTGATAAATTGTACGTTGCTCCCCGGCAACGGCGCCAAAATGTCCGTATGCTTTTATGGGGTTTTAAAGAATGTCACGTTGTAATATAGCCGACAAAGCGTTCAAACAAATAAAGAGTTTTTATTACTCGAAAATCAGAGTATCCGAGGTCGAACACAGGGAGCAATTGGAATTTACTACTAATCTCAAATGTAATTGAACACTCTAATTTACTCAAAACTTTAATTCAAATGTAAATGTATGTGGTTAAAAGTAATTATGACAAAAGAAATGAAATTGGACGCTTGATCTTGTGATCAGACGTCTTAAAAGTGTTATTCTTCTCTTCTTCTATTTCTTTCTCTGCAGCCTCTCTTTTGCCCTGCTTCTTTCTCTTCTTCTCAGCAGTCTCTCCTTCTTCCTTCTTTTCTCTTCTGCGAATCTTCTTCCTCTTCCTTGGTCTTCTGTTCTTCCTTCTATCTTCTTCTGATTCTGTGTTGGCTTCTACGAAGGCTTTTTCTGCCTTGGTCTCTTCTTTCTTCTCCTTCTTTGGCTCTGCAGTCCTTTCTTTCTTCTTTCTATCATCTTCTGATTCTGTGTTGGCTTTCTACGAAGGCTCTTCTTCTACCTTGGTCTCTTCTTTCTTCTCCTTCTTTGGCTCTACAGTCCTTCTTTCTTCCTTCTCTTCTCTGCCTCACTCAGCTAAGTCTTTCTTCCTCAACGTTCAGCCTGCATACACAGAGAGCAAAACCTACCCTTTTCCCTCTACCCGAACGCCTCTCTCTCTCAGCAATTCACTCAAGGATGCTCTCCCAGAGCCACACGGGTAATCGGATCGGATTTCGCACCCGGGACCAGGCGCACCGGCAGGTGGGGTGATGCGCAAGGTGTGCTCAGGATGGGTCGGGTCGGATCCCGCCAGATCCGCGAGGTGAAACCGCAGACGAGGCGTGCTCTAGGTCAGGTGAGGGACCTCACCCCTATGCGTTCGAAGGCAACAAAGCAATATCACAAATTCAACTTATAGCATACCTGCGCTTCGCATTTCAACGATGTAGGACTAAAGTCTCTGCCCCGCTCTCGCGCGCGCCCGCAGAGGAGTCTTCGTGCAATTGCCAAGGCTGCGGGCTTTGCAGGGCTACTTGCTGGACCAGATGGCTTTGCACTACTTGCGCGAATCTGCTGCGCCTGAAGCCTGGAAGACCTGACGCCTGGAGCTGCTGCGAAGCTGCTTCAACCTTCACTGGCGGCAGGAGCTGAAACACTGTCCAACACAAACACGGCCTATTGGCCTAATCAGACCAGCTGGGCACCTTCGCCGTGACACGGCGAAGGTGGTGCACGGTGCTGCAGGTCGTGGGACGGCCTAAGCGTGCTTGCCTAGGTCGACCTGTGACCGGAAGTGTGGGGTTGTTCGGGGGGTTATGGTGGAGGCGTAGAGGGATGGTGGAGGGGCGGAGGTTGTTCCTTGTGGTGAGGCGGAGCCTTTGAGTTGGTCAGCGAGCCGTGTGGAGGGGCGGAATGGTGGGAGCAGCTCGCCGGAGGTCGGTCGGAGGTGAGGAAGATGGAGGTGGCCAGCGACAGTCGAGGGGCAATTAAATGAAATAAAAGGGGGAAAAGAGAGAGGGGAAGATGGAGAATAGTTTAAGCGTAACTGTAGGGACGAAGGGGGACGGACAGCGGACAGCTGTACCTGCTATCGCAGGAGAAGACGCTGCCTAGTGGGGGAGGACGGCGGCGACGACAAAGCTGAAGCGGCGTGCGTGGGTGTTGCGCGACGCGGAGGAGAATCAGGAAGATGACTCTGCCACTGGTTTTGTGGCAGAGAGAAGAGGGAGGGGAGGGGGGCTCGCCGGAGCTCGCTGGACACTTGGCCGGAGAAGAAAGAGACGAATTGGGGGTGGAAGTCCGGCCAAGTCAAGCTGAAATTGAGCGGTCGGAGGTGTGGGTTCTTTTATAGGCACTGGGCCGGGTGTTCAGAGCGTGGAGGGCACGCCTTTGTCTCTGATGGCTCGCCGGAGAAGGAAAGAGGTTAGATACCCAAATCCCTCGTGCGTTCGCACGAGAGATTGGGTTCACACCAGAGATTGTGATTGGCCTTAGATGGAAGGAAATTCCTCAGAGAATCTCCCTTCCATTTCTGGGAGGGGATATCTGAGGAATCAGAGAGTAATCCCTCTCTAAACCTCGCCGGAGGTTGGTTCTGCCCTAACAATGGCGGAAGGACCTGATTGCAAAGGTGGCGATGAAATTAGGGGGCTCTCTGCAAGGATTTTCAAAAGATAGGGACCAAATTATGATTTGGGTGTACTAAATTGCAAAGTAGGTCAAGATGACCTCCCCTTAGGTCCAAATTTTGGTACAAACCTAATTTGGACCTAAGGAATCCAATGGTGAAGTTGGATTTTAGGTTTGACCTCGTTTGACTGAACATTTTACGTAAAAACCCAAATTAGGTTACTTGAAGAGCTAGGACCCTAATCTAGGTCAAACTGGGTTCCAAAGGCCAAATTAAGTGTTCTAAACCCTAGAGGATATTTTTCCATGATTTTTAGAGGGTTTACTTGATTTTTATCCTGACCGAAACCTTGTTAATTTGAGTGGGTCTGTTTTAGGGTTATCAAATGTCATTTAATTCCTGAATTGCACATAAACCCATTTCTGATTAACTCAACCCACTTTTTATCTTATTTAGACCTTTTGACCTATGTTTTCCCTATAAGCAATCCCGTTTATGTACTGCAATGGTAAAATTACAGTTTTAACCTTTATTTCATATTTTCTTCTCAGAGCACTTAGTCCTTCATTTAGGCCTTCTTCTAGGTTATGTAGGAGCTTTTATTCTCTTTATTATGTCAAAATGAGCTAGTTATGGCTCATGATGAGGCTCTCATCAGCCGTCTGATTGAGAAATCAGACGACGGATGAAGCTCTGCAGACAAAGTAAAGAAGAAGAGAAGAGAAGGTGCCGCAGCTGAAGGCAAAGAAAAGAAGGAAGAAAAGAGAAGACGGAAAGAAAAAGAAGGTAAAGAAGAAGAAGAACTAAGGACGATCAAGCAAAGAGAAGAGAAGAGAAAGAAGAAGAAGACAAAGACAAGAGAGAAAGAAGAGAAGAAGAAAAAGCCAAGAGACCAATTTACCTCTCTCTCTCTCTCTTATTTTTGTAATAGAAACATTGTACTTCTAGAATTATAGTTTACTCCTTGAGTTCGACCTCGGGAAACCTTTTATTTCCGAGTAAAATTGTAATAGTGGCAATGACTATCTGTACCACAACGCCATTTCTATAACAAACAACAAAACCTAGTCATACCGCCACTATTTTTGGTGCCATTGCCAGGGAGCAACGGCTATTCTAAAAGTTATAAAATTTCTATTTGTGAGTTTCTAATAATCTCTTCTCTCTTTTGTGCAGGTACAGGAAAAACATTAGGACGCAGCCGCACCACAGCCATTCCAAGGACAGGTAACTTCCTATTAAACCCTAAAATTTAAAAGGGGAAGAAAAAGAAAGAAAAAATAGGTATAACCTGTCTTTCATACGTAGTAATAGCTGCATGTTCTCAAAACTACTATTCCTGCACACAATCTTAAAGGTTATTAAGGGCTAACACCTTCTTGCCTGAGCCATAATTACCCAACAAGAAGTTAATTGGACCAAGTAGAGCCAACATAAGATCAAACATTAGGATTTCAGAGACACACCCCTTAATCAAGAATTGAGAAAATCCAAAAGGAGTGTGCCCAAGCCATTGATTGAAAATAACTATTAAGAAAAATCCTAAAGAATTGGCTCTCTAAACACTTGAACCCTAAAAAAAAAAAACAAGGCCTAAATTCTCAAGGGAACCACTAGGTGAAGTTGACCCCTAGGGTCAACCAACCTTCAAATTAGGCTGCCTTGTTCACAAAAACACCTAAGAGTTCAAGTGAAACCCTAAGCACCTTGATCTTAAAGTAAAAGAGGTAGACTTAAGAGGTCAAGATCCCCATTCTGGTCTACCTGGAACCGCAGTGACAAGAGAGGTCAGGTGGGGGAAACCTTGTAACCCGTGGGGATGCTCTACCGTGTAGGGGTCTTCGCAGGACTCACCCTCTCTAGCTGCCCAGGTAATTCTCAAGTGGACGATCTTTCTGATCAAGGGGTCCATCTGCCCCGCACCTCTGTAGTCACCCAACACATTTTTGGGTGTCTTGATTGGGTCCATCACCTTCTAAACTCTTCTATTCCAATAGTGCATGAACGGTAGGAGATCCTTAAGACCACCTTAAGATCTCCTTTAGGAATTCACTCTCGTCAAGGCCAAGCCTCGACGCCCGTGTTTGCACAGCAACCCTACCCCATCATTCTCTCATCTGATTCTGAACCAAGCTCTTCTTCTTCCCCCATCATGGCTTAGCCAGTTGAGGAAGAAAACAATCTGGAGCACCAGCTCCAGCGACTCAATGACCTCTTCCAAAACTTTGTGCACCCACCGCAGCGTCCTATGATGCGGGACCATTATAATCCTGCTGCGTGGCCATCGAGCCTCGAGTCAGAATCCCGACTGGAGGACCTGATTCCGAATTGAAGCCCAACATGATTCATGCTATACCTAAATTCCATGGGCTTAATTCCGAAGATCCCATCCAGTACATCAAACAACTAAAGCATCTGGCCCAAACTTTTGGATCAGATGCACAAAATCGGGATATTCTTCTCATGAAGATGTTCTCCTTTTCTCTTATGGACAAGGCCGCCCATTGGTATCAAACTCAGACCCGGCCGATCAACACTTGGGAAGAACTTCAGTCCGAGTTTTTGAAAAAGTTCTTTCCCATTGGTCGGACCAACGCCTTGCGTCATCAGATTACGCACTTCACTCAACAAATAGGGGAACCTCTCCATGAGGCATGGGATCGTTTTCAGGATCTCATGAGAAAGTGCCCCCATCACGGAGTTCCTAAATGGGAACAAGTCCAATCTTTTTACCAGGGACTCCGTGAGGACATCCATCTTTTCGTCAATGCAACCTGCGAAGGAAATATCATGGGTCAACATGAGGACACCATGTGGGAGATTCTCGAAAACATGTGCGAGAACTCCATCAACAATGACTCCATGGGATTATTCGACAGGACGAATACCCGCGCATCGACGAATCTTAGGGGAGCACATGAGATGCAGGGCCTGTCCGCATCAGTCGACCTGGAATTAATGGCCAGTCAATTGGACAAGGTCTAGATTATTGAAAAGAAGGTGGATGAGCTGACTCAGCACCTACAGCGAGCCACCTCTACGCATAACCCCTTTGCACAGCCTCCTTCCACAAGGGAGACTGTGCAAAACATTCTCCATCGATCTTCTCCTGGGATGGATCCATATCCATCATCTGATTCTCGGACCGGAGGTCCATCCGATCCTTTCTACCCCAGCCCAGGGAATTCCATTCCCCCTTTCTCTGACTCTCTGGAGGTTCCTCAGACCTGCGAGGACCTCAACGCCATCCAGAACGATCCGTTCTCCAACACCTATAACCCTGGATGGAGAAACCATCCCAACTTTCAGTGGGCGGGAAATTCCCAAACCCAAAGACCACCCTTTCAGCCCCGCCCACAACCCCCTCGTCCTTACTAGCCGCCTCAGCCTCGGCCCAACCCCACTTATCCATCAGGGCCAAATCAAGATCAAATGTCCCTTATCCTTCAGACTTTGGCTGACATTCAGAGAATGAATGCGGCTATCCAAAAACAACACAAGGATGAGCTTACTGAGGTCCGAAATCAATTGGCCAAGTTGGCAAACTCTCGCCAACCAGGCACTCTTCCTTCCCAACCTCTTCCTAACCCGAATAATGTGCCAACCCAGCGGCGCGTTATGAACCCAAACCCGGGCCAAGCCCATATGATTTATCAGGCCCCCTCTGTTCCTTCACCCGACGGGATGGAGGCCTCCACTTCTTTTGCAGGCTACTGGCAACAACCCATCTTACCCAATCCCAACCAAAACCAGGTAGGACTTAATTCCGTAACGACCCGTAGTGGTAAGGAAACCCAAGATCCACCTCATCCAAACCACTCCAAGCCTGGTAGTGATCCCAAACCTAGGACGGTAATCCAGGACGTTCCTACCCCTGTCCCAGACCCAAGACCTAGACCTATCCTAGAAGAACCAACCAAGATCCCGTTTCCCGAGGCCTTGACCAAAGGAAAGAAGACTACCAAGCCCGTGGCACCTGAGGAGGACCTAGTCAAGCTCTTTGAGCAGGTCCACATAAACATCCCCTTGATGGATGCAATCCGCCACGTACCGGCTTATGCACGATTCTTAAAGAATATGTGTACACCCCAGCGTAAGCCACGAACCAAGAATGGGAGTCCAATTGTTCTGTCAGAGCAAACCAACTCTGTAATCCTAAGCAGACTCCCACCAAAGGCTAAAGATCCTGGTACTCCCCTGATTTCCTGCAAGATAGGTGATACTCAATTTGATAGAGCCTTGCTAGACTTGGGTGCTTCCATAAATCTAATACCCACATCCTTACTTGACCATCTAGAAGAATCTGAGCTAAAACCAACCGAGGTGACTTTACAATTAGCAGATCGATCTATAAAGTCACCAAAAGGGATTCTCGAGGATGTTATTGTAAGGGTATGGGATTTCTACTTTCCTGTAGACTTTATAGTCTTAGACATGAATGCACCTGAGAACCCTAGGGATACACCAATCATTTTAGGGAGACCTTTCTTGGCTACTGCTAGAGCCAACATTAGCTGTGAGGAGGGCCAAATAGAGCTCAAATTTGGGAATCAAACCCTGAAAATTGATATATTTAAGGCCCAACAAGGAATCAATTGCGGTGTCATCGAACAAATTTGTGACATTAGGGCTTTGGTTGATGAAACACACTTCCAGAATGACCTGATTATATCTCATCAACCGCAGAAAGATCTTGACCCACAAATAGAGGAGTCAAATCCAGATTTGAACAACCCAGTAACTCCTACCCTTGAACCTCACGTCTATACTGAACCACCCGCTGCTGCTGATAACCCCATCCTCGAGCTAAAGCCTCTTCCTGCTCACTTGAAATACATCTTTTTGGGTTCTAATCAGAACCTTCCTGTGATCATCAATTCCAACCTCAATCCCGAACAAGAATCCCGTCTGATTGCTGTCCTCCAGCAACATCGCAGAGCCATTGGGTGGACTCTCGATGATTTGACTGGAATAAGTCCCTCTTATTGTACTCATCATATCTATTCAGAAGAGGGCGCACGACCTTCTCGTGAAATGCAGAGACGCTTGAACCCTAATCTGCAGGAGGTCGTGAAAAAGGAGATCATCAAGTGGTTAGATGCCGGAATCATCTACCCGATCTCCGATAGTCGTTGGGTGAGCCCAATTCAGGTTGTGCCTAAGAAGGCAGGACTCACCACTATAACGACTGAGACCGGAGAAGTCATTCCTACCCGATTAACCAACGCATGGAGAGTCTGTATAGATTACCGCCGACTCAATTCCTCCACGAAGAAGGATCATTTCCCACTACCTTTCATTGATTAAATTCTCGAGAAACTAGCGGGAAATAGGTTCCTCTGCTTTCTTGACGGGTACTCCGGTTACAACCAGGTGGCAATCCATCCTGAGGACCAAGAAAAGACAACGTTCACCTGCCCCTTCAGAACATACGTGTTTCAAAGGATGCCTTTCGGTCTTTGCAATGCACCCGCTACTTTTCAGCGGTGCATGCTTGCCATATTCTCAGATATGGTAGGTGACTATCTGGAAGTCTTCATGGATGACTTTTCAGTTTTTGGAGCATCATTTGACGATTGCCTCCAACACTTGGTCCAGATACTCAGGCAATGCATCGATGTGAATTTGGTTCTTTCCTAGGAAAAGAGCCATTTCATGGTGCCTGAGGGAATTGTCCTGGGACACTTAATTTTAGAAAAAGGCATCCAAGTGGATCGAGCTAAGGTTGATCTGATCTCTCGCCTTCCTATGCCTAGCTCGATCAGGGACATCCGTTCTTTTCTGGGGCACGTCGGTTTTTGCCGTCGTTTCATTCCGGATTTCTCGAAAATCGCGCACCCCTTGACTTCTCTTCTCTCTAAGGATGTACCCTTTGAAATCTCCAAGGAATGCACACTAGCCTTTGAAAACCTTCATGACCGAGTCACCCAAGCACCTATCCTACAATCCCCTGACTGGTCTCAACCCTTTGAGATCATGTGCGATGCGTCTGATTTCGCTGTAGGAGCGGTCCTGGGGCAGAAAGCTGACGAGAAACCAGTGGTCATCTACTACGCTAGCAAGGCACTTGACGAGGCTCAGCGTAACTATACGGTTACGGAGAAAGAGCTGCTAGCCGTAGTATTTGCCCTCGAAAAGTTCCGATCGTATCTCCTGGGTTCCCATGTCATCATCTACTCGGATCACACGGCTGTAAGACATCTCCTTGCCAAGAAGGACGTGAAGCCCCGACTAATTCGTTGGATCTTGCTGTTGCAAGAATTCGACCTAGAGATTTGCGACAAGGAGGGAAGGCAGAATGTGGTAGCCGACCATCTGTCCCGTCTTCCTTCTGAGATTATCAACCCTTCCGGACCCATCACAGAACATTTTCCTGATGATCACCTACTGACTATCGGTACTAGACTTCCATGGTTTGCTGATATAGTAAACTACTTGGCATCTCATCAGATCCCGTCTGATTGGCCGAAGGCCAAGAAAGACAAATTGCGTTCTAATGCCAAGTATTACATCTGGGAAGACCCGTACCTTTTCTGCATAGGTGCTGATCAAGTCATCCGGAGATGTGTCCCGGAGGAGGAAATCAGCAATATCCTCTCTTTCTGCCATGACCAGGCATGCGATGGCCATTTCTCTGGGCATAAAACCGCATCAAAAGTCCTCCAGTGTGGCTTTTACTGGCCCACGCTGTTCAAAGACGCCTACAGTCACTGCAAGGCATGCAATCGTTGCCAGACTTTGGGCAACATGGGCCGTCGCGACATGATGCCTTTGCAACCAATTCTCGTATGCAAAATCTTTGATGTTTGGGGGATTGATTTTATGGGCCCCCTTTCTGCTTCGAATGGTTTCGAATACATTCTGCTTGCTGTGGACTACGTGTCCAAATGGATCGAAGCCATACCGACCCGAACCTGTGATCACAAAATCATTCTCAAATTCATTCATCAAAACATTTTCTCAAGGTTCGGGATTCCTCGTGCTATAATCTCTAACGGGGGGACCCATTTCACAAACACTCAGTTTAGGTTACTGATGACCAAATTCGGGGTATCTCACCGAATCTCTACTCCTTACCACCCCCAAACTAATGGTCTAGCTGAGCTGTCAAATCGGGAGATCAAGAAAATCCTGCAGGTCACTATTCAGCCTAACAGGAAGGACTGGTCGTCCCGACTTCCAGAAGCATTGTGGGCCTATAGGATCGCCCACAAAACCCAATTAGGCATGTCTCCCTTTAGACTAGTGTATGGAAAGGCGTGTCACCTTCCCGTAGAACTAGAGCATAAAGCCTATTGGGCAGTACGGAATTGTAATCTAGATCTTTCGAAGGCTGGAACCCACAGAAAACTTCAAATCAGCGAGATTGATGAATTACGCCTAGACGCGTATGAGAACTCGCGAATCTACAAGGAGTGGGTTAAAGCCTTCCATGACAAGCATATCTCGAGAAAGATCTTTCATCCTGGTCAGAAGGTCCTACTTTTTGATGCCCGACTCAAACTTTTCTCGAGAAAGTTGCGATCCAAGTGGGTCGGACCATATTTAGTCCGACAAGTTTTTGGAAATGGAGACATCGAAATTAGTCCACTCAACCACGATTCCGAGCCTTTCATCGTGAACGGTCAGAGACTCAAGCCGTTCATGGATGTGACTTCTACTGATTTGGCTGAATCATCTTATATCCTCTATTCCCCTTGAGCTCATTGCGCCCAGCCGATGGCATAAAACTCAGCGCTTAACGGGAGGCAACCCGTCATTTTCCTGAAAATCTAAAACCTTTTTCACACCTTTGTGCACTTAAGATTTGCCCTTATAGATAGCCGACTCCACCTTAGATGCTTGCATCTGAGATTAGAAATCGTCCGCAAAATTCATCCCAACCCATTCACTCATCCAAACTTCTGTCTTAAGGAATGAACTAAGTAAATAAAAACCCCCTAAGTCACAATGAGGACATTGCAAACCTTAGGCATGGGGGGGTACAAAAGTGTAAAACTTGTAAGAAAAGGTTTTAAACAAAAAAATTCACATATGCCAAAAACACCATAAAAATTTCAAAAAAAAATTTCAAAAAAAGAATAAAGGAATAAGAGGAGAAAGGAAATTTTGTAGGAGAAGGAAAGGAAATAAAATGAAAAAGGAGCACAAAAATGAAAGAAAAGAGTGATAGTCATTAGTAAGAAACTAAGGGATTGACCTAAGCTCTAGACCTTATTCAAGAAAAGAAATGAAAAGTGCATGGTGAGATTAGTAAGAACACAAACTTTAGGCATTCTTGGATAGACTCTTAGTACCCATTAAGATCTAGACATTCCTCAAGAGGTTGAGGAAAATGAAAAGCTTAAGTATTAGGTCCAAGGCTTAGGGAGTATTTGACCTCATTAACTAACTTCTGGTTTATGGGACTCAGTAACCTAAGCACCCCAACCTCACACACAGCCTGATTCAATAAGCATAAAAATCAAAATCACACAGAAGTGTCAAAAAATTCTGAAAAGTACATCTAGAGTAGGAGCGGCCGATCAACACAAGTTGATTTGGACGAGTTCCCAGTGCGGAGAGGCAGGAAACCCCCTCGAAGATGCGTAACAAAATATCATCTCCTCGGTGCTTGTCTCTTAGGATATTTATATATCCTACTGGGGGCATGTAAGCACTCTACTGGTTCAGATTCCATGGATGGCATTATCACGAAGTGTCAATTGCCAGGGTCTGGATTCGGCCACGGAACACCATGGATGGGATTATCTCGAAATCTCAATAGCCAGGGTTCCGGGGGTTGCCATGGGCAGTGCTATCTCGAAGCATCGATTGCCAGGAACCCTTGAGGATTGATGATGGGAGCAAGGAATCTGATACAGACCGTGTTAAAAAGCCAATCCTAAGCTAGAACTAAAAAGAAAAAGAGAGAGAAAACTCTCCAAATAGAAAAACTTTCTATCTCTCTCTTACAAAATGCACTACGAACTGAACCAGGGCTAAAATCATTTCAAGCATGGGTGCTTTAACCACAAAGTCCAATAGACCTTAGGTTAGTTCTTGTGGGCTTTAAAAACCTTTGCCAAAGACTGAGGCTGAGGCTAGACAGATCTAGATCTTGATTGGTACTAGAGTACCTTTTAGGCCTATGGTCAGCATTCTAACCTAATCTAAGTTCAAATGAAAAAGCACTTATCTGAAGTTATTAAAAACATCATGGTCTAGAACAAAGGTTAAAACCTTAAGTTTTTGCTAAGGGACTAGCAAAAGCTAGGCATGGGGGTATGATGAGGACCTCGTCATAAACCCTAAACTAGCACCATCTAACCTAGATTTGCGAGAAAAAGCTCCTACATAACTTATAGAAAGGCTTGACTCAGAGAATTCTAAGTTTGTGAAGAAAACAGGAGCTAAGGGGTAAAAATGCAATTTCACCAACACAATCAGTAAACAGGGTAACTCAGGGTCCAAACATAGGTCAAACTAACCTAATAAGAAGGAAAGTGGGATGATTTGATCCAACAAGGGCTACAGCAACTCCAAGGAATTAAATGACATCCTGTATCCTAAAACAAACCCACTTCAATTCACGAGGTTCGAGGTAAAGTAAAAATCGAATAAACCCTCTAAAATTCCTAGAAAAATAATCTCTAGGGCTTAGAACCTTCAATTTGGCCTTGGGAACCCATTTTGACCTACATTGAGAACCATGCCCAATTAATGATTTAATTTAGGTTTTTATGTAAATTAACCAGTCAAACAAGGTCTGATCTAGAAATAAAATTCACCATTATAATCCTTAGGTCCTATTTAGTCATGTATAAAAATTTGAGCCTAAGAAGAGACCTTCTTGACCGACTTTGCATTTTGGTCCTCATCTATTACTTTTTAACCCTCAACTTTTGAAACCCTCGCATTTTGACCGCTAAGTCTTCATCGTTCTTTGTATTTAGGTCCTCCCTGCAAAACCCTGAGCAGCGCCATGCTCCGGCGACTTTGCGCAGAGCATGGCGCCGCGTAGGGTGAGGGAGGCCCTCTGCCCTTTCAACCGGGTGTTCCCTACGACGTCTACTGTCGCAAGGACACCTCCATGATCTCTGCAACAGCCCATACCTTCCGTGCAAATGTGAGGAAGGTATGGGTCCCTACTCCGGCCATCCTCTAGCGAGGGAGGCACATCGCCTCCCTCCGCCCACCTCTCCGCCTTCGCCTCTATAAAAACCGCCTCCGCCTGCAGAGGAGGGTAGCTCGATCCTGACGGAGAAACACCCCCATCTTTCCTCTCTTCCCACTCCGGCAGAAGCCCTCCAGCTCCGGCGGTTCTTCCTCCCCCTCCTCGTCGTTCTGCTGCAATACCAGCAGCAGAGCCACCCTTGCCCGCTCTTCCCGCGTCGTGCCGTACCCAGCGCGCGCCCTCCCGCTCTCTCCTCGCCGCTGCCCTCTCCCTCTGGGCATCTTCTTCTCCCACGACAGTCGATATGACTGCCGCCCTATTCCGGCCCCTTTCGCCCCTTTAACTAAGTCAACACTACTCCCCATCTCCCCCTCTTTCTTTTCCTCACTATTTTTCATTCAATTAAGCCCTCGACCACTCCTGTCCACCGTCACCCCCTTCGTCTCCGACTACCCTCCGGCGAGACGCCCCCATCGCTCCACAGCCCCACACGCCTCGTCGACCCTCACAGAACCTCTGCCTCATCACACTGAGCAACCTCTGCCCACCCATTACTGCTCCACACCCCCACCACACTCCCCCGAACAGACCCATTTTTCCGGTCGCTATCCGACCTAGCCCTGCTGCCAGACGCCGCCCCACGACTTGTTGCACCCCGCACCACCTTCGCCGTGCCACGGCGAAGGTCCCCCGCTAGTTTGATTAGGCCGAAGGGCCGTGTTTCGGGTCGCCACTCCAGCCGCCATTAACGACAACTGAAGCAGCTTCGAGGTGAGCTCCAGGCCCTGCAGCCCCAGGTTCCCAAGTGCTGCAGGTTGGGGCGAAGTCTGCGAAGACTTCTGCCTCATCAATTGGCACCAACATCGGCTGCAGCTGATCAGAGGGCGAGGTGGAGTCGTCCTGAGGGTGCACGCGAAGATAACACAGAAGATAGTCCCACATCGTGGGATTTTGAAACGCCGCCCACGCATAAATTGGAAAGGTGCCTTAGCCTATTCGCCTCCTAACCACGGGGTGAGGTCCCTCTCACCCGCTTCACCCGACCTCGTCCGCGACACCCCCCTGCGGACCTGGCCTGACCCGTATACCCGACCTGCACTCCTTGCCCACCACCGCACGCCGGTGGGCCTGGTCCCGGGCACGAACCTGTACCCGAATACCCGGCTCTGGGAGAGCGATCCTACGAGCAAAATCTGAGAGGGAGAGACGCGAGGGAGGGTAGGGTTAGGTTTTTGCTCTGACCAAGCTATGTGAGTGTGCAAGCAGAGAAGAAGAAGAAGAAAGAAGACCGCAGAAGAGGAGGAAGAAGAAGAAGAAGAACGACTGCAAGAAGAAGAAGAAGAAGAAGCACTGTAGCAGACACTACTTAAGCCATCTGATTGAGAAATCAGACGACGGATGAAGCTATGCAGACAAAGTAAAGAAGAAGAAGAGAAGAGAAGGTGCCGCAGCTGAAGGCAAAGAAAAGAAGGAAGAAAAGAGAAGATGGAAAGAAAAAGAAAGAAGGTAAAGAAGATGAAGAACTAAGGACGATCAAGCAAAGAGAAGAGAAGAGAAAGAAGAAGAAGACAAAGACAAGTGAGAAAGAAGAGAAGAAGAAAAAGCCAAGAGACCAATCTACCTCTCTCTCTCTTTTATTTTTGTAATAGAAACATTGTACTTATAGAATTATAGTTTGTTCCCTGAGTTCGACCTCGGGAAACCTTTTATTTCCGAGTAAAATTGTAATAGTGGCAATGACTATATGTACTACAACGCCATTTCTATAACAAACAACAAAACCTAGTCATACCGCCACTACAGGGTTTCCCCCACTCGACCTCTCTTGTCACTGAGATTCTAGGTAGATCAGAATGGGGACCTTGACCTCTTAAGTCTACCACTTTTAGTTAGGATCAGGGTGCTTAGGTTTTCACTTGATCTTTAGCCTTTTGAGTGCAAAGAGTGACCTAAGTTTAAGGCTGGTTGACCCAAGGGGTCAACTTCACCTACTAATACCTTTGAGAGCTTATTAGGTCTTTGTCTTTTAGGGTTCAAGTGTTTCTAAGAGCCAAATTTCTTAGGGTTTCTTTAAATAGGTGCTTTCAAACAATGGCTTGGGCACACTTCTTTTGGGAATTCTCAATTCTTGCTTAGAAAGTGTGTCTTTAAAACCCTAATTTTGAATCTTATATTGGCTCTACTTGGTCCAGTTAGCTTCCTTTAGATTGGGTAATTAAGGCTCAAGCAAGAAGGTGTTAGCCCTAAATGCCCTTAATGGATGTACAGATATACTGTGTTGAAATTGAAAACAGGAAACTTTGATGATTTACTAAATATGGAAGACAAGTTATGCCTAAATTGCTTTTTTTTCTTTCTTTTTCTTCCTCTTTAGAATTTAGGGGTTAAAATGAGAGGATAGAAAATTACCTGTCCTAAGTGTGGCTGTTGTGCGGCTACTTGTTGTCCTCTTGATTTCCTGTGCCTGCACAACAAAAGAGAAGAGATCAATAGAGACTCAAAAATTGTGAATTAATAGCTTCTAGAATAGCCGTTGCACCCCGGCAACGGCGCCAAAAACTGGTGCTGTCCTTTGTCACTATGGTAATTACAATCATTGGAGTATATGACAAGAACAGTTACTAGTTTAATACAATTTATTACTCGGAATGACAAGCTTCCTGAGGTCGAACTTAGGGAGCAAACTATAATTCTAGAAGTATATAAGTTCACAATATATAAGGTTTTACAAAAATTAAGAGAGAGAGAGAATTGGCTTTTTCTTCTCTTTCTGTCTTCTTTGCTTTCTCTTCTTTCTTTTTCTTTCTTCTTCTCTGCTTCTGTGGTTCCTCTTTCTCTTTCTCCTTTCTTCCTCTCTAATTTTCTTCTCTTCTTCTTTTCTTGCGGCTGCAGAGGCTTCTACCTTCCCTTTGATTTCCTTCAGCTGCTAAGTCTTCCTCCTTTCTTCATCTCTGGTTTTCTTCCTTCTTCTTTTCTTCTTCTTCTTCTTCTTTTCTCTGCTCTGGTCGTTCCTCTTCTTTCTTTCTTTCTCTCCTGTCTTCTTCTTTTTCTTCTCTGCTTCTTCTTTCTTCTTCTTCAACAACTGCAGTTTTTCTTTCTTTGGCTGCTGACCTTCCGACGTCTGACTCGGTGCTCAAACGGCTTAACTGTGCGCTTGCTACAGTGTGGCTCCTTTTCTTCTCCTTCAGCTCCTTTCCTTCCTTTCTTCTTCCTTCTTTTTCCTTCTTCCCTACGCGCACACACAACTATCAGTGCAAAACCTACCCCTACCCCTTCCCCGCATCTCTCTCTCACTCTAAATCTCTCTTTGGGAAAGCTCTCCCAGAGCCGGGTAATCGGGTTCGGGTTGCGCGCCCGGGACCAGGCCCACCAGCATGCGGTGGTGGGCGAGGAGTGCTTGGTCGGGTAGTCGGGCTTGGCCCAGGCCCGCGGGGCATGAGCGCGGGCGAGGGCGAGTGCGAGCGCGTGTGAGGGACCTGACCCTTGTGTATCAAAGGCGAACAGCTAATATCACAAAATCAATTTAAGTGTGGGCGCGAGGCCACACACTTACGAGGTGGGACTAAAGTCCCACCTCTGCTCCGCGCACCCGCAGGTGAGAAGGCACTGGCAATTGGGGCAGCAGCGAAGGCTCGCGACCCCAATTGCGAACCTGGGCTCATTCGCGGAAGCACCCCACGTTGCCTGGAGCTCACTCCTGGGCTAGAGGAGTCCTGGAGCTGCCTGCAAAGAAGCTTCAGCAACTCGTCAATGGTGGTGAGGAGGCGAAGACCTGAAATCACAAAGACAGCCTCACGGCCACATCAGACAACGCAGGGAGCTTCGTCGGAGTGTGGCGAAGGCAGCGCGAGGGTCGAAGAGGCAGAAGAGCGCCTGTGTCCGTGTGCCTAGGGCAGACTGTGTGTGCAGAAGTGGGTGTGTTCGGGGGGTGGTCGGGAGGTGAAGGGCGGTGAATGGAGTGGGGGAAACTCTTGAGTGGAGTGAGGGGGAGCTTTTGCTTGTCGGCGAGGGGTGAAATGGCCTGTGAAGGTGGAGCGACCTCGCTGAGATGGCAACCAGAGGTGAAGCAGATGGGGGTGGTAGTGGCAGTCGAAGGGTCTGAAATGCTAATTGAATGAGGGAAAAGTGAAAGGAGAGTAAGGGGAAGATTCCTACCTACTTAGTCGACGAAGAGGGAGAGGAAGATGTTCGGCTCGTGCCTGCCGGAGCTGGGGACGAAGGTGCCCAGGAGGGGGTTATCGGCGACGAGGAGGAGATCTGAGGGCGCCAGCTGGTGCGGCCTGGCATGGGAAGGCGGGGCAGAGTAGGCTTTGCTACAGGTATGGCAGCAGAGCGATGAGGAGGAGGAAGAAGGATCGCTGGAAGCTAGGGCACTCTGACCAGAGAGGGGAGAGACGAAATCGAGGGTTTTTCTCCACCAGAAGTAGCTTGAAGGAGACGACAGACCCTACCGCTCCTTATAAAGGCACTGGCGAGGAGAGGGGACTGAGGAGGTGACGTGCCGTGCTCGCCGGAGATGGCTGGAAATGGACACCCATGCCTTTCGTGCGTTCACACGAGAGGCATGGCCAATTGCAGGGGTCATGGGAGGGTCCCTACGATAGAGGACGACGCAGGGAACCTCCCGTTCGTTCCAGAGAACGGGCGCCATGCCCTACGCGGCGCCATCCTCCACGTAAGGTTGCCGAAGGTATGGCGCTGCTCAGAAATGGCAGGGAGGACCATTCTGCAAAGAATGATAAGAAAGATAGGGGGTCATTTGCAAGGGTTTCAAAAGATAAGGGTCAAAAAGTAATTTAAGAGGACCAATTTGTAAAGTCGGTCAAGATGGTCTTTTCTTAGTCCCAAATTTTTATAACAACCTAATTTGAACCTAAGGATTTTAATGGTGAAATTTTATTTTAGGTTGGACCATGTTTGACCAGTCAATTTGCACAAAAACCCAAATTAGGTCATAAATTGGGCATGGTTCTCATTTTAGGTCAAAATAGGTTGCAAAGGCCAAATTGAAGGTTCTAAATCCTAGGGAATATTTTTCCATGAATTTTAGATGGTTTAGTTGATTTTTATCCTACCTCTAACCTCGTGAATTAAAGTAGGTTTGTTTTAGGGTTACAGAATGTCATTTAATTCCTAGAAGTTGCTATAACCCTTTTCAGATCAGATCATCCCACTTCCCTCCTTATTAAGCTCATTTGACCTTCATTTAGACCCTTAATTATCCTGTTTGCGCACTGCATTGGTAAAGTTATAGTTTTACCCTTTATGATTTGTCTTATTCTTTAACTCAGAATTCTCTGAGTTCAGCCTCTCTTTAGGTTTTGTAGGAGCTTCTTCACACTTATTTGGATTAAATTATGCTAGTTAGGATTCATGATGAGGTTCTCATCACCTAGGATATTTACATATCCTACCAGGGGCATGTAAGCACTCTTCTGGTTCAGATACCGTGGGCAACATTATCACGAAATATCGATCTCCAAGGTCTGGATTTGGCTACAGAACGCCATGGGCGGGATTATCTCGAAATCTCAAAAGCCATGGTTCTGGGCATTGCCATGGGCGATGCTATCATGAAGCATCGATTACTAGGGACCTTTAAGGATTGATGATGGGGATGAGGAATCTGATATAGATCGTGTTGAAAAGCCAATCCGAAGCTAGAAATAAAAGGAAAAGAGAGAGAAAATTCTCCAAACAAATAAATCCTCTGTCTCTCTCTTACAAAAATGCACTGTAAACTAAACCAAGGCTAAAATATGTCTCAAGCACGGGTGCTTTAATTGCCAAGTCCAACGAACCTTAGGATAGTTCCTGCGGGCCTTAAAAACCTTCGCGGAGGATCGAGGCTAGAGCTGGCTAGGTCCGAATCTTAGTTGGTACTTGAGTACCTCTAGGCCTATTGTCAGCATTCTAGCCTAGTCAAAAAAAAAAAACATAGAGAAAGCACTTATCATAAATTGTGAAAGAAACTCATGGTCTAAAGCAGAAGTTAAAACCTTGAAATTTTGCTAAGGGACTAGTAAAAGCTAGGCATGGGGATATGATGGGAACACCATCATGAGCCTTAACTATCTCATTTTGACCTAGAAAAGAGAATAAAAGCTCCTACATAACCAAGTGAAAGGCCTAACTCAGAGAATAACTAGGTTGAGAGAAAAGTAAGAAACAAAGGGTAAAACTGTAATTTTACCATTGCAGTGCAACAGCAGGATTTCTCAGGGATTGAACATGGGTCAATTGGACTTAACAAGAGGAAAAGTGGGATGGTTCAATCAGAAATGGGTTCATGTGCAATCTAAGAATTAAATGACATCCTATAACCCTAAAACAAACCCACTTAATTTTACAAGGTTTGGGTCTGTATAAAAATCAACTAAACCCTCTAAAATTTATGAAAAAATATCCCCTAGGGTTTATAACCGTCACTTTGGCCTTTGGAACCAATTTTGACCTAAATAGGGGTCCTAGCTAGTTATTTGCCCTAATTTGGGTTTTTGTGCAAAATATCTAGTCAAACGTGGTCAAAACTAAAATCCAACTTCACCATTGGATTCCTTAGGTCCAAATTATGTTTTTACCAAAATTTTAACCTAAGGGGAGGTCACCTTGACCTACTTTGCAAAATAGTCCACCCAATTACTTTTATGCCCCTAACTTTCAAAAACTTTGCAAAAACCCCCTATCTTCCTTGCCATTCTTTGCAATTAGGTCCCTCCACCATTACAGTGGAGGAGTCCTACTTCGGCGAGGATTCAAGAGGGAAGTCCTTGTTTCCTCAAAGAATCCCTCTCAGATTTGAAAGGGAGATTCTCTGAGGAATTCCCGATCATGTGAACTCAATCACATGCCTTGATTCTCACCCAATCTCTCGTGCGAACGCTCAAGAGATATGGGTATCTCACGGATTTCCTACTCTGACGAGGAAACCTGTGCTTGGAAGCTTGTCTTCCAAGCACAAGGCTCTCCGCCGGTGCCTATAAAAGAACCCCCAGGCCCAGACGATCATCTCAAGCTTGATTTGGCCGCTAAAACCCCCAAAATTCTTCCTCTCCCATCTCCAGCCAAATAGCCCGCAAGCTCCGGCGATCTCTCCTCCCTCTTCTCATCGCTCTGCCACCATACCAGTGGCAGAGTCCTCTCCGCCTTGCTCTTCCGCATCGTGCCAAACTTGTACGTTCTTCTTCAACCCTCTCGTCGTCGCCGCCTCTTCATCTCAGGGCTTTCGTCTCCGGCGATGACAAACATGTGCCACTCGCCCTCCGCCTCCCCCCTTCGTTCAAATACCCTCAGTTAAGTTCCTCTCTCCCTACCTTTCACTTTCCCCCTCTTTAATTCACAAAACCCCCTTCGACAGCCACAAACCACCTTCGTCTTCCTCATTTCTGGCAAACCAGCGGTGAAGGCGCATCCGTTGCTCCACACACCCACACGCCTCACCACCGACCGCAGAAGCTTCAACATCATCCACTGATCATCATCTGCCCCTTCACTAACCGCCACACGCACCCTACACTCTCCCCGAACACAGGCACTTTCACGGCCACAGTCCGACCTAGGCACAAATGCCTAGGCCGTTCTGACCCACGCCACCCACTGCATCACCTTCACCGTGACACTGCGAAGCTACCTACGTGCTTTGATAAGGCTACGAGGCCGTATTTTTGAGTTGCAGGTTCGACCCCCTGCCGCCATTGGAGCACGAGCAAAGCTTGCTAACAAGCTTGCTCCAAGTGTGCGGAAACATTCCACGATCCTTTCTCACCTAGTAATCGAAGCCCACACCATTCACACCTGTAGCAACTGCACAGGCATCCTCCTGCGGGCGCGCAAAGAAGCAGGTGGGACTTTAGTCCCACCTCGGTAGTTTTTAGCACAGGTAAGTGGTTTATATTATTTTTGTATTTTAAGCTCTTCGCCTCAGATCACGGGGTGAGGTCCCCTCGCCCTCTCACCGGCCTCATCCGCGACCCACACTACGCGGACCTAGCTGCCTGACCCGTTTACCCTGCACTCCTCGCACACCACCCACACCAATGCGCCTGGACCCGGGTACGCTTGACCCAATCCGTATACCCGATTGGCTCTGGGAGAGCGAACCGAAGAGAGAAGAAGAGAGAGCGTACGTGGAGGAGGGTAAGGGTAGGTTTTGCACTTGTGTGTGCAGGGAAAGAAGGGAGGAAGAGGAAGCTGAAGCTGAAGAAGCTAAGGGCAGGAGGAGGAGCCGCAAAGGAAGATGAGGAAACTGAAGGAAGAAGGAAGGAGAAAGCGCGGCTGAAGAAGAAAGAGAAAGAAGGAAATCAGAAGCCAAGCAAGAAAGGAAGAAAGGCACAGCTGAAGGAAAAGAAGAAGAGAAGAAAGGAGTCGCACAAAGAAAGAAGCAAAGGTAGAAGACAGAGAAAGAGAAAGGAGCCAAAGCCAAAGAAAGGAGGTCAAAGTCAGAAGAAAAGAAAGAAGCCAAGGTAGAGACAAAGAAGGAAAGAAATCAAGAGAAGAAAAGAAAGAAAAAGAAGACAAAAGAAAAAGCAGCCATAGAGAAAGGAAGAAGAAATTAGATAAGAAAGAAAAGAGAAGAAAGAGCAAACAGAAATGAATTCTATTTCTTTTTATCTCTATTCATCTCTTTGAAGCATTTATATACATTGAACTTAATTCTTTTGCTTCATAATATTATTGAACATCACATTTTATCAATTTGAGATTGTGTTCTTAGTTTTTAAATACCAATTTGCTCCACGTGTTCGACCTCAGATTCTTAATTTTTCAAGTAATAAAATTCTTATTTGTTTACAAGGTGATTTCAACTATACTACGATGCAGTAGTTATTCTTTATAAACTAATCTCGCCTTTTGTTAAACATTGACCCTGATTAATCTGGTCAATCTTTTTTTCAATCAGGTTCATTCTATCAGCTGCTTGACAATGATATCCATGTCAGCTCAAATAGGCTCGGTGTGAGCCTCATGGACACCAACCCGCTGCTGACCAGGCCGCTAGAACTGGTTCATGGACACGGCATTCATCGAGTTCTCCGCCAAAGATTCGAACAACTCAAATGCATTGTTCTTGTCTTTCGCGAGGAAATTCCCGCCACTAGATGCATCGGCCAGATACCGATGTGTGTCATCCAACCCATGGTAAAAGATCTGAGCTAGGTGCCATCTGGGTATACCATGGTGCGTGCATTTCCGGAGAAGGTCGTGAAATTGGTCCCAAGCGTCATGCAATATCTCCCCAGCTCCTTGGGAGAAAGTTGTGATTGCACGCCTCATCGTGTTCATTCGACTGATCGGGAAGAACTTTTGCAGGAATTCACGTCGTAATTCCGACCAAGTTCCAATTGGCTTCCCAATGGTCTTGAACCAGTACGAAGCTTTGTCCCTCAAAGAAAATGGGAAAAGTTTCATCAGAACAATCCCATGATCAACATTCCTAGGTCGAACCATTTGTGCGAGCTGACTTAGGTCCTCTAAGTGCTGAAACGGATCTTCGTTTGAGTTTCCATAGAAATGACTATTAATCAAACCAATCACATTAGGCTTGAGCTTAAACGCATCTCCGCCTACAGGAATTCGGACTAAGGGTGCAACGAATGGTACAGCTGGATCATAGAAATCCCAAAGTTGTTCTCCTCGTGGTGGATGTTGCATTCTGTCAAGCATTGACAAGATACGATTCATGCTCTATTGATGCCGCTCCTTTGATTCAACCACCCGGGCCTCCAGACGAGCCATCGGGTCTAGATTACCTGCATCCTGACTCGGTCAAGGTCCAGGTCCAGGATTAGGGTTAGCCATCTCGGCTAAGGGAGTAGAAGAAGTGAGGGGAGAAGATGGTCCTGGCAAGGTGACTCGCCTCCTTGGGAGCAGCTCCCAAGGTCCAACCAATCAAGGTCTGAGTGACCTCCTTCCTTGCATACACCACCCAACCCCTGGGTTGATGTAGCCAAGCCAGACAAGGCTAAGGCCCTGTCAATTAGATGGTCCTTATGATCGGATGACCAAATTTTTCATTTTAAGTTTGAATTCCTGAAGAAAAATTTGTCGTACAACTGACTGAAAGTGATTCCCACCTCTCAAGCTAACCCAGCCAATATGGTTACGAGGGGACTAAGGGAAAGGTTCTTTCTTCGGCTCACGCCTCTAGTACCGTTACCCCTTAGCCGGGGTCGTTTGACACTGCACCGCAGACTTAGTCACTAGGTTCGGCAAGAGATGTTGAAGCCGCCCAGTAGTACGACAATGAATTCAGGTTTGCTTACGTGTTTTAAAATTAATTTGAGCCCATTTTCTTCAGTTGGGATTTGTGGTGAGTGGCCCACAAGGTGACCAAGCTCACCGGCTAAACACTAGACTTGACTAAGTCTAGGCTAGCTCAAATGTGGTTTCTAGAATGTAACTCTAAAGGTATAACCTAGGGTTCATACAATTCTAGGATTTTCTTCTTTACGATTTTAGCTGACCAATGAAACACAAATAATTCTCTGGATAAAATTTGAATCCAAATAAACTGAAATTTTTCAAGTAGATTTCTTTTTCAATTATCTTTTTAGAGAATATTTTTTTATGATTTTTACTATTTCAATCGAATTTCTAAAGATTTTTGAATGTCAGGGGGTCAGAACTAGAATTATGACCCCAGGTCGATTTTTCAAATTGAAATAGTATCAAATGATCTTCAAATATTCAGGAAAAATATGGGAATTAAAGCCAATGAGATCAGCTTTCAAACCCCACCATTTTTAGTCAACACAAATTCGTGACTTGCTCGAAATTACTTTTGAATTTTGAAAATTTTCAAATATGAGTCAGTCTGACCCCCTTGCACTTCACAAATTTTTAAACATTTTGTATTTAGAATTTTTTCAAATAAACGATGTCATTCGAAAGGTGGTTTAAAAATAAAGGTCTAGCCCGAATTTCAAAATTTTTTGCTCATTAATTTTTTGGCAATTGAATTTTTTAAATTGGAATTCGAAGCTTAGCCGAAAATCAGAGGGTGGTGGGAAAGCTTTTGAAAAGGTATTTGAATTTGAATTTCAAACTTTCCACCAAAATGATTTTTTTTTTAAAAAGGATTTTTTTCTTGTTTTTTTTTTCAAAACTAACTAAATAATCCTAAGATTCAAAAAGGGAAACCTATTCTAACTACCTAACTTTTTTTTTCTTTTACGAAAATAAATAGGCTTTTTTTTTCAAATGAAATTGCTAGAAGGAAATCTAACCTAAGGTTCAAATCAAACCTAGACTAAGAAAGATATGATGTGCACCTGATTTTTTTTTTCCGCGCACGTTGTGTGCGCTGATCTCGTTTTTCCCTATTTTCCTGCACATCAAAAGACAAGCAAAGGAAGATTTATCAGTGATAATTCTAGAGATCGAAATAAAAAATGATGTTGCCTCCCTAGCAACGGCGCCATTTGTTGGGATTGTAGAGTGCGTATTTGATCAGAAATGCGTCGTAGTACAGTTGCGAAATATGATCAACAAAAATAATTTCTAAGACAACAAGACTTAAGTCCCAGTCGTTCGTCTCTGGGAGGCATTTATGGAAATGCAAATTTGAAATCTATCTTGCTCACTCTACTTGCTTAAAATCGCACATCGATTTCTAATCGTCGGATCAATGTTCGACCACTTTTATTATTAACCCTAATTACGTGTGCATGTGTTAAGTAGATGACAAACGTGAAAGTGTGAGTTTCAGTACGCACGATTCTAGTTATGTGGTGGCTGTTTACGGAAAATGCATTAATAGTTAGATCCTCGATATTTTTAGGTACCGACATGCTAGTTGCAACAGATAGTAATTAAGAGCAGGCAACTTTAATCACACAAAAAAATATTGCAACAAGGCTCATGGTGATTTTCACACATAGATATATATATAGAAAAAGATTTTCTTTGATTCATGATGGTGTTTGCAACATGAAGCTCATGGAAAGCTTATAGAGGAATGCTTGGAAACACAAATCTAGCTAGTAGAAAACGATTGCATACATGAATCTAAGGGGGGATTATGCATGCATCATTGGGGGGGAATATAGAACTACACTATTAAGCAGTAAATAAGGCAGTAAAACTGTGAAGAGCTATGGCAAAACTAAGGGCATTCAGAGGTGGGCTGTAATGGTCCTTGACTTGGTTGAGTGGCGAAGGAGGGGCGGCCAATGGTGCTTAGGCTGGCCCTTGGAGAGAGGTTGAGGAGGTGATCCAACATCTTGGTGTGGAGATGGTGGTGGCCATGGTGAAGCTACTCGTGAAGGTGGAGTGGAGGTGGAATGAAGCTAAGCTAAAATGGAGCCAAGAGTGAATGGTTGCAAAGTGCCACCCCTTAGGTCTTTTTATAGACCTAAGGGAGACTCTCTAGAGAAGTGTGGAACTCTCTAGAGAGAGTCCCAAGTGTGGCCAGCCAAGGTGGTTTTTAGATCCACCATTTGTGGATCTAAAAATTGAATGGCTCTTGGTTGCTAATTTTAGCAACCAAGAGTGGAGCCACCTTGAAGAGAGTTCTAGAGAACTCTAGGTGGGTGGGTGTGTGTGAATGGGTATGAGTGTGTGTGTGTGTGTGGGTCGAAACCTAGGTGGCTAGGTGGGTTAGGATATGTTCTAATGGGTTTAGGTCTAGGTTAGGTCTCAAATTAGGGTTGCAAATCTTAATTCACTGAGGTAAAGTACAATTAAATTTAATACAGGTTTAATTGGGTGTGTGGAAACCTAATTGAGAGTAAAACAACTCAATTAAGTTAGGTCTAGGTCAATTGAACTCTCACTGAGTCCAATTGGACAATGTGTGCTGAGATCAGGGCTCAATTGGACTCAATGAGTCCAATTGAATAGACTGAAGAGATAACCATGATCCAAGTCAATTAGGTTTAGTGAGGACCTAATTAGGTCCTTAGGGAGGTCTAGAGGTGATGTACTAGGGTTAGGGCACCTTAATTTAAGTTCCTAAGGGATTAGAATTAGGTTTAGGGAGCTAGAGATCCAAGATCAAGGCTTGAATCTCAGAATAGGATCTGGATGGTAGTTCCGGACATCCAATAAAGTTATCAAATGTCTTATAATGAAAAATCAAAAGTCCAGACTTATTGTTTGGACATCCAATCAGAGTTAGGAGGGATTCTAGGTCCTGTCTTGGGTATTTTGCAAAAATTGGATGTCTGACCAAGCGTCTGGACGTCCAATAATACTGCAAAAGTGGGTTTAAGGTGTGCGAGAGTTGGCTAAGGGTTCTGGATGTCCTATAACTCAACTAGACATCTAGATAGAGGCTAGAATTAGGGTTCTAGGGCTTCCTAGGGTACAGTTACCTAATCTAAGGGTGGCTAAGGCTTGGGGAAGCTTCTACGTTATCCTATGGCTAGGATGGACCTAAGTTCTCCGTAGTTTACTGCTTTATTCCTACTTAACAAAATATCATACCTTAACCCCTTACATTATTATCTACTACATCTAATCTAGGTCTTCTACTCCAACTCTGCTGCAACACCAGTTATTCTTTATTATTTAAATCCAGCTTTAAATCTAGCTTCAGATCTAGCTTCTGATCAGCTTATTACATTATTATCTACTACATCTAATCTAGATCTTCCTCTCCAGCTCTGCTGCAACACCAGTTATTCTTTATTCTTCAGATCTAGCTTTAGATTCAGCTTCAGATCTAGCTTTTGATCAGCTTATTACCTGCAATTGACATAATGCACCTAAAGTACATTATAGCATTATTTTATGCATAGCTAAAAGAAAGCAGTAAAGGTGCTAGTAATGCTTATGCATGCATGAATTACCCTAACTTATGCTAAGTCCTAGCTTAATTTATGTCAATTAAGACCTATGATTGCTGCGCAATGACCTGACTCACTCAAATATGTATTTTTGGGCTAAAGTGAGACATACCCGATTATCATTAGTGCTCACTAAACCCAAGAACAGGGATATCAATTGATTTCTATACTATAGACCATAGGGCTCCTATTGGGTGGAGTGTTGCTAATCTCCACAGGATTCGCCCCCCGTATTGTACTCATCACATTTACACAGATGAGGGGGTGAAACCCTCAAGACAACCTCAAAGATGGCTGAACTCGAATATGCTAGAGGTTGTTAAGAACGAGATCATCAAATGGCTGGATGCGTGCATTGTATACCCGATCTTCAACAGCCAATGGGTGAGTCCAATCCAGATTGTGCCCAAGAAAGCCGAACTCACAGTAATAAAAAATGATAAGGGTGAATCCATCCCAGCCCGCACTGCAACATCATGGCAAGTTTGCATAGATTATAGGAAACTGAATACGGCTAATCGGAAAGATCACTTTCCTTAACCGTTCATTGATTAGATCTTAGAACGATTAGCTGGACACAGTTTCTTTTGCTTTTTGGATGGATACTCCCAGTATAATCAGGTAGCGATTAGCTTGGAAGATCAAGACAAGACCACATTCACATGTCCCTTTGGAACATTTGCCTTCAAGAGAATGCCCTTCAGCCTCTGCAACGCACCAACGATATTTCAACGTTGTATGATGGCCATCTTCTCTGACATGATCGGGGACTATGTGCAAGTGTTCATGGATGACTTCTCTGTTTTTGGAGAGGATTTTCAATCTTGTCTTGATAACCTCACCAAGATCCTAAAATGATGTATTGAGGTAAACCTAGTACTATCCTGGAAGAAAAGCCATTTTATGGTGAGGGATGGCATTGTACTAGACACAGGATCTCTGCAAATGGACTCAAGATCAACCGAGCCAAATCTGAAGTTATATTACGCTTACCTCCACCCAGCTCGGTCAAGCAGATCAAATCATTCTTTGGTCACGTCAGCTTCTATCGGAGATTTATACGTGATTTCTTGAAAATCGCACGATCATTGACAAATCTTCTGGTAGCCGATGGCCCATTCGATTTTAACACCTCGTGTCTCAATGCCTTCGAGACTTTGCGAAGCACTATTTATGATTCCCCTATTTTCCAACCACCCAACTGGTCGCTCGATTTCGAGATGATGTGAGACACCTCTAATTTCACCGTCAAAGCTGTTTTAGGCTAGCGTCGGGAAAAATAACCCTTCGTCATATACTATGCCAGTAAGATGCTGAATGAGGCTCAGCGTAATTATACTATCACTGAAAAGGAGCTGCTAGCGATAGTATTTGAGTTGGAGTAATTTCATTCATATTTGCTGGAGTCCAAGGTGATAATTTTCACAAACCACTCCGCCCTTCAGCATTTGTTGGCAAAGAAGGATGCCAAACCCCGTCTTCTTAGATGGATCCTTCTCTTGCAGTAATTCAATGTTGAAATATGTGATAAAGCCAGAGCACAAAATGTTGTGGCGGATCACTTATCCAGACTAGACCCATCCCACATTCCCTATTCCCTGCCTATTTCAGATCAATTCCTGGATGAATCTCTTTTGGCAATTCACTCTGTCGAGTTTCCCTGGTAGGCAGATATCACGAATTATCTTGTCGTAGACAAGATTCCTGCGAAATTATCCAAGGACCAGAAACTCAAATTCATATCTGAGGCCAAATTCTATTTCTGGGACAACCCTTTGCTCTTCGGCATTGGAGCAAATCAGATTATCAGGCGATGTGTCCCAGATTCTGAGATCTCTAGTGTGTTATCTTTTTGCCACAGCGAGTCTGGTTATTCGATTCTTGCCTAAAATTCTTTGCGTGGAAGCTCAAGTCTAAGTGGACTGGCCCGTATTTCGCATATCCTAATGGGGCGGTCCAAATCATGGACCCAAAATCTGGGCATGCTTCTATGATAAATGGCCAGCGCCTCAAGCCATTAATGGCCCAGGAACCTCCTGCTGACGATATCATTCATTTTGTTGAGGACGTATGATTGAGTTTTCGCCTAGTTGGAGGCGTTAAACTCAACACTTATAAATAACATTTAATACCTATCTATACATAGCATATTTTCTTTTAGCATATTTTTCTGCATATTGTCAGGTTGGCCGGTGAAGAGTGTAAAATTTTAGGAGCAATTCCAGGTGATTTCTACCCACTTACTCCCTGTCGTAATTTATTTTCTTTTATATTCATGCATGAAGACATGCAAGAACTTAGGCATGGGGGGGTAGATACATCAAAACTGAAATTTTTTTATGTCAACATTTAGAAAAACCTCAAAGCAACATGTTAAATGTACTTTAGGGTCTTAAATTTAAGAACAACCGACTCCACCTCCAATGCCTACATTGGAGCTAGAAATCATTCGCAACATCCACTTTTGACTCATCCACTCACCCTTCCTTTTTTGAACTAAGGACCAAGTTGAATGTAACCCGATAAGGGAGCAACATTGAAGTAAAAATTATAAGAGGTTACTTATATATAGCATATATACATATTGCATACATGAATAATATTTTTATCAAGAGAATGCATTAGGATTTTATCCTCTAGTTGATTCCTATAATCTGGAATCCAGTACAATTTTCACACTCACAGGTAGATTTTGCAATGGATTCACTATGAAGACTAATCGACGTCTTTAGTCTATCGAGAAGAAGCAGTGCTTCTTTTCCTGAACCCCTGGACAGAGCTAGGGAGTTAGGCAAATCTTCTTCTAAAAATCCACCAAATAGTGTGAGATGAGAGTAGAGTGTTATCGGTGCTCTAAGATTAGTGCAAGGAATCTAAAATTCTAGATAATTAAGTGGTGATACTCGGAGTTAGGCACATTTTCGCTCTCGGTTCCCGCATATAACTAATTATGTGAATTCTTGAGAGCCACCAACCAAGGCAAATACGCAGAGATCGAGTTCTAATAAAACTAGGACTAAGATGGATGGTTACGACCATTCTTTACGAAATCCTCAACTGAAGGAGGGTATTGATGTCAAGGTCAGGAATACGTCGTCCTATCTGTCTCTTCCTAGTGCCAAGAGTAGGCACTTCCACCAAATAAGCCACCCAATATCTTTTGAATACCACCAATCCCTAATAATGCCTCCTAAATAAAAGTTGCATATGTCATGTGCTATATTGAGTTGTGTGAAAAAATTATTAGAAAAAGAAAAGAAAAGAAAAAAATTCAAAAATTCAAAATATATATAGAAAAAAAAAGAGAAGAAAAAAATTAGAAAAATTAGAAAAAAAAGAAAAAGCAGAAGAAAAGATGAGAGTAGCAGAAGAAAAGATGAGAGTATGAGTGCTTTAGTATTTATTTTAATAGCATTAAGGCAGCATTACCCACCATAATTGCACTCCACCAAATATGACCTTAACCTACCTTTTTTGTATTCCTAACCGCCCGAATACTGGTTGAGGAATCCCAACTTAATGTTAGGGCTATTGGAACTCTAGTAAAGTGTCAATGCCATGTGAGACCACCAAATATGGAATATATGTATGAATCTGGTGAGATTGTGTGCTCAAAAAGAAAAGAAAAAATAAGAGAGAGTGAATACAAAGGAACCAAAGAGAATATAGTTTTTCTCGCTTTTCTCTAAGTTGATTCACTTAATAATTTGGGAATCTAGATTCTATAGTACTAATCTCTATGTAGCACCAAATGAGAGTGAGCTACCAAATAAACACCTATTTCCTCAAACATACTCTACCGAAGCTTAAAGTCGAGGTGGAATTCATAGAATATCTTGAATGCCCCGAGGGAAGAAGTTTGCCTATCCCGTTAGAATTTTACTAGAGGTCAAGTACAGGCTTTAAAGGTAAATCAGGTTTTTCACTCGAATCTGTTGCAAAAGCTACATAGCTGCACTTACACAATTGTCTGGATTTTTAGATTTTAGCATCAAAATGAAAATGAAAGAATCTCTAGTCATACACTTGATAATAATCAATCCTTTAGGGACCCATTTGTAAATAACTTAGTTTTGCATTTGCTAGGGACTAGCAAGATTTACGCATGGGGGTATGATTGCACAGCAATCATAGGTCTTAAATGACCTAAATTAAGTTAGAACTTAGCTTAACTTAGTGTAATCCATGCATTCAAAGCATACTTTGCATCTTTACTATGTTATTTTAGCTATGCATAGAATAATGTTATAATGTGCTGATTAAGTACATTATAAGGTTTATAGGCAATAAGGAGCTCAAGAGATGGCCTGAAGCGGATTTGAAGAATAAAGAGAAGCTAGTGCTGCAATAGAGCTGGCGCAAAAGACTTAGGAATAAAGTAGAAAAATAATGTAGGGTTGAGGTATGCTACTCTACTTAGTAGAATTAATGTAGAGTTTAAATTATGAAGAACTTTAGGCCAATCCTAGCCCTAGAATAGCCCTAGAGACCATCATAAACCTTAGCCACCCCTAGATTAGGTCACCTTAGCCTAGGATACCTCAAAACCCTAGTTCCAGCCCTTATCTGGATGTCCAGAACCATTAGGCACAACTCCAGATAAGTTATCGGATGTCCAGAACCATTAGGCACAACCTGCAGACCTAGAACCCAAGTCTGCAATGTTATTCGACGTCTAGACAAGTTGTCAGATGTCCAATTTCTGTAGAATTCCAAGACAAAACCTTGAATCCACCTTGACCTCTGATTAGACGTCTAGACAAGAAGTCTAGACTTATGATTTTTGAGTATAAGTCATCTGACACTTATATTGGATGTCTGATACTCCTCTCCAGACCCTGTTTTGGAAATCAAGCTTGGATCTTGAATTCCTAGGTCCCTAAACCCAATTCCAAACCCTAGGGAACCTAAATTAAGGTACCCTAAGCCTAGTTCACTACCCCTAGACCCTCCTAAGAACCTAATTAGGTTCTCACTAAGCCCAATTGACTTAGATCATAGTCAATTAAATTGCCTAGTCAATTAGACTCATAGAGTCCAATTGAGTTCAGATCTCAACTAGTACAAGTCTAATTAGACTTAGTGAGAGTCTAAATGACTCAGGCTTGACCTAATTGGGTATCTTCTCTTCCAATTAGACACACATACACTCAATTAAACTTGTGATAATTTTAATTGCACATTCACTTTAGTATTAGAATAGCAAACTCACTTGGTCCATTCTTAGATCCACAAATTGTGGATCTAAGAAGACCCACTGCCATCCATCTTGACGCCAAGATGGAAGCCCTTCTATGGAATTCTATAATTCTCTAGAGAGCCACACCCATAGCCACCCAAGAGTCTATAAAAGGACCCTCTTGGATGGCCATGCACCCATCTTGGACTCTCCATTAGTGGCTTCTCACTCCATCTCCATCTCCATGAGCTCCTTCCACCTCCAAGCACTAGTGGACATCCAAGAGTAACCCTACACCATCTCTCCAAGGGCTAGCCTACCCACCATTGGCCTCTCCTCTTTCTCCTTCCTACCACCTCAAGCTCCACAGGCCTTTGGAGACCACCTCCATTTCCCTGATTTCTTGTAGATAAGTAGTTCTTCATATTTTAATTCGCTACATTCTTTTCTACTTTAGTAGTGTAGTCATCTTCCTCCTGCCTGATACATGCGTAATCTTCTGTAGATCTGTGCATGCACTCAGTTTTTGTTAGTTAGTTTCTACTTTAATCATTCCTGTACAAGCTTTCATCTAGATCCACTTTGTAACAACTCCTTCCAACGAAATGAAAATCACCTGAACTTTATATATATATGTCTATTGTGGAATCACCATGAGCTTCCTTGCAAAGTCTTTCTTGTGATAATACGTTGCTTGCTATAAATTCTTATATTTTTCTTGCAACAAGCATGTCGGTGCATGAAGATGTTAACGACCTAACGATCGATGCTTTTTTGGTAAATAGCCATCGCATAACTAGTATTGTGTACACTAATACTCACACATTCACTTTTGTCATCTATCTGACGCATGCACATGTCATTAGGGTTAATAATACAACTGGCAACACATTTATTCGTAGGTTGGAAACCGACGTGCATTTCTAAGCAAGTAACAAAAAGATCGAATCAATCTCGCTTTTTTAAGCGCCTCCCTGAGATTGACCAGGACTCATCATCTCGTTAACTAAAATGTTTTGTTGAGTCATATTTCGCGCTATACTACAACACTGTTTTAAATCAAATACGCGACCTACGATACACAATAGCTTGCTTTGAGCACTCTAATTTCTTCAAAGTAACAACGCCGAAGGTGTGACCCATCCAATTAAGACCAGGAGTGCATCACCAGTAAAGGGAAGAGATGATTGGTGCACCCAAAAGGCAGACCGGGCGACCCAACCCAAAGTCCAACTATGAGCTTTTTAACTGCAACAACTTAAATATATGCTATTGGAGCTGGAATTACCGCGACTGCTAGCACCAGACTTACCCTTCAAGGGATTCTCGTTAAGGGATTTAGATTGTACTCATTCCAATTACCAGACTTGTAGAGCCCAGTATTGTTATTTATTGTCACTACTCTCCCGTGTTAGGATTGGGTAATTTGCGCGCCTACTGCCCTCCTTGGATGTGGTAGCCATTTCTCAAGCTCCCTCTTCAGAATTGAACCCTAATTCTTCGTCACCTGTCACCACCATGGTAGGCCCCTATCCTACCATCAAAAGTTGATAAGGTAGAAATTTGAATGATTTGTCGCCAGCACGATGGTCGTGCGATCCATCGAGTTATCATGTATCATCTGAAAGGATAGCAAAGCCCACATTGGCCTTTTATCTAACAAATTCATCCCTTCCAGAAGTTGGGGTTTGGTGCACATATTAGCTCTAGAATTACTATGGTTATCCAAGTAGTAAGTACCATCAAACAACTATAACTGATCTAATGAGCCATTCACAATTTCACAGTTTGAATAATTTTATACTTGCACATGTATGGATTAATCTTTGAGACAAGCATATGACTACTGGCAGAATAAACCAAGTAGCATCTCCTTGGACGACCACCCACCCACATCTTGAGCATCCATGGGATGTCCCAAGCCATGGGCAAGTGCATGTTATATTGATAACAATCCAAATGGTACCAGTTTTTGCCGAGCTCAAGACTATTTGGCCACATCATCTGAATCCAAGAATACACAAGTGGGAACCACGAAAGGGAGGTGTCTCAACGAAACAAAATCTCCATCCACCGCGCCCAATGATGTAGACACATCTATTTCGCATAAAATGCCTATTTATGCATGTTCCTAGGCTTATAATTGCATCTAGCACTGTAAATATCGCATAACATACATCATCATGCATTTAAATTAAATTTTATAAAATATGTATTAATTAGACTATTTTGTGGCTAGGGGAGAAGGTATCATTTTTAGGTCTCGAATTGAAGATCCAACTATATGGATCTGATTAGGACGATGATCGGAGTTCAACGCCTTCGAAATTACCTTGATCAGACTTCCGTAGCATCGCATTTAGTCCAAGGAAGGTTAAAGTCCAAGGGGCAACATGGTGGAAATTAGGAACTCAAATGACAAATCCAACCGCATGGATGGGCTCGGATCGACGATAGCAACCCAACAACGCGAAAATCGATTTAATTCGACATTCATAGCACCACGTACAGGCCAAAGAAGATGGACGACATGATGGCACCACGGACGCCATCACTGCCACCCAAAGCCGCACAAGACCCCCCGCCTAATCTCTAAAGCAAGTGTAGGAAGCGTTCTGGGCCGTTGGATCTTGATCCTACAGTCAAGAACGCTACACATCACCCTGCTCATCACCCTCTACAAAGGAGGCACCTCAACCGTTGGATGAAGATCCAAGAGTCGAGATGTAGCCACGCCGCCCCTTCCCAGCGATGCACACCCTCTGTAGGCTAAGGCCCACGCGATCTCGGCCGTTGGATGTCCATCCAACAACTAAGAGCACGCGAACCTTAACTCAAATCCATGACACACTTGACGACGTAGCATAGCGGTCGAGCAACTTAAGCGCAACGGTTAGCACGCAATTGATTTGCAAGGAGCAGATTAAATCCGCTAATGCTGCCACAGATGAAATTCGACCACTGGATCTCCATCGGGCAATCCCAAAGCTTCCACATGGGGCACAGAGAAGACCGTGATGCATGTACGAGCATGATCGCGCGAGATCACACGCGCGATCTGACGTGCCAGAGCGGTTAAGATGTCTGAGCATGTTCTCAGCCATCCGATCTCGATTTGGGGAGTGATCTGAACATTTAGGAGCACGACAATCAGAGTCATGAGATCATCTAATGGCTCACAATCAATGTGCGCCAACGGCCACACTTGCCTTTAGTAACACTTGTATGCGTCACTAAAGGCCTTATATTAATTCTAAAGCCCTTGAACTTACCCCTCTTGCCCCCATTTCTTCACTTGTAACTAACCTACCCCTCCTACACATTTCTTCATCCCTTCCTTCTTCTCTCACCCTCTCCAAAGCTCTAAAGAGCTAGTCCCATGCCTGGGATGCTCCACCAGAGTTTATAAAAATAATTTTTCCCATCCTATCACCCCCATTTGTGGGAACCCGTGGCTATCTTCTCACCTCGTTCGGGAAGTGGATCCTGCTGCAACATCGTCCTGTTTGGTCCTCCTTCCTCCAATTTCGTCCTCCATCATCCAACATCTCACCACCATCTTCCGGGCTCTTCGTCAACACGGCTTCTCCTCCAAGCAGTCGTTGAGGAGGATTTCTTCTTTCTCTATTCTTTTTACTGCTTTCTCTAGTGTAGATTTAATTTATGTAATGAACATATTCTTCTTAGATAAAGTTGCCCTCTTTTCTCTCTTATTCTCTTTGTATTATTCTCTCTCTTCTATTATTTATTCTTTAAGTAGAGTAACTTGCGTAGATTGATTTCATCTGGCTATTCTACTTTGTGACAATAATTTCCAAATGCGATCACTAATCAAGTGTTTACCTCCCCATGTTTGACCTGGGACTCTCCTCGAGTTTCGGTTAAATTTATTTGATAGCGAATTTTTTGCAACACAATGACTTCGAAACATTTATCGTATGAAATATTCGCTTATCACCCAACCATGAAGCCACTTTCGCAATGCTCTGCTTTGATCAACACGACCGAGGGTAGAAACATCAAGACGTGTATTCAGTGAGCATATCATCAGCGGGAACAAAACAAGGCTCAAGAACTTGAATCGATGCCACGTGTGGGGGCATCATCAAATTGATGGGCTCTTGCTTCCACAAGTCAGCCACTGAAAGGTAGGGGCACATTGCAAGAGAGAAAGCACCGCAGCAGCTCATGCGTTGTCATGAGTTAAGCCAACACCAAGGACAAGCACCCACAATCCCTTCGATGTGCAAAGCGAATTGTCAAGCAGCACGCTCGGGTTAAGGCAAGCCGCCGTGCACAAGTAGCGAGCCACATCCAGCATTAATAGATGGACGTGGGTTTTCCATGAACGAAACTCAAGGAGCATCCGTTGCATCATATTTGCTGAAGAAAAATTGCTGTCATGAAGCAAAAGCATCCGTGCCGAGGCATACCATGGTGGTGAGGGGAAAATCACGTACATCATGGGTAATGCCACAACCACACTCAAAAGGCAAGCAGGCACCACCCCACACACCATGTATTTTCTGTACCCTACAAAAAAATTTACTCAGCAAGAAAGGGTCTCTGCCATTACCGCCACACGAAATCCTCAGAACGTAAGAGTAAAGCTCAACTGAATGTAGAAGAATAGATTCCTACAGCTATGAAGGGACAGGTATACTAGCTTTACACAGAAGGTCCCAGAAAGGAAACAAAATATCATAGGCATAACTTATATCGCACGTGCAAGCGCACACGCATTGCATGCCGATTGCGCGCTTGCAAGTTCCTGAAACATGATGAGCACGATGGATGATAACTCTACACGTGCATTTGGAAGCATGCACCTGCCCAAGCAATAACTGCTGCAAATGCACGTTTCGGCAAATGATTCACACTCAAGCATGAATGCTGCAGTACCACCACAAAACCTACCAAAGTCAAAGAGCATAGAGAAGAGAACGTGGCTACACTAACTACGGATGTATGCACACCGTGCACATGGGATTAGGCGACTCTAACAACTAGGTAGTCACACACCACGCGGCATGCAGTTTGTGGCAAGGCAAGGCATTTATTTACCTAGGGTTAAAAGTAAATGCCTAACACCCTCCCCGGCACCAGTGATGAAATGCTCGTTCTCGTGGCTGAAGCCATGCCACATCCCATGTGCCCGTCGTAGCGTAGTGGTTTCGTGAGGGCAATTTTCGACAATCCTACCCTATAGATACTCGCCACGAGGGCATCGTAAGGCATCATGGATATGGGAAAATGTGGCATCTCCGGCTCAATTTTTGACTCTCACGGGCCTTAGGATGTCCCCCACGGCAGCGTCATAGGGCATTATAGGGACATGGAATGGGGCATCGCACCATCTACTTTCGATAATCATTGCCTAGGTACATTCTCCACTGTAGCACTGATGGGAACACCATCATGAGCCATAACTAGCTCAGTTTGATCTGATTAAGTCAATTAAAGCTCCTACATATCCATCAGAAGGTCTTAAGGGCACAAAACATTGATTTGAGAAGAAGACAAGAATACAGGGTTATTTCTACAAATTTACCATTCTATCCCAAGAAAAGAATAACTGCAGTTTCTCTCAGGGGTTGAACAAAGGTCAAATGTTCTTAAGAGTCTAATAAATGGGTTAGAACAGGCAGAAAAGGGTTTTCATGCGTTATAGGAATTAATGGACATCTGAAACCCTAAAAACAGACTCGGTTAATCGATTAAGGTTCTAATTAAGATAAAATCCACCTAAACCCTCTAAAAATCATATAAAAATATTATCTAGGGTTTGGTACCTTCAATTTGACCAATGGAACCCGTCTTGACCTAAAATAGAGTCTCAGATAGATATTTGCCCTAATTTGGAAAATTATGCAAATTACCCAATCAAACTAGGTCAAAACCAAAATTCAACTTCACCATTAGATTCCTTAGGTCCAAATTAAGTTTTTACCAAAATTTGGGCTCAATGTAAAAATGTTTTGACCTAGTTTGCACTTTGGTCCAAGTCTGATTTTTTTTATTTCACATGACCCCTTAGCTTTTGAATTTCTTACAAATAACCCACCAACTTTGTCATCTTCTTCACAAATAGGTCCCTACCACCATGAAATCCTAATCCTACAACTCCGGCAAGCTTGATTTGGCATTTTCTCCTTAATTCCTTGACGAATCCCTCTCAGATTTGAAAGGGAAGTTTGTCAAGGAATTCCCTTCCTTTTGAGCCAGATCCTAAGCCCTACAACCTTCCCAATCTCTCATACGAATGCATGAGACATTCGGGTATATTTCAAGCTTCCATGTCCGTCGAACATTCCAAGCATGGGAAGCTTGCTTCCCAAGCTCAAATCATCCTCTAGAGGCCTATAAAAGAAGCCCCAATGCATACCATCGAGCCCAAGCTCAATTTTGACAGGAAACTCCCCACGTTTTCCCTCCTCTTCCGGCCGAAAGGCTCCTTGAGCTTCGACGATTCCTCCCGTCCTCCCATGTCGTCTGTCCGCAATACTAGTGGTGGATTCATCTTCCTCGTCTTCCTCCACATCGTGCCAAACCAGCGAGCTTCTCTCCCTCCATCTTCCTCGTCGTTTCCTTCCCATCGGAGCCACCTTCGTCCCCAGCACTGACCACACCACAACCAACGCCGCCTCTGCCTTACTTCATCTGCTATTTAGCCCTATCGACGCCTCATCTTCCACTTGTCATTTCCGTGCATTCGCAACTCCGATTCAACCACCAACTCGCCCTAACGCCCTTCATCTTCCACCTCACTGGCATATCTCCAGCGAGCCTTAGCGGCTTCCACACTCGCCCAACTGTGCCGCTTCCATGCTCCTCACCGTTGCCTTAACCCACCGACCAAAAGCCCTCAAGTAATTGAGGGGATTGGCCTCTCTATCACCTCCCCCAACTCATGCACTTTCACACACATTCCACAAGGTCGACAAGCCTCCACATCCACTCACACGCGATGCCACCTCTATCGTTACATTTGTCAATGTCCGGCAATGCTTTCTGAACTATTTTGACATGGCCATTAGGCCTTGTTCTTGTGTTCAGGTACAGGACCCCCGTGCCATTGTTGGAGCTTCTTCGTGAAGCTCCAAGCCTTGTTCGTGCAAGGATTTGCCCAAGTACCTGCTCCAAGGGTTGCGGAATTGCATCAGGAATACACTTGGACTTCCAATTGGAGCCTTTGACTATTCCCAAGACCTCAATCAAAGCTTCAACTACTGCGGCCAGTGCGTGGAAGAAGATAGGGACTAATAGTCCCACATCGGGCACGGTAAAACTCCAAACAACGCATAAATTGATTTTGTGTTGTAGGTTTATCACCTCAGACACAAGAGGGTGAGGTCCCCACTCACCCGACACTGCCCCTCCCGTGACACTGCTCACATGGGACTGGCGCTGACCTGACCCGCCTAACCCGCACACACCTTTCCTGTGATATCACGCTCGCAGCCCTAGTCCCGGGTGCACTTAGTTCCAAATCTGATTGCCCGAGGCTCTGGGAGAGCGAATCCCAAAGAGAGAAATAAAGAAAGAGTGCGAGGGTTGGGGGGGTTTTGCTCTGAAGATCAACAGCTGACACTTAGTTGTTTGAAGAAGAAGCCCCCTTTGTGTGTGAAGAGAAAAGAAGAAGAACAGAAGGCTGGAGAAGAGCCAAGGCAAAGAAAGAGAAGAGAAGGAGCTGAAGAAGAAGAAAGAAGAAGAGTAGTGCCAACAGAAGTGCAGTGCACTTATTGCGTGACATTTGATCATCTGATACTAATTACTTCATTGAATATCATTGTGAATAGGATAATTTAGTGATTCAAATCACCATTTTATCCTGACATTTTTGCTACATTGATTCTTGCTCTTATATATTCATCTTATTAGTGCTTCAATTTAATATATTCTTATTTAGAATTGTGATCTTGAGATTTATATTTGCCACTTGCTCCCAGTGAACGACCTCAGACTTTATTTCTGATATTTGAGTTATAAATCTTATCTGCTTTTCGCACTGATTCGACCTATACTGCAACGTTACAATTTTAAAACCCATTTTAGAGAGACCAACAAGCACCGATGGGCATCGTAGGGACAGGGTACAGGGCATCGCCTGCTCAATATCCATCTGTAATTACCTACTTGGAGGGGGTGAGAGATGCGTGACGTAAAAAAAATGTGGAATTAAAAAGATAACAAACTCACAAAAATGAGCAATCACACAATTACACAAGTATTTTTAGGTGAAAACCCAAATCGGGTGAAAACCACCACCTAACCCTCCCGAGTTAGGATTTTCCGATCGATTTAGTCGATCAAATCCACTATACGAACTACTTAAACGAGGGTAGTTCAACCTCAAGTACAACCACGCTACAAATACGAGGGTAGCATTCCTCAACCCCTCCTCTTCACAAGGAGGATTTTGTCTCGTGAAGGAGATGGGAATTCGCAATGCGAATACCCAACACAAATAACAAAGATATATTACAAAATAACCTATAGAGCCAACAAAGATGAACCTAGCTACTATAGGTAAAGATGCTTCCCTTTGCTTGGAAGTGCGTCGGCGTGACGACGCGGGTGCGTAAACCATGCGGTGGCACTTCGTTGCTCTCGTAATCGCAGAGGGAGAGTGGGTGTGCAACTGGATTCAAGCTCTCTAGATGTGAAACAAATACTTGGAGAGCTAGAGCTTCTTCTAGATGATCTTCTACTTCTTTTTTGACACAAGAGATGTGAAAGTGTGTTGCTTGGTGTGTCTTGGTGTATCATTCAAGCCAAGGGGTCCTCTTCTATTTATAGAGGGCCTAGGAAGGCTTTGAAAGGCCTTAGAAGACTTACATAGCCGTTGGGGTTGAACCCAAGGCAAAACAGGCTGTAATCAGAATCAATCATGATTCTGACAAGGTCATTAGACGTCTGGTCCAGGCACAAGACGTTTGGAAAACCTGTTTAAGATGTCTGGGAACTAAGTCAGACATCTAATTCTAGGTAGGTTTCTTTCCTGACTAAATCAGGCCTAAACAGGGTTCTAGTGTATGGCCATCAGACGACATACAGGACGTCTGGCACTAGGTCAGGACGTCTGGAAACATATTTGTTTAGTGAAAATGGATTCCCAAGAAAGGTAATGGCTAGAAAATCTCTCAAAGGAGATTTTGGGTCAGTCGAGGCAAAACAATCACATATCAGATGTCTAGGGTCCTCTACGGACGTCTGATATAAGGCTAACGGTCATTTTCCTCAACATTTACATAGGCAACCAACGTTCCACTAATTGGATGTCTGGCACAACTATCAGACGTCTTCTAAGTCGTCTGGACTAAGGTCTGGACGTCTGATTTCATCATACAAAAGCTACAAAGTTCAACCTAAGTTATTGAACGTCTGAGTCAATAGTCAGACGTTTTAAAAGTCACTATCAGACATCTGATTTCCAGATTAGACGTCTGATTAGGCTGTCAGAGCCCTATTTTGGTTTTCTAAGTTCTCTACAGAAAACCTAAGTATCATAGGGTAGTGAAGGTGTTTCTAGGACTACTTTAAGGGTTCTTTGAGGCTCTTTAACATAAGATCTAAGAAAGAAATAAAGAGTAAAATAAAATTACATAGAATAAGATGAAAGGAAATCTATCATATTCTTGTCTTCACGCTTCTTCAGACTATCGCTCCTCGCGAAGTTCCTCTGTTCTCCATCAAGCTCCTCCAATCTACCATTGATGCGAGCTCAAACTCCATCTAAACACGTCTCCATTTGCAATTATCCTGAAATCTAAGGCTTCAAGTGCAAATGTCAAATAGCATGTGTTTTGTTATCATCAAAATAAACGATTGTGGTGCTCTAACACTAACACCATCATCATTAGGATGTTCGTGACGAGCATAACGAAGCATGTCGTGGAGCCTACCATCCATCATCCAAGCATATGGACGCTCTCCTCGAAGAGCATGTTATTCGAAAGGGGCAGGTGATGATAACGTCATCATCAACCATATCTAGCTTTAATTAGTCTTAATCAACAAATAAATCCTCCTACATATCTGTTAGAAGATCGTAATTCATTGCATATTCATTTTAAGAGAAATACATTAAAATAGGGGTAAATATGCAGTTTTAACAGTATAACCTAAATGTAGAGAAATCACAAGGTTTCCCAGAGGTTAATTAAGGGTCAAATGATCATAAATGTCTAATAAGAGGGTCCATGCATATAGAAATGGGTTTTTCACTCATTTCAATAATTAATGGACATCTGAAACCCTAAAAACAGACCCGCTTAATTCATTAAGGTTCTGGTCAGGATAAAATGTACCTAAATCTTCTAAAAATCATAGAAAAATATTCTATAAGGTTTGGTACCTTTAATTTGACCATTGGAATCCAATTTGACCTAAAATAGTTTCAGACAAACAGTTGCCCTAATTTAGGTTTCTATGCAAATTACTCTGACAAACTTGGTCAAAACCAAAATCCAACTTCACCATCAAATTCCTTGGGTCTAAATTAGGTTTGTACCAAAATTTGGACCCAATCAATGATCATCTTGACCTAGTTTGTATTTCATTCCTGTTTGACTCTTTTCTCTCACACATATGCTCCTAACTTTTACAATCCTTGCAAATGCCCCCTAACTTCATCATCTTCACCAACAGGTCCCCTCCACCTTCAAATTCCTAAACCCATCACCGGCGACCTTCAATCAGGGATTACTCCCTGATTTCACGGTCAAACTCTTCCAAATTTGGAAGGAAGATTCATGAAGAGTTTCCCTACAATCTAAGTTGCACATTGGGCTTTAATTCCTACTCAAAAGCTTATGCGAACCTTTCAAACGTTCGGGTTTCCTATTCTTGAGAAAGATTCAAGCTTTCAAGCTTGGATTCCAAGCTTGAAACGACTCCCTGAGCCCTGTAAAAGGACCCATATTGCAAGGTTGTGCTCCTTAGCTCATTTTGGCTGGTTTCTTCACCTTCTTCTCTCCTCTCCGGCCAAAAGCTCCGCGAGCTCTAGTGAGCTTCTCCATCTACATTCTTTGCCGACCGCTATAGACCATAGTTGGTCGGATCTTCCTCCCTACATTCCTCCATCGCTCGCAATACCAGCGAGGGCTGTCTTCCCCTCTCTTCTTCGCCGTTCTCCCTCATCGAAGGTATTCCCTTCTCCGGTGCCGGCCATACCATAACCGGCACCATCTTATCCCCTTCGTCCAATTAGAGTAGGTAGATAGGTTCCCTTAGTTCCCTAGGTTCTAGTCCTCTATCCAAAACCCAAAAACACCCCTCAACTTAACCGCATGCCACCTTCTTCCTCCGCTCCAGCCACACCTCTCCGATGAGGTTTTCCACTGACCACACACATCCAACCACCTCGCCACCTACTCCACAACCTCCGCCACATCACCATGAACAAAACCCCTCTCCTATTTCATCCTTTCGACCACCCAAATCACCCGTCGACCAACCCACCTACGCACCTTCATTTCCATCACTGTCCGCCCTCATCCACACACAAAACACCCCACGGGCACCGCCATCACATTCCACGCCCTACAGCAATCCTCCTAAGCCTTTTAACTGGGGCTTCTAGCCTGTACTTTGTGTTTCAGGTATCACGTCGGAGCTCCACCACCGCGTCATCCCTCCGACGTTGTTCTTCGTGTTCAAGGCCACGATAGCCCCAGGTCTTCATTCCAAGCCATGCAGAAGAGCCCCAGGCCCACTTCCAGGTGGTCAATTGAAGTCCCTACCCTTAGCAGCTACGCCAATTGGAGAAGATTTCCTTGTTGCAGGTGCATGCAAAGCAAGGGCAAAAGATAGTCCCACAATGATGGGAGAGGAGTGCATGGATGTGCTAAAGTTGTTTTGTGCATAGGCTTTATTGCCCAAGCACACGAGGGTTGGGTCCCCATACACCTCACAACCCGCTTAACTCACCTAAGCCTCTCACTCCTCGGCTGCGACACTCACGCACGCAGCCTTGGACCCAATATTTCTCTGATCCAATTACCCAGTTATGACCTGTACTTGAGGAGAGGAAGGAAGAAAAGGAAAGAGAGAGAGAGCGAGGGAGGGGAGGGTTTTTATCCTCTATGCTTTGCGCGACACTTAGTCACTTGGAAGGAAAGAAGAGAAGAGGAAGAAGCTTTGAAAAAGGGTAGAAGGAAAGTCAAGGCTGAAGACTCAAGTAGAAGAAGAGAAGAAGCTAGGAAGAAGAAGAAGAACAGTAGAGAAAGCTTTGAAAGCACTGTAGCAGATGACATTTAAGTCGTCTGACTTGAAAGGCAGACGTCTGATTACTATTGAATTTTTTGGTTTAGTTGTAATATTTGTGATGCATACTTAGAGGGCTTAGTTGGTGATTTAAATCACCACTTTTTGGCTTTTTCTTTTTTATCTCGAGATACATTGAGTTTCATTGAATATTTAATGTGACAGATTAGTATTCATTGAAATATCATTATAGTGCTTCATTCATTGTGTTCATCTATATTTTAATTGAGATTAGCGTGTGAATGCAATACTTACTCCATGTATTCAACCTCGGACTTTATTTTTAAATATTCAAGTAATAAATTTTATTTGTTGAGAGAATTATTTAGGAGACTTTATTACAACGAGACACATTTAAAACTCCTATCTAAGATCCTTCCAACAGCAGGAGCAACTCCTTATCGAAGCATTTAGGGGGGCTCAGTCACAAATTTCCACCGGTGGATGGGCACGAGCGTGATCACGTGCGATCGTACGTGTAGCTATGGCATGATCTAAGGCATGCCCACACATGATCCAGACCCTTCGATCTTCTTCCTATGGCTATGGATGCTCCTCGTTGTGACCTACGATGTGACAACGACGCCCGCACACGCACGGCACGCGATGGCCAAGCACATGCACGAGCAATTATGATTATTCCAGTTTGCCTAATAATTAAATGTGAGGATTGAGCATTACGAGTATTAATTAAAATTATATTAGGTTATTTGAAATACCATTTCCTTAGTTGAAAGAGAAAGGATGGATCTTTAATATCATTTATAACAAGTCCACCGTAAATGATTAAATTAGAACCTAAGTACATTGTTATTGAAATAAAAAATTAATTTAAAATATACATGATATTGACAAAATTATTTAAACTTTAAAATTATCATTACCTACATTAATTTCATTAATCTTTATATGAATTAGTTAATTACTTATTTTAGATGAAGGATGATTTAGAAAATGACAATTTTGATCACTTCACATCAATATATATATTTTTTTGGAAAGTCTAACGTTAATTTGATAGAAATAGAAAGAGAGGACATTCCCGCCGCCCTTTTTCTTTTCTTTTTTTTTTTTTTGTTTTCCTCTTTCTTGAGATCTCAGACCACACAAAAGGAACCTGACCACCCTTCATCTTCTTCCTCCCGCTTCCACCCAACAGAAGCCCCCTCTCCACGTCCTCTCTCGACGCACAGGAGGAGCACCACCACCGCGAGCCTCCATCATCCACCGCGCCTCATCCGCCCTCGACCGCGACAACCCACACGGTGACAGCTCATGGCTTGCCCCGTGACCCTCCTCCGAGCCATTGACTCATCCACGCACTGGCCACTACAGCGCTCCGCCCGTCTTCCTCGACACACCACCGCATCTTGTCTCTACTACGACAATCGCCACTGCGTTTGCTACCGCGCAATCACCACCGACAGCGCCCACGACCACCACCGCGACCAGAGCACCTCCGCTGCGCGACGACCTCGCCGCCGACCATCCTCAAGCCTCTCTCTCACGTTCGGAACCCACAACAGGCCCCTCTCAATCTCTGCATGCGACCCCGCATCACCCTCTCTCTCTGAAATCACACACCCGTCAACTGCCACAGAGAACAACGCACTACCGTGCCTCCTCACGAACTCCTCTCCAGCAGCAGAGAAAGACCACGTCCTCAACCTCCCCATCGGCTACTCCTCCCGTGCGACCACAGGAGCACCGTGCTCCACCTTCTTCCCCAACCGCGAGTCACGCGACAACTATGCGCCTTCTCCATCGCCCTCAGCAGCACCGCGACCAACCTACGTGCGCCTCCTTCCCGCGCCCACCCCCGTCTTCGTCTTCTTCTTCTTCATCTTCACCACCTAAGAACCCATCACCGGCACATTCCCCTTCCGCGCAGCAACCACCACCGGCCTCCGTTCTCCGCGTCGTCGACTCCATCGTCCTTGCCTCGACACCTCGCGTAAGCCCACGCCCTCAGACACGACGTCCGCGACCCACGCACGCGCGTGGGCACCCCTACCGCCGGCGATCATCCCTTCGCCGTCCGACCAGCTCCCGCCGCCTCCGTTGACGCCGTCACGACCATCGGAATCCCCTCACCACCGGCGACCTCCTCCGAGCTCCACACCGCCGGCTGTGCTTCCCTCTCCTTGCGCAAGCAAGGGAGTCTTTACCCTGTTTTCCTACAATGAACCATGTATTAGTATTTAAGTCATCGCCAACTTTTTTATTTTTTAATTTCTGTTATTTTATTGAGGTGAAACTTACAACATCATACTTACTCTTTCACATTATTGTACAGTTCTTTTATTCACCTTATTGCATATTAGATTTGATATGGATTCTGCGCCCATGGCTAAGATGGATGTATGTGAATGTTTTTATTGTATTTGTGCCTTCTTATAATATAACCTAAAGTTATAGTATAATTTCAATGTATTTTTATTAATTTTTTTATTATAAATTTTTTACCACACGATTTACTACGACGACATATCTAACTATCATTATTTCTCGATATTATCTTTCAAGCAAAATTTTCCTTGATCAATTTACATTTGGGCATCAAAATAACTATAGCTGTTTCATCTCAATTTTCTATTGTTGATGCAAGTACTACTCAGTATATATGAAAGGCTTTTAATGTTAATGGGCTTAGATGTTCTAGATTCTTGTGAGTATTGCTCTTACATATATGTTCAAAGTAAAAGAACTTAGCCACTTAGGTCCACTCTTGTAAATCTGATTTGCCTTTATATTCAACCCCAATACTAAATACCCCACAGCTCAAATTTGCCTTTGAGCTTGGCACCATGGCTATAGGAGTGGAATAAAATGACTCAGCTAGATATTCATTGAAATAAAGAAGTCCAACCTTGGAATAAAGGTACCTACCATAGCTAGGTAGACCCCCATCCCTCAGATTCCTTTTTGAACGAACTCCTGGGATAAAAAAACACCAGGCACACAAAATCCTATCACTCTGCAGATCAAGGGATCTTGATTATTTTACATCAGGGATTCAATCTATTACTCTTTACAGGCTAGGAAAATTGGAAATTAGATTGCAAAAAATCAAACAAATGCAAGTTTTGCTTCAACCTAAGGTATGATCAAGGTTTTAAAAAATGTGAGGTAGTACTGAGTCGGTTTATCTTCATCGAGGCGAGACGTAAATCTCGAGGCAGTCAAGACGTAAGTCTCAAGATTTACATAAAAAATATAGAAAAATGATATGATATATACTTGTTAAGTGTTAATAAGAAAATAATAATGTAAATAACATATTTTCATAACATTTTTTCTCTATTATAACATTGAAAAAGCGAAACTAAATGAGAGATGACGTTTAAAAGTATAACAATTAATTACAAGATTCAATTAAAAAATATAACATAACTACAAATGTGTAAATGATATAATGAAATGTAATCTAAAAGATATTAGTATGTTCTAATAATACTCTTGAATTTTCTACTCATTTCTTATGTGATTTCTACAAATCTCGAGGGATTATACATCATACCAATTGTCCTTATACATGCTACTTTAGGGCTTATAATAAAGGTACGTTCAAGGGATTTAGTTCGCAAGGGCATGACCTTGCAATGATTCTGATTTTAAAATATTGAAATGAAATGGCTACCAAGGGATTGCCTCAGTGGTAGAGTTCCCCATTAGCATCTAATAGGTCATGGGATCGAATCCCATAGCCTGCACATTTACCTTCTCAAAAAATATTCAAATGAAATAATCTTTTCTATTGGAAGGCATAGTAGATGACGACAGCAATGTAGCAAGAGCATTATAGTTTAGTAGCTTATCTGGCATTATCATTAACAAGGAGAAATCATCCTTTGCTCCTTTTAGTTTGATAAGAGTAGTAGGCCAAGAGATGGGTTGATGAGTTGGGCACGTTGTTAAGATAGCTACCTTTCATTTATTTAGGTTTTCCCTTGACAATGGGCCCACTCAAACCTTCAGACTGAAACCTACTTGTGGACAGGTTGCAATAGAGATCGAAATTGTTATATAGGGATCGCCATCTTCTATTATTGAAGTTGGTTCTGAGTCTATGACCTAAATAGATAAAGCAAAATCAACACCACTACCATCTCAAACCAATCTGGACCAAAGTGCAATGCTGCTGGACCACCGTACAAGCTACTGCACCACCGACGATGCTCCTTCGACAACGACGACATTGCTGCACCTGAGGTGGTGCCTCAGTTGCACTTCAATGCCTTAGACCGTCTCGAATGCCTCAACCAAAGTGAGGCACACGCCTCTTGTCAGTAGCCTGAGGCTATGCCTCAAGGCTATTTTGGGTTGCTTCGCCTTAAGGTTTTTTTAAACGATGGGTATGATTTTCAAAAAGGTTCTGCATAATGGAAGATTCAAAACTCCAATCACAACTATATAAAAGGCTATTAGTTATATTTCTATTTTGTTTATTACTTGTAGCTCTTAGTTGGCCTATTCTTATTGCATTATGGTGGGGAACACACAAATCACCATCTACCTCAATGCCCTTTAAAAAATGAAAGCTTCCAAGAAATGTTATGGTTGGTTTTCTATGTAAATCATGCATTATTTTTTACAATTAAGTTTCTTTGTCTACTGATATTATTCTGCGTGGTATTAGAGTCATGGCATAACCCTCTCCACCCTAGATAAGTGCTTGTCTAGTGTTAATTTTCAATCCCTTATTAAACCAGAAAAACTTGCATATGGGCAATAAAAGTAGGTGATCTGTCTCAATATCTTGAAAACACATTACACAAATAACTTGATGTTGGAAATTCTCCTTGTGATTATTACATCTATGTACAAAATAAATATATTATTCATGTATATTATTAATTTGATTCTTTTCTTTAATATTACAGCATAATGTGTTAGAGGATGCACTCAATTCATACTATAAAAGGTAAAAAATAAATAACGATGATTAGCGGTATTCGTTGTTATGTTTAAATAAAATAATGATTTTAACTATTCATTATGATTTATTTTAAAAGAGCGATATAAAGAGCCTATTTTAAAGCCTTATATCGAGATAAGACCGATGAAAATATGGAAAACTACAAAAGAGCAAAGAAAGAAACAAAGAAAATTGTTAGTGAAGCAAAAGCAAAAGCTTGGGAGCATTTTTATAAGAAACTTGATTCTAAAGAAGGTGAAAAAGATATTTTCAAGTTAGCTAAAGCAAGAGAGCGAAAAGCAAAGGACCTTACGCATGTAAGATGCATCAAGGATGAAGAAGGAAGGGTGCTTATAGCTAGTGAGGATATAATGACAAGATGGAAAAGATAATTTCATAAGCTATTTAATGAAAAACAAAAGAATGATATCATCTTAGGGGAGTTAGTTAACTCAGAAGAGTATGTGAATCGATCATGTTATCGAAGGATTCAAAAGAAAGAAGTAGAGGAGGCTCTGAAGATGATAAAAAGTGGGAGGGTTGTTGGACCTGATGATATTCCTATAGACGTCTGGAGAATGACGGGAGAACGGGGTATAACTTGGCTCACAAATTTATTTAATACTGTGTGGAGAGGCAAGAAGATGCCAGAGGAATGGAGGAAAAGTTTTGTGGTACCTTTATACAAGAACAAGGGTGATATACAAGATTGTTCCAACTATAGAGGTATTAAGTTGATGAGTCATACGATGAAACTTTGGGAAAGAATAATTGAAAGAAGGGTGAGACAAGTCTCTATGGTAACTGAAAATCAATTTGGCTTTATGCCAAGTAAGTCTACTATTGAGGCAATACACCTCTTGAGACGTATGATGGAGACATACAAAGTGAAGAAAAAGGATTTACATATGATTTTTATTGATTTGGAGAAGGCCTATGATTCTGTCCCAAGAGATATCTTGTGGAGAATTTTGGAGAAGAGACAAGTGCCAATTATATATATCAACCTCATAAAGGATATGTACTATGGAGCTGCAGCTTGTGTAAAGACTAAGGATGATTTGACAGACTACTTTGATATCACCATTGGTCTGCATCAAGGTTCGACTTTAAGCCCTTATCTTTTTGCCTTGGTTATGGATGAGTTGACGAAGCATATCCAAGTTGAGGTGCCTTGGTGTATGCTTTTTGCTGATGACATTGTGTTGGTTGATGAGACAAGAGATGGAGTGAACAGAAAACTTGAGCTTTAGAGAGAAGCCCTGGAAGATAAAGGATTACGCATAAGTAGGACGAAGACTGAGTATATGGAATGTAAGTTTAGTAGTAGAGGGAACAACGAAGGGATTGATGTAAAAATTGGAGAAGAGTGCATTCCAATGAAAGATATTTTTAAGTACTTGGGATCAATTTTCCAACATGTTGGTGGAATTGATGGAGATGTTACACATAGAATTAATGCAGGGTGGTTGAAATGGAGGGGTGCTTCTGGTGTTCTTTGTGATAAGAGGGTTCCTTTAAAAGTTAAAGGAAAATACCATCGAGCTGTGGTAAGACCAGCCATGTTGTACGGTTCTGAATGTTGGGCTATAAACTATAGGCATGTACAGAAGATGTCTGTGGCAGAAATGAAGATGTTAAGATGGATGTGTGGTTATACAAGAAAGGACTGTATTTCAAATGAATTTATTAGAAACAGGGTTAAGGTGGCACCGATAGAGGATAAAATGAGAGAGACCCATCTAAGATGGTTTGGACATTTACAAAGAAGGCCACTAGATGCTCCAGTTAGGAGATGTGAGAAGTTGGAGGCTGAACCCGCTAAGAGGGGGAGAGGAAGACCAAATAAGTGTTGGAAGGAAACTATTAAGTATGACCTCAATTACTTTAATTGAAGTCCTAAAATGACTGAAAATCGATCTGTGTGGAGGCAAAGAATCCATATAGCCAACCCCACTTAGTGTGGGAAGAGATTTGGTTGTTGTTGTTGTATTATGATTTATTTTGAAAATAACAATCATTTTAATTATTCACTATAATTTTTATTAAAATTAACAATGATTATTTTGATTCATTATCATGTATTTATTAATGACAAATAAAAATGATCGTCATCCTATGTCGATATAAATAGATAATAAAATATTTTTTTATAATTTTGTAAACCCTCCTAACAGGCTCCCCCCACCCCACCCTGATTCTTCCTCCCTCCCTCCCCCGACTCCTACCCTCACTCGCAGATCGTCGATCCACGACCTCCCCCAACTCCACGACCACCCTCCTCCCCTTGTCGATCCCTCGACCTCCCCTCAACCTCGACCGCCACCGCCGATCACCTCAGCCTCGACCAATCTCCACTACTGCTCCTCGGTCCGGCATCGCCGATCGCCTCAACCTCCCCTCGACCTCGACCGATCGCCACTGCCGCTCCTCGCTCTCGCATCGCCGATCCCCTCGATCAATCAGATCCCTAGATCGCCACTACCGTTCCTCACTCTCGCATCGCCGATCCCCTCGATCAATCGGATCCCTAGATCGCCACTGCCGATTGCTCTCACCGCCGCTCCTCGCTCTCGTGTGATCTCCATCCCCAACGCACCGCCGCCGTCGCCTCCACCTCCTCCAACAAGCTCTCCTTCACTATGGTGAATAACTCGACTAGCATGAGCTTTCCTTTGACATGTGAATCCATATTATCCAACTAATTACATTTATCTGAGATTATTCTAAACAAAAATCCAATATTATGAACAAAGCCAATAGAGGATGCCTTGGTTCAGTCCTAACTGAGATCACTGGCCGGATCGGGTAGCATCTTAACCTACTCAATTTATTTCCAGTTGAAGAAATTGAAGGTGTGGTTTTCTGCAGGGTTGTGTTGAATGCATCCTAGAGCTTTGAGGTTTAATGTGGTTGTTTGCTGTTCTGAGTTATAAGTGCTAGAAATGAACTGATATTAGAAGATCGAGAGATGAAATATGATTGATGATGAGACAAGCACGAGGGGGTCTTCCTCCTTGCTGACCGTATTCCAGCTTGCAAACTCTAAGTATTCAGCGTTTGCTATTGCAACAAAGGAAACAAGCAAGCTGGTTTATTTAGTCCTTGGATCCACTTTGACCTTCGTTAATTTGTGTTGCATAATGGAGCTTGGTAGTATACTAATTTGAAAACATCAATCGTTTTATATATGAAACCTCCATGTTTGTACTTCCCACACTCTACATCTTTCTCTAGGGTTTAAGACGTGAAATGGTCTATTCAGTGAGTTGTCCAACGAACTTGTTACCACTAATATAAATTAATATTAGTGGTAAGTTATTGAAAGAATATCTTACTTCATATTTTACTTCTTTACAAAAAAAATCATATAGCATGGATCCACTAATAAATGTACGCTCAAGTATTGCTCCAACTGGTGGAAAAATACCAAGCTCATCAAGAGCAAGCATGATGAGCATGGTCCAATTATCACAGGTGATCTAAACATAACCCTTCAAATTAGTGGGGGCATAGTTTCAATGAATAAAATGCAAGTGCCAATACACCAGTGGAACTGAGAAATAGAAGTTTGAAGGAAGGTCAAGGAGGATGGTTGGAAAGTTAGAATGTAAACCTTGCTCCTCATAGAAGTGGGTTATATGTAACCGGAGACAATCTAGTCTAAGTAAAGAGCTGGGATTGCGGTTAAATTATTTTATATTTGATGTTGGTTACTTTTTCCCTTGTTTGGTTGGATAGTGGGATATATAAGTTAATATGCCAAGTAGAGATGTGAGAATTGTAGACTACTTGTTTTGTACTTATTGTTGAATGTTTTTTTATTGGGAGTTGAAGTACAATGGAAAGCATGAAGATTAGATGAATCTCACTTGACCAGGGCACACTGTTGTAGGAGACCTGCCAAATGCAAGATTACCAGTGCGTTAACAGGTAGAGGTTTACAAGACATTTCATTTCATCTGAGACCAATTACACACCTGTTTTTAATTCATTGCCTCTGATGAATATATAAACAATGTTAGGATGTTGCACACCCTCCTATAATAACCAATTGAAAGCTCCTCTTGAAAAATTTCTTTTCAACCAGTTAAACTTTTAATTGTGCCTAGAACCCAGCAAGATCTTGACTCCAGACAAACTGGGGTAAGAGACCTAAGCACAGGCTCACCCAAGCTTGAGACCATCAAATGGGTTCACCAATCAATCAGGTACTAGGCAAACCATAAAGCAAAATAACTCCATTCCAATCTATTTTCGAGAGAGCAGAGCTTCTTCTTCTTTTGTTGGTTTTTTTCTAGATGGGGGGTTTTAGAAAGATATTCTTTTTTTTTTTTTTAAATGGAGGGTTGTAAGGATTAAGAGTTTTCCTGAGAATGCTCCTTCCAAGATCTACAATGTTGGCCCTCTGGATGAACTTGGGGAGTATGGTTTGGAATGGCCTAACCTGTTTAAGCCTACTTGGACTGGTTGATCTGATCTGATCTCTATCAGATGTTATCTCTTCATTGTTGAGAAGAATATATTTAGGTACGTAATTGAATTCTCTCCTAGATCTAATAATAGTGTGTTTGCTAACACCTTTTCCCCTACATAATCATTGTTTTATCATGCACAACCGTGCCCTGCAAGTGTCTGTTACAGTGTCCATTTGATTAGCGGTTGCATTGTCTGCATGTGACATGCCAATGTGCCAAATATTACTAAGGCAATTCCTATGTCGAATACTGCTTATAGCTAACTTCGTGATCCCATGCATGTATCTTTCAGTTTGCAATAGCAGTCTTCAATAACTCAAGACCCTCTTTGTTTTCCTGAAATTGTAAGCTTGATTTTTAGATAGACACACTACGTTGTTGTTTTGATTCATTTCTTGTTGTTAATAAGCTTCCTTTTGCAGCAATTCTGAGCTACAAAATCCTGCCATTCAGCAAAGAAGTGAAGAAAGTAGTACACACCTTACCCTTCATTGAATTGCCCTTATGCTTGGGATTGTTGGGATATATGCTGCCTTCAGGTTCCACAATGAGAGTGCTATAGATAACTTGTACAACTTACATTCTTTGATCGGTCTAGGAACAATTTGCTTACATGGCATTCAAGTAACTACTTATCTAAAAAATTAAAAAAAAAATAAAAAATGAAAAATAAAAAAGCAATCACAAAATGAATAGCTAATCCATTGCACCTGGATGCACCAAATGAATATTCTGTCATACAAGTTCACATACATATATGCACTGTTACAAAATCCATAACAATCAAGTTTTTTGAGGACCAAGTTGGCCACAGTCTAATTCAGGATTCCTTAGAATATTTTCTTCATACAATCTATATAGCAATGGGATTCCATTCCTAAATAATGAAACAACTATGGTTGCTGTGAGAAATAATCTGAAAAAATCTTCCAAATTTCTTACAATATTCTTGAGATTATCTAGTAAAATAAGGCAAAAATAAAGACATGAATCAACCCATTCACAATGGTTTCTCCTGACAAACAATATAATGGGAGAGTAAAAATGTTGTTGGCTGCCACAATTTTCTTGTAAATAACATTACAGAGTTTTGGCTTCCAGTAGGCCAATCTCAAAGCCATTTATTTGGTTCTCAAGTTTCTCTTGACATCTTATAAACATGGTGTCATCCCTTTTAATTAGAGCATCTACCCCTTCCCACTTTGAGAATGCATGGTGAATGGTTTAACAATGGTACCGGTCTAAGAACACGACCATTTTGTGTAACTTGACCATCATTTATGTTTCATACAGGGAGCATTGACTATCCAGGGTTTTATATAAAACTACCACTGCATCTACCTGTAAAACTGTTAACTAGCATTAATAATACTATATTTTTATTTTTTAATTTTGTTCCCAACTCATGTAATAGGACTTTAACGGTCTTAAGTTTCATGTAATTTAGATGCTTCTATATCTTCTTCCATCAAAAGGTTTGCTTATGCAAAAACTTGAGTCTACTGATGAAATAGAATTTTCAGAACAAATGAAATTTCAAATATCCTTGCTTCTTTTTTGTTAAAGCTTCCACATATGCAATCATTAGATGTAGTGGTAAGGTATTACAGAATGAAGCATGGACAGGTTGCAAGGATCATTCGTGGATAGGTTGCAATCTGACATTTGAGTGTCAAGTGCAATTATGATCTGGCTTGTGTTTTGCCTTCTCATGGACTACAGTTACCTTTATGTTTTAGACATCACTTTTTGTGCATCTCTTTCTGTAGAATTTTAGCCAATTTCTTTTCTAGTACATAGATTTTCAAAAAGTTTATAAAGATAGCTTCTTGTTTGACTTATTTGTATGCATAATAGGCAAAGAATATAGGAACAATTAGTTTTTGTAAAATTCTAGCTATATTGGTTGAAAGGAACTCTAGGAGCTCATTTTTGAAATTATGCATCTCAATGTTTTTTTTGGAAATTAATAAAGTAATTTCTTTTGTCCCTTCAAATATATATTGCAATGAAATCTATATGCAATTTTTTAGGTGTATTTCTATAAAGTTTTCATTGAAAAATTTTAATTTCTGAGGAATATTTTGGTGGATATTGTAAAATAAATTTTCATTTTATAGGTAATCAAAATAAATTACAAGTGTGATACATTATGAGTATTTAAAGGATAATTAATAATTTTTTATATCCTTCTTACATTGCGACGAATTAATTGTTAGTATATTCTTTATAAGGTGATGAAAAAAATCGTTGTTAAAAAGATATACAGATAACGAAAATATTCATTGCTAAATTTAAAGTATGTGATGATTTTAGTGACGATTTTATTCTTTGTTTGAATTTGACAACAAATATATTATTTGTTGTAGATTTCACATCAGCTCATATAGCAACGAATGTGATGACAAATAAATTATTTGTTGACAGGTCATATAACGACGATTTACTCGTCATCTTTATAAAATATTCATTGCCTTTGGTTCTTTTTGTTGTAGTGGCAAGGATTTTCAGAATGCGAATCTAGGGGAGAGGATGAAAGTTGATATTTGTAATGGGGGTCAAGCATTGAATAAATCAGGCTTCATTAGTAGGCTTGGGTATCTTGTTCGTGCACACATTTCATTTGCCTCATTTGATTGGAGGAAGGTGGAGCAATGTTATAAGCACAATCTTCTACGAGAGTTGGCGATAATTAGTTATTTTCTTATTTAAAATTATGTTTAGTTTGTATATTATTAACATAATGTTTATCATGCAAAGGATTTTTGACTAAGGAAATTGCCCAATTATGACAGCAGGCATACTCAAAAGAGTAGGGAAGATGCATAATAATTGGAGGATAGAAATAAAAGAAAAGGTACATCTTCAAGTATAGAACTTTTAAAGTAATTAGTAAGTAATTTTACATTTGTAAAATAGCATTATGACACACATGAAACATGGGAGAAGGCAGGGACTGATGTACCTAAAGACATTGATAAAGAATGGAGGGCAGCATGTGAACATTGGACGGTGTCATAAGCAATGGTAAATTTTATAACCATCAATTTTACATGTATTTTATAATTACAAATAATTAAATTTTATTGTGGTAATGTTTAGGAGCAATCTGAAAAAAATAAGGAAAATAAGGTCAAAGTTTCTGATCTTATACATATTTTTGGAAGAAAGAGTATAGATCAAATGAAATATGATTATGCAAGTTTATTGATTAAACACACTTTCATTTGATTAAGGATTATAATAACAAAGTTATCTTCTTTTCTTCAGTCTAAAAGTCACAATGGTGATACACTTGATCGAGTCAAGATATATGAATATTCAAGAACTAAAGCTGCTTTAAATAGCTCTTGATCTTGGTGCCATTCTACATATCAACAAAATCAGGTAAGTATTAATGTGTTGTTAAATTAAATGAAATTACATATATTAAATATATAGGCTAACATTTTTTTAATTAGGAATGGATGATGCAACTCATGATTTCAGTAGAGAGTGGTGGTGAATGTTCATCAACATTGATAATTGCAAAGGATACATTTAGGATGGTACATCCAAAAGAACATCCAAGTTGTGTCTTATGTGGTGCAGGTGCCATAATTAGTGCTAGTATGGTAGAAAAGATGGAGTGTCACAAAAGCAGTTTAACAATCTCACGACTCAGGTGGAAAATCTTGTGACTCAAGTGGAGGAACCTCGTGAAGATAGGAAGGATCATAAACAATTAATCAAACAACAAAGTCAGGAGCTTGATCGCTTATTTGATCTTGTTACTAAATTGGTCGAGCATCCATCATCATAATCTATTCGTTGTCGTGACGATAATGACGATGTCACCTTCTATGACTTCGTAGATCCTTAGATCGATTTATCTGTCTATTAGACTTTTATGAAATTATGTTGAAAAACTTATGTTCTAAAACTTCTATATATTATATATTTTCATATGTTTGACTTTTATATATTCTAAATTTTAATTTGTGGGAGTATTAATTGTTTGTGAATGTTATGTATGCAATGTGATGGAATACATGCTATGTACAGGTTTGCATGTACAAGATTGGTATATAGATTATTATGTGAATGCTATATTATGTATTGGAAAGTAGGTTATGCTACAGGACCTACACCAACAATTATACAACCGTTGTTGAAAATAAAATTGCACTTAAGATTTTTATCGACGATTTTATTAATTGTCGTCAAAAATTTTAGCCATGGTTTTAAAACTATCACTAAAAGTTATGTTGACGGTTATAAAACCCTTAGCAAAAGTTAACATATACTGACAGTTGTAAAAACCTTCACCAAAGGTTACATTTATCGATGATTAGAAATCCTTGGTAAAACATTACATTTGCCATTGGTTATAAAATTGTTGGCAATGTAGATATTTGCAGGTGGTTAACATTCGTGACTATTTGAACATACGCTGACGATTTTGGATAAAATCGATGGCAAAGACTTAGCCAACAGTGGATTATCGTCACTTTTTGGTGAAGGTTTTAAACCTTTTGTCGACGATTTTCAACCTTCGTCAAAAACCTAATTTCTTATAGTATGACCTGGAAGTGGACAAACACAACTATTGGATTAAACTTAACTATTGTCCAACATTTTAGACTTGGGTTGCATACTTCCAAACCATAGACTTGACCCCACAAGAAGAATGATCTTCGATTCTGGGTAATTTTCATTCAAAATTTTAGAACCACCTAACCTTCGGGCATGGGTTTACATCATAATCTAGTTCACATTTGTGAACACATTCTTGTAGGTCTAAAGGTCATCCTTCTTATTCTGATTTTGACTTGCCAGTCTGAGTACTTAATTTCTTCTCTATTTGTGTATCATGTCTAGTTGAAGGTACTAAATTCAGCACTTGTGTATAATTTGATCGGAGCTGGACGGATCTGTCACAAAATTCAGGTGATATCTTTGTCTATTCCATTGCTTTTCATGCCTTTATTTACAATAAGGATATTGCATAAGCTAAGCATAGGGGTGGATATAGTTATTTTTGAATTATTGTCAACTTGGTAGAAGTTTTGTCATTTATTTTCTTTTATTTTTTTTTTAAATTAAGAATGAGGAAAATATAACTTAGGCATTAGAAGTTTTTCAACTTTAGGAAAGAATACAGTAAGAACTAAACACTTAGACTATTTAGGTCTACGGTCTTAATTGACCCAAGTGTCTACTAAAATGTGGACTTATTTCTTGAGTCCTCACCATTTTAGAAGTTTTTTTAATTGATCGAATAAGTTGGGGTGATAAATATATGATTTATCAACTCGCCCTCTGATTTGAGGAGATTTGAAGTTTAAGCATCTACACACCATCTGTACTGACTCACTTCTCAGGCGATCTTAATAGAAATTAGGTAGCCAATAAACATACTAGGGTGATATGGCTAACATATTGCTGTAAGTAACCACTCATAACTTGGTGTTCAGAATCCAACCACGCGACCTAATCTCTTTGGCTATTGCCTTTAGGTACATCTTAGATCATGAAAGCCACCTGCTTAGAAAAAAGAAGAAAAAATATATATAGAAAAACACCCTAAAAAGAAAGCAAAAAAATGAAAAATAAAAAAAGGAGAAAAAAATAATAAGCTGCACCTCATCACATGGGTATGGTTGGCAAGTTACTGTGGGTAATCCCCCATTGTCGTTTGTTAAGAGCCTAACCCACAAAAATGCACAAATAATCGTAAAATTTATGAAGAAGCAGGGAAGTAGAATAAACCTTGGGAGATATACACTAGATTCACCATTGTGTTGACCTTACAAAAAATAAAGATAGGAAGAAAGCTACCCATCGGTAAAGATAAACCTTTAGGTAGAATTCTTTCACTTAGGGTCACCTACAGTTTGTAGAAACCTAAGGTCCGTATTCTTTACCATTGAGTGAGTCAACCACAGTTATACATAAAGATGCATAGTAGTTATAATCTTTTCGAGTCTTGGGTGGGTTGGGTAGTTGTAGAAAGTTGTCTCGAAACTTTAAACAAAAATTCAAAAAAAAAAAAAAGAAAAGAAGAAAAAGAAAAAAGATTTCTCTTTCTTATATGGAATAAGGCAAGGACTTAGGTGGTCTGCATTTTGGCAGGCACTCGGATACTATTGAGTCTTTATAGTTTAGGTCCTTAATTGAAATTTCTTATTGTTAATAAATAAGTCATGCCTAAGTGATCGAATCGTAATTTTGTTTTTGTACATAGCATTTAATTTAGTTTTGCTAGGGATTAGCAAGAGATAGGCATGGAGGTGTGATAAATATACGATATTTCATTATAAGATGCTTATTTATGTGCAATCCTAGGCTAGTTAGATGCACTTAACATTGTAAATAATGCATAATAGTGTCATCATGCACTTAAAGCAAGTTGTACAATTTGTATATTAATTTTCTTATTTTAATGGCCAGGAGATAAGGTGACAAACATTCAATTCTCAAACGATAGATTTAACTGTACGATGCAATCAGGGTGACGATCGGAATCCAACGCCTCCAAAATTTTCCCGATTAGACCTCCGTAGCATCCTCGACAAACTAAAGAAAATTGACGGCGAGGGGACAAAATGACACAAATTTGGGCCTCAAATGAAAAATCTAACCATTCGGAAGGATTTGGGATGATGATCACAGCCCAACAATGTGGAAATCGCCTCAATCAAACTTTCGTAGCGTCACCTATGAAGAAAAGAAGATGAACAACTCAGATAGCGCCATGTGGCATCATCTTAGCTGCTCAAGTTCCCTTACCCATCTCCAAAGCACACCCACCGAGCGATCTAGGCTGTTGGATCCCCATCTAATGGTCTAGATCTTGCTACATCGCCACATTGCATCGCCTTCAATAGAGTCGCACACCCTCAACTGTTGGATCTCGATCCAATGGTCTACATTCGTTCATCGTCACAAGAACACAGCGGATAAGAATCCACTACCCTCAAAGCCATGACGCAGGTTTGAATCTGCTCCATGCCCTCTCCTCAGCACAAGCCAATTGAAAATTGTGTCGTTCGGTTGCGAGCGGATAGGTGTGATGAGGCCACATCACTTAAGCGTATTAGAGGAAGCATGCGCACGTGATGAGCAAATGTGGCGGCGGCTCCACGTGGTCGCATGGATGGGCGTGAGTGTGATCACGTGTGATCGTACATGTTGCTGAGGCACGCCCATGCATGATCCAAACCCTGCGATCTTCATCCTGCGGCTACGGACACTCCTTGTTGTGACCTATGATGTGACAATGGTGTGCACGCGTACAAGGGTGGTGCGTAAGCTGTGTGCCTTGCAGTCTTCATTTGGTGCTTTGATGTGCCAAATGATTTGGCATGCCCTTCCTCTCACTATAAATACCCCCATGACTCTCCTTTCTTTTCATCCCTTCCTATGCTCTTCTACCCGTCTCTAGAGCTCAAGACCACCTCTTAAGCATGTCCCAAGCCTCAGGATGCTCTGCTAGAGATTAAATAAAATAAAATTTCCCATCTTCTCACCCCCCTTCATGGAGTTCCTGACGGTTGTCCTGTCACCCTCGTTCAAGGAAGCGAATCCACCCTGCCTCATTTCCTCCTCATCCAACTTTGTTCTCTTTCATCTAGCTCCTCACCACCTTTGTTCATGCACCACTCATCCCCCAAGTTGTTGTTGAGGGGAATTCTTCTATCTCTTTCTCTTTTTACTACTTTTGTAGTGTAGATTTATTTTCTGTAATTAGTTGTAATAAACATTGAGGTAATTATATATATTGTTCTCGCTCTTTCCCTCTCCCTCTTCTCATTTTAATTATTTCTAAGTAGAGTAGTTAGAAATTATTCTGACTTGATCATCTCCTATACAAAATACCAAAAAATCACAAAAGGTGAAAATACCAAATATAAATAAACCAATGTGGATTCTTTTAAATTAAACATCGCCTCCATGTGTTCGACCCGAGACTCACAATCCTAGTTATAAATATTATCTGATAACTTAGATTTTCCTATGAAATACGACGACGCAAGTTTCTCTCTCTTGAAACCCTAAGCTATATTTTCTTCGCAGCGAATTTTTCAACCTATCAAACCCTTGGGTTTACTACCACTCCTTAAGGTGATGGTGTTTGCTATGGCATAGTATTGCTGGTTTGTGTAATTTCCTACGGGAGGGAGGTGAGAAATGTGTGACGTAATATAAAATGTGGAATTATGTAAACAATCTCACAAATAGCACAATCACACAATTATACAAGTATTTTTAGGTGGAAACTCAAACCAGGTAAAAATCACCACCTAACCCTTTCGAGTTAGGATTTCTTGATTGAAAAAGTTGATCAAATCCACTAACGTACTACTTTAACGAGGGTAGTACAACTTCAATACAACCATGCTACTTGAACCCGATGGTAGCGTTCCTCAACTCCCTTCTCTTCACGAGAAGGATTTTGTCTCACGAAGGAGATGGGAATTCACAATGTGAATACCCAACACAGTTACAAAGATAAATTACAACTCAACCTATAGAGCCACAAAGTGAAGGATTAAATCTAGCTACTATAGGTGAGGGAACTTCCCTTTGGTGGGAGTGCGTCGGTGTGACGACGCGGGTATGTGAACCACGCGGGGGCACCTTGTCGCTCTCGTGATCGCGGAGGGAGAGCAGGTGTGCATCTAGATTCAAGCTCTCTAGATGTGGAATAAAAGCTTGGAGAGCTAGAGCTTCTTCTAGATGATCTACTTTTTTTTGACACAAGAGATATGGAAATGGTATTCAAGGTGTGTATCTACAAGGCAAAGGTTCTTCTCTATTTATAGAGGGCCTAGGAAGGCTTTAGAAGCCCTTAAAAAGCTTCCATAGTCGTTGGGGTTGAACCCAAGGTAAAACAGGTCGTAATCAGAATCAATTATAATTCTGACAGGGTCATCAGACGCCTGGTCCAGGTATCAGACATCTGAAAAACTTGTTTAAGACGTTTGGGAACTATGTTAGACGTCTGATTCTAGGCAAATTTCCTTCTTGACTTGGTTCAAACCTAAATAGAGTTCTAGTGTATAACCATCAGACGACGTATAGGACGTCTGGCACTAGGTCTGAACATCTGGAAACCTATTGTACTGTGGGAATAGATTTCCCAAGGTCTAAACGGCTAGAAAATCTCACAAAGGTGATTTTGGGTCAGTCGAGGTAAAATGGTCACATATCAGATATCTGGGGTCCTCTACGGACGTCTGATATAAGTCTAACGGTCATAATCCTCAATGTTTACTTTGGTAGCCAACGTTTCACTAATTAGACGTTTGGTACAACCATCAAATGCCTTCTAAGATGTCTATACTAAGATCTGGATGTCTAATTTCATCAGACAGAACCTACTAAGTCCAGCCTAAGTTATTGAACGTCTGAGTCAATAGTCATAGGGTTGTGCAAGTGTTTTCTTTGGTTTTCTACAGATGTCTATACTTTGGTTTTCTAAGTTCTCTACAGAAAACCTAAGTATCCTAGGGTTGTGCAAGTGTTCCTAGGACTACTTTGAGGGTACTTTGAGGCTCTTTAACATATATTTAGACACAAAGAATAAAGAGCAAAAGAATTACAAAAGAATACATGAAAAGAGAATCTATCATATTCTTCTCTTCACGCTTTCGCTCCTCGCGAAGCTCCTTCTCCATCAAGCTCCTCCAATCTTCCATGGATGCAAGCTCGAACTCCATTTAAACACGTTTCCATTTGCAATTTGACCTGAAAACTAGGACTCAAAAGCAAATGTTAAAAGACGTGTTTTGCCATCATCAAAATAAACGATCGTGGTACACTAGCACCAATATTTTATTCCATGAGGGTTGGGCAAAATAGATGACACCCAGTTAGTCATGGTAGGAACTTGATTAACACTAGGAGGGGTTTGGGTAGGTTGATAAATCTCATGAGCTTGGGCTTGAGGCTCCTCAACATTACCGAACCCTTGAGGCCCAGCGCCATTGTTCTATGCATTCTTTAGGTTCAGTACAGGTTAAGATGGTAGAGATCTGGGCTGTCGGGAATTAGCAGCAAGCCCAGCCTGTAGGGTGTCAAGTGATGCCTTCATATGTTGCATCATTTAAACCATGGTCCACTGCATCTCTACCATCTTTATGTTCAACTCATCCTACCCCATAGGTTGTTGAGCATTCCAATTGGGTTGGTTGAGATGATTCTAGGGAGCATAAGTGTAGACTTGGCCTTCACCCATTAACCTTTGGGGTGCAAGATTTCCAACATTGGGTCGGGGTTGGGTTGATTGCCCCGAGTTCTTCCAAGAGAAATTGGGGTGATTCCTCCAACTTGCATTATATGTGTTCAAGTACGGGTTGGACCTAAAGTTCTCCTGGACAAGTTGAACATCCTCATAAGATGAGGATGAAGGGTAAGAATAGTCAGAGCAACTGGAATCAAAGGTTCTGGTTTGGAATCCAGATGGTTCCTGACAAGTCTGGCTCATGGGCTGAGTTGACTCCAAATTGTTCACAAACTCCCTTCCAGTAGGAGTTTGGAAAGGGGAATGCCATGTTGAGTCATTGTTAACAAGAGCAAAATCGGGTTTAAAGTAATGCGTTATAGTATAATTGAAATCGCTTTGAAAATAAATAAATTTTATTACTCGAAGTTTAAGTCCGAGGTCGAATAGGAAGCAAATGGAGTTCATGTATTAATATCAATAATAGAGGCAATTTGAACACATAAAATTACTCAAAATCTAATTCAAAATGTAAAGGAGTATATGGTTAATCAAATGTAGTTAGAAAATATATAAAAGAGAAATTTGGAAAGAATTGGACGTCTGAGTATGGAATTAGATGCCTTAAAAATGTTTAATTCTTATTTCTTCTTTTGCTTCTTCTCTTGGCTCTTTCTTCTCTATTCTTCTTTAGCTTCTCTTCTTCTTCTGTCCTTTCTCTGGCTCTTCTTTCCTTCTTCTTTTTGCCTTGGCTTTGGTCCTTTTCTTTGGCGGTGGCTCCTTTCTCCTTTGTCTTTTTATTCTTCCTTCCTTCTTCTTCCTCTTCCTTTCTACCTTGACTTTCTCTTCCTTCTTCTCTGACTTTCTTTGGCTTCTATTTCTTTTCAGCTTTCTTCTTCAACCGTGCCTTCTCTTTAGCCTTCTTCACTGCAGCTTCACCTGTGGCTTCTTCTTCTTAGCTTTTCCTTCCTTAGCTTCTCCTTCAGCTTCCTCTTCCTTTAGTCCTTGCCGTGCCTTCTGCCTTCAGCTTCTTCCTTCCTCTTTGGCTTTCTTTTTCCCTGCAAGTGCAAAACCTACCCCTACCCTCCCTCGCAAACTCTCTCTTTTTTCTCTCTTAGGCTTGCTCTCCTAGAGGCTTTCTCAGGTAAGCAGGTTGGGTTAGCGTGCCTGGGACCAGGCGCACCGGTGTGGGTGGTGCGCGAGGAGTGCACAGGTAATCAGGTAAGGATACCAGGTCCGCATAGCGTGGGCATGGACGAGGCGTGATGGGGAGACTGGGACCTCACCCCGTGTCAAGAGGCGATAAGCCCCTGACACATTTACAATTTATAGTACACTACCTGCTCTAAACTTACCAAGGTGGGACTAAAAGTCCCACCTACCTCGCGTGCGCACCCGCAGGAGATCACTCTCAATCGTAGGGGCTGTAGATGCTGGGACTCCAATTGCTGGGCGTGAGGGGTTTGCGAAGGGAGCCCGCACACCTGGGATCCTACTTCCTGAAGCCTGGGGCAATAGGTGAAGGATGCGACCTTGCTTCAAGCCTGCTCTAATAGCGGTGGAGGTCAGAACCTGATCTCAAGGAAAACGACCTTGTGGCCTTATTAAATCACACAGGGGGCTTTGCCGTGGCATGGCGAAGGTGTCTCGGTGGGTGGTGTGGCGCGGGGCAACCTGGGCATGCGTGCCTAGGTCGTTCTGTGACCGTGATGATGGGTTTGATCGGGGGAAGAATGTGGAGGCTGTGGTGGTTAATGGAGAGGGGGAAAGTGATTGGTGAGTCGTGGCGATGCTTTCGAGGTGTTTGGCGAGGTGGGTGGGTGCGTGGCGCGGGGGAAGCACCTCGCTGGTGGTTTGCCGGAGGTGGAGAAGACAGTGGTGGTCTGTGAGTGTCGAGAGGTGGAAATAGAAATAGAGAGAGGGAAAATAAAGAGAAGAGAGAGGGGAAGTATCTGACCTAGTTTATGGATGAAGGGGGAATTGATGGTGGGCGACGCGTATCTGCCGCCGCCGGAGATGAAGATCCTAGTTAGAGGGGGACGGCGACGAGGAGGAGGATACAGGCGTGTGCGCAGGTACGGCGCGACGAGGACGATGGAGGCAAGGGCAACTCTGCCACTGGTATTGTGGCAGAGCGACGAGGGGAGGAGAAATAAGTCGCTGGAGCTCACTGGGTGTCTGGTTAGAGGAGAAGAGATGAAATTGAGGGGTTATCTTTGGCTAAACTGAGTTGGGGATGAACGACAAGGTTAGGGGACCTTTAAATAGCCTCTGGCAGAGAGCCTTGTGCTTGGAAGGCAAGCTTCCAAGCATAGGAAGCCTCGCCGGACATGGAAGGTGAGAAATACCCAAATCTCTCATGCGTTCGCATGAGAGATTGGGTGGCAATCAGGGCTTGAGATTGTGTTCATATGATCGGGAATTCCTCAAAGAATCTCCCTTTCAAATTTGAGAGGGAGTCTCTGAGGAATTAAGGAGAACTCCCCCTTAGATCCTCGTCGGAGTAGGATTCCTCCGTTGTAATGCCTGGGGGACCTTATTGCAAAGAACGACGAGGAAGTTAGGGGGGTATTTGCAATAGTTTTCAAAAGTTAGGGATCTAAATGTAATTAGGTTGGACTGTTTTGCAAAGTAGGTCAAGGTGAACTCTTCTTAGGTCTAAGTTTTGGTATAAACCTAATTTGGACCTAAGGAATCCAATGATGAAGTTGGATTTTAGGTTTGACCACGTTTAACTAGATATTTTGCATAAAAACCTAATTTAGGGTAAATATTTGACTAGGACCCCTATTTAGGTCAAAATAGGTTTTAAAGGCCACATTGAAGGTTCTAAACCCTAGGAGATATTTTCCTTGATTTTTAGAGGGTTTAGTTGTATTTTATCCTGACCATAACCTTGTTAAATTAAGTGGGTCTGTTTTAGGGTTATAAGAAGTCATTTAATTCCCAAATTTCATATTAACCCTTTTCTGATTGGACCAACCCACTTTTTATCTTGTTAAGAGCTTTTGACCTATGTTTAGCCCTTGAGAAATTTCGTTGTTGTACTGCAATGGTAAAATTGCAGTTTTACCCTTTGTTTCTTGCTTTTCTCTCAAAACAATTATTCTTTGAATTAGGCCCTTCACTTGGTTATGTAGGAGCTTTTGTTCTCTTTTTTAGGTCAAAATGAGCTAGTTAAGGCTCATGATGGTGTTCCCATCTGTCATCCAATCATCTAATCTTTTGGTGACTAAGTCTAACTTGTCAAGTTTGTTACAAATCATCTCCATATTAAACCTGGTCGAATCCATTTGTATTTCATTAACATTTGGCCTAGGTTGTTGAAACTATTGAAAGTGTTCATAGAGGTATGATTGATTGAATTTTCGCTCATTTTCTCAAATAATTCATATGTACTATTTGCATCCTTATTAAGGAAATTACCTCCGCAAGAAGCGTCCACATGATTTCTTAGCTGTTCAGACAGCATGTGGTAAAATATCTACACGATCTGCTACTTGGGCACCTTGTGTTGTGGACATTTTGTAAGTAGGTCTTGGAAACTCTCCCAAGCCTCATGAAAAGGTTCCTCGGGTTTTTGGGCAAAAGTGGCAATTACCCATTTTAGAGCATTGGTACATCCAATTGGGAAGAATTTCTTTAGGAAGGCACTTTTCAAATCAATCCAATTGTCAATAGGTCTTTCAATGGTTCATTACCAATAAGGGAGTGGCGAAATAACCTCATAAGCATTATATCTTCTTCCACATTTTGACCCTTGGTTGTTTGAACTAAAGTGGTCAGGTTCTTCCAAGTGCTGGAATGAGTCTTCACTGGCAAGCCTGTGAAAGTGTTTAACTACCCTAAGGACTTGGGGTTTGATTTCGATATCTCCATTGGGGATGACGACTCCTGGTCTCTCCTCATAATTTGAAGGATCATAGAAATCTCGGATAACTACCCTTTTACTTCTTAAAAAAAAAAGGATCATAGAAATCCTTCAAAGGTCTGGGTCTTGCCTGGTTCATTATGTCAAACCAAGCTTACATTTGTTGCAATTGATCTACCTACCTCTAAATAATATCAACTTGGTTAAGAGGTGGTGGTGGCAGTGGGTTGTTGTCAACCATTGAATTAGCTCAACTAAAGTACAGTCGCTTCTTAGAATGATGTTCCAAAGGTCCTTTGAGTTGAGGATTTAGTGACATCCTACTATGCATACAACTTTAAAAGAAAGGGAGGAGGTGAGAAAGGAAACATGCAAGAGGATATGTGTGTGCACAATCAAGAAATACAATGCACTAGCCCTATTGGTTGACCCTAGGACCTAAAATCTTAGAGGAGAGAATTAGCCTAACAATAATTCCACCTATAGCTCTTGGATTGATTCAGCCAGGTTGAGTATGGGTGCATTAACGAGAAGGTTCTTCCCAAGGATTTCACCTAGCTTCCTTGAATACCCCTCAACCACGGTCATTTGACACTAATCTGCAGCCTAGACACCAAATCTAGTTTAAGAGATCAAGGTAAATTATTGATCAAGCCTCTTTAGACCTTTCAGACTTCACCTCACTCCTGCCTAGGGCATGTCTACTCTATTTTAAGTTAGGCTTAGATTGTATTTTCCACAAGATATGTGAACGGGCGTTAGGGGTTGGCGCCCTTAATTAGTTTAATTTATGTGTAAGTGCAAAGTGGTAACCAATCCAAACAAGGTCCTTTAAAATTTTTTTCCAATGTCTTTTGGGGTTGGATCCTTGTTTGTCCAAATTTCAGGGTTCAAATTATTACGTCAATTCAATCAAGTTCAGGGAATACATTAGGTTTTGAAAGCACATGTAAAAGGTATACTTCCTTTCAATTCAAGTGGATATAGTGAACTCTAGAAAATACTTTGCACCCTAAAAGTTGAAACCTTAATGCAGGCAACTTCTAAAATGAATTGATTTTAATTAATGAGTGATGCAACCCAAACAATTCAATTACTGTCTTCTAGGCACCACTCACGCAATCGGGTTCAAATTATGTGAATTCAGCTAATTAAGAACCCTAGAGAATGGTTTTCAATAGATAAGCATGCAAATCAAACCACTCAAGAGATATATATATATATATATATATATATATATATATATATATATATATATATATATATATATATATATATATATATATTTAAAAAGGTTACACTTATCAGGTTTTCTTTACTAGCACTTCACTCCTGTCTACCGCTTCGGTTGCTCCCACCAGGGTCCTACTCAATGTTCCTACACACAAATAGGTAAACAACAACAAAGTGAGGTTAGAAATGATAAATGTAACTGAGTACAAAAGCGAGAAACTAAAGTCCCTTATCTCCTCGTCAACGGTGCCAAAATGATAGTTGAAAAATTACGAAGAAAAAGTTGGAAAACCTGTGACATAGTAGCTCACAAAAATTCTCGACAAATAAAATAACCAAAGGTGACTTTGGCTTGAACATGGGGAGTCAAACACACTAAAAAATTTCTCTCGTTTATTTACTTTTAGTATTTTCAAGCTTTTGTAATTTTTATGATTTTTCATATAAAGAGAATAGGGGTAAGAAGATGGAAACAATAACACAGACGTAACTAGAATGAAGAAAGAAAACAAACTATTATTTATCAAATGAAAGTTTGCTACAATAATTGCAAAAGTAAACTACAATAAAAGAGAGAGTAAAGAAAGCAAATCTGAGTTGGCTACCCGTTGGATGCTTGGTAGCGCTGCCTGAAGACGGTGGTGACGAGCCAGGGATGGGGGTGAGGTGTAGGATGAAGGTGATGAGGGCAGGCGAGGTCCAAGCAACAACTGGTGAGTGAAGGTGAAAGGTAGGAACCTAAATCTAAGGTGAATGGAGGGTAGCTTCTAGGACCTTAGGATAGAGGTGAGAAGAATGTTGAATGGTGGTGAGAGGGAGGATTCCTAAGCTACTAGGTGCTAGGGAAGCTTGGGGATCTTGCACCTAACAATGGGGGTGAGAGGCAAGTTATGGCTATTGGTGCAAGGACATCACGATCGTTAATTTTGATGATAACAAAACACTTATTATTTAACATTTGCATTGAGTTTAAAGCTTCGAGAAAATGCAAATGGTTACAAGTATGGAGGAGCTCAAGCTCGCGTCCATGGTGGATTGGAAGAGCTTGATGGAGGAGAAGGAGTTTCGTGTGGAGCAAGAGCTTGAAGACAAGAAGAATAGGATAAATTTCTTTGTCTTGTATTCTGTACTTAGTTTTTGTATCTTTGTTCTTTACTCTTTATTATGTTTAGATTATATGTTAAAGAGCCTCAAAGTAACAAAACTATTGTCCTAGAAACACCTACACAAGCCTAGGATATTTAGGTTTTTCGTAAGGAACTTAGAAAGCCAAAATAGGCATCAAACAACCTGATCAGACGTCCAATCTGGACATTAGATGTCTGATCTTAGACTTTAAGATGTCTGACTATTTGATTAGACATGAAAAACACTTAGGCTGGCAACCCACTCTATGTCTATCAGTTTCAGACGTCTAGCCCTTAGTCCAGACCTCTGATGACCTTGTCAGATGTCCAATTAGAGGACTGTTGGCTTTATCAGATTAATCATCGAGGATTATCCTTTAATCGGACCTACATTCACTTTCAAACATCCGTAGAGATCCCTAGACGTCAGATAAATAGATGTTAGGCTCAATCCATCCCTAAATCACTTTTGTCAGTGATTATAGCCGTTTGAGTCTCAGGAAATCAATTCCCATAGTAAATCCTATTTCTAGATGTCCAGACTTTGTGCAAGATGACTGACCTGTTGTCTGACCAACAAGACCTAGAACCCTGTTTAGGTCTGGACAAAACAGGAAGGAAACATGTCTAGAATTAGACGCCTAATTTGTTTCCCAGACATCTTAAAAGTAGCCTTTAGATGTTTGTTTTAATCCAACACCGTCCAGTTGATCAACCCTTCCATATCAGACGACCAACCATAAAATCAGATGATGACCTAAACGTTTGATAATAGATCTAGATGTCTGATAACCCTGTCAGAATCATAAATGATCCTGATTTGCCTTGGGTTTATTCCCAATGGCAGTAGAGGCCTTCCGAGGCCTTCCAAAGCCTTCATAGGACCTCTATAAATAGAGGAACACGCTTTCTAAGCCAAGGCACACCAAGCAATACTACTTTCCACTCTTTTTGTGTCTAAGAGAAGAGAGATCAAGAAGAAGTGGTTTTGCTCTTAAAGCTTCCAATCCAAGAGCACCGATACTCTGCTGAGATTAAGCTTACGCACTTCCTATTAAGTGGAGATTCTTACCTATAGTAGCATAACATTATATTTACTTTGTGGCTTTATAGGTTCCTGTTGTTATTTTTTTGTTCTTGGTTGGGTATTGGCTTTGCGAATTCCCGTCTCCTTCGTGGGACAAAATACTCCTCGTGAAGAGGAGGGTTTGAGGTACACTACCCTCGTATAAGTAGTGTGGTTGTAAGAGATTAAGTCACCCTCGTTTAAGTGACTTATTAATAGATTTAATCAACTCGGTCGATCGGGAAATTTTAAAACGAGTGGTTTAGGTGGTGGTTTTTACCTAGGTTTGGGTTTCCACCTAAAAATCATTGTGTACATGCGTGATTGAACTTTTGTGTGATTATTTACTTTACTTCCACATTAACTCTTTTATCATGTAAATCTCACCCCCTCTGTAAGGAACTTTCATTTGATATCAGAGCAGGTCTTGCATTTCGGCGTCACACACCGGCAAGCGATCATGAAGGGAAGCATCACCGCAACAAGAAACGTCGAGGATCAGTCCACCACTTGTCCTTCCTATTTCAACAGGAGCAACTATGGGTATTGGAAGTTAGGATGAAGATGTGGCTTCAAGCCAACAACTTCACCATTTGGGTTAGGTGCGAGACCCTATTCGACATTTCGGAGAGACCCGCGGGAGGCTACTCGCAACAGCAAATTCAGGAGCTCTCTCTCAACACGAAGATAATGAATGTGTTGTATTGTGCGTTGAGCCTAGAGGAATTCAACCAGATCTCGCAATGTGCCACTGCATACGAGATTTGGCACACTTTAGAGGTAACTCACGAAGGTACCTTCAAGGTAAAGTCCTCTAAAATTAATTTACTTAGTCAAGAATTTGAATCATTTTCAATGAAGACTAATGAAACTTTAAGTGAGATGAACATTAGGTTCACTCTCATAATGAACAACCTCAAGTCTTTAGGAAAGACCTTCGTAAAGGGGGAGCTTCAAGGAAAGCTACTCCGTTCCCTTGGACTTGAATAGGAACAAAAGGTCACCGCCATCGAGGAGGCGAATGAAGTCGAAAAGCTCAACATGGAGGACCTCTTAGGCAATCTCATGGCCTATGAGACGAAGATGAAGAAGAGGAAGAAAGACACACTAGAGCTCAAGCCAAAGATGACCCTTGCCTTCAAAGCCACATCGGATAGCGAGGTAAGTTTCGATGACGAGGATCTTAGATTTTTATTTAAAAGATTTTCTAAGTTTTATAGGGATTCAAAGAAAGAGAAAAAGGAGATGGAGAAGAAGGAAATCCTAAGACGTTGCTATTATTGCAAGAAAAAAAAGCATCTCCGACTCGAATGTTCTCTTCTTAAGAAGGAGAAGAAGGAGAAGGAAAAGGAGAAGAAGTACACGAAGAAAGCATTCCAAGCTACTTGGGATGACTTGACCTTGGAGGGAGAAGAAGAGGATCTCGAAGAGAAGAATGAAGTCGCTTGCATGAGCTTCATAGCCATCACAAGCAATAGCGAAAGCAAAGACGACAACAAGGAGGTAAAATCTAAATTAGAAGATGATTTTAATGAACTTATGAGCTTAGTAAGTCATTAAAAGTAGAAAACAAGAGCTTTAAAAAGGTTCTTAGCCTTTGTAAATCTGAAAATGAAAGATTAAAAATTAAAATTAAGAATCTAGAAATTAGTTCTAGTCCTAACATTCCCGAAAAGGATGACTTGTTGCTAGAAAATAAAAATCTAATCAATGAAAATAATAGATTGATTGAGGAGAACACTAGTTTCAAAATAGAAATTTCATATTTAAAAATCAAGATGCGTGTTATTGAAAAGGAACTAGCTAGTCTAAAAGAAAATTCAAACATTCTTTTATGTAAATTAAAAGCTAGTCCTAAGGCTGAGAAAAGATCTCCATCAAGAAGATCAACTAACAAAATCAGATCTAAATTAACTTGGATACCAAAGAAAGAATTAGACTCTTGTTTTGTAGGTTTCAAAGGAGATGTCAACGTAAAAGATTAGACCTACAAGTTGGAAAATGGTCAACTCAAATTGGGAGGACCAAAGAGTAGACCAAACAAAAAGACAAGGACATTGACGAGAAGACTGGTAGGTGATCGAACTGCCATGCGTCAACCGCTTGATTGGAGATTGGCTTCGATGCTCGGACCTCCAAGCTATGGATGGGAGCCTGATCCATTTTGGCATCAACCTCCTTTTGGGCCTTGCTATTGGGCATGGTAAGTAAGGTAAATTCTTTACCTTATCTTTTTATCTATAGCATATAGATATGGGGAGTTAAAATTGATAGAGCTTTTGTCTATCATTAATGGGGAGGTTTTAAAAGATAACATAGCTATATTGCCTTTAGAAAGGGGGAGATAGTTACATAGTTATCTTACTATATGAAAAAGATGAAATTAGAAGAGCATGTCTTAAGGGGGAGTATAGGATAAATGACTAAAATTGATTATACCTTTTTGATAATGTCAAAAAGGGGGAGATTTTTCTAATTAATATTTATGCTTCTGTCATCATTAAAAAGGGAAAGATTGTTGGTGCAAGGGCACCAATATCGTTAATTTTGATGATAACAAAATATTTGTTATTTAACATTTGTATTAAGTTTAAAGTTTAAGGAAAATGCAATTGGTTAAAAGTATAAAGGAGGAGCTCATGCTCACATCCATGGTAGATTGGAGGAGTTTGATGGAGGAAAAGGAGCTTCGCATGAAGCAAGAGCTTGAAGACAAGAAGAATATGATAGATTTCCTTTTGTCTTATATTCTGTACTTTGTTTTTGTATCTTTGTTCTTTGCTCTCTATTATATTTAGATTATATGTTAAAGAGCCTCAAAGTAACAAAATTATAGTCCTAGGAACACCTACACAAACCTACAATACTTAGGCTTTTCGTAGAGAACTTAGAAAGCTAAAATAGGCATCAGACAACTTGACTAGATGTCCAATTTGGGCATCAGACATCTGATCTTAGACTTTAAGACGTTTGACTGTTTGATCAAACATCCAAAACACTTAGGCTAGCAACTCACTCTTTATCTGCCAGTTTCAGACGTCCAACCCTTAGTCTAGACATCTTAGAAGACGTCTGATGACCTTGCCAAACGTCCAACTAGAGGAACATTGGCTTTATCAGACTAATTGTTGAGGATTATCGTTTAATTTGACCTACATTCACTTTCAGACGACCGTAGAGATCCCTAAACATCTGATAAATAGACGTTAGGCTCAATTCATCCCCAAATCACTTTTGTCAATGATTATAGCTATTTGAGCCTCGGGAAATCAATTCCCGTAGTAAATCCTATTTTCAGATGTCTAGACTTTGTGCCAGATGACCGACCTGTCATCTGACCAACATGACCTAGAACCCTATTTAGGTCTGAACAAAACAGGAAGGAAACCCGTTTGGAATTAGATGTCTAATTTGTTTCCCAAACGTCTTAAAAGTAACCTTTAGACGTCTGTTTTGATCCAATACCATCCAATTGATCCACCCTTCTAGATCAGACGTCCGACCGTAAAATTAGACGATGACCCAAACATCTGATAACCCTGTCAGAATCATAAATGATTCTGATTTTGGCCTGATTTACCTTGGGTTTATTCCCAACCACTGTCGAAGCCTTCCAAGGCCTTCCAAAGCCTTCTTAGGACCTTTATAAATAGAGGAACACCCTTCCTAAGCCAAGACACACCAAGCAATGCTACTTTCCACTCCTTTTGTGTCCAAGAGAAGAGAGATCAAGAAGAAGTATTTTTTCTCTCAAAGCTTCCAATCCGAGAGCATCGATACTCTGCCGAGATCACGCTTACGCACTTCCTACTAAGTGGAGATTCTTACCTATAGTATCATAACATTATATTTACTTTGCGGCTCTATAGGTTCTTGTTGTTATTTTCTTTTTTCTTGGTTTAGTGTTCGCTTTGTGAATTCCCATCTTCTTCGTGAGATAAAATATTCCTCGCGAAGAGGAGGGTTTGAGGTACGCTACCCTCATATAAGAAGTATGGTTGTAAGAGGTTAAGTCACCCTCGTTTAAGTGACTTGTTAGTGGGTTTGATCAACTCGGTCAATCGGGAAATCCTAAACCGAGAGGTTTAGGTGGTGGTTTTTACCTGGGTTTGGGTTTTCACCTAAAAATCATTGTGTACCTGCGTCATTGAACTTTTGTGTGATTGTTTACTTCACTTCTGATTAATTCTTTTATCACATAAATCTCACCCCCTCCATAAGGAACCTTCAATGGCGCCCATAGGAAGGTGGTGAGAGGAATGTTGAAGGGAGGTGAGAGAGAGGAATTTCTACTCTACTATGGAGGCCAATGGACTTGGGGAGAGGGTAGGAAGGAGCTAAGGTAGGTTTCCTAGCTCTAATGGAGGTAGGTAAGATGTAGGTGAAGATTGATTAAAGATGGAGGGGGTATGGACCTTATATAGTTGAAGGGAAAGGTCAATTGCCAACCAAAAAGTGCATTTTGCATGCCTGGCACGCATAGACGGGCTGGTTGGCACATGAAGGGCGTGAGTGGCTGCTGTTGGGCTAGCGTGCGTGGGAGAGATGGTGGGCGCATGTGTGTTAGCAGCTAAGTCGAGGGTGAGGCTGGAGCTCTAAGATCACGCTTGGGTGCTCTTTTGATGTGTGGCTGGCGCACAACACGCACACAAGCTAATGCATGAGGTTGGATATTGATGTCATGTTATCGTTTCTTGCAAAATTTGTAATGATACCCATATTCCCTTGGAATTTTCTTGTGATTCCAAAGAAACTTAGGTATATTAGAGGTAGACCTTGGTATCGGAGGCATATTGCAATAAAGCCCTTATACCTTGGTAAATTTGTGTTATGCCCCCTAAATAAAATGTATGCTCTTAAATCTTCAATTATGATCTTCCGACCTCTTACTTCAACTCCAAATTTGATACCTGCATAAATTAAGATTATTATCATATATACAAATTATTTATAAATGCAATTATGAACCTAATCTGCCTGGAATAGTTACGATGCACTATTTATAACCTAAATATGATGCATTTAGTTAGCAATTAGCCTAATTTAGGCATATTAAGTGTATTAACTATTTAGTTATTAGATGTCTTAAGAGGCACCTTCCACAAGCCAGGCTTTTTAATTCCAACAATTTTTTTAAAGGGTCCATAGAACAATGGCATGGTTGCACAATGTATGCGAGGGACATGCGAGATTTTAGGTCTTATAGACCATCACATTTGCATTGAATCTGGCCCACAAGAGACTCATCCCAGACAAGATTTCGGCCTTTTCCTTAATGATTTAGATACGGATCCAAGTCTTCATTAATGCTTAGCACCCTACAAGCTAATTTAAAGTGCATAGTGCAAGTGAGCTTTCTTAATTCAATGAAGTCATTCAACACTTAAGGGTGAAAGGTCTTAGCCCTATACCTCCCGTGCCTTTGACTTAGGCTCTGGCTTTTTGGTTTCCACAAAGATTTAGACGACACTCCACATCTTAATGAATACCGAAGTTTTTAAGCATGTACAAGCCCAAAAGGTATGAACCTAAGACTCATCTTAAACCCCTTACAGATGGTTAACTACTTGGCCCTCCTAATTTTATCTATCCTAACTCTGATTGTGTCCTCATGCACACAATGTTAGTTACTTTATTTTCTTTTTATCACCCCTCTTTTAATTAATTCAAATAAAAGTAGGAAAATGCAAACACAAGATGTAATCTCCCCTGATGTCTTAATCTTACAATGCCCTCATTGTAAAGTAGAGATAAAGGAATAAGGGGGAAGAGAGCACTTAGTGCATCCCAGGGTGTTTGTTGAACATTGGATTGCCTCCCAACTAATGCTGTATTTTATGTCAGCAGCCAGGTTGGGGGGGGGGGGGGGGGGGTTACTTGCAAATCAAGCTCAAAATAGAGTGGAATAGGCCCTAAAAATGTGTAAAAGGGTGGACCTAGAGAGCAACGTAGGATGTTGGCGAGCTGATGATGTAGAGTGATGCCAAACGCTCACCAAAATAGGGTAATAATAGGGTTCTCCTTGACCACCTTAGAAGGTCTTATGTGATATGCATGAATAGTGACCTTCGAGTACACAGAGGGAGGATGACAAGGATCCTCCGGGTAAGTAGGGGGTGAAAGCTCCCCTAGGGTGATGGCATGATACGTACATGCATCGATCCACACTCACCACTCCACTCTGGGATGTGCTGGTCTAATATTTTCCCCAGAAGGAACAAAAATGAGCAGAGATTTGAGCTAGGTGTTGGCTAGGGAGTCTATATCTTTAGATTGAGGGAGGATATTCATCAAACCTAAGGAAGGTTTGGTCATCTCAAAATCTGTTCCTAACAACTTTTCTAGCTCTATTGTATATTCCTTAGCAGACTTGATGAACAAATCCAAATCAACCTACCTATCACTAGTGATCTCGTCAAGGAATGGAGTCAATTTTTTGCCTTCTTGTCTAGGCGAATTAGGGTTGACTCCCAATCATACTCATGTGATGGCAGGTAAGAAGCAACCAATTCAAGAAATTCTTTAAAATTGTTAATTTCATCCCTGAGTTCTTTTTCTTCGCTTAGATCCTCTCCAAGAGATTTTTGTAATTTCTCATCAAGCTCAATAGTTGCTTCCTCATTGTCAATTACTTCATGAGGAGGAATCTCAAGAGTAGATGTAGAAAGGGATCTAGACTTTGATTAAATGTTTGGTATCTTCAAGGGATAAATCCTCAAGCAAGCCATATTCTCCCCTAGAATCACTCTACATTCTAATTCCAGGTTCCTCAATATTTCTTGATCCCCCTCTAAATGAGACTCCACTACCTAAGACTGTGATTCCTCAAAAGTTTCAAATTTTACTTCTGACTCCTTAAGTAGATCTATCCTAGGTGATGGTTCCTTAATATCCTCAGATGAAGTATTCAACTCCTTGGATATATTCAATTTTGGTTCAAGCTCCCCGAGGATGGGTTTAGATCCCACCTCCTAATCAGTAAGGGAAGTGGGGTTGACAACTTGACTCTGACCCTATTCATGAAAAGTAAAGAAAATATTGTCCTTACAATCATGTTCTTCTAGTGATACCATCATTCCCTTTTTCTGACTCCAATAGAGCTCAGGTGGGTACTCAATGTTATCCTCCTCATCTTTTGGTGGCCACATTTTAGGATTGGAGTCCAAAAGGTAGTTACTCCTCAAGAATGGGTTCCTATTTCCATTTATTTCATTAAGATGATTTTGGAAATTTGCATTATAGGGGCAGGACTAGAATTGAGCCTAAATGGGTAGCTAAAATCATCTTCTTTCTCCCAAGTGTGATTATTCCTCGAAAATTCACCCTTAAGATCATTTGGCTCATTTTGATGTTTTTGAAACTCAAAATCATATGGTGAAGGGTTGCAATCAAATCTTTAAAGATAACCAAATTAAGTCTCCTAGTTCCTAGGAGTATTTGTCCAACCTGGATATGTAAAATCATATAGGGAGGGTAGGTTGGGTGTGTCTAGTCTATCTGGGATTTCAATGATAGGATATCATACTTCTAGGTTATACTCATTATTTTGGGTGTGTATCAAACTAAATACTCCTAGAGTGGGAGTACAAGGGATCCCATGTGTTGTCATTGTATCCATCAAAGGATGGATAATCTCGAGGCATGGGATCATCATTTAAGGATGGGAAGTATTGATTCTGAAAGTTTGACTAATAGGAGTAAGGGTGGTCCATTTCTTTTAAGTACCTTTGGTTAAACTCTCTTAGGGACTATTTTTGGTTCTAGATTAATTTCTATTTAGTTCCTAAAGAGTTTTCACCAAGCACCCAACACAAGCCAATGCAAACACACTCTTAATGAGACTTCCCCTTTTTAGTAGATTTAGGTCTTAAAATTAACATTTCTTGTGGGTGGCCAAACAATTTATACAAGCATTACGTGTCCTAAGTTGACCTTCAAATGTGCCTGAAGACCTACTAGTAAGGTAGGTTAGCCTTCAGTATAGATTGTTCTCACTGGCTCCATGGGGATCTAATGAAGAACAACCTGATGATTTGTTGGCTGACTACCTTGTGGTGCAAGGGGAATAGATATAAGAAGTCTCTAGTGACATATGTGTGATGTACACCGGTGAATAGTATGCAACACAATGCATATTTGAGGTGATTTTGAAAATCCGCAGTCAAGGTCTTGTTAACAGGGCTATTGAGGGGTGTTAAATATGCGTTCATTGTAGTAAAGCCTCAATCGCTCGATAACAAATACAATTTATAACTTGAATATCTAAAATGAAGTCCGAGATCGAACACAGGGAGCAAGTATTGCAATTCATGCACTAATCGAGATGAATATATAAATGAGCACAAGAAATCAAGCCAATAATGATATGCAATGAATAATATCTACTTAAAATTGATCTTCAATGTAAAACATGAGTATATCAAGAGTTTCACAAGATAAAAAGATATCTAAGATAAAATAATGATGATTTAAATCACCGATTATTAGTTTAGACACATGTATATCAATTACTCAAATAATGTTATAGTATTTTCAACCGTGCAACTTAGGTACTTAAATGTTCCAACAGTACCAGCATCAAACCCAAATCAGACGTCGCCTTCCTTGGATTAGACGACTTAAACGATGCCTTCTACAGTGCTCTATAGGGAGCCTTTTCTTCGTCATCTTCCTTTCCTCTTTCTCTCTTCTTCTTCTTCAGGGCTTTTCCTTCTTCTTTTCTCCTTCCTTCTCCTTTCAGCCAATGCCTCCTTTCTTCTCAGCGACTAAGTGTCGCACAGGGTATTAGCCCTAAACATTAGAGAGCAAAACCCCCCCTTCCCCCGCTCTCTCTTTTCTTTCCTCTTCCTTCCCTCTCTAAGATATTCAGGTCATAACCGGGTATTCAGATCATGGAGTATCGGGTCCAGGGCTACCGGCGTGGGTAGTAGCCGAGGAGTGGAGGCTTAGGTGGATTCTGGTGAGCGGGTGAAGCAGGGACCTCACCCTAAGTGTTTAAGGCGATAAGGCCTATGCAGAAATTCCATTTATGCGTTGCCAAGCACTCTTCTCCCACCGATGTGGGACTAAATCCCACAACCTCTTCTTACATGTAGCAGTTGAAGGTGTCTTTGTTCAATTGGCGCAGCTGTTGTGTTTCCTTGCTTAATTGAGGACCTGGAGTGGATTCTGGGACTTAGCCGCATCAACTGGGAGTAGCACTAGGCTGTCTCGACGTTGAAGGAGCTCGATTGTGGATGGGGATGTTGGCGGTGACGGCAGCAAACCAGCGAAGACTTGGAACACGAATATAGGCTTGAAGGCCCTAATTAAATAGCTCCTTAGCTTCGCCAAAGTACGATGAAGGTGATGGTAGTGTTTACGTGGAGGATGGCAGCGTGTAAAGGGCAGTCAGTGATGGAGATGAAGGTGCGTCGGTGGATTGTTCGGTGGGTGGTTTGGGTGGGCGAAAGGGCGAAATAGGAGAGGGCTTTTGGTCGTGGTGGTGTGGTGGAGGTTGTAGACTTGGTGGCCAGTTGTTTGGTGGGTTGTGGAGGTGGGGCGGACTCGCCGGAGGTGTGGTTGGAGATGGAGACGAAGGTGGCATGCGGTGGCGGCGTGAATCGAATTGAATGATAAATGAGATAAAAAGAAAGTGGAGAAAGGAAGGAACCTAACTAATCCTAAACTAGTGGTTGAAAGGGGAGAAAGATCCTTGCAGGTGGTACGTCGGACTTGGAGGAGATGAAGTCTCCGGTGGGAGAAGCGGCGATGACGAGGGGAGGTAGGCGGCGCTCGCAGGTATTGCAAGACGCGGAAGAACGTGGGGAAGAAGAATCCATCCGCTATAGTCTGTGAGGGTGGACGAAGAAGGCGGTCGGAGGACTTGCCGGAGTTGGCGGAGATGAAGGTCGAGGAGAAGGGAAGAAGGGGGATCCGACCTCTAAACCAAGCTAAGGAGGTTGGCGATGCGACCTAGGTCCTTTTAAAGGGATTAGGAAGGCATTCCAAGATTTGAAACCAAGCTTGGAAGCACGTGAACCTTGCACATAAAGGAACCCTAAACTTCAAAGGATTCACATGATGATTTGGGCGCAAATTAGAGCCCAATGAGTGGCTCAGATGGAAGGGGATTCTCTCAGGAGTTCTCCTTTCAATTTTGGAAAGGTTTCATCAAGAAATCAGGGAGAAATCCCTGATTGAAGTTTGTTGGAGTACGAGTTTTTCCATGATAATGGTGGAGGGACCTGATTGCAAATAAGATAACAAACTTAGGGACCCATTTGTAAGGAATTCAAAAAGCTAGGGGTACGTATGTGAGAAAAAAGTTAGACTGGACTGGAATGCAAACTAGTTCAAGATGATATCTGATTGGGTCTAAATTTTGATACAAACCTAATTTTGACCTAAGGAATCTGATGGTGGAGTCGGATTTTGGTTTTGACCAATTTTGACTGGGTAATTTATGTAGAAACCTAAATTAGGACTTCTTGTTTGAGACTTTGTTTTAGGTCAAAATGGGTTCCAATGGTCAAATTAAAGGTACCAAACCTTATAGAATATTTTTCTATGATTTTAAGAAGGCTTAGGTGAATTTTATCCTGACCAGAACCTCAATTAATTAAGCGAGTTTGTTTCTAGGATTTTAGATGTCCATTAATTCTCACCATGCGTGAAAACTCGTTTCTTTTTGCATTGACCCTCTTTTTAGACATTGATGACCATTTGACCTTTAATAAACCCCTGGAAAATCCCATGATTGTTCTGCATTTAGGATATAGTGTTAAATCTACATATTTACCCCTGATTTAATGTTAATCTCTCAAAAAGGATATGCAGTGAATTATGGCTCTTTGGTGGTTATGTAGGAGCATTTGTCCGTTGATTATGAATAATTAAAACTAGTTATGGCTGATGATGACATTATCATCATACCCCTATGCCTAACTTTTGCTAGTCCCTTAGCAAAATTCGATGTAAAGAACTCGAATTCTAGACCATGCCTTTAATGCTCAGATCTCTGATGTGTGCTTTTTTCTCTAAAGATAAGGTCAGAATGCCAATAATAGGCCTAGAGGTGTTGGTGCTAGAGCACCACGATCATTTATTTTGATGATAACAAAACACGTGTTATTTAACATTTGCAATTTGAGTCCTAGATTTCAGGTCAATTGCAAATGAAGACGTGTTTAGACGGAACTCGAGCTCGCATCCAGGACGGATTGGAGGAGCTTGACGGAAAATAGAGGAGGTTCGCGTGGAGCGAAAGATTGGAGATGGAAGACAAGAAGAATAGGATAGATTCTTTTTTATCCTTTCATGTATCTCTTGTATTTATTTTCTTGCTCTTTATTTTCCTTAGACATTATGTTAAAGAGCCTCAAAGAACCCTAACAGTAGTCCTAGGAACACCTGCACAACCCTAGGATACGTAGGTTTTCTGTAGAACACTTAGAAAACCAATATAGGGTTAAAACTGACTTTCCAGACGTCTAATTCACGAATCAGACGTCTGATAAAGGATTTTAAGACGTCTGACTGTTGTTTCAGACGTCTGATAACTGTTAGGCTGGACATAGTTACTTCTGTCTGATGAATTCAGACGTCCAGACCTTATACCAGACGTCTTAGGAGACGTCTGATGACTTTGCCAGACGTCCAGTTAGTGGACCGTTGGCTGGCTTAGAAGACGCTCAAGAATATGACCGTTAGAGCCTTATCAGACGTCCATAGGACATCACAGACGTCTGATAAATGACCGTTTTGCCTCGGCTGACCCAAAATCTCTTCTCAGAGATTTTCTAGCCGTTGCAACGTTTGGAAATCAATTCCCACGGTAAAAGTAGGTTTCCAGACGTCCAGACTTAGTGCCAGACGTCCTCTATGTCGTCTGATGGACTTGTACAAAAACCCTGTTTAGATCTGATTCAAGTCAGGGAGAAACCCGCATAGAATCAGACGTCTGACCTTGGAATCAGACGTCTTAAAGTGGCCTTCCAGACGTCTAATGCCAGAGTTAGACGTCTGATAACCCTGTCAAATGCAATCATTGTCCTGATTTCGGCCTGATTCTCTTGGGCTTTGCACCCAACGGCTATGGAAGCTTTTCCAAGCCTTCCAAAACCTTCCTAAGGCCTCTATAAATAGAGGGGAGCCTTTGCAACATAAAAACACACAACATACACACTAAGAGAAACAAGAGACACACCTAAGCAACTTAGTTCCACTCTTTTGTGTCCAATTGAGGCCCTTGCTCTCCAAGCTCTAGTTTCATTCTCTTGAGAGCATCAAGCCTTCGCGCGCCCGCTCTCCCGCTGTTGATAACGAGAGCGACGTAGCGCCGTCGCGTGGCACACGCACCGCGTCATCATCGACGCACTCCTTGCAAAGGGGAGTTTCCTATTTCCTATAGAAGCTAGGTTTAATTTTGTTGGCTCTATAGGACTGTTGTTTTATTTTATCTTTGTATTTTGGTTGGGTATTCGCTTTGCGAATTCCCGTCTCCTTCGTGGGACAAAATCCTTCTCGTGGAGAGAAGGGGTTGAGGAACGCTACCCTCGTACTTGTAGCGTGGTTGTACTGAGGTTGAATCACCCTCGTTCAAAGTGATTCGTTTAGTGGATTTTGATCAACTTGGTTGATCGGAAAATCCTAACTCGAGAGGGTTAGGTGGTGGTTTTCACCCGGTTTGGGTTTCCACCTAAAAATACCTGTGTACATTTTGTGATTGCCTATTTTGTGATATTGTTTATATTTATTTCCGCAATTATTACGTCACCCCCTCCTAGTAGGGACTTTCAATTGGTATCAGAGCAGGTTTTCCGCCGACAGGAGTAACATCCGCGGAAAGATCACATGGAGGGAAGCTGTTCCACAAGCAGGATTTCCGAGGGGCAGTCCACAACCCGTCCGCCGTTCTTCGACGGGAGCAACTACCCCTACTGGAAGCTGCGGATGAAGACATGGCTTCAAGCCACCGACTTCACGGTCTGGGCTAGATGCGAGACGCCATTCGACATCCCAGAAAAACCCGCGGGAGGATACTCGCAGCAGCAGATTCGGGAACTCTCTCTCAATGCAAAAACAATGAACGCATTGTATTGCGCGCTCAGCTCAGAGGAGTTCAATAGAATCTCGCAATGCGCCACCGCATACGAGATCTGGCACACACTCGAGGTAACTCATGAAGGTACCTCTAAGGTAAAAACTTCTAAACTCAATTTACTTTCACAAGAATTTGAGGCTTTTTCTATGAAATCTAACGAAACTTTAAGTGAGATGAACACTAGGTTCACTCTCATAGTAAATAACTTGAAAGCTTTAGGAAAGACTTTCATCAAGGGGGAGCTTCAAGGGAAGCTTCTTCGTTCCCTTGGACCGGAATGGGAACAGAAAGTCACCGCCATCGAAGAGGCGAACGAAATGGAGGAGCTCAACATGGAAGATCTCCTAGGCAATCTGATGGCCTACGAGACTAAGTTGAAGCAGAAGAAGAAGGATACACCGGAGCCTAAACTAAAGAAGACTCTCGCCTTCAGAGCCGCGTCGGATAGCGAGGTAAGTTCCGACGACGAAGACTTTAGAATTTTACTTAAAAATTTTTCCAAGTTTTGTAGGGAATTAAATAAAAAGAAAAAGGAAAAGGAAAGCCCGAGACGTTGCTACCATTGCAACGAGAAAGGGCACCTACGACCAGAGTGCCCTCTTCTCAAAAAGGAGAAGAAAAAGGAAAAGGAAAAATCTAAGAAGAAGGCGTTCCAAGCCACTTGGGACGATTCCAGCTCGGAGGAAGAAGAAGAAGAAGAAACCGCTTGCTTTGGTTTCATGGCCAGAGGAAGCAACAGCGACAGTGAAAGCGGAAGCGACTCCGACGACGAGGTAAATTTTGATTTACAAGAAGCTTTTAATGAATTATTCGAGATTAGTAAATCACTTAGGGTAGAAAACAAAGGCATTAAAAAGAACCTTAGTTTTCTTAAAAATGAAAATGATAGGTTAGAAAAACAACTTAAGGACATAGAAGCTAGTCCTAAGGATGATAACCTATTATTAGATAATCATAACCTCATCAATGAAAATAATAAATTGATTGAGGAAAATGTTAGTCTAAAATTAGAAATTTCAGATTTAAAGACTAAGATGCAAATTATAGAAAGAGAAATTGCATGTCTTAGGGAAAATTCTAACAATTTAATCAACAAAGTAGATAAGTTTTATAGCCCTAAGGTTGAGAAAGGATCTCCATCCAGGAGACCTTCTAACAAATCCGGATCCAAGCTCACTTGGATACCGAAGAAAAAATTAGAATCTTGTTTTGTAGGGTTCAGGGATGACTACAACATAAAGGACTGGACCTACAAGCTCAAGGCTGGTCAACTCAAGTTGGGAGAACCAATGAGTAGACCAAGGAGGAGAACAAGAAGACCGACGAGACGGCGAACAAACGACGGACCCGCCGCACGTCGACCACCAGATTGGAGACCGGCGCCTATGCCCGGGCCTCCAAGCTACGGATGGGAGCCCCATCCAATGTGGCATCCACCACCACCATTCGGGCCATTTTATTGGCCATGGTAGGTGAGGTAAAAATTCTTAACCCCATCTTATTATCATAAGCATTTAGATAGGGGGAGTTAAAAATGATGAGCTTATTGTCAATTTTTAAGGGGGAGATACAAGTTAGCTAAATTTCCTTTAGTAAGGGGGAGAAAAATAATAGCTATCTTGTTGTTATAAAAAGGGGGAGGACATTACCTTTGTTAAAATAAATAGAAGAGCATGTTTTAAGGGGGAGTTATGGGAAATATAAAATCAATTAAACCTTTTTGATAATGTCAAAAAGGGGGAGGACTTTTATGCATTATTATTTACGGTTTTGTCATCATCAAAAAGGGGGAGATTGTTGGTGCTAGAGCACCACGATCATTTATTTTGATGATAACAAAACACGTGTTATTTAACATTTGCAATTTGAGTCCTAGATTTCAGGTCAATTGCAAATGAAGACGTGTTTAGACGGAACTCGAGCTCGCATCCAGGACGGATTGGAGGAGCTTGACGGAAAATAGAGGAGGTTCGCGTGGAGCGAAAGATTGGAGATGGAAGACAAGAAGAATAGGATAGATTCTTTTTTATCCTTTCATGTATCTCTTGTATTTATTTTCTTGCTCTTTATTTTCCTTAGACATTATGTTAAAGAGCCTCAAAGAACCCTAACAGTAGTCCTAGGAACACCTGCACAACCCTAGGATACGTAGGTTTTCTGTAGAACACTTAGAAAACCAATATAGGGTTAAAACTGACTTTCCAGACGTCTAATTCACGAATCAGACGTCTGATAAAGGATTTTAAGACGTCTGACTGTTGTTTCAGACGTCTGATAACTGTTAGGCTGGACATAGTTACTTCTGTCTGATGAATTCAGACGTCCAGACCTTATACCAGACGTCTTAGGAGACGTCTGATGACTTTGCCAGACGTCCAGTTAGTGGACCGTTGGCTGGCTTAGAAGACGCTCAAGAATATGACCGTTAGAGCCTTATCAGACGTCCATAGGACATCACAGACGTCTGATAAATGACCGTTTTGCCTCGGCTGACCCAAAATCTCTTCTCAGAGATTTTCTAGCCGTTGCAACGTTTGGAAATCAATTCCCACGGTAAAAGTAGGTTTCCAGACGTCCAGACTTAGTGCCAGACGTCCTCTATGTCGTCTGATGGACTTGTACAAAAACCCTGTTTAGATCTGATTCAAGTCAGGGAGAAACCCGCATAGAATCAGACGTCTGACCTTGGAATCAGACGTCTTAAAGTGGCCTTCCAGACGTCTAATGCCAGAGTTAGACGTCTGATAACCCTGTCAAATGCAATCATTGTCCTGATTTCGGCCTGATTCTCTTGGGCTTTGCACCCAACGGCTATGGAAGCTTTTCCAAGCCTTCCAAAACCTTCCTAAGGCCTCTATAAATAGAGGGGAGCCTTTGCAACATAAAAACACACAACATACACACTAAGAGAAACAAGAGACACACCTAAGCAACTTAGTTCCACTCTTTTGTGTCCAATTGAGGCCCTTGCTCTCCAAGCTCTAGTTTCATTCTCTTGAGAGCATCAAGCCTTCGCGCGCCCGCTCTCCCGCTGTTGATAACGAGAGCGACGTAGCGCCGTCGCGTGGCACACGCACCGCGTCATCATCGACGCACTCCTTGCAAAGGGGAGTTTCCTATTTCCTATAGAAGCTAGGTTTAATTTTGTTGGCTCTATAGGACTGTTGTTTTATTTTATCTTTGTATTTTGGTTGGGTATTCGCTTTGCGAATTCCCGTCTCCTTCGTGGGACAAAATCCTTCTCGTGGAGAGAAGGGGTTGAGGAACGCTACCCTCGTACTTGTAGCGTGGTTGTACTGAGGTTGAATCACCCTCGTTCAAAGTGATTCGTTTAGTGGATTTTGATCAACTTGGTTGATCGGAAAATCCTAACTCGAGAGGGTTAGGTGGTGGTTTTCACCCGGTTTGGGTTTCCACCTAAAAATACCTGTGTACATTTTGTGATTGCCTATTTTGTGATATTGTTTATATTTATTTCCGCAATTATTACGTCACCCCCTCCTAGTAGGGACTTTCAAGAGGTACTCAGGTACCAACCAAGATCCAGACCTAACCAGCTGTAGCCTCAGTCTGTCGCGAAGTTTTCTAAGTCCCACAGAAACTATCCTAAGGTTCGTTGAACCCAACGTTAAAGCACCCGTGCTTGTAACATGGTTAGTTCAGGTTTAGTTTGCAGTGTGTTTTTGTAAGAGAGAGAGATAGAAGAATTTTTTTGCATTTTTGGAGTGCTTTCTCTCTCTTTTCTTTCTTTATTTCTAGTTCGAATTGGCCCTAAACACGATCTGTATCTGATTCCTTGTTTCTACCATCAATCTTTGTAGGGTCCTTAGCAATCGATGCTTCGAGATAGCATCACCCATGGCAACCCCTAGAACCTTGGCTTTTGACACTTCGAGATAGTACTGCCCATGGCATTCTGTACCTAAATTCATGCCCTGGCAATCGACATTTCGGGATAATCCCACCCATGGCACCTGAATCAGCAAAAGGTGCTTACATGCCCTCGGTAGGATATTTAGATATCCTAGGATACAAGCACCGAGGAGACGATATGTTATTGCGCATCTTAGAGGGGAATTTTCCACCTCTCCGTGCTGGGAACTCATCCAAATCAACTTGTGTTTATAAGTCGCTCCTAATCTAGGTAGCTTTTTCATAACAGAATAAACACTTTTGCGTGATTTTTATTGTTAAGCACATTGAACCAGACTGGTGTATGGATTAGAGTGCTTAGGCTATCGAGTCCCGTAAACCAAAGGTCAGGTAACAAGGTCGAATAATTCTTGAGCTTTAAACCTAATACATAAGTGATGGGAACACCATCATGAGCTATAACTAGCTCAATTTGGTCTGATAAAGTCAATAAAAGCTCCTACATATCAGTTAGAAGGTCTCTTGGGCAGGTTGAGTTGTTTTGAAAAGAAAAGAAGAATAAAAGGTTATTTATGTAATTTTACCAGTAATCCACAAATACAAAAGAACCACGGGGTATTCCAGGGGTTTGTTAAAGGTCATTTGGTCATTAATGTCTAATAAGTGGGTTAATGCAGACAGAAATAGATTTTCATGCATTTCAAGAATTAATGGACATCTGAAACCCTAAAAATAGACCCGCTTAATTAACTGAGGTTCTGGTTAGGATATTTTCATCTAAACCCTCTAAAAATCATAGAAAAATATTCCCTAGGGTTTGACATCCTTGATTTGACCATTTGAACCCATTTTGATGTAAAACAGCTCAAATAGGCAGTTACCCTAATTTGGATTTCTATGCAATTTACCTAGACAAACTTGGTCAAAACCTAAATCTGACTTCATCATCAGATTCCTTAGGTCCAAATTAGATTTGTACCAAAATTTGAGCCCAATCAGAGATCACCTTGACCGAGTTTGCATTCCAGTCTAGACAGACTCTTTTTATCACACAATGGCCCGTAACTTTTTGAATTCTTCACAAATAGGTCCCTAAATTTTTCATCATCTTCACATTTAGGTCCCTACTGCCATTGGTGTGAACACTACAACCTCCGACGAGATTCGAGCGAGGATTTCTCATTCGATTCTCAATTAAACTCTCCCAAAATTGAAAGGGAGATTCCTTGAGAAATTACCTTCCAATTAAACCCGACCATGAATCCTAATTCATTCTCAATCTTCCATGCGAACACATGGAAGATGTGGGTATCAAGTTTGCGCAAACTTTCCAAGCTTCGCAAGCTTGTTTCTAAGCTTGGAACTCCTATTTTTTGGCCTATAAAAGGATTAGGGGCAAGAACCCTTTCTCCTTAGCAAATTTTGGCCAGAGAAAACTCTCTCTTCCCTCTCTGGCCACCTCCGCAATTTGCTCCGGTGACCTCTCTCCGACCTGGTCCTCTTCACCTCTAACCATCAAATTGGAGGTGCCACTGTCTTTCTCTCTTCCTTGCGCACCTCTCCAGTCAAAGGGAGGGTGTTCCTCTACCTCAATCACCATCGCCACCTCGACGTCTCCATCTCCTTCTCTGGCTCCGGTCATGCCACGACTGGAGCTCTCCAGTGTTCTTCCTCATTCCTAAGTCCCTCTACCTTTTCCTCTACGCCCCGACATCATTTCTCCCTTACCTATACTTCAAATCAACCATGCTATCACCCACCACACCATCGTCTTCATCCGCTCCGACGACGCTCTGACGATGCCTTCCTGCTGCACCACTGCTCGAAACGCCACCGCTCTGCCCCCATTACCACTGCCATGTTCCAGAGAGCAAAAGCCCTTTGGTTATTGAGGGTATTGCCCTCTCCTCAGTGCCACTGAACACCACCATCCACGCACCACCTTCCCGAGGTTGTTCGACCACCACAGGCACTATCACTCCACAAAAATAGCACCACTACACTCGTCGACGACTGGCGAAGCTTTTGAGCCAATTTAATTGGGCCACCAGGCCATGTTCATGATTTTCAGGTTCGGCTGGAGGTCCTCCATCGCTTTCGTCTTCCCTGGTCCTATTCGCTCATCTCCAGCCCTCAACTCGCCTAGCTGCTGACCGCAATAGACGCGGAACCATTAGCTGCAGTTGTTTAGGCCCTCAATCGAAGCTACTAGCTGCAGCTACTGCCCTAATTCCTCGAGCCAGCCAAAGTAGCTTTGCGCGAAGGAAGCAGGAGAGGATAGTCCCACATTGTGTGGGACAAAATTCTGACCGCGCATGATTTGAATTCTTGTCATCAGCTATTCGCCTCAGCATGCACAGGGATTGAGGTCCCCGTTCATGCATGCGTATACACACACCCTCGCCCACGATTCACACCACGTAGGTCTGGGCCTTGGTCCGTTTACCCGGTTACCCGGGTCTAGTTTGGTTTGCCTGATCCAAATGAGAAGAGAAGAAGAGATGGAAAAAGAGGGAGAGAGGGGGGGTTTTTGCCTCACTGCCTATCTCTCGACACTTAGCGAAATTTTGAAGAGGCCTTCGTCTCCGTTGGTGTTGGTGCTGTGCTCTGTTGTGCCTCTCCCTGAGGCTTGAGAAAGAGAGGCCTTTGCCTCTGTGTGCCAGTTCTGAATCGCTGTTGCACTTAAGTAGTCGTGGCATTTAGTTGATTGATACTATTGCATTATTTTAGAATTGTAATAGGGTAATTTGGTGATTCAAATCATCATTTTTACCCTAATCTTTTTGCCACATTGACTCTTGAATTTATATCATTTGTGTTTGAAATTATTATTATATTTCTATATTCTTGCTTATAATTGTGATCTTGAGATAAATTGCCATATTGCTCCCTATGTTCGACGTTGGACTTTTCTGAGTTATAAATTTAAGTGTTTAATGTGATCTTGTCCTATACTATAACACATTTCTTAAACATCGACCATTTCACATTAACATTTTGGTGTCATTACCAGGGAGCAAAGCGTAATTTGATCTCTTGATTACGATTCCTGACTTGATACTAACTTGATTTATCTCTTTTTATTGTGATTGTGCAGGGGGAATTTAGCTAAGGAGCAAAATCAACCGCACAACAGCTACTCTAGGGGTAGGTAAACTACGAATCCATCTTGTTAAGCTCCTGATTCTGAAAAGCTAAAAAAGAAAAAAATCAATTTGGACCGACTTGCATTCTATTCTTAGATTCAATCATAACAAGTTGCCTGATTTGGTTCATTTCCAGAAACATCTCAAACCTAATTTCTGCACCTATTTAGGGATTTAAGACACCTAGGGCTACCACCTTCTTGATTGAGCTCTAGGTGCTAGATTTGGAATTAATTGTTTGACCAATTAGAGCCAATTAGGGTTTCCATTCTAGGGTTTTGGAGATACACTTGCTTAAAATAAGAATTAATCTTCCAAAACTATGTGTATCCTAAGCCTTGATTGAACTTACCTAAGAAGCAAACCCTAAGAATCAAGCTCTAAATCTCACTTGAAAAGCAGGGACCTAATAATCAAGGACAAATCAGGTGAAGTTGACCTACTTTGCAGGGTCAACCAATCTTCAAATTTGGTCACCACTCATAAAAACATCTTAAAATTCAAGTGAAATCCAAAGCACCCACACTCTAAACTTAAAATTGGTAGACTTAAGAGGTCAAGTTATCCATTCTGGTCTACCTGGACCCTCAGTGACAAGGAAGGTCAGGTGGGGGAAACCCTGTAACCTGTGGGGACACTCTACCATGTAAGGGTCTTTACGGGACTCTCCCTTCCTGGCTGCCTAGGTAATTCTCAGGTGGACGACTTTTTGATCTAGGAGTATCATCCACCCCGAACCTCTATAGTCATCCAAAGATATTTGGGTGTCTTGATTGGGTCCATCACACCTTCTATCCCTCATCTTCACCATCGGTGCATATTTGGGAGGAGGTCCCTAAGAACACCCTTGAGGCCTCCATTAGCCATTCACTCTTGTCAAGGCCAAGCCTCAACTTCCTTATTTGTGCAACCACCCGATCATATTGACATATCTTCTATTTCATCTAAGCCTAGATATCCTTCATCCATACTCATGGAACAACCAGCTGAAGATGAAAACAAGTTCCAGAATTAGCTTCAACGCCTCAACGATCTATTCCAGGCCTTTATGAACCCACCGCAGCATCCTATGATGCGAGATTATTACAATCCCGCTGCAGTGGCAATCGAACCATGAGTCCAAATCCCAGCTGGAGGTCCTGATAATGAGCTCAAGCCCAACATGATTCATGCTATTCCTAAATTTCATGGGCTTAACTTCGAAAATCCCTTTCAGCATATCAAGCAACTGAAGCATCTGGCCTAGATCTTCGGGTCAGAAGCTCAAAATCGGGATATCTTGCTCATGAAAATGTTCTCCTCTCTTATAGACAAGGTCGCTCACTGGTACCAAACCCTACCTCATCCAATCAACACGTGAGTTGAACTGCAATCCGAGTTTTAGAAAAAGTTCTTCCCTGTTGGTCGAACAAATGCTCTACGGCACCATATCACACATTTCATGCAGCAAGCGGGAGAACCGCTTCATGAGGCATGGGATCACTTTCTAGATCTCATGCGAAAGTGCCCCTACCACGGAGTTCCTAAATGGGAATAAGTCCAATCTTTTTACCAGGGACTCTGTGAGGATATTCGACTATTCATTAATGCGACTTGTAGAGGAAACATCATGGGTCAACACGAAGACACCATTTGGGAGATTCTTGAGAACATGTGCGAGAACTCCATCAATAATGAATCCATGGGCATGTTCGACCTGACGAATGCTCATGCATTGACGAATTCGCGGGGAGCACATGAGACGTAAGGCTTGTCCTCTTCTGACGACTTGGAGTTAATAGCCAGTCACCTAGACAAGGTCTCTATCATTGAAAAGGTGGATGAGCTGACTCGACATCTGCAACTAGCCACCTCTACGCAAAACCCGTTCGCACAACCACCCTCTGGGAGGGAGGCTGTGCACAACATCTACCTCCGATCTTCTAAGGGGATGGATCCATACCCACCACCATCTGATCTAGGGTTCAGAGGAAACTCTGGATTCGCTTACTCCAGTTGGGGGAACTCTGAACCCTCATCTTCTGATTTCTTTGAGGTTCCTCAGACTTGCGAGGACCTCAACGCCATCCAGAACGATCCTTTCTCAAACACCTACAACCCTGAATGGTGAAATCATGCTAATTTCACGTGGTCAGGGAACAATAAAATCAAAGACCTCAATATCTGCCCCGACCACAAGTTTCTGGCCTGTATCAGCCGCCTTAGCCTCAGCCCAACCCAACTTACCAAACTGGGCCAACTCGAGAAGATCAAATGACTCATCCTTCAGACTCTGGCTGACATTCAGAAGACGAATGCTGCTATGCATAAACAGCACAAAGATGAAATCACAGGGGTTCACAATCAACTTGCCCAGATGGCAAATCCTCGCCAACCTGGTGCACTCCCTTCGCAACCTCTGCCCAATCGAAATAACATGCCAAACTAGAGAGGCGTTATGAACCCAACTTAGGGCCAAGCTCACTGTTTATCAGGCCCCTTCTAGTCCATCACCCGATGGGATGGAGGCTTCGACATCATACGTGAATTATCAGTAGCAACCACCTCTTTTTCCTACCCCAACCCAAAACCAGGCAAGACTGAATTTTGTTATCACCCGTAGTGGCAAAACAACTCAGGACCCACCTTACCTGAGCCACTCTCAGCCTGGTAGCTCAAACCCAAATCCTAGGTTGGTCATCCAGGATACCCCTGTCCCAGATCAAGAACCTGGACCAATTCTAGAGGAACCTATAGAAGTTCCATTTCTGGAGGCCATAACCAAAGGAAAAAGGAAACCCAAACCCATGGCTCTCAAGGAGGACCTGGTCAAGCTCTTTGAGCAGGTCCAAATAAACATCCTGTTGATGGATGCAATTCGTCATGTATTGACTTATGTGAGATTTCTGAAGAACGTATGTACACCTAAGCATAAGCCATGAACCAAAGGCGGGAATCCAATCGTACTGTTGGAGCAAGCTAGCTCCATCATTTTGAGCAGACTCCTGCCTAAGGCAAAAGACCTTGGTACCCCTCTGATTTCATGCGAAATCGGTGATTTAGAGTTCGATAGAGCCCTTTTAGACTTAGGAGCTTCCATCAATTTGATCCCTACATCCCTACTAGATCATTTCAAGGAGACTGAGCTAAAATCGACTAAGGTGACTTTACAGTTATCTGACTGATCGATCAAGTCACCTTGAGGAGTTCTTGAGATGTTCTAGTTCAGATCCGCGATTTCTACTTTCCTGTGGCCTTCATTGTGTTGGATATGGAAACTTTTGTGAATATGAAGAATACACCGATTATATTAGGTAGACCGTTCTTAGCGACAGTTAGGGCAAACATTAATTGCGAAGAAGGCCAAATTGAATTGAAATTCGGGAACAAGATGCTAAAAATTGATATATTTAAGGCCTAGAAAGGAATTAATTGCGGGGCAGTGGAGCAAGTATGTGACATCAGTTCTATGGTTGAGGACACATTTCCCGAGGATGACCCGATTATCCCTGATCCTCAGCCCCAGGCAGATCATACCCTACAGATAGAGGAGCATAGCACCGATTTAGACCCACACACAACTCCCACCTTTTCTTCTGAGGTCCATCCCGACCCGTCTGCTGCTGCTGATAATCCCATTATGGAACTAAAGCCTCTTCCCAATAATTTGAAGTACATCTTTTTGGGTTCTGATCAAACATTTCCTGTGATTATCAATTCTCGCCTCACCACTGATCAAGAGACACGTCTGATTTCTGTTCTCCAGCAGTATCTGAGAACCATTGGTTACTCTCGATGATCTGACTAGCATTAGCCCTTCATATTGCACACACCGCATTTATATCGAAGAGAGCACATGACCATCTCGTGAAATGCAGAGATGTCTGAATCATAATCTGCAGGTCGTGAAAAAGGAGATCATTAAGTGGTTAAATGCAGGGATCATCTACCTAATCTCCGACAGTCGGTGGGTGAGTCTAATCCAGGTTGTACCTAAGAAAGTAGGACTCACCGTGATCACGATTGAAATTGGAGAAACCATACTGACCTGTATAGTGAACTCATGGAAACTCTGCATTGATTACAGAAGATTGAATGCCTCCACGAAGAAGGATCATTTCCCACTACCGTTCATTGATTAGATCCTTGAGAAACTAGCGGGAAATCGATTCTTCTACTTTTTGGACGAGTACTCTGATTATAATCAGGTGGCAATCCACCTTGAGGACCAACAGAAGACCACCTTCACCTACCCCTACGGGACGTACGCATTTCGTAGGATGCCTTTCGGTGTTTGCAATGCACCCGCTACCTTTCAGCAGTGTATGCTTGCGATATTCTCAGATATGGTAGGTGATACCTTGAAGTCTTTATGGACGACTTCTCGGTATTTGGGGAATCTTTTGATGATTGCCTTCTGCACTTGGTCCAAATCCTCAGGCATTGCATTGATGTGAATTTGATTCTTTCCTGGGAAAAGAGCCACTTCATGGTACCTGAGGGAATTATCCTCGGTCACCTCGTCTCTGAAAAAGGCATCTAGGTTGCTCGAGTCAAGGTTAATTTGATTTCCAAATTACCCATGCCTAGATCGGTCAAGGACATCTGATCTTTTCTGGGACACGTCAATTTTTACCGTCGTTTCATTCCTGATTTGTCGAAAATCACATGCCCCTTAACTAAGCTTCTCTCGAAGGATGTCCCTTTCGAGATCATCGATGAGTGCACTCACGCATTTGAGAGCCCACGCGATCGAGTTACTCAAGCACCAATCCTACAATCCCATGACTGGTCTCTACCCTTTGAGATCATGTGTGATGCGTCTAACTACGTAGTGGGGGCGATGCTTGGGCAGAAAGTTGATGGGAAACTTGTGGTCATCTGCTACACCAGCAAGACGTTGGATGAGGCTTAGCGTAACTACACAGTTACTGAGAAAGAGCTCTTGGCAGTAGTATTTGGCCTGGAGAAATTTAGATCTTATCTTCTGGGTTCTGTCATCATTTACTCAGATCACACCGTTGTGAGGCACTTACTCGCGAAGAAGGACATGAAACCTCAACTAATCTGTTGGATCTTGTTATTGCAAGAATTTAATCTCGAGATTTGCGACATGGTGGGAAAATAGAATGTGGTAGCTGACCATTTGCCCTGTCTTCATTCTTTAGTCATCGACCCATCTGGTCCAATCATTGAGCATTTTCCAGACGAACATTTACTAGCCATTCACGGTCTCCCCTGGTTTGCTGATATAGTGAGCTACTTGGTTACAGGGAAAGTCTCGTCAGATTGGGTGACTTCCAGGTGGGACAAGTTAATTTCTAAAGCCAAGTACTATATTTGGGAGGAACCGTATCTCTTCCATATGGGTAATGATCAGGTGATCCGGAGATGCATTCCTGACGACGAGGTCAATGACGTGATCTCATTCTGTCATGACTAGGACTGCGGTGGCCATTTCTCTAGGCGTAAAACTGCAGCAAAAGTCCTCCAATGTGGGTTCTTCTGGCCCACGATGTTCAAAGACGCACAAACATATTGTAGGGCATGCGCTCATTGTCAGACCCTCAGCAACATGGGCCCATGGGATATGATGCCCTTGAACCCGATAATTGTGTGCGAAATCTTTGACATATGGGGAATCGATTTTGTTACGAACGCGTGCCCCAGACGTCTTTTAAGACGTCTGGGAAGTGGCCCAGACGTCGGACCAGACGTCTGGGATCGTTTCCAAACGTCTAGAAATCAGTTATTTTCGACACGCGCGGGTCGTCTGCGCGCCTGAGTGCGCAGACCGCATATTCGCTTATTCTTCTCTCTGCGGCTGCAGACACCACTGCCGTGCTCTCTCTCTCTCCTCCTCGCGCTTCCTTAAAAAGACCATGCCTCCCCTCGCTTCCGTCGCCTCCACCCCTTTCCTCTTCTTCTTCCAGTGAGCGAGCGCGAGAGCGGGCACGGGGTTGCTGCGGCGGCGACGGCCGCAGTGAGCGCGGAGGGGGTGCTGCGTGCGAGAGCGGCGCTCAGCCGTGAGGGCGAGCTCGCCGGGGCTGCCAGGGCCGGCCGGTGGGAAGCGCAGCGGGAGCGGAACGACACGGGAGGCCTGCTGCGGCTCGAGCAGCAGGCGCATGAGGTGCGACGAGGCACGGCGTCGCGAGCGGAGGGCGAGTCGCGCCCTGGTTCTGGAAAAATTTCCAGAATCAGACGTCTGTGCTGATAGCCAGATGGCGGGGTCGATGCCTGGAATACTGTCCAGACGTCTGAAAGGTGAGTTTTCCGTCTTCTTCTTCCTTCCTGTCGACTGACCGTACTGAGGGAGAGAGATGGGTGTGCGCAGGCTCGGTGATTTGCCATCCAACTCGGATCAGACGTCTGGCTATAGTACCAGACGGCGGGAGCGACCTCCAGACGTCCGGGGTGACCATCGGACGTCTAGGAACTAGGACAGACGTCCTCGCAGGCTTCTGGACGTCTGAGAAACCACGCAGAACAAGGTAATTCTCTGATCCACTTTTTAAGACGTCTGGAAGAAGTTCCAAACGTCTGATTTTACACAGTGTCGTCATTTTCGACTCGTTTAGGGTCCGTTCGGGTTCCGTTTTCCGCGATTCGAGTTGCATTCTTTTCGGAATTAATTCCTCTACCTGTCTACAGTAGCTATACACTATTTTGAGACACTCCTTGTGTTTGATCCTTGTGATAGGACCCCGTTCCGTTGCAGTCTCGGGGGTCGCGGAGGCACGCGGGATTCCCGATCACGCCCCCATTACTCCCGTTGTACCTGGTAGAGTGGCTTTAAGTTATTAATAAAATCTGTTAAATTATGGAACCATAAATAGAACCTAGGACATTGCATGAATCCTAGGAATGAGAAATAGATGGAATGATTGCTCCTAGGTGTTGCATGAATCCTAGGGCTGGAAAACTAGATTGTATGATAGATCCTAGGATATGGCATGAATCATAGGATGGGAAAACTAGTGGAATGTATAATACTGTAGTCTTGGAAAATGGAAAGAGATATAAAGCTGCCTGTAATTTGAATTAACAGCTGCCTGCTGTGAATAAATAACGTGGTTGAGAACATAGATTGTAAGAATGTGAAACTGGAAAGTGAAACCTGGATGTTTGAGTAAAAAGGATGGAACCCTACGGGGAAGTAGGAGTAGAACTCCTGGAAAGTGAATGGAATAGTATTGGGGAAGTGAGCTGACCCTTGAGTACGGAGTACCAAGGAGAGCGATTGTCCCCCTATTTAGTGCAGAGCGGAGCCAGCCGCCCCAGGGAACCAGGGTTAGGACTGGCCACTCTGTACCGACTTGCTGGCCCTTGCGTACGTAGTACCGAGGAGAGCTACTAGTGTAGGGAGGTACTAGCTACCCCATGGGCCCCGGGGTTCTGCTAGCCTCCCACACCGACTTGTTAGGCCCGCTGGGGCAAACCAGGGTAGTCAGGCGAGGGTGCGCGGACTGTGGAGGGGCAAGGCCCCGGTTTGGTTACTGTGGAGGGGTTGGACCCCTGTTACTGAGAGGGCTCTGCCGTCAACTGGTTCCGTGCTGTGCTTTGGGCGCACCCGTTAACGGAAACGACTGACCGCGTGCCAGTACGGGTTAGCTACCTGTGCGTTTATCGTGCGTGCCGTAGTCACCGTTACGTCTGTCAGTGACCTTGGGGTGGTTGACTGAGGGTAGGATCACCACGGGGGACTCTCCCGGCCAGGAGAGCACCACGTGCTACTTCTACTTTTTGGAAAAGACTGCAATCAAGATCGTTCCCACGAGGAACATTCGAGATCAAGAAAAAGATCTGAGGAGTAAATGAAATAGTGAGACAATTGAAAGATGTGAATAAAGAAAGTAATTGAACATAACAGCTACTGTACACTCTACTGTTGTCTTTAGTTTAGTTGCCACTCTACTCAGCGTTTTGCTAACGTGTTACACTCGTTACCTTTTTCAGGACCAGGTGTTGAGCAGCCAGGGTCAGCGGCTGCAGGGGACGCTGAGCCGAGTAGGGTCCAGTAGAGTTACCACTGTCTCTTGTACCTCTTTTTGTTACGTTGTAGTGAGTAGTTCTTGTTTCCGCTGTACTTTCTTTACCTGCAGTTCAAATTATATTATGAATGTTGTTCTACTGTTGTGGTGGTGCATACTGTGGTAGTTTCTTTCCTTGCTGCTGTACTTTCTTACTGTTAGTTATATTCATGCGGAATGTGGTTTATTTTACTGCTCTTTTGGTTACTTCCTCGTTGGACAACTAGGTCTTGGGATTAGTTGAGTCGGTCCGGTTCTCGTGTCTCGTAGGGACTCGGGGTATCAGAGTAAGGTCGTCCCGAGAAGTGAATCAACTGACTGTAGAATAACCAATTCACATGTTTATAACTAGAGTAGCCACCACAACATATCTCTTGACATGAGCTCTTAGAAGTTTCGTTAGGTACCGTTTGTTTTGACGTTTTTCCGTTTTGTTTCGCATCTCCTTACAGGAGATGCCTCGTCGCGGGACTGGCGAGACTGGCCGCGGGCGCGGCCGAGGATGAGGTGGACGTGCTGTTGTTGACGTCTTGGTGGACCAGCCACCACTCCCAGGCATCCAGGCCCTGGACCTCGCCAGACTGATACGAGACATTGTACGAGAGGAGCTCCACCCACTGCCCCGAGCACCTCCTCCTGGGGCTGCAGAGGGGGAGTCCTCTGTGGGACCACGCGATGGACACGGCGCTGGACACGAGGGAGGGGATGGGCCGCTGCCGCCCCCACCTTCCTCCGACACTTCTGTACACGAGGCACCTTCGCCTGGAGGTGCACCAGCACCTCCCCTACAGCGCCACTTCGAGCTTTTCGGACAGTTCCGGAAGCTGAAGCCCCCCTCCTTCAAGGGGGATGAGGACCCGACCGAGGCAGAGGACTGGCTTGAGCAGCTGGAGAAGATCTTCGACACCCTTCACCCCCCGGTGGAGTGCCGCGTGGCCTTTGCCACGTACTAGTTGGAGAGTACGGTACACCGGTGGTGGAGGGCGGTCCGGGGACAGGAGAGGGACGAGCCGACGTGGGACCAGTTCGTCACCCTCTTCTGCAAGGAGTACTTTCCCCAGACGTGGTAGGACCAGAGGAGGCGGGAGTTCCACACTCTCCGCTAAGGGACGATGACTGTGAGCGCGTACCGCACACGTTTCTTGGAGCTGTCCCACTTTGCAGCGACAACGGTAGCCACTGAGGAGGAGCACCTTTGGAGGTTCACCGAGGGGCTCCGGCCTGCGATCCGGGGGTATGTCAAACCCCTGAAGCTGCCTACGTTTTCGAGGGTGGTAGAGGCAGCTATGACTTACGAGGAGACCAACCCGTCGGCACGAGACACCGACGGCGGGCGGAAGAGGCCCTTCCAGCCAGACTTTTCACAGGGCCGGCGAGAATGGAGACACGTGGCGTCCACAGGAGAGCCGTCACGTTGTGCAGGGCCATCAGTGGCCTTTGGGGGCCCTCGACAGGGGCCAGTCGCCAGCACCGGACCCCCGCCTAGCCGACAGCAGGGACCCACTGAGGGCGGGAGTCGGGTTCCCCTCTGCTACCAGTGTGGCCAGTCGGGCCACATCAGGAGGGACTGCCCGTCTAGGGCAGGAGGTCAGCAGATACTCCCCGCGCAGAGCACTGGAGGGCGCGCAGGAGGCTGCGGTTCCCAGGCGCGAGGAGGAGGACAACAGTCGCGAGGAGGGTACCGGCCAGCACCTACCCGTCCGACACAGAGTGTGGCTGCTTCGTCCGCACCTAGAGCTGAAGGGCGTATCAACGCCTTGACACACAGGGACGCTAGAGCTTCGGGATCGGTGGTAGCAGGTATGGTTTTAGTTTCCGGCAGACTCGTTTACACGCACTCGTTTGTCGCAGCCAGTTTCGCAGTTAGTTTGGACCGGGATTATACACTGTTAGAGAATCTTTTCGTAATCAGAGGTCCGAGTGGTCAGCTGTTTGTAGCTGAGGAGGTGTACACGGATTGCGAGGTCAGCGTCGGGGGATATAGCCTGTCGGCTGACCTGATTATGATACAGATGGAGGACTTTGGAGTGATTCTGGGGATGGATTGGTTGTCCGCTTACCACGCCTTGGTGGACTATTTTGAGAGGAAGATCGTCTTCTCCATTCTGGAGTTGCCTTCTTTCGAGTTTCACGGACAGCCAGTGGACGGAGGTTTCAGGTGCATTTCGGCACATCGGGCGGCGAGACTTTTGAGCAAGAGGTGTGAGGGCTTCCTAGCTTGTGTGGTGGCAGAGCCCAGCCCTGTGGCAGACTTCCAGAGCATCTCGTGGTCAGAGAGTACCCTGACGTGTTTCCAGACGAGTTACCAGGACTACCGCCCGAGCGTGAGATCGAGTTTTAGATCTCACTAGTACCAGGGACCAGCCCCATCTCCATCGCGCCATACAGGATGGCACCGCTTGAGCTGCGAGAGCTCAAGTCTCAGTTGCAGGACCTTCTGGAGAAGGGTTTAGTGAGGCCTAGTGCGTCTCCCTGGGGAGCCCCGGTACTGTTTGTGAAGAAGAAGGATGGGACCTTAGGTCTTTGTGTGGACTACCGACAGCTGAATAGGGTCACCATCAAGAACAGATATCCGCTGCCGAGGATCGACGACTTGTTTGACCAGTTGCGGGGTGCCACGGTGTTTTCCAAGATCGACTTGAGGTCTGGATACCACCAGTTGGCGATCAAGGAGACCGACGTCTCCAAGACAGCTTTCCGCACCCGGTACGGACACTACGAGTTTTTGGTCATGCCGTTTGGGCTGACCAATGCCCCCGCTGCTTTCATGGACCTGATGAACCGGGTGTTTAGACCGTACTTGGACCAGTTCATGGTGGTTTTCATAGATGATGTACTCATCTATTCTTGAGATCGGACGCAGCACGGACAGCACTTGCGGATGGTTCTGGACACTCTGAGACGACGCCGGCTGTACGCCAAATACAGCAAGTGCGAGTTCTGGTTGAGGAAGGTGACCTTCCTAGGTCATGTGATCTCTGGAGACGGCTTGGCGGTGGACCCAGCCAAGGTCGAGGTAGTGCTCAGGTGGGAGAGACCGCATTCAGTCACTGAGATTCGCAGTTTTCTGGGACTGGCAGGCTACTACAGACGATTCATCAAAGGATTTTCGTAGATTGCGCGTCCTATGACACAGTTGACCCGGAAGGACGTGCCTTTCGCTTGGACAGACGCCTGTGAGGCGTGTTTTCTGGAGATGAAGGAGAGGTTGACCTCAGCTCCCGTGCTCACCATCCCTGACAGTAGTGGCGGATTCGTTGTGTACACGGATGCCTCCTTGCAGGGGTTAGGAGGTGTGCTCATGCAGAGGGGTCACGTTGTCGCTTACGCTTCACGGCAACTGAAGCCCCATGAGCATACCTACCCTACCCACGACCTAGAGTTGGCAGCTGTTGTCTTCGCGCTGAAGACCTGGAGGCACTACTTGTACGGTGAGACCTTCGAAATTTTTACTGATCACAAGAGCCTCAGATATCTTTTTGACCAGAAGGGGCTCAACATGAGACAGAGACGTTGGTTGGAGCTCCTGAAGGACTACGACTGCAGCATCTCCTACCACCTGGGAAAGGCCAATGTGGTGGCTGACGCCTTGAGCCGTAAGGCGCCCGCACGCTTGGCCAATCTACAGTTACAGAATTGGAGCCTTTTGGAGGAGGTGGGCAGTTGGCTACCTCTAGAGTTACGAGGGTACTGTGGGGCAGTGACGGTGACACGGCAGACTAGGCCAGAGCTGATAGACCGCATCATCACAGGACAGATGGCCGATCCGTACTTGCAGTCTTTGCGCGACAGAGTACTGTCAGGAGACCCAGGGGATTTCTCTTTCACAGACCAGGTGCTACGCTTGAGGGGACGGTTGTGCATTCCCAGAGACGAGGAGCTGTTGAGAGAGCCCCTGACTGAGACACACGGTTCCAGATTCACCATACATCCCGGAAACACGAAAATGTACCACGACTTGAGACGCGAGTTTTGGTGGAGACGGATGAAGCGGGATGTGGGTGAGTTCGTGCAGCAGTGCTTAGTGTGCCAGCAGGTGAAAGCCGTGCATCAGAGGCCTGCAGGGCTGCTCCAGCTGCTTCCAGTGCCAGAGTGGAAGTGGGAGAGCATCACCATGGACTTGGTGGTGGGCTTACCTGTTACCCAGTGGGGACACGACGTAGTCTGGGTAATAGTGGATAGACTGACGAAGACGGCGTGATTCTTGCCGATCCGAGTCACTTTGGGACCAGCACAGTTGGCAGAGAGGTATATCCGTGATGTGGTACGACTACACGGAGTTCCGCGAGAGATCGTATCCGACCGGGATACCTGCTTTACGTCCCAGTTTTGGGCTGAGTTTCAGCAGGCCTTGGGGACGAGGTTGAGGTTTAGCACGGCTTACCACCCCCAGACGGACGGACAGTCTGAGCGCACGATACAGACACTTGAGGACCTTTTGCGTGCCTGTGTACTGGACTGGAGGGGCTCTTGGGAGGAACACCTGCCCCTGGCAGAATTTGCATACAACAACAGTTATCACTCGAGCATCGGCATGGCTCCCTACGAGGCTCTGTACGGACGGAAGTGTACGGCACCCTTGAGTTGCGTTGAGGTGGGGACCAAGTGGGAGGTTGGCCCCAGGTTGATCCGGTAGAGTCAGGAGGTAGTCGAGCAGATCCACAGACGACTCCGCACTGTCAGGAGCAGACAGAAGAGCTACGCGGATCGAAGACGCAGAGAGGTGCAGTTTGAGGTTGGGGACCACGTCTTCCTTCGTGTTTCGCCCATGAAGGGCCTACAGCAGTTTGGGGTGAGAGGGACGCTCGCGCTGAGGTTCGTAGGGCCCTTTGAGGTCCTGGAGCAGGTTGGACCCGTTGCTTACAGACTTGCCCTTCCCCCGTAGCTTTCTGGTGTGCACGACGTGTTCCACGTGTCCAACCTCAGGAAGTACGTAGCCGATTCCAGTCACATACTGAGTCACGAGAGCGTCGAGGTGGGCGACGACCTGACCTACCCCGAGCGGCCAATGCAGATCCTAGACCGAGCCGTCCGCAGTTTGAGACGAAAGCAAGTACCCCTGGTAAAGGTTTTGTGGAGGAGCTAGCGGTATGAGGAGGCTACCTGGGAGCCTGAGGCGGCAATGCGGGAGCGGTACCCGGAGCCTTTCGCGGGTACGTCTTTTCGGACCGGCTTCGGTCCTCTTTGAGTTTGTTATGGTTAATTGGACATCTTTTCCTGCACCCTAGTTGGCGCAAGTTTCGAGGATGAAACTTCCTTTGAGTTTGTTATATTGTTACGAACGCGTGCCCCAGACGTCTTTTAAGACGTCTGGGAAGTGGCCCAGACGTCTGGGATCACATCCAGACGTCTTGCCAGACGTCTGGGATCGTTTCCAAACGTCTGGAAATCAGTTATTTTCGACATGCGCGGGTCGACTACGCGCCTGAGCGCGCAGATCGCATATTTGCTTATTCTTCTCTCCGCGGCTGCAGACGCCACTGCCGTGCTCTCTCTCTCTCCTCCTCGCCCTTCCTTAAAAAGACCACGCCTCCCCTCGCTTCCGTCGCCTCCATTCCTTTCCTCTTCTTCTTCCAGTGAGCGAGCGTGAGAGCGGGCGCGGGGTTGCTGCAGCGGCGACGGTCGTAGTGAGCGCGGAGGGGGTGCTGCGTGCGAGAGCGGCGCTCAGCCGTGAGGGCGAGCTCGCCGGGCTGCCAGGGCCAGCCTGTGGGAAGCGCAGCGGGCGGGGAACGACGCGGGAGGCCTGCTGCAGCTCGAGCAGCAGGCGCACGAGGTGCGACGAGGCGCGGCGTCGCGAGCGGAGGGCGAGTCGCGCGCTGGTTCTGGGAAAATTTCCAGAATCAGTCGTCTGTGCTGATAGCCAGACGGCAGGGTCGACGTCTGGAATACTGTCCAGACATTTGAAAGGTGAGTTTTCCGTCTTCTTCTTCCTTCCTGTCGACTGACCGTACTGAGGGAGAGAGATGGGTGTGCGCAGGCTAGGTGATTCACCATCCAACGCGGATCAGACTTCTGGCTGTAGTACCAGATGGTGGGAGCGACCTCCAGACGTTCGGGGTGACCATCGGACATCTGGGAACTAGGACAGACGTCCCCGCAGGCTTCTGGACGTCTGAGAAACCACACAGAATAAGGTAATTCTCTGATCCACTTTTTAAGATGTCTGGAAGAAGTTCCAGACGTCTGATTTTGCACATTGTCGTCGTTTTCGACCTGTTTAGGGCCCGTTCGGGTTCCGTTTTCCGCGATTCGAGTTGCATTCTTTTCGGAATTAATTCCTCTACCCGTCTACAGTAGCTATACACTATTTTGAGACACTCCTTGTGTTTGATCCTTGTGATAGGATCCCGTTCCGTTGCAGTCTTGGGGGTCGCGGAGGCACGCGGGATTCCCGATCACGCCCCCATTACTCCCGTTGTACCTGGTAGAGTGGCTTTAAGTTATTAATAAAATCTGTTAAATTATGGAACTATAAATAGAACCTAGGACATTGCATGAATCCTAGGAATGAGAAATAGATGGAATGATAGCTCCTAGGTGTTGCATGAATCCTAGGGCTGGAAAACTAGATTGTATGATAGATCCTAGGATATGGCATGAATCCTAGGATGGGAAAACTAGTGGAGTGTATAATACTGCAGTCTTGGAAAATGGAAAGAGATATAAAGCTGCCTGTAATTTGAATTAACAGCTGCCTGCTGTGAATAAATAACGTGGTTGAGAACATGGATTGTAAGAATGTGAAACTGGAAAGTGAAACCTGGATGTTTGAGTAAAAAGGATGGAACCCTACGGGGAAGTAGGAGTAGAACTCCTGGAAAGTGAATGGAATAGTATTGGGGAAGTGAGCTGGCCCTTGAGTACGGAGTACCAAGGAGAGCGACTGTCCCCCTATTTAGTGCAGAGCGGAGCCAGCCGCCCCAGGGAACCAGGGTTAGGACTGGCCACTCTGTACCGACTTGCTGGCCCTTGCGTACGTAGTACCGAGGAGAGCTACTAGTGTAGGGAGGTACTAGCTACCCCACGGGCCCCGGGGTTCTGCTAGCCTCCCACACCGACTTGTTAGGCCCGCTGGGGCAAACCAGGGTAGTCAGGCGAGGGTGCGCGGACTGTGGAGGGGCAAGGCCCCAGTTTGGTTACTGTGGAGGGGTTGGACCCCTGTTACTGAGAGGGCTCTACCCTCAACTGGTTCCGTGCTGTGCTTTGGGCGCACCCATTAACGGAAACGACTGGCCGCGTGCCAGTACGGGTTAGTTACCTGTGCGTTTATCGCGCGTGCCGTAGTCACCATTACGTCTGTCAGTGACCTTGGGGTGGTTGACTGAGGGTAGGATCACCACGGGGGACTCTCCCGGCCAGGAGAGTACCACGTGCTACTTCTACTTTTTGGAAAAGACTGCAATCAAGATCGTTCCCACGAGGAACATTCGAGATCAAGAAAAAGATCTGAGGAATAAATGAAATAGTGAGACAATTGAAAGATGTGAATAAAGAAAGTAATCGAACATAACAGCTTCTGTACACTCTACTATTGTCTTTAGTTTAGTTGCCACTCTACTCAGCGTTTTGCTGACGTGTTACACTCATTACCTTTTTCAGGACCAGGTGTTGAGCAGCTAGGGTCAGCGGCTGCAGAGGATGCTGGGCCGAGTAGGGTCCAGTAGAGTTACCACTGTCTCTTGTACCTCTTTTTGTTACGTTGTAGTGAGTAGTTCTTGTTTCCGCTGTACTTTCTTTACCTGCAGTTCAAATTATATTATGAATGTCGTTCTACTGTTGTGGTGGTACATACTATGGTAGTTTCTTTCCTTACTGCTGTACTTTCTTACTGTTAGTTATATTCATGCTGAATGTGGTTTATTTTACAGCTCTTTTGGTTACTTCCTCGTTGGACGACTAGGTCTTGGGATTAGTTGAGTCGGTCCGGTTCTCGTGTCTCGTAGGGACTCGGGAACCGGGTCGTTACAGATTTCATGGGACCCTTTCCGGATCTAACACCTTTGAATACATCTTACTTGTGGTTGATTACGTCTCTAAGTGGATCGAAGCTGTCCCCACGAGAACTTGCGATCATAAAGTTATTCTCCTATTCATCTAGAACATCTTTTCCAGATTTGGGGTTCCTAAGGCCATCATCGGTGATGGCGGGTCTCATTTCAACAATGTGCACTTCCAATCCCTGATGAAAAAGTACGGGATGTCGTATTGTTTCTTTACTCCTTACCACCCCTAGACTAATGGACTGGCTGAATTGTCGAATTGAGAGATCAAGAAGATCCTTCAGGTCATTGTTCGGCCTGATAGGAAGGATTGGTCTACTCACCTTTTGGAAGCTTTGTGGGCCTATATGACCGCCTATAAGACCCAATTAGGCATGTCTCCCTTCATATTAGTGTACGGAAAGGAATGTCACCTTCTCGTAGAGATGGAAAATAAGGCCTATTGGGTAGTACGAAAGTGCAATCTGGATTTGATGAAGGCTGGAATACACCGCTGGTTGCAATTGAGTGAGATCGAGGAACTATGCAATGACGCATACGAGAACTCGCGTATCAACAAAGAGCGGGCCAAGGCCTTCCATGACAGGCACATTATGCGAAAATCTTTCCACCCTGGTCAGAAAGTCTTACTCTTGGATCCAAGCTCAAACTCTTCTCAGGAAAACTCAGATCTAAGTGGATTGGACCTTTCTTGGCAAGAAAAATCTTTGGAAATGGAGCCATTGAAATCAGTCAACCTAGCCTTGATTCCGAACCTTTTATTGTGAATGACCAGCAACTCAAGCCATCCATTGAACTCACTAATACAAACTTGGCTGAGATATCTTTTGATCTCCATTCTCCCTGAGCTAATTGCACCCGGCTGATGGCATTAAACTCAGTGCTTAATGGGAGGCAACCCGTCATCTCTTCGAAAAACCTGAAATCCTTTTGACACATCTCTTCGCTGAAAACATATTGCACTTCAGAGTTCATCAATTAGAATAGTTGACTCCACCTCTGGTACACGTACTAGGACTTGAAATCGACCGCAACAGTCACCCCGACCCGACCACCCACCCTTTTTGAACCTGTTCTAATGTACAATCTAAGCTGAATTTGAACCTATCTAATTTACAATGAGGACATTGCAAATCGTAGGCATTGGGGGTATTAAAGTTCAAAATGTTGTGAAAATCAACTCTCACAAAAGGATTCCACACAAGAAAAAAAAGGAGGATTAAGGAAAGAGGTCCATTTAAAAGAAAAATGAGAAAAAGGAGGGAGGAAAAATTAAAAGGAAAAGAAAGGAGCAAAAAGATAAAGAAAAATAGAGTCCCTTCAAAACTTAAGGGATTAGTGGCGAATACCGACCTTAGGCTTCTTGGATCTGATTGGAATTAAACACTTATGTACATGTCAAGATCCGGATTAGTCCTCAAGTGGTTGGGGAAAATGAAAAGCATGTGTATTAGGTCTAAGGCTTAGGTAGTATCCTGCCCCGTTAACTGACCTCTAGTTTGTAGGACTCAGTAACTTAAGCACCCAAAAATCACACACAGTCTGGCTCAGTGCGCTTAAATATGAAATTATGCCAAAGGCATTTATGCTATTCTGAAAATGGTCCTAAGATCTAAATTAGGAGCAGGTTGAAAACACAAGTTGATTTGGATGAGTTCCCGGTGTGGAGAGGTGGGAAATTCCCCTCGAAGATGTACAATAATATACCATCTCCTCGGTGCTTGTCTCCTAGGATATCTAAATATCCTACTGGGGGCATGCAAGCACCTTGTGCTAGTTTAGAAGCCATGGACGGCATTATCACGAAATGTTGATTACCAGGATCTGGATTTAGCTACAAAACGCCATGGGCGGCACTATCTTGAAGTGTTGAAAGCAAGGGTGCTGGGGTTTTCCATGGGCGATGCTATTTCGAAGCATCGATTGCCAGGGACCCTGCGAGGATTGATGGTGGGGACCAGGAATCCGATATAGAACGTGTTTAGGGCTAATCCAAGGATGCATCTAAGGAAAAATATAATGAATAGAAAAAGAGAGAAAAGCTCTCCACAAATGAAAATACTTCAATCTCTCTTACAAAAATGCACTGGCAAACTAAGCCTAGACTAACCATGTTACAAGCACGGGTGCTTTAACCGCTAGGTCAAACGAACCTTCAATTAGTTCCTGCGGGCCTTAGAAACCTTCGCGGCAGACTGAGGCAAAAGCTAGTCAGGTCTGGATCTAGGCTAGTACTTGAGTACCTCTAGGCCTTTTGTTGGTATTAAGATCTGATTTCTACAGATGCGACTTAGTAGGGCTTCCTGACAGTTACATCTGACCTAGATAACTAGTTTGATCCATAAGGTTTTGCTAAGGGACTAGCAAAAGCTAGGCATAACTATCTCAATTTGGTCTGATAAAGTCAATAAAAGCTCCTACATATCAGTCAGAAGGTCTCTTGGGCAGGTTGAGTTGTTTTGAGAAGAAAATAATAAAAGGTTATTTCTGCAATTTTACATATAATCCACAAATACAGAAGAACCACAGTGTATTTCAGGTGTTTATTAAAGGTCATTTGGTCATTAATGTCTAATAAGTGGATCCATGCAGACATAAATGGGTTTTCATGCATTTCAATAATTAATGGACATCTGAAATCTTAAAAATAGATTCGCTTAATTAATTGAGGTTCTAGTCGGGATAATATTCATCTAAACCCTCTAAAAATCATAGAAAAATATTCCCTAGGGTTTGACATCCTTGATTTGACCATTTGAACCTATTTTGACCAAAAATATAGTCTCAAACAGACAGTTACCCTAATTTGTATTTCTATGCAATTTACCTAGACAAACTTGGTCAAAACCTAAATCCGAATTCATCATCAGATTCCTTAGGTCCAAATTAGATTTGTACCAAAATTTGAGTCCAATCAGAGATCACCTTGACCTAGTTTGCATTCCAGTCTAGACACTCTTTTTATCACACAATGGCCCTTAACTTTTTGAATTCTTCACAAATAGGTCCCTAAATTTTTCATCATCTTCACATTTAGGTCCCTACTGCCATTGGTGTGAACACTGCAACCTCCGACGAGATTCGAGCGAGGATTTCTCGGTCGATTCTCAATTAAACTCTCCCAAAATTGAAAGGGAGATTCCTTGAGAAATTACCTTCCAATTAAACCCGACCATGAATCCTGATTCATTCTCAATCTTCCATGCGAACACATGGAAGATGTGGGTATCAAGTTTGCGCAAACTTTCCAAGCTTCGCAAGCTTGTTTCTAAGCTTGGAATTCCTCTTTTTTGGCCTATAAAAGGATTAGGGGCAAGAACCCTTGCTCCTTAGCAAATTTTGGCCAGAGAAAACCTTCTCTCTTCCCTCGTTGGCCACTTCTGCAATTTGCTCCGATGACCTCTCTCCGACCTGGTCCTCCGCACCTCCAACCATCAAATTGGAGGTGCCACTGTCTTTCTCTCTTCCTTGCGCACCTCTCCAGTCAAAGGGAGGGTGTTCCTCTACCTCAATCACTGTCGCCGCCTCGCCGTCTCCATCTCCTTCTCTAGCTTCGGTCATGCCACGACCGGAGCTCTCCAGCATTCTTCCTCATTCCTAAGTCCCTCTACCTTTTCCTATACACCCCAACATCATTTCCCCCTTACCTATACTTCAAATCAACCATGCTATCACCCACCACACCATCGTCTTCATCCGCTTCGACGATGCTTCGGTGAAGCCTTCCCGCTGCACCACTGCTCGAAACACCACCACTCTACCCCCATTAGCACTGCTGTGTTCTAGAGAGCAAAAGCCCTTTAGTTATTGAGGCTATTGGCCTCTCCTTAGTGCCATCGAACACCACCATCCACGCACCACCTTCCCGAGGTCGTTCGACCACCACAGGCACATCACTCCACAAAAACAGCACCACTACACTCGTTGACGATCGGCGAAGCTTTTGAGCCAATTTAGTTTAGCCATCAGGCCATGTTCATGCTTTTGAGGGTCGGCTGGAGCTCCTCCACCGCTTTCGTCTTCCTTGGCCCTGTTTGCTCATCTCTAGCCCTCAACTCACCTAGCTGCTAACAGCAATAGACATGGAACCATCAGCTGCAGTTGTCTAGGCCCTTAATTGAAGCCACCAGCTGCAGCTACTACCCCAATTCCTCGAGCCAACCAGAGTAGCTTTGCACGAAGGAAGCAGGAGAGGATAGTCCTACATCGTGTAGGACAAAATTCTGACCACGCATAATTTGAATTCTTGCCGTCAGCTATTCGCCTTAGCACGCACAAGGGGTGAGGTCCCCGCCCACACATGCACATATGCACGCCCTCACTTGCGGTTCACGCCACGTGGGTCTAGGCCTTGGTCCGTTTACTTGGTTACCCGAGTCTAGTCTGGTTTACCTGATCTGAAAGAGAAGAGAAGAGATGGAAAAAGAGGGAGAGAGGGGGGTTTTTGCCTCGCTGCCTATCTCTCGACGCTTAATGAAATTCTAAAGAGGCCTTCACCTCTATTGGTGTTGGTGTTGTGCTTTGCTGTGCCTCTCCCTGAGGCTTGAGAAAGAGAGGCCTTTGCCTCTGTGTGCTGGTTCTGAATCACTGTTGCACTTAAGTAGTCGTGGCATTTGGTTGATTGATACTATTGCATTATTTAAGTAGAATTATAATAGGGAAATTTGGTGATTCAAATCACCATTTTTACCCTAATATTTTTGCCACATTGACTCTTGAATCTATATCATTTATGTTTGAAATTGTTATTATATTGTTATATTCTTACTTATAATTGTGATCTTGAGATAAGTTGCCATATTGCTCCCTATGTTCGACCTCGAACTTTTCTGAGTTATAAATTTATGTGTTTAATGTGATCTTGTCATATACTATAACTCATTTCTTAAACATCGACTATTTCACGTTAACAATAAGCTTCACATTTTCGAGGATTATCCAGATCTTAATGGATACATGAATGTTTAAGCCCTAAAACAAGCCCAAGAGGCCTAATATCAGCATTCATACTAATCTCTTTGTCTCTTTGTTTTCTTTTTCAGGACTTAATTTTTATTTTCTTTTTTGATTAGGTCTAGTACTTAAGTAATTTCCATAATCAAGTGCTAATGACTATCCTTTTTGTTTCAAATTGTTGCTCCTTTTTGACATTTTGTATCACCTCCTCATTTTCTCAAGAATGATATGCATTAAGTTCACAAAATTTTCCTTCCCTTTCTATTTTTTTGTTTTTTCAATTTTTTTAATTTTTTGAATATATATTTTTTGTGAGAACCCCTCAGAAACTTTTACTTTCCATATGTTTGCACTTTAACACCCTCTATGCCTAACTTTTAGAATGTCCTCATTGTAAACAAGAGGATATGAAATCAACTTGGGTTAAAATAGGTTCAAAGGGTGGGTAAACGGGTCGGGATTACTGTTGTGGATGATTTCAAGCTCTGGTATACATACCAAAGGTGAGATCGGCTGTTCTAACTCTAAGCTCTAAGTACAATAGATGTGAAGCTCAAAAGGATAATCAGAAGGGTCTCAGGTTTTTGAAATGATGGGTTGCCTCCCGTTAAGCACTAAATTCAATGCTTTCAGCCGAGCAGGAGATGATCACGGAGTGGTCAAATCAACAGAATTTTGTAGAACAAGCACCTTGATCAATAGCCTGGTTGGTCCAACTAGGTGCTTGTTCAGAACAACAGGCTGATGATGCAGCCCAAACCCAATCAATCTAGTGGGTTGATGGATGTGAATTAATAGATGTGGTGCCCACCAGATACTTTGAGGTTCAAACAAATATGGCAATGAGAATTGCAGGTTTGGCTGAGTCCAATCAGCCTGATCAAAGTAGGGATCCTCAAAAGAGAACGGATCCGTGGATGATGTAGGGACCCTACAAGAGTGATTTGAAAAGGGTAGGACGTGATTTGCATTATGATCGATGTCCAAAACCCAATGAAAAGATGGAGAAGAATCATGTGCGATCGGATCATAGAGAGGAGAATCAGAGTAGAAATTGATTCCGGTGGCAAGTTGGGGTTGGGTTCAGATTTGAGAAGGCTTTGAATGTGGTGCAAAAGATGTGGCTTCAAGGTGAATTGTATGTGTTGAGGGCTCCTCTAGAAAAGGTTCAAAGGTTGGTTTATCTAGAGAGTCCTCGTAATGTTCATCAAAATCAAATGTAAATGTCTTGAGAGTGCTTATAGGATCATGGAAATCTGAGTAAATAAAAGATTCAAATTCTGGATTGCAAAGACACTCGACACTTACTGTTTCTGAATCGTGCAGATCATAAAGGAATGATTCCATCTTAATGGAACCTGATTTTGAATCAATGATCTCGAGATCAGGGACCTTAGAGTCAGAGTTGAAGAATGGGTCATGGATGCTGAGGTCATAGATTGGTTCATAATCGTCAGGAAACAAAGGTTTTATGAAATCAGAGTAAGATTTGAAATCGTTGGAGAATTTGCAAGAATCGTGTTTTGAACCAGATTCTAGATCGAAAGTTCCGTCACAGAGTAAATCAAGATGTGGAGAAGCAGCAACTTGACTTGGATCTAACCTAATCTCAGAACCCGAACTCAAAAAGGTGTCCCTATTTGGCATAGGCTCAAGTTCTTGGCTCCTAAGGTAGGCCCAATCGATTCCCAACTCTTCCAACTCCTCGATTTTTGTATCATAAATTAGCGTGACTACCGAGAAATCAATATGTATTTTTGAGGAAATTGGAGAGATGTATTCATCAAATATAGGCCTGCAATCATAATCTAGATTCAAAATCTGATTTTCATTACATTGGGCCTCATAATTATCCCAAATAGGCTGGAATCCAAATTCTAGGTTAATGGTAAAGGTTGGATCACTAGAATCTAGGCTGGGCTCTATTGGGATGCCAGAGTCACTCTCGATAGTTACCTTAATAGGATAAGGCTCGAGATTTACACTCTTTAGAGGTTCTGTTTTAAGCTCATCATTACTGGTGTCTAGGAAATCTAGGCTTGGTGAGCCAGCTTCATGGTTTCCTTAGGTTGGTTCAAAATCGTGATTACCTGCAATTGGATCCTCCCAACCCATCTCAAGATTAGGCGTATTAATTTGTACGTAATTTGAATTAAATTCCATTTAGGTTGGGGGTGCACAACAACCTCGATCATCAAACCTGGGATTTGTGAAATTATGTAGATCACTAGAATTACTCCAAGATGTCTTATTAACTTCTGATGGGTATTTGTGATCAATGGTTTTATATAATGTATTCAGCAATTTTCCCTGTCTCTTAAAAAGATTCTGGAGTTCTTCTGAAAGTGAAGGATTTGATCAATATTGTAGACACTCATTGTTGTGTAATTTCACCAATTCGATGTGTTCTGTTAAGAAATCATCCCAGGTTGAATTGTGGTTTATTCGTGTCAGTATTATTTCGATACGGTTCATAATGTGGTTTGCTATTTTTGCAAAAATGCCCCTCTCTAAGGATCCATAATATTCTTTATGGTGTCTATAGGTAGCCTCAATCATCTTATCTTTCATAGTCATTTGGGACACAGGTTTCCTAATCACTTTTCCTAACATGTTAGGTTGCATTTTCAAATTAGGTGGTGGAATCAAGATTTAGAATCAAACTCAAGATCAGATTGAATTTGATCAAATCAGAAAGAGATCCCTAAGAAGATTTAATGCGGTCTCTTAGGTTAAAAACCTAAGGACCTTCATGTGTATGTGTTCTATAGAAGGGATGAGGGACTGGATATGAATTGGATCCAATCAAGGCACCCAAAGATTTTTGGATGACTAAGGCTGTTTCAAGGTAGATGATACCTCTGAATCAAAAATCCGCACACTCGAGAATTACCTGGGTAGCCAGCAATGGAGAGTCCCGCAAAGACCCCTACGTGGTGGAACGTTCCCACGGGTTACAGGGTTTCCCCCACCCGACCTTCCTTGTCATTGTGGTTCCAAGTTGATCGGAATGTATGAACTTAAGACCTTAAGTCTACCAATTTTAGCCTAATTAGTGCCTTGAATTTCACTTGATTAGAAGTTGATTTGATCGTGACCTAATTTGGAGGTTGGTTGGCCTACAAAGTAGACCAACTTTACCTGACTTGCCCTAAAAGATGGAGAATGAACTTTGGGTCAAGACCTAAAGACCACCTTGATTTGACTCTCAAGTTATTAGGTCCAAGATTTTTAAGGTTCAAATGAATCTTAGAGCCTGGTTTTAGGGTTCTTCTTGATTAGATCTTTTCAAATAAGGGCTTGGGTAGCACACAAATGCAGGAGGGTTAATTTCCTTTAATTTAGGCAAATGTGAACTAACACTTCAAACCCTAAATGTTGAAACCCTAAGCGGCTCTAATCCAAGTTCAATTTGATCTCAAAAAATGTTTACCTTGGGCTTCAAGCAAGAAGTGTGTTAGCCCAAAGTGATTTAGAAATTAAGCGTAGTCCCTAATAGGTACAAGCATTCAAGGTAGGGATTTCTAAACAGAATCACCTCAAGCTTCAATCAGATATGAAATTTTTTTTTGCAAATCAGGAAACTTGCCTCTTTAATGATAATTACGATGAAAATAAGGTAGGTAGTTCCTAATTGATTTGTTTCCTTTTTTTATCTTCCCAAGATTAGAAGGTTGATTAGGGAAGAACAAAAATTACCTACCTCGGAAGTGGCTATTTTGAGCGGAAGATCGCCTTGTGATGTACCACGTAAAATCACAAGAAATCAAACAAGACAAGTTAGTGCTCAAATATAATCAAATAAATAAGGAATAGCGGTGAATTACTCATTGTTCCCTGGCAATGGTACCAAAATGTTAATCGAGCTTTTCAGGAGTTTTTAAATATGCGTTCATTGTAGTAAAGCCTCAATCGCTCGATAACAAATACAATTTATAACTTGAATATCTAAAATGAGATCTTAGGTCGAACACAGGGAGCAAGCATTGCAATTCATGTGCTAATCAAGATGAATATATAAATGAGCACAGGAAATCAAGTCAATAATGATATGCAATGAATAATATCTACTCAAAATTGATCTTCAATGTAAAACATGAGTATATCAAGAGTTTGACAAGGCAAAAAGATATCTAAGATAAAATAATGGTGATTTAAATCACAGATTATTAGTTTAGACACATGTACATCAATTACTCAAATAATGCTACAGTATTTTCAATCGTGCAACTTTTGTACTTAAATATTCCAAGAGTACCAGCATCAAACCCAAACCAGATGTCGCCTTCCTTAGGTCAGATGACTTAAATGATGCCTGTTACAGTGCTATATTGAGAGCCTTTTCTTCTTCTTCCTTTCCTCTCTCTCTTCTTCCTCTTCTTCGGGGCTTCTCCTTCTTCCTTTCTCCTTCCTTCTTTCAGCCAGTGCCTCCTTTATTCTCAGCAACTAAGTGTCGCATAGGGTATTAGCCCTAAACATCAGAGAGCAAAACTCCCCTTCCCCGCTCTCTCTTTTCTTTCCTCTTCCTTCCCTCTCGTAGATATTCAGGTCATAACTGGCTATTCAGATCATGCAGTATCGGGTCCAGGCCTACAGGAGTGGGTAGTAGCCGAGGAGTAGAGGCTTAGGCGGGTTCGGGTGAGCGAGTGAAGCGAGGACCTCACTCCCAGTGTCTAAGGCGATAAGGCCTATGCAGAAATTCCATTTATGCACTGCTAAGCGCTCTTCTCCCACCGATGTGGGACTAAATCCCACAGCCTCTTCTCACACGTAGTAGTTGAAGGTGTCTTCATTCAATTGGCACAGCTACTGTGTTTCCTTGCTTAATTGAGGATAGGGAGTGGATCTTGGGACTTAGTTGCGTCAACTGGGAGTATCACCAGGTTGTCTCGATGCTAGAGGAGCTCGGTTGTGGACGGGGATGTTGGTGGTGGCAGCGGTGAATCGGCAAAGACCTGGAACACGAATATAGGCTTGAAGGCCCCAGTTAAATAGCTCCTTAGCTTTGCCAAAGTATGGTAAAGGTGATGGTAGTGTTTATGTGGAGGATGGCGGTGTGTAGAGGGCGGTCAGTGATGGAGATCAAGGTGCGTAGGTGGGTTGTTCGGTGGGTGGTTTGGGTGGGCAAAAGGGCGAAATAGGAGAGGGCTTTTGGTCATGGTGGTGTGGCAGAGGTTGTGGACTTGGTGGCAAGTTGTTTGGTGGGTTGTGGAGGTGGGGTGGACTCGCCAGAGATGGAGACGAAGGTGGTGTGCAGTGGCGGCGTGAGTCGAATTGAATGATAAATGAGATAAAAAGAAAGTAGAGAGAGGAAGGAACCTAACTAATCCTAAACTAATGGTAGAAAGGGGAGAAAGATCCTTGCTGGTGGTACGTCAGACTTGGAGGAGATAAAGTCTTTGGTGGGAGAAGCGGTGACAACGAGGAGAGGTAGGCGGTGCTTGCGGGTATTGCGAGACGCGAAAGAATGTGGGGAAGAAGAATACACCAGCTATAGTCTGTAAGTGTGGACAAAAAAGGTGGTTAGAGGACTCACCGGAGTTGGTGGGGATGGAGGTCGAGGAGAAGGGAAGAAGGGGGATCTGACCTTGAAACCAAGCTGAGGTCGACGATGCGACCTGGGTCCTTTTAAAGGGCATAGGAAGGCATTCCAAGCTTGGAAGCACGTGAACCTTGCGCATAAAGGAACCCTAAACTTTAAAGGGTTTGCATGATGATTTAGGTGCAAATCAGAGCCCAATGAGTGGCTCAAATGGAAGAGGATTCTCTCAGGAGTTCTTCCAATTTTCGAAGGTTTTGTCAAGAAATCAAGGAGAAATCCTTGATTGAAGTTCACCGGAGTAAGAGTTCCCCTACGATAATGGTGGAGGGACCTGATTGCAAAGAAGACAACAAGCTTAGGGACCCATTTGTATGGAATTCAAAAAGCTAGGGGTGCGTATGTGAGAAAAAAGTCAAACTGGACTGGAATGCAACTAGGTCAAGATGATCTCTGATTGGGCCCAAATTTTGGTACGAACCTAATTTGAACCCAAGGAATTTGATGGTGAAGTCAGATTTTGGTTTTGACAAAGTTTGATTGGGTAATTTATGTAGAAACCTAAATTAGGGTAACTTTCTGTCTGAGACTCTGTTTTTGGTCAAAATGGATTCTAATGGTCAAATTAAAGGTACTAAACCTTATAGAATATTTTTCTATGATTTTTATAAGGTTTAGGTGAATTTTATCCTGATTAGAACCTTAGTTAATTAAGTAGATCTGTTTTTAGGGTTTCAGATGTCCATTAATTCTCGAGATACGTGAAAACTCGTTTCTTTCTGCATGGATCCTCTTTTTAGACATTAATGACCATTTGACCTTTAATAAATCCCTGGGAAATCCCATGAATGTTCTGCATTTAGGATATAATGTTAAACTGAATTATGACTCTTTGGCGGTTATGTAGGAGCATTTGTCTGTTGATTATAACTAATTAAATCTAGTTATGGCCGATGATGACATTATCATTAGGTCCTTTAAATCACGTACTTTAAGGTCACTTGAGTTTTAGATCAAATCTTTTAGGCAGTCCCAATTTTTTTAAAAAAGGTGATCGCTTGTTAAATCAATTCAATTAATTGAGTGGTCTTGTTATTTATGCCCCAAAATGTGTATGCATGACCAAATATGGATGCTCAAGATAGAGATATGCACCTTGCTCCTACATTCTTCAAGCAATATGAATAACAATTCAAGGATTTTGAATTTGACAATAACCTTATGTTCATGCCCCTAATAGGCAACTTCTAAAGTTGATTATTAACAAGTAGCTACCTACTTAGGCATGCATTATCATCATCACTATATAAACTATAAATGAATCCTAAATGTAAATAAAAGTAAGGACATGCCCCTAGACATCACTTCAAAACAAAGGCTAATAAGGTGGGACACAGCCTGAACCAGCCCTTCTTATTTACAAGGGTGAGAAAACTGAATTAAATAAAATGTCTAACTAAGGACTCAACCTAAACCTAGACTCAATCTAGGAAATTTCTAGGTTGGGTGGTGCATGCTCAAGGGCTCCTTTGGTTCTTCCTTGCATGGAGACTCTTTCCTTCAAGTCTGTTTTGCCAAGGCCTTCTTACTACTCCTAAGAGAGATTGATCTATACACTTAGATCACAAAGAAAAATCATGTAATCAGATATCAAGGGTGATATGATGCTACCAAAAGTATGAGAAGATGTTAAATTGAGTAGAGCACATTCATGAATTTCTAGGGATTTAATTAGGGTCGTTAAATATTTTAAATAGAATTTCTAAATAAGGAAGGTCAGTTTGTCCTAATTGAACCCCTATCAGTCATTTGTGTGGACCCTAACTTTGATCAATTCTAGATTTTTTGCCAATTTTTCATAAAAATCTTGATTAAACAGAGAGCAATCTAGAAAAAATTTTGACTTAATTACACACTTTTGAGGTTTTAAAAAATCCTTGCAATTCAAAAAAATAATACCAGAAAATCACTCCAACCCTTTCTCAATTTTTTGAATTTATCATTCTGTATACCTCGAGTTAAACAATGCAACTTATATTCCTGGAAAGCTTGTTTCAATATCTATTACCAGAAAAAAAAACGTGAATTTTTTGCACTAAAATTGAGGCTGAAATAATTTTTGTAAACATGATGATATATTCAGCTCGAGAATTAAACACGAAATCCTAAAATCTATTTGCCTACATGCAAGAAATGCCCTAACAATGCAAATGAGATGCTGTGCAACCTAAATGCTAAATATATAAGAGATCAAATAAGATTAAGATATGAGCTTAGCCTCCTCGGCAACTGCACCATTTGATAACATTTATGCTAAATAAAAATATAAATGTGTGTCATTGTTCGTGGTTAGCAAAGATATGAATCATAAATCATAAGATGTAAAACTAAGCCACAAGTAGCAAGGGTCCTCCATAGGGAGGCAAAAGCAATCTTAGATCTTATTCAATTAAAAAGAAAATACGTGTTCACAAGGAATAGAAGAAAACCAAATAAAGGGAAAAGAAAGAGATGGAAAGGAAACACCTGACCATGGAAATGGAAGGTGGCTCTCTAGGCATGGAGCTAGTATCCTTGTCTTGACATGTTGGCTAGTGGATACACGATGAGCTCGCGCGGGCGGTAAGTGGTGCACATGAGCTGTCACCAGGTGTGCTTGTCGATGACGTGGCAGTGCAGAGATCACCTCTCCACAAGGTAGGATGTGCAGATCACCTCTCAGGGCAGTTGACCTTCACACCTGAACAAGTTGGGGGCAGTCCACGCCCATGGAGATGGTGGAGGAAGATGGAGGAGAGGGGATGACCCTCCTTTCTTCTTTTTATGGTGGAGAAGGAGAATGGATGGAAGAAAATGAGGAGAGGGCAAGGGCATGTGTGAATATCAGAGAGAGAGAGGGTAGTGTCGCATACTTCCCTTGAAAATAGGGTCTAATATCCTCTTCCTCTCCCAAAATAGAAGTTGCATCTATCATTCAAAAAGGTGCGTGATGGCTCTCCAAAGGTGGTGGTGTAATTTCCCTACTTGGAGGGGGTGAGATCAGCGTGACGTAAAAAATGCGGAATTGAAATATAAACAATCTCACAAAATACAATCACACAAAGTACACAAAGATTTTTAGGTGGAAACCCAAACCGGGTAAAAACCACCACCTAACCCTCTCGAGTTAGGATTTTCCGATCAACCAAGTTGATCAAAATCCACTAAACGAATCACTTTAAACGAGGGTGATTCAACCTCAATTACAACCATGCTACAAGTGCGAGGGTAGCGTTCCTCAACCCCTTCTCTCCACGAGAAGGATTTTGTCCCACGAAGGAGATGGGAATTCGCAAAGCGAATACCCAACCAAATAACAAAGATAAAATAACAATAATCCTATAGAGCCAACAAAGTAATTTTAAACCTAAGCTTCTCTAGGAATTAAGAAACTCCCCTTTGCAAGGAGTGCGTCAGCGACGCGGATGCGTGAACAACACGACGGCGCTACGTCACTTTCGTGAACTACGGTGGGAGAGCGGGTGCGCAAAGCTTGATGCTCTCAAGATGTAGAACTTGAGCTTTGAGAGCAAGAGAGACACAAAATGGTAGAAAGTATGTTGCTTGGGTGTGTCTTGTGTTTCTAGGTGTGCGTTGGTGTGCAAGAGGTTCCCCTCTATTTATAGAGGCCTTAGGAAGGCTTTGGATGGCTTAGGAAAGGCTCCATAGCCGTTGGGTGCAAAGCCTAAGTGAATCAACCCGAAATCAGGAACAATCATTGCACTGACAGGGTTATCAGACGTCTGATTCTGGCATCAGACGTCTGGAAGACCACTTTAAGATGTCTGAAAATAAGGTCAGACGTCTGATTTTGCGTGGGTCTCTTCCTGATTTGAATCAGATCTAAACAGGGTTCTAGCGCAAGTCCATCAGACGACATACAGGACGTCTGGCACTATGTCTGGATGTCTGGAAACCTACTTTTTCATGGGAATGGATTTGCAACGATTAGAAAATCTCTGAGAAGAGATTTTCGGGTCAGTCGAGGAAAAACGGTCAATTATCAAACGTCTGGAAGGGCTTAAGGACGTCTGATAAGGCTCTAACGGTCATATCCTTGAGTGTATGCTGAGAGAGCCAACGGTCCACTAATTGGACGTCTGGTAAGGTCATCAGACGTCTCCTAAGACGTCTGGAATAAGGTCTGAACGTCTGATTTCATCAGACAGAACTACGAAGTCCAGCCTAAATGTAATCAGACGTCTGAATCAACAGTCAGACGTCTTAAAACACATTATCAGACGTCTGATTTTGGAATTAGACGTCTGGAAATGCTGTTTGAACCCTATATTGGTTTTCTAAGTTCTCTACAGAAAACCTAAGTATCCTAGGGTCGTGCCGGTGTTCCTAGGACTACTGTTAGGGTACTTTGAGGCTCTTTAACATAATGTTCTAAGGAAATAAAGAGAAAGAAAATAAAGACAAAAGTGCATGAAAGGAATAAAATGGAATTCTATCATATTCTTCTTGTCCTTCCATCTTCAATCTATCGCTCCTTGCGAATCTCCTCTGTTCTCCATCAAGCTCCTCCAATCCGTCCTGGATGCGAGCTCGAATTCCGTCTAATACGTCTACATTTGCAATTGACCTGAAATCTAAGAATCCAAGTGCAAATGTTAAATAACACGTGTTTTGTTATCATCAAAACAAATGATCGTGGTGCTCTAGCACCAACAGGTGGATCACCATCAATGGTGATGATCCTCTTTCCAATGATTGCCCCTTTGAATCCTTACCTTTTTCCTCCTCCTTGCTTTCTCGTGGATGAGGCTTCATAAGCACAAATGGGGTGCCAAATTTTGCACTCATGCCCTCCATGTTGTTGGTCCTTGCCCCCTTCTTGATAAATGATTTGCTCTACAAAATAAAGGCATACCATCAATAGCCAATTATTCAGAATAACAAATAAATGTATGCAACCTACATCTTAATGCGTGCAATTATTCTATGAATAAATGCAAGCTCTAATGCGCCTAAAATGCAGGAACAAACAAGTTTATGCCTGAATATATTCCACTAAAGTGGTCTTATCAAGAGGCCTGCAAGCGTACTCCAACCCCTTCATGTGCTTGAATGGAACTGAGAAAGTGTTACAATGGACCTGATGGTTGGTTTGCCACTTACTCAAAGGGGTCATGATGCCATTTAGGTGATCGTTGAGTGACTAATGAGGATTGTGTGATTTCTACTGATTCAAGTTACTTATGGTCTTATATGTTCGGGAGATCATGCATCTTTATGAAGTTTCAAAGGAAATTATATCAGACAGAGATTCCAGGTTTACCTCCCAATTCTAGGGAGGATTGCAGCAGGCCTTGGGAACTTAGTTGAAATTCAGTACAACCTACCACCCTTAGATGGACGGGCAATTCAAGCACACGATTCAGACTCTTGGGGATTTACTGCGAACCAGTGTTTCAAGAGTGGAGAGGCTCATGGGAAGACCACCTATCCTTGGTGGAGTTCACATACAACAACTATCATTCCAATATAGACATGGCTCCTTACGAGGCACCCTACAAGCAAAAATGCTTGTCTCCTCTATGTTGGATGGAGGTCGGAACGAAGTGGAAAATTGGGCCGAGATTGATTCGCTAGAGTCAAGAGGTAATAGAATAGATTCACAAGAAACTCGTAGGGAAAGCTACAAGAAAAGCTATGCAGACCAAAGATGCAAGGAATTACATTTTGAGACTGGCGATCTTGTCATCCTCAGAGTCTCACCCATGAAGGGCTTAAAGTGGTTTTGGGTGAAGGGCAAGCTAGCACCAAGATTAGTGGGGTCGTTTGAGATGCATGAGCGAATTGGACCTATTGCATACCAACTTGCCCTACCACCACAGTTTGCTAGTGTTCACAACGTTTGTTATATTGCAAACCTAAGGAAGTATATTTTGGACCCAACTCACATCCTAACTTACAGCGATGTGGGGATGGAGAACATAACCTACTAAGAGTAGCTAATGGGCTGGATAGTCAAAAGGCTAAGAAGAAAGGAGATTCCATTAGTTAAAGTGCTCTAAAGGAGCTAAAGATATGAAGAGACAACTAGGGAACAAAAAACGGACATGCGTGAATGATATCCAGAGCTATTCATCGGTGAGTTCTAAAACCCTACTTTTATCCTCTTTAAATTTGTTATACATTTTCAAGATTGTTTTGGACTTCTAGTTAATTTCTTTTTACACATATGACTTTACTCAAGTTTTGGTGGAAAAACACGCTTTAAGGTTTTTATATTTGTTATGACCCAAAATTCAAATTCGAATCCAAATCTAGACTAAGTGTATGAAGATGAACCCATCAACACTTGTTGGGCACGAATCAAGTTAACATAGCTAAAAAAATAAGGAAATATTGATTATGGTCAACCTAAGTCAACCCTCAAGTAAAATTTTCTTAGAATGTGTCATATTTTGTACCCATTGAATTCTTTTTGTTGTGAGCTTTCCAATGAGATCAATTTTGCAGAAACTCAAGGTCCATAAGAAAAGCTATGCAAAAAATTCAATAAAAGGATGAAGATGAGGTTAAACAATTAATAAAGGGCATTTTGGTCCACTAAAAATTTCCTCGACCCTAATTAGGGTTGGTGAACCTATAAATAGGGATCTTACGAATCCATGTCACCACCTCACATCTGTTCTTCACGCACTTCAAGGGGAACTCGTGAGGAGAGAAGAAGAGAGAACGGGAGAGGGGATGGAGAGAAGGAAGAAAGGAAGAGAGAATGGGAGAGATGAAGGAGAGAAGAGTCAACACATGGGAGAGGTTGTCAGCACCTAACCACACATGTAGGTTGATGTGTAAAGGAGGTGGTCAATGCCTAGGAGTGTGCGGCAGTGCATAGGCCAGTTGGTTAGCAGGCATGAGAGTAGTGCACAAGCAGAAGGTAAACTCTCTCCTTTTTCCTCCATGGTTAATCTATTGAGGAAAAGGAAGCAAAGATTGAAATGAAGGAGATAGCAACGATCTTCTTCAAAGGTTCGATTAGGAAATTAGTCTCTCACGAGGAAAATAGCGGTTGGCAACCCTTATGTTGCATCCATGGTAGGTTGATACGTTCCTTACTCAACTTAGTTAATTAAGTTAATTTCACTTAATTAAGAGTAGAGAAAAGTAACTTAGGTTAACTCGAAATTGTGTTGGTTGTGTAGTATAAGGTCGAATTAACCTAACATTTTAGAATTTTTTTATTGGTTGAGTCCAAGTTATTCGCTGGGAGGTATAATTCATTCTAAATTCACTAGGTATCTTTATTTTTATCTATAAGTATAGGAGGTATATTAAGTTAATTTTAAGAACATGAATTTTGCTAAAAATTGATTAGAATGGAATAACAAGCAAAATCTCATAAGAGAACATATTTACTCAAGTGATTTACTTTATTAACAAGTAAACATGTTAATTTCCATTTTATTTTAAAGAAATTAAGGCAATATAAAGTTCTATTAAAACTTGCCTTATTACAACATTTAACAACAAGAAGAAATTTAAAGTAATGCAAGAAAAATAAATTCTTTTTTTTATTTCTTCAGCCTTTAAATCTCTCTTTTCTTCTTCTTTCTTTCTTTCTTCTCTTCTTATTTAGCCTTGATCTTTTACTCTCTCTCTTGAGCTCTCTTTCTTTCTTCTCTCTTCTTCTGCTCCTACCTTCTTCTTCCCTTAGTTTTTTGTAAAGCCTCCTCCTTAGCCTTCATAGTGCCTGTTCCATCTCGTTTCTTTCCATAGCTTCCTTAGCCATCAGTTCCTTCATTCTCTTTTCTTAAGGCAGTTGAACCGAGTTTATTTCTTCTTTAACCAAAAATTATTTTTATTTGCGGCGAGGTCCTTTCGAGGATACACATCACCCTGAGGCCAGGGTGGGACCAGACCCTACTCGATCCTTGCTTGATTTCATTAGGTTCAATTTCGATTTATTTTTTGGTTCATAGTTTCGAGCCAATTCGGCTCAACCAAGCCAAACCGATTCACGCCTCCCAGGCCGCGCCCTCCCAGGCCACATTCACATGCCCACTCTGGCGCACACCCGCAGGCACACACGCCCGCACACACACACATATGCTCGAATGGTCAGATGTTCAGATCTCGCCGAGCACTTGACGATTGAATTGCTTACAGCACACATTCCTTTTGTTCCCATGCACGCGCTCAGATCTAACCGATGTGGGACTATGTTTCCATCCTCCAGACCCGACTTCAATTGACAATTTCTCCCTACTCAGAGCTCCAAATCAAGCGATTCAAAGCTTGATGGAAAGCTCTTGAGTTGCTCTACAGAATTGCAGGGTCAATTTTAAGTTTAGAGGATGATTTCCTCTTCAATTTGAAGAGTGAAATAAGGGGGTTCCTACGGGTTTTATTGCCTGGAAATGGAATAAATCTTACAGAGTCCACAGATGGACTTTCTTCTCTCAGTTAAAGCTACGAATAGGTTCTAAGGTTAATTCCGCAGCTACTAGAGTGAGTTCTAAGCTCTTAAAGCTTTAGGAATAGTAGAGAAGCTTCAAACTTCTCTGTAAGCTTCAGAGACAGGAATTCAGACTTAAAATAGGTTAACAGACACGGAAGAACATATCTAATCGATTTCAACTAGTTCTAAGAGTTTTAACAAATTAATCTAGGCAGGATTCCAATTCAAATTTCATCATAATGCCACTGCTACTAGTTTGGGTTCGAAAACAACCCAAACTGACAGGCTGTGAATTCCAACAAAATAACTCATCTGAGCTCACTTAAATCTCTTTCAGATCATTTAACAAGATCTCAGAAACAATTCTATCTCATCAGTTCCTCAAATCGAGCTCAGAACTCAAGATTCAGACTTAGGTTTGACTATGAAGGCTTAAAATTTGACTTTCTAAGTTTAACCTTTTCAGGTAGAATTAAAGCCTAAATTAGAATTCTTTCTTCCTCAGGAACTCATTCAGCCTCTTAAATAGATATGTAAACCATAGAAATTAGGGTTCCAGAGTCGCCACCTGAAGGCCAAATGTGTTTTGTTCGTCAGAGTATTTGAGAGGTTGTTTCACAGATTTGAAGGCATAATTAACTTCAGTGCATTGCACTAAAGTTTTTGAATCCATCAAGTGTCTCTATAAGTCTTCCGTCAAACTTCTCGGAGTTGGAGAAGATGAAGATCCAATCTGAACTCCAGATGTTAAAATTCCAATTATTTGGCCTCAAATTACTCTATGATAAAAAATACATCAATCTTGAGCTTTTCACAAAGTTCTGTAGGCTGAAGCTCAATTTCGACTCGCCGGAGCTCGTTGGAGCTCTGATGAGTCCAGAAAAAGTGCAAACTGTGCACAGAATGGTGAATTGTGCCATTTTTAATCTGAGAAGGTTCATGAGGTTGCAAGGAACCTCAGGGACTCAATTAATTCTTCAATATCTCATTAGAGTAAAGATTTAACAGTAAAATTTATTTTTCATAAATTTGCATTGGATTAGGCTCAGGACTTGTTTTACCACTCAATTAAGTGGAGGAAACAAGTCGACAGATAGTTGTGATAATAAATATGTAATTAATTAAAGGTTTTAACTACTCTTGAGCCGCCATTGACAGCGAGCTCAAGAGCTTAATTATAAATTGGGCATTTAAGTTATAGATGGTAATTATACAGATTAAAGTATCAATTAGGATCCTTAGGTGATGAATAAATGATGAAGGACCCTATGAAGGTGATTCTAAACTCAGCTACTGTCGCCATGGACAGTGACAGTAGTCAGTGGAGGCGAAGGTGAATTAGGTGATTCAATGATCAAATTAGTGATTAATTGGGTTAGAAATGATTGTGGAAGATAAAGGAAGGTGGACAGCGATTTCAAAAGACAAAACTAGGGCTCTGGCGAGCTCAAGGCACTCGCCGGAGTTAGAGAAGATGAAATCTAAAATCTAGAATTACAACTAAACTACCTACCTAACTACCCTACTCCTACTCTTAATCTACTGTTACCTGGACGAAGGGGTCAATAGGGTTCCGCCGAAGGCTCATGGCGGACGACGAAATCAGAGGGTGTAAAGAAGAATCTCCGGCAGGCGAATTTGGATGGAGCAGAGGATCTCCTTGGTCGGTGCCTGTGTCCAGAGACGCGGTTGACCTTAGTGGATCTCCTCAGCTAATCAAGATGGATGGAGGAAGTCGGAGAGTGGTGTGGAAGGTCGCCGGAGTTGCAGACGAATAGCCTATTGGGTCGACTCAGTGTTAGAAGAGGGAAGGGAGCCAACTTGCTAGAAATCGGAGGGGTAAGGGGGTATTTATAGTGGTTGGCGACGAAAAGAGTGGCGAGGTCTGGAAGAAGAAGAAGCTTGGGGAGCTTAACCTCCAACGTCGCCTCCAACGACGGTGAGGTTAACTCCCACCAGAAATTAGGATTTTCGAGAAATCCAGACCGATGGATGAAGATGGAGTGGTGAGCGCAAGCTCCAAGTGCTTGGAGAAAGAAGGATGGTGTCGGCGGGGCGGTGATTGTGTGGTGGCGTTACTCTCCGTCGTCAGCCGTCCATTCGGCTGAAGAAGAAGAAAAGAGACTTAAACGTAATGAAACTTAAGGACCTATTTGAAAATTAAGGACCTGATTGTAATGAGTTTTAAGGACCAAAATGTAAACTCAGGTTTTGAAGGTTTATTTTAACTTAGATTTTTTTCAACTTTTTATATATGTTAGTAAATAAGGTAATTATTATGTTTTCACCTTGAATTTACATTTTTTTCCTTTTTAGGTTAATTTATTAAATTAAGTAAAATTACTTAAGTTATTATATACTTATGTATACATTATGTTTAAGTTACTTAACTTATTAATTAAGAAAATGATTAATAAGATTTCGAGTCCAATTATTAATTATATTATTAATAATGTTAATTGAATGATAAAAGATCACTTTTAACTTATTTTAAGGTCCTTTACTAAATATCCCTTATTCTATAATTAACCCTTATATATTCATAACCTTAGCTAATTAACTTGGAAGACTAGTTAATTAAGGGGTAATTAGAGATCATGATGAGTCTCTCATCATACCCCCAAGCCAAAGTTTTGCTAGTCCCTAGCAAAATTAACTAAGACGATGATGATTTAAAGCACTTGGGTTTAAATTATTATAAATAGTAACTGTGTAGAGGAAAGCTTAGGTCAGAAATTTTTAAAGTTTAGTATAAATGATTAATGTCTAGAGCATATGTAAAAATTTTCTTACTTAGACTTATACTTATAACATTTTCAAAACACACTTAAAAATAATTTTTTAACAAGAATTTTACTCTGAATTAGAATTCTTCAAAAATCTCTTAATCCTTTGTAACTATTCTTAACTCAAATTAGAATACAAAGTGTTTTAAGGAAACAAAACTTAAGGATTGAGAATTAAATTTTAACTCAAAAACTCAATAGAATTAAGTTGATCCTTTATTTATGATATTTGACTTTTATCAATATAAGTTTAAGCAAATTAACCAGATACTCATTATTAATCAAACTTAGAGTAGTAAAACTCTAATTTACTAGCCTACAACACCAATGAACAACTTCTAGAGCTAGGATTCTATCAATTCTTCTCCTTTAGGTCTCAACTTAAAATCTTCAAAACCCGATTTCTTAGGCTTCATTGCCCAATACCAAGGTTCAGTAGCATGATTTTAAAACATCTGTGCTTAGTGAAGAGAATTGTCCTAAAGGCATCCAAAGTTGCAAAAGTCCAGATCTTAAGACATCAATTTCCAATCCCAATTATTCCAATTCAAGCCTTTGGCTTGGCCTTACCCAGGTTTGGTTGCTTTCTTCTCACCAGTTTTCTATCCCAAGGTCAACACTTTTTGTGTATATCTCCTCGGTAGACCACTGGGTCTCTTATTCCTAATATTTTTATCTCCACATTTTTTTCACTTTTTCTATAGGTTAGAGCACCCATTTGTAGCGAAGTGTTCTTTTTATTTGATGGAAGGAAGGGTAGCATCCATTTGTATTGAGATGATTTATTTATTTGTGGAAAAACTGCATAAACACCCTTTCATAACGAGGCACTTAACTGCAGGGTGTTTTATTTATTTTTTTCCTTTTCCTTTTCTTTTCCCCCCTTCTCATTTTTCTTACTACCATTATTCTCCAAATCCTTTTTCTAGGTGAGTGGCACATCCTTCACCCTTTCAAGAATCACCCCATGAAAATCCTTGGACTAAAGAGGATTCAGAACTGATCTCTTAACCTCTATGTTTTCGTGGTCTCAGATTGCAACAAGACAACTCTATGTGTGTGAATTTAGATGTTTAGGTTACTTAGCTCTCAAACCAGAGCTTGGACAACAATGCCCTTCACTCTCAAGTTCTTCAAATTCTTAGTTTCCTCCTATAGGATCCTTCAAGATAAAATTTACCAAGTCTAGTTATTTATCTCTAGCCTGTAAGTCTTGTAAACTAAAATTCTACTAACTCTATTTAATTAACTCTGAGTATCTGACCTTTTTACTTAACTTTATGATAAAATCAAATTTTCAAAAAATAAAAGGATTACTTAATCTAATTGATTAGAAAGTTATAATTTAATTCCAAAACTTAAGTTTAAATCTTAACACACTTAATTTCTTAATTCAAGGTAAGAATAGAAAAATAAATCTTAAAAAGATTTACAAGTTTTCTAATTCAAATAAAATCTTATTTTTAAAAATAAAAGTGTGTTTTTACAAAATGTTTAAAGTAAAAATCTAATTAAGAATTGAATGCTCTTAAATATCTATATATATTCTATATACATTTTAATTTCTGACCTAAAAGAAAATTAAACTCTTAATTATAATATATATATATTTTTTTTCTTCTTCTTTTCTTCTTTATTAAAAATGAATATACCCCTATTATTATTTTTATGAATTTTCATTTTTAAATTTTTGTATTTATATATTTTTATTTTTATGTATATAAGATTTTCCAATTTTTATGAATTTTTTTAAAATTTTTCAAATTTTTATGAAAATTTTGATTTTTTAAAATTTTTATCATTTTTGTAATTTTTATTTTTTTAAAATTTCGTGGATATCTAATTTTTATGTGTTTTTATTTTTTAACCGACACTTAAAGTGAAAATTTCACTTCAACACCCCCTCAAGCCAAAATTTTACAATGTCCTCATTGTAAGAAGGGTGAAAATATATTACACTTCATTTAGTATAGGGTGATAGAAGGAGTCGAATAGAGGAGATTAAAAATCTCTGTGCGGACGATTTTAAGTCTGACCAAAGGTCAGAGTGGTCTGTCGAATTAAATGAAGGTAATCAGTAAAATATGAAGTGAAATTTTAGAGTAAGTGTAGAAGAAAATCAAAAGGGTAAAACAGGAAACAGCTATGTACAAATGTGGTGGATGGATAGAAAAAAACCCTAGTGGAGCATGTAACATTCTCCAACAAGACCCAAAGGATGTGATTCAAAGAAAGGTTTTAGACATTGACCATTGACTTTGAAGGGTTGATCCTTGTTGGGTTTAGTAATTTCGACAGCTCCATTGTCAAAGACTCTAACTACAATAAATGGCCCTCGCCATTTAGACCTAATTTTACCTGGGAAGAGCTTCAATCGAGCATCAAATAACAACACCTTCTAACCAGGTACAAAGGATTTGTGGGAAATGAATTTGTCATGGAAGACTTTAAGTTTCCCTTTATACAACTTTGAACTCTCATAAGAATCATGACGTAATTCCTCGAGTTCGCTAAGTTGCAACCTATGATTTTCACCAGCCGTCATGAGGTCTAAATTACAATCTTTAATCGCCCAATAGGCCTTGTGTTCAATTTCTATGGGAAGATGACAGGGTTTCCCGTAGACAAGTCTGTATGGTGACATGCCTATTGGTGTTTTGTGGGCAGTCCTATAAGCCCACAAAGCCTCATCTAAATGGAAAGACCAACCCTTCCTATCGGGTCGGATTGTCATTTGAAGGATCTTTTTGATCTTCCGATTAGAGACCTCGGTTTGCCCATTAATCTGGGGATGATAAGGTGTAGAAATACGATGTGTAACCCCATATTTTCTAAGTTTTAAACTGGGCGTTAATAAATTAAGAACCGCCGTTAGAAATAATAGCACGAGGTACCCCAAAATGAGCGAAAATGTGACTCTGTATAAAAGGAATGACAACTCGATGGTCGTTTGTGCGTGTGGATATGGCTTCAATCTAATGAGAAACATAATCTACAGCAAGTAAAATATAATAGAAGCCAAAAGAGGATGGATACAGACCCATAAAATCTATGCCCTAAATGTCAAAGATTTCACAGACTAGAATCGGGTTCAAAGGCATGATGTCTTTTCGTGACATGCCACCAAGTATTTGGCAGTGACTACATGCCTTACAATAAGTCTGAGAATCAGCAAATAACGTGGGCCAATAAAACCCGCATTGCAAAACTTTTGCAGTGGTCTATTTACCAGAAAAGTGACCACCACAGGCCTGGTCATGACAAAAAGATAGGATAGAATCAATCTCAGAAGAGGTGGCACAACGCCTGATGATTTGACCATTACAAAGTCTAAAAAGATATGGATCTTCCCAAAAATAGTATTTGGCTTCTGCCTGGAGTCGTGATTTGCGATTCCTGTTCCAGTCTGGCTGGAATTGATGTGTAACCAAATAATTAACAATATCTGCATACCAAGGAAGATCTGTGGATATAGTTAAAAGATGTTCATCAAGGAAGTGTTCTGTGATTGGTGGAGATGATTCGATTATATCAGAAGGAAGACGAGAAAGATGATCTGCAACAACATTTTTCCTACCCGCCTTATCATGAATTTCTAGGTCAAATTCTTGCAAAAGCAAGATCCATCTGATCAACCTAGGTTTTGTGTCCTTCTTAGATAGAAGGTGTCAGATAGCTGAGTGATCAGAGTACACTATGATCTGAGATCTGAGTATATAAGATCTAAACTTTTCTAATCCAAATAATATTGCTAGTAACTCTTTCTCTATAACAGTGTAATTCCTTTGGGTCTCATTCAAGTTTTACTAGCATAGTAAATTACCACTGGATTCTTCTCAATTTTCTATCCCAAAACAACTCCTATTGCATAATCTGACGCATCACACATGATTTCAAATGTTAAATCCCAATTAGGTGGTTGCAAAATTGGAGCCTGTGTAACTCTGTCTCTCAAAGTTTTAAATGCTAAAATTCACTCATTCATCTAAAAAATCACATCCTTTGTGAGGAGGTTTGTGAGTGGTCAGGCAATTTTTGAAAAATCAAGGATGAATCTTCTATAAAATCCCACATGCACGAGAAATGATCTAATGTCTTTGATCGAGTCAGGGATTGGAAGGTTTTCATTTTGATTGATCTTAGCTCGATCTACTTGGATACCCTGCTCAGATACGAGATGACCAAGTACTATGACCTCAGGAATCATAAAATGGCTCTTCTCCCAACTAAGGACAAGGTTTACCTCAATGCATCTTTTTAGAACCTTCGACAAATTATCCAAGCAAATATCAAATGTTGCCCCGAAGACTGAAAAATCATCCATAAAAACCTCCATATATTCACCCACCATTTCGGTAAAAATGGCTAACATGCAACGCTGAAAAGTCGCGAGTGCATTGCAAAGTCCAAATGGCATTCTTCGGAAAGCAAAGGATCCAAAGGGGTAGGTGAAAGTCATTTTCTCTTGATCTTTGGGATAGATTGCAACTTGATTATGTCCAGAGTAACCATCTAAAAAGCAGAAGAACCTATTACCAGCTAATCTCTCCAGGATCTGATCAGTGAATGGTAAAGGAAAATGGTCCTTTGTAACAGAATTCAGTTTACGATAATCAATACAAATCCGCCACGAATTCGCAATTCATGTGGGAATGGTTTCTCCAAATTCAATTTTGATTATGGTGAGTCCTGCCTTTTTGGGTACCACTTGAATTGGACTCACCCAAGGGCTATCAGATATAGGATAGATAATATCAGCATCAAGCTACTTGATTATTTCTTTCTTAATGACCTCCTTTAGATTAGGGTTTTGGCATCTTTGAGCTTCTCTTGAAGGTTGTGCCCCATCTTCAATATAGATGCGATGGGTACAAAAATTGGGGCTAATCCCGGTGAGATCATGTAAAGTCCACCCAATTTCCTTCTTGTGATCTTGAAGAACTTTGATCAATTTGGATACTTGTGATTCAGATAGATGAGAAATGATTATTACAAGATATGTTTGATCAGATTCGTGATATACATATTTAAGATTATCAGGCAATGGTTTCAATTCAAGTATAGGATTGAATCAACAGTAGAATTTGGGGCAGGATTTTCAATTGTGTAAAGTGATTCAGATTCAGAGTTAAATTCAGGATTGAGTAGAGATTCCAATAACATTTCATTGCTTTGAGGGTATGGGATATCAAAGATGTGCTTTCTAGTTCTAAAGAACTAATGTCATCCTCAAAAGCTTCTATTGATTTTATTTCCTCAATCCATTCACAATCAAATCCACTCGAAGCTCTAAATGTATCTAACTTAATTGTCTTCTCCCCAAATTTCAATTCAATCTTTCTTGATTCACAATCAATGTTGGCTTTTGCAGTAGCCAAAAAGGGTCTCCCTAAGATAATTGGGGTGTGGCTAATGTATTCGGGTACTTCCATATCAAGAACAATAAAATCTACAGGGAAGTAAAAATCCTGAGCTCTCGCAATAACATCCTCCAACATTCCTTTTGGTGACTTAATAGATCTATCAGCTAATTGTAAAGTCACATTGGTAGTCTTAAGCTTTTCTATTTTAAAGTGTTTTACCAAAGAGAAAGGAATGAGGTTAATAGAAGCTCCTAAGTCTAGGAGAACTCTATTAAAACACTGACCCCCAATTATACAGGAAATAAATGGAGATCCTAGGTCTTTCTTTTTCAAAAGAAGCGTACTTAAAACAATAGAGCTCACATGCTTTGAAAGTACAACAGTGCTTCCTTTCTTCGACTTACGCTTAGGAGTACACAATTCCTTAAGAAATCTCGCGTAAGTCGGGATATGTTTAATAGCATCTAGGAGTGGGATATTAATGTGTACCTGTTCAAAAATCTTAATCAAATCTTCATCTAATGTAACAGGTTGTTTCTGTTTCCTAGTCTTCTTCAAAGCTTCTGGGAATGGGACGTGGGTTTCCTGTTCTATTGAGGTATTACCCTGATCTCGCGAATTAGTGAGAATTACGGGATCGGGGTCTGCACCTCTTCTAGGTATAGAAACAGGGGTTAATCTAGATGTGCTAGGGTCTTGGGATAGGTTCCTTGGAAAAACTGGATCCCTAGTGGAAGTTCCATGGCGGTTTGTAACAGAGTTGATACCCGCATGAGAAGAAGCAGCTGATGAAGAAGATGCTTGTGAACTTTGGAAAGATAGATCATTAATTAATGGTTGATTCGCAACTGTTAAGACCCATGCTGTTTGAGCCTTTTAAGATGTTTGGACTGTGGGTTAGACGTCTGATTAGATGTTTGGACACCTTCCTAGACGTCTGAAAATCGAAAATTTTGAGTACGAGCTCGCGTCTGCGTGCAGTCTACGCACAGACAGTATTGTCGTTTTCCTTCTTCTCTCTCTCCTTTTCTCCCTGTCCAGCGAACCCTAATGCCCAACTTTATAAACCCCTCCCCCTCTCTCATTTCCCCTACACCAGCCACCTTCCCCTCTTCTTCTCCACTCCAGCGAGAGAGCCAGCGCGAGCGAGAGCGCGAGAGCGGCGCGAGGAGGAGTGCATCGGGGGAGTCCTCCCCGACACTGCTGCAGCTGGAGCTACAAGCGAGGAGGGGCGAGGCGCAGCCACGCGCGACGTGAGCGCAGCAGAAGCAGATTCTAGTTCTGGGTTTTTCCCAGAATCAGACGTCTGGAGTGACCTCCAGACAACGGTGCGGACGTCTGGAGGCGATTTCAGATGACTGAGGTGAGAGTTTCGCGAAGGTACGTTCCCTTTGCGGATACGGCCATGCAGGCTGCTCCGCAGGAACACCTTGCATGCCCTTTTTGAGAAGATTTGGTGGATTTCGTGCAAGATTCGCTTCAGGAAGGCGCGAGACATGCCCTCCCACGCATTTCAGACATCTGGGTGACGTACCAGACGACGGGAAGCATTTCCAGACGTCTGGAGAGGTGGTCGAATGTCTGGAGCTGGGTCCAGACAATCCAGTAGAGTTCTTAGATGTCTGAGGATTGGCATAGAGCTTGAGGTATGATACTGGACACTTTTAAAACATCTGGAAGTTGTTCCAGATGTTTGATTTTAGACAGAAACCTTGTTTTGACCCGTTTAGGATCCGTTTGAGGTTTGTTTTACGCAAATAAGATACCGTTGTGTTCCTTGTGAGTTCCTCTACTTGTTAAAAGGCTTTCTATACTATTTTGGTAGTTCCCTTGTGATTGTTCCTTGTGATAAGACTTCGTTCCGTTGCGGGTTCGGGGCTTGCTGAGGCACGTGAGCCTTTCGTTCAAGCCCCCAATACTCCTAGGTTTACTGGTAGAGTGGCTTCCGCTAATTTAATTATAACCTAAATGCATGTGTGGAATGAATGATTAGAACCTAGGATATGGCATGAATCCTAGGATGAGAAACACTTGAAATGTCTAAATTGGATGATTGAATTGCAGTCTTAAATGAGTAGATAGAATGATAACAATTACCTGTAAATGAATAACAACTGCCTGTGAAATATGAAGTATTTGCGCTAGCTAACTTTTGCCTGTAGTTTTCCTGTTGTATACGTTAAATGACATAATACGAGCTGCATGTATATAAATTGAAAATGGTAATGTGAATGATAGAAATACGAGTTACCTGTGTATAACCTGTGTATGGAAATGTGAACGATAGCAATACAGGCTGCATATGTATAACCTGAGAATGGAAATAGAAATGATGAAACCTGGTATGGCATGGCATGAGGAATATGAGTATGAACCCTACGGGGAATTAGGAGTAGAGCTCTTGGAAATAAATGGAATGGATCTGGAAATGTGAGTGGGGAAGTGAGCTGGCCCTTGAGTCCGGAGTACCAAGGAGAGCGACTGTCCTGTTTAGTGCAGAGCGGAGCTAGCCACCCTTGGGTTGGGACCTGGGGTTAGGATTGGCCACTCTGTACCAACTTCTTGGCCCTCGCGTACACGGTATCAGGGAGAGCTACTAGTGTAGGGAGAGAGCTAGCCACCCCACGGGGCCCGGGGTTCAGCTAGCCGCCCTACACCGACTTGTTAGGCCCACTGGGAAAACCAGGGTAGTTAGGCGAGGGTGCGCAGACTGTGGAGGGGCGAGACCCATGTTTGGTTCTTAGGGGCTAGACCCCTGTTACTGAGAGGGCTAGGCCCTATACTGGTTCTGTGGTATACTTTGGGCGCACCCGCTAACGGAAACAACTGACCGCGTGCCAATGCGGGGTAGCTACCCGTGCGCTTATCGCATGTGCCGTAGTCACCATTACGTCTGTCCATGACCTTGGGGTGGTTGACTAGGTATAGGATCACCATGGGGGACTCTCCCATCCAGGAGAGCACCACGTGTGCCTTCTACTCTTCGGAAAAGACTGCAATCAAGATCGTTCCCATGAGGAACATTCGAGATCAAGAAAGTGACCTGATAAATAAACCAAGTAGTGAAAAAGAATAATTAGTTAAAGAAAGTAATTGAAAAACAACAGCTACCTGTCCACTTTTGCTGCTTTAGTTAGTTGGTTGCCACTCTACTCAGTATTTGCTGACCTTGTGTACTCATAACCCTTTTCAGGTCCAGGTGTTGAGTAGCCTAAGTCTATGGCTGTAGAGGGTGTTGGGCCCAGTAGAGCCTAGTAGTTGCAGTTCTTTTGTTGTACTCCTTTTGTAGTAGTGAGTAGACTCTTGTACCTTTATGTTTTATACTTTTACATTCTGTACTTTATGTTCCTGTACCTTGTTATTTTCTATTGTTGTGGTGGTGATATGTACTGTAGCAGTTTTTACTTCTTTACTGCTGTACCTTGTTACTACTAGTTGCTTAGCATAGTGATTGTGGTTTACTTTCCTACTTTTTGGTTACTTTCTCGTTGGGCGACTGGGTCTTGGGATCAGTCGAGTCGGTCCGGTCTCGTGTCCTGTAAGGATTCAGGAATCGGGTTGTAACAGCAATTGATTGCTGTTGATTTGGATAATCAAAATCAAGATTAGAAATAGGTGGATTTAGATTGGAATTTATATTTGGATTCACTGGTAATTGATTAAGAAGATGGACATGTCCCTGATTTGGATTTTGAACTCCTGGGTGTTGTCTTTGCTGGATATTCCTAGGGTTTGGAATTGGCTGGGATGTAAGGGTCCCTAGCTGACGAGATTCAGCTAACTGCATGATTTGACCCCTAAGATCAACCAATTCTGCCGAACACTGTCGTTGGACTTCAGCAAGAGCCTTAGCATTTTGTCGCGGCTCTCAGTCACAGCTCTCAAAATTTGGTCTAGCTGTGAATCTCTATTTGGCCCTACAGGGTTTTGCGAACCTGTGTAAAATGGCCTCGCATTGTGTTGCTGAAACGACAATGTAGGTGGGTTTTGTCTGGTCTGAGTCGAATATGATGGTCTTTGTGTATGGTCAGACCAAGAAAAATTCGGGTGATTACGCCATCCAGGATTATAGGAATTTGAATATGGGTTTGATCTTGGCGTGTATCCTTGAATGGCGTTCAAGTTAAGAGGATAAGGCATGTTTTTTGCAACAGGAAAGGGTGGGGAAAAGGGTAGGTAAGATTGTGGGACAAAGGTCCCTCCTTGGGTTAGTGAAGGAGTAGATAGAAAACCCAAGGAAGATGGATCTCTAGAATCCAGATTATTCACAAATTCCCTCCCCGTGGGAATTTGCGAAATAGGTGAATACGCGGAATTTGTAGCAAGTAGAGGCGTAAGAGTCTTCATTGTGTTTCTGACCTCATTGAGATGCTTTGCTACGATATCAACTTCGTCCAATTTTTCTGCAATTATCTCTAAATCCTTTGAACTGGACGGATTACCAATCTCGTGAATGCCCTTGTGAGGATTTTGGTGATTCGTGTTTGCGCCCCGCGTAAATTGCGACATTGATGCGTTGTTGATCGAGTTTTCCGCCATCCCTTCAAATAATTCTGAGGCAGATTCTGCGTCACGATTTAGAAAATTCCCTCCACAAGAGGCGTCGACTAGATTGAGAATGCCCTCTTGTAAACCATAGTAAAAGATGTGCGTGAGTTGCCAACGAGGGATGCCATCATGTGGGCATTTCCTTTGCAATTCATGAAAGCGTTCCCACACTTCATGAATTAGTTCTCCTTGGTTTTGATTGAAAGTATTAATAGCTCGCCTTAAAGCATTGGTTCGACCAATAGGAAAGAATTTCTTCAAAAATGCGGATTCGAGTTCAGCCCAAGTTGAGATTGGTCTTGCTATAGTTCTATACCAATAAGTTGCTTTATCTTTAAGGTTAAAAGAGAACATTTTCATTAGTAGGGTTTCCCTATTTTGATTTCGAGGTTCAAGAGTTTGGGATAGATTTTTTAGATCTTCAATGTGTTGAAATGGATCCTCGGATGCAAATCCGTGAAAGTGGGGGATTAGACCTATAATATTTGGCTTTAATTCAGGATCATTTTCCCCAATAGGAATCCTAACATTAGGCTCTACTTGTGCATTAGATGGGTTGTAATAATCTCTAAGTAGAGGCCTTGGATGATGGATCGGTAAATCAGGGATTTCAAAGCCTGCCTCAGGTCGAGGTAGAGGATGGGTTTGAAGAGTCTATAGATTATTTAAGGTTGCTGTTAATAGATTGATTTGTCTAGTTTGCTCAAGCATCCTAAAGTTCTGGTTCAGGAGTGTCTCATGAACATCAAAAGGCGGCATCTCCCCCAAACCAGAAGAAGGAATCTCGAGATTAAGATTCTGCATTTGATCCATAGAAGTAGATGGATCAGACAGGAAACCATTGGTTGCTTATCTGCAACCGGCTTAGGATCACCTGTCAACGATGGTGCAAGAGGCGGATGCAAGGATCGCCTCTCATCCATGAAATGAAAATAATGTGGAAAGGCACACGCACACCACCGATAAAACAGAAGCACAAAAAAAACCCACAAAATAGTGCAAAGACGCAGGTTTTGCTCTTCTTTCAAAGGAAAGAAGAGATTCCTAAGATACACAAAAGTAATTTGATGCAAGCAAATAGAGTAACAGTATCAAAATACGCGTCCGAATCTGTGTCTACGCAGGTGCGTACCTTAAAGCTCAAAGGTCTAAGGTCTAGGATCGAGACCGCTCACTACTGGCTCCCCGGGGCTCTAGTAGTGAGACAGACTTGTTGATCTTTGACTAAAGCCCTAAGAGGTGCAAAGAGGAGAGATAGAAAAATAGACTCGTGTGACTCTAGTGATCGCGCTGTGTGCCTGATAGCATGCAACAAAAGATAGCGATAGAAAAACCCGCATGCATTCTGCAATCAGATTTAAGTTACAATTTTTAATTCCTCTTTTTATTTAATCTTTTACAAAAATATATCAAGTAAAATACAATGTCCGCTTTTTAGATCTTTTCAAACAAAAACATGTGGTCTTTTTAAAATCTCAGAGGACAAGGATCTACGTGGGTTTTCTCGTGTTTTCCCGCTGATGCAAGAAAAATAGTAAAAATTTTCGAGTCAGTTTCGCACTAATACTAGTAGGAAATGCACTCCTAAGAGTGTGTGCCTATGATATACTGCTGCTAGTTAGAAAAAGATGTATTTTTGTATTTTTTTAATGCAACAAATCAAAAGTCTAGAAATACTCACAAAAAGAAGAAACAGCAAAACTATTTCCCACCTTCTCCTGAGATTACCCGCAAAGGTAAACCTGACAAGAAGACAGAAAATAAAACGAAAACAAAACAAAACACAACTAATTAGAACAAAAGTTATTAAAAATAAAAATATATTTACAAAATACCTCCTAATTAAATAATTAAACTAACTTAATTCTAGTGAATTAAGGGACTACGTCCCCAGCAATGGCGCCATTAAAATCATGAATAGACGAAGCAATGCCAGGGAATGTTTTGATGAATGCAATAAAGCAAAATATTACCTCCCCAGCAACGATGCCATTAAAATGATACGTTCCTTACTCAACTCAGTTAATTAAGTTAATTTCACTTAATTAAGAGTAGGGAAAAGTAACTTAGGTTAACTCGAAATTATGTTGGTTGTGTAGTATACGGTCGAATGAACCTAACATTTTAGAATTTTTCTACAGGTTGAGTTCAGGTCGTTCGCTGGGAGGTATAATTCATTCTAAATTCACTAGTTATCTTTATTTTTATCTATAAGTATACGAGGTATATTAAGTTAATTTTAAGAACATGAATTTTGCTAAAAATTGATTAGAATGGAATAACAAGCAAAATCCCATAAGAGAACATATTTACTCAAATGATTTACTTTATTAGCAAGTAAACATGTTAATTTCCATTTTATTTTAAAGAAATTAAGGCAATATAAAGTTCTATTAAAACTTGCCTTATTACAACATTTAACAAGGAGAAATTTAAAGTAATGCAAGAAAAATAAATTCTTTTCTTTATTTCTTCAGCCTCTAAATCTCTCTTTTCTTCTTCTTTCTTTCTTTCTTTCTTCTCTTCTTATTTAGCCTTTATCTTTTACTCTCTCTCTTGAGCTCTCTTTCTTTCTTCTCTCTTCTTCTGCTCCTGCCTTCTTCTTCCCTTAGTTTTTTCTTAAGCCTCCTCCTTAGTCTTCATAGTGCCTATTCCATCTCATTTCTTTCCTTAGCTTCCTTAGCCATCAGTTCCTTCATTCTCTTTTCTTAAGACAATTGAACCAGGTTTATTTCTTCTTTAACCAAAAATTATTTTTATTTACGATGAGGTCCTTTCAAGGATACACAACACCCTGAGGCCAGGGTGGGACTAGACCCTACTCGATCCTCGCCTAATTTCATTAGGTTCAATTCGATTTATTTTTTAGTTCATAGTTTCGAGCCAATTCGGCTCAACCAAGCCAAATCAATTCACGCCTCCCAGGCCGCACCCTCCCAGGGCCACATTCGCACGCCCACTCGGGCACACACTCGCAGGCACACACGCCCGCACACACACACACATGCTCAAATAGTCAGATGTTCAGATTGCGCCTAGCGCTTGACAACTAAATCTCTTACAACACAAATTCCTTTTGTTCCCATGCGCGCGCTCAGAGCTAACCGATGTAGGACTATGTTTCCCCCCTCCATACCAGACTTCAATTGACAATTTCTCCCTACTCAGAGCTCCAAATAAAGCGATTCAAAGCTTGATGGAAAGCTCTTGAGTTGCTCTACAGAATTGCAGGGTCAATTCTAAGTTTAGAGGATGATTTCATCTTCGATTTGAAGAGTGAAATAAGGGGGTTCCTACGGGTTTTATTGCCTGGAAATGGAATAAATCTTACAAAGTCCACAGATGGACTTTCTTCTCTTAGCTAAAGCTCTGAATAGGTTCTAAGGTCAATTCCATAGCTATTGGAGTGAGTTCTGAGCTCTTAAAGCTTCAAGAACAGTAGAGAAGCTTCAAACTTCTCTGTAAGCTTCAGAGACAGGAATTCAAACTTAAAATAGGTGAACAGACACAGAAGAACATACCTGATCAATTTTAACTAGTTCTAAGAGTTGTAACAAATTAATCTAGGCAAGATTTCACTTCAAATTTCACCAGAATGCCACTGTTATCAGTTTGGGTTCGAAAACAACCCAAACTGACAGGCTGTGAATTCCAACAAAATAACTCATCTGAGCTCACTTAAATCTCTTTCAGATCATTTAACAAGATCTCAGAAACAATTCTATCTCATCAATTCCTCAAATCGAGCTCAAAACTCAAGATTCAGTCATAGGTTTGACTATGAAGGCTTAAAATTTGGCTTTCTAAGTTTAACCTTTTCAGGTAGAATTAAAGCCTATATTAGAATTCTTTCTTCCTCAGGAACTCATTCAGCCTCTTAAATAGATATGTAAACCCTAGAAATTATGGTTCCAGAGTCGCCACCTGAAGTCCAAATGTGTTTTGTTCGTGAGAGTATTTGAGAGGTTGTTTCACAGATTTGAAGGCATAATTGACTTTAGTGCATGGCACTGAAGCTTTTGAATCCATCAAGTGTCTCTATAAGTCTTCTGTCAGACTTCTCCAACTCCGGCGGAGTTGGAGAAGATGAAGATCCTATCTGAACTCCAAATGTTAAAATTCCAATTATTTGGCCTCAAATTACTCTATGATAAAAAATACATCAATCTGGAGCTTTTCACAAAGTTTTGTAGGCTAAAGCTCAATTTCGACTCGCCGGAGCTCCGATGAGTCCAGAAAAAGTACAAACTGTGCATAGAATGGTGAATTATACCATTTTTAATCTGAGAAGGTTCTTGAGGTTGCAAGGAACCTCAGGGACTCAATTAATTCTTCATTATCTCATTAGAGTAAAGATTTAACAGTAAAATTCATTTTTCATAAATCTGAATTGGATTAGGCTCAGGACTTGTTTTACCACTCAATTGAGTGGAGGAAACAAGTCGACAGATACTTGTGATAATAAATATGTAATTAATTAAAGGTTTTAACTGCTCCTGAGACACCAGTAATAGCGAGCTCAAGAGCTTATTTATAAATTGGGTGTTTAAGTTATAGATGGTAATTATACATATTAAAGTGTCAATTAGGATCCTTAGGTGATGAATAAATGATGGAGGACCATATGAAGGTGATTCTAAACTCAGCTATTGTCACCATGGACAGTGACAGTAGTCAGTGGAGGTGAAGGTGAATTAGGTGATTCAATGATCAAATTAGTGATTAATTGGGTTAGAAATGATTGTGGAAGATAAAGGAAGGTGGACAACGATTTCAAAAGACAAAACTAGGGCTCTGGCGAGCTCAAGGCGCTCGCCGGAGTCAGAGAAGATGAAATCTAAAATCTAGAATTATAACTAAACTACCTACCTAACTACCCTACTCCTACTCCTACTCCTAATATACTGTTACCTGAACGAAGGGGTCAATAGGGTTCCGCCGAAGGCTCATGGCAGATGACGAAATCAGAGGGTGTAAAGAAGAATCTCCGGCAGGCAGATTTGGATGGAGCAAAGGATCTCCTTGGTCGGTGCCTGTGTCTAGAGACATGGCTGACCTTAGCGGATCTCCTCAGCTAATCAAGATGGATGGAGGAAGTCGGAGAGTGGTGTGGAAGGTCGCCGGAGTTGCAGACGGATAACCTATTGGGTCGGCTCAGTGTTAGAAGAGGGAAGGGAGCCAACTTGCTAGAAATCGGAGGGGTAAGGGGGTATTTATAGTGGTTGGCGACGAAGAGAGTGGCGAGGTCTGGAAGAAGAAGCTTGGGGAGCTTAACCTCCAACGTCACCTCCGACAATGGTGAGGTTAACTCCCACCAGAAATTAGGATTTTCGAGAAATCCTGACCGATGGATGAAGATGGAGTGGTGAGCGCAAGCTCCAAGTGCTTGGAGAAAGAAGGATGATGTCGGCAGGGCGGTGATCGTGCGGTGGCATTACTCTCCGTCGTCAACCGTCCATTCGGCTGATGAAGAAGAAGAAGATAAGGGACTTAAATGTAATAAAACTTAAGGACCTATGTGAAAATTAAGGACCCGATTGTAATGAGTTTTAAGGACCAAAATGTAAACTCAGGTTTTGAAGGTTTATTTTAACTTAGATTTTTTTTAACTTTTTATATATGTTAGTAAATAAGGTAATTATTATGTTTTCACCTTGAATTTACATTTTTGACCTTTTTAGGTTAATTTATTAAATTAAGTAAAATTACTTAAGTTATTATATACTTATGTATACATTATGTTTAAGTTACTTAACTTATTAATTAAGGAAATTATTAATAAGATTTTGAGTCCAATTATTAATTAGATTATTAATAATGTTAATTGAATGATAAACATCACTTTTAACTTATTTTAAGGTCCTTTACTAAATATCCCTTATTCTATAATTAACCCTTATATATTCATAACCTTAGCTAATTAACTTGGAAGACTAGTTAATTTGGGGTAATTAGAGATTATGATGAGTCTCTCATCATAGGTTCCCCACCTTAATCAGCTACGTACAAGACCAGGAGGGTGTGTGGCGGCGTACGACCAAAAGTGCAGTTGATGGAGGTCGGCTTGTGGCTAGCGAGGTTGGGATGGTCGGAGGCGTGACCAACAGAGGCAGGGTGCTGGCAGTGAGGAGCACCTCTACGTGCATGTGTGTATGAGGTGAGCAAGGGAGGAAAATGTTTAAGCGAATTCATCGTTGTTTAAGAGATGCATTATAGTATAGGACAAAATCGCTCAAATCATTTAAATTTATATGCTCAAATTCAGAAAAAGAGTCCAAGGTTGATCACAGGGAACAAATAATGGCAATTCAATCTCACTAATCACAATTTAATAAAAAATATGACCAAAGCATTCTTTAGAACTACTCAAAATGATATATATGAAATCAAGTAGCATAGTGCAAAAAGAACGGGTTAAAATGGTGGTTTGAATCACCAAATTAACCCTTGAAATTAAGTTGAAGTATCTCAAATAATTGAACAGTTAATCCAACCAAGTATGCCACATCAACCAGTTTTAATATCCCAACAGTATGTAGAACTAAGGAACTAGCAGGGATCAGACGAAGGCACAAGGTATAGATGCCTTAAGTTACTCAGGGCTCAGTTTCAATAGAAGAGGCAAAGGCCTTCTCTCTCCTTCGTGCCTCAAGAGAGAGGCAAGCACAGCATAGAGTTAAAGGCCTCTTCACGAATCATCTAAGTGTAGAGCGGTGCGAAGGGCAAAAACCCCCCAACTCTCTTTCTCTCCTTCTTTCTCTCAGAGACTTGGGTTAAGCTGGGTAATCGATTGGGTAATCAGGTGTGAACAAGACCAGGCTTGCGGGTGTGATCGCAGGCGAGGAGTGCACAGAGGCGGGTAAGTGGGTGAAGGTGGTATGGGGACCCGACCTCCGTGTCTTGGGTGAGGGGTCGAGAATGGAAATTCCTTTTATACGTGTGAGCGGCATCTGATTTCTACGATGTGGGACTATCTGTCCCACAGTTCTCCTCGCGCAACAGCTGCAGGATGAAGCTTTGATTGCGATCGAAGGTAGCACCTGCTGCTTCAATTGGGAGTCTGAAGCACTCCCTGGAAGTCAGCCACAAAGCTTGGAAGTGGATCTTGGAGGGATCATGGCCGAATGACTGCAGATGAGGTCGACGAAGTCAAGGGCGGCGGCGGAGGTCCGATGGTCATCTGAAAAGCAGAGAACAACCTCGCGGTCACGTCAAATATTCTTAGGAGGATAGTCGTGGAACGAGGAGTGCGTTGGTGGGTGTAGCGTGGCGTGCGAGTGAGTGTGGAGGTCTAACGACCTTAAGGTGGTGCGAAGGTGCGTGATTCGGTTGGAATGCATGAAAGGCCAATCCCCTCATTAACTTGAAGGGTTTTGGTTGTGAGGACACAGCGGATCTTTCGGGACCAATGGGGAGTAGATTAGTGTAGTGTGGCGGGTTCACGAAGTCGCCAGAGGTACGCTGGAGACGAGGGGGATGGCGGTGGCACAGGCTTGAGGGCGCACTAAAGCGAGCGTCGGGTGTACGAATCAAGTTAGTGAGAGATGCGGAGTTGAATGAAAGCAGTTGTTGATGACATGGATGCAGAGATGGCACCGACTATGATTGGCCGGTGTTGGAGACGAAGGTGGCTCTGGGAGGTAGGAAGACAATGCTTGAAGGGAGAGGGAGCCCCTCATAGGTATGGCAAGGTGCAAATGAAGCTGGGGAAGTCGGACCCCCTGCCTATATTATGTGGCAGCAGGCGAGGAGACCGGAGGAAGGTCATTGGAGTGGAGTTTGGAGCTGACCAAAGGTAGAGAAGATGAGGGATTTTCGGGCCTAAAACTTGCTAAGGAGTTCGGCTCTACATTGAGGAGGCTTTTATAGAGCTTCAGGCAAGCTTCCAAGCTTGGCAACAAGCTTGCGAAGCTTGGATTTTCAGGAAAAAGATCCTTGAAATCCATGGATTTGCACGTGCTTCATGTGGGGATTTGGGGTCAAAATCTAAGTTTAGATAATTCAGGACTTCCTCAAGATCATCCCTTCCAATTTTGGAAGGGATTGGCCAAGCAATCAGGGAGGAATCCTTAATTAAAGCTTGGATCCCATGGGTTCACACTGTTAATGGCAGTAGGGACCTTTTTGAAGAAAGCGAAGAGAATTTGGGGGGATAAATGCAAAGATTCTGAAAGCTAGGGACTTAAGTGTAAGAAATAGAGTTTAAATGGACTAAAATGCAAACTAGGTCAATATGAACTCTGATTGGGCCTAAATTTTGGTACAAATTTGGACCCAAGGAATATGATGGTGAAGTCGGATTTCAGTTTTGACCAAGTTTGGCTAGCAATTGCGTAAAAATCCAAATTAAGGTAGAATTGTGTATGTGACTCTATTTAAGGTCAAAATAAGTTTTAAAGGTCAAATCAAGGATACCAAACCTCATGAAATATTTTCCTATAAATTTAGAAGTTTTAGATGGATTTTACCCTGACCAGAACTTCAGTAATTTAAGCGGATCTAAAATTAGTGTTTTGGGTTACTGTTAATTCTCGAAATGTGCGAAAACCGTTTCTGTCTACATGGGCCCACTTACTAGACTTTAATGCTCATTTGACCTTTATTTTACCCCTAGCAAACTCCTTAGTTATTCTGTGTTTATGATATGTTGTTAAAATTATAGAATTAACCCTAGTTTCCTGTTCTCTTCTTAAAACAGCCTGAAGTAAAGTTATGACCCTCAGATGGTTATGTAGGAGCATTTATCTTTTAAACCTAACTAAAAGAGGCCAGTTAGGGCCTATGGTGGTGTTCCCATCAGAAAAGGATGTGCGAATGAAGCAAACATGGAGACGAAGAAAGATTAATTTCAAAAAAATTATGAAGTCAAAATTTTAAGTTACATTATTTGCATTTTAGTCCCTGATGTGATGATTTTTTTCTTCAATCAAGAGTCATCCAAAGTCTACTTTCGATGAGCCACTCATCGTTGGAATCAACTTGAGATGAACTTTGATTTGGTAAGATCCATTTTCCATAAAAATTAGTAAATTTCATTTTACCCCCAAAATACTCCAAAATTGCATTTTGGTTCTATTTTTCATCGATCTTGCATAGAGTTAGACTCCTAGAGCATGAGCGAAGTCTGAGGAGTCTCCACCCTATTCTTTTGGAGTCACCGTAACTCCTTAGTGACCTTAGGTTGTTTAGCCCCACCTTTTCTAACCTATGAGCATTACTTGTTAAATTCTTGTCTTATTATGTACGCCTCTTGCTAGGTGCTTGACTCCCCTACGCTTGAGAAATTTATTTAGGTATCGAATTAATTAATTAACAATTAGAATTGTGTGTTGAAATGGTTAAACAAATTATGATGCATGCTTCGAATTAACAATGCACAAACTCTCCTGTTTAATTAATGATAACTCTAATTGAAGTGCAAATTGGACTACCCTACATAAAAGAACTCATAAGTTCTTTATTTGATAAAAAATGTCAATTATGGAAAATTGATTGAATGAAAGAGAGAGAATAAACCATTACATTTTGACTTTTGATAAATAGAAAAATGGATGATACTAGGGTGATGAACTTAGGTTGGTGATACCCATTGAAAGTTAATCTTGTGCTCGGTAACAACGACATAGTCGGCTATACCTGATAGGGGCAGAGATTGGCTCAAGGAGTGAGCTGGCCTCCCTACAACTTGTTTTGTTAAGGTGTCATTGGGCCAACTAAGTAGCAAGGTGTTGTCACATCTAAAAAACCCAAGCCCCCAATGGGGGTCAGATTACTAGGAGTGGCAATAGAAAAGGTGCTTATTTATTTAATTCACGTTGCACCAAACAAAGTCAAGCTACCAAAGAGTTCCATCAATCCAAAAAATGGAAGAAAGCATCACAGAAATGGCACAAAACCAAAGTATTGTGTTATGGAAGAAAGCATAACACAATCCATAAACATCCATTAAGCTAGCATATAAAGAAGAAATCCACAATAAAACCAAAGTATAACAGTTACTTGCAAAGAGTCACCCAACAATTCTAGCACTGAGACAATTCCTACTTATAAACACATAACGACAACACCTAAATATATGTCACAAAATAGGGATGAGCCAATCAACCTAGTAGGGATCTTACTAGCTGGCTAGATCCCTAGCCTACACACAAAAACCCAAGTTTCGACTCCCAAATTGAGTTAAACTTTACCAACCATCGTGATTCAATCCCATTAATATTTCCCACTAATTAATGCTAGCCTTTCTAATGTGACTATCCTAACAATCAAAGATTTTGTCACCTACCACTCTGATCCTTAGAGTGATAAATCAACCCTTCCTATCGAAGGATATCTTGATGTACCCTCTGATAATTATACAAGAGGGGGGTGAATTGTATAATTCAAATATTCAATGAAAAATAATGGCAACCACGAAAATTCAATCCATAGATAACAATAAGATTTATAGAGGAAACCCAAATCGGGAAAAACCTCTACCTAGTTGATCCCTAACTAGGATTTTCCTCCTATTCCCCAAGCAAGAAATCTACTAAACCGAGGGTAGTGAACCTCAATCACAATACCCTTTTTGTACAACCCACAAGAAGGTATTTTATTTTTCACTCATCAGAAGAACAAAAAGCCAAGAACCCTGGCACCCAAATTACAATAAGTAGAAAGAATAACAAAATTTGATAAAAGTCCTATTAAGCCAATGAGCAAGTATTTATCAATTGTAATAGGACCAACAAAATGTTCTTTTCAATTTCCTTTAAATATATCTTGATGTAAGGGAAACAGAACTTTATGCAATTGATATACAAGTAAAACTTTGACAAACTTTTTCTTGCAAGTTCCTTTTGATAGAAATATAAATTTTATATTAAGGAAGTGTATATGAAAATGATTAGAATCAATAATATGTTCAAAGATGTAATCACAAGATTCTAATATCAAAGATTTTGAATGATCAATTTTGCTTCTAAAGATAATAAGATATATATATGAAGCAAGATCAAAAGATAAAAAATAATACTCCTTTGAACTTCCTTCTCAAAAGTATGAAGTAGGAGTGGAGGAAGTGGAAAAGAAGATCCGCTTCAAGGATCAACAATTTTGGCGCACACAAGTAGAAGCTTGAAGACTTTTGTTGAAGCACAAAGTTGGCATGGAGTATGCTTCAATCAAAGCACAAAATGGTGTGGAGGTTTCTTCTTTGAATGACAAGAATGGCATGCAGGCTTGAAGCAATTTCTCAAAATTGTATTCTCAAGAGAGAGAGTATGTGCTTTTTATAATGAATGTTATTGTAAAAATAAATGAACCCGTGTAGGATATATATAGAATAAAAATAGGAAGTTATGATCTCATGAAAGAGTGTGAATCCAAGAGATGCCAAGTTAATAGCCATTTGTACATGTTAGAATTCGAGTATAACCATTTAGTGTCAGTTTAGTTGATTGATTAATACACTCAGATTTGTCTTTAGAAAAACTGCATAAAATTGACCAGCGAAATTAATCGATTAATTCTGTAGCTGGCAGAATCATAAAAGAGGTAGTTATTGGGTAATTTTTGTTTATGAAAAGGTGCAAACACACTTGTAACTTCCCATATGAAGGGATGCATTGTTCAAAATGGATAACTACTCTTCTAGAAAGTGTAACCACCTATTCTAGAAGAATAATTATCAATTTAAGAAATATTTTAAATGCATTTTACACATGTTTTAGTAATTTTAATATTCTAGAAGTTATAACTACCATTCTAAAAGAATGATTTAGTATTATTAAATATTTTAGAACATGTTATACATATGGGATTTATTTTAAGTATTTTAGAATTTATTTATGTATGTTATGCGTATGTAATACATTAGAAATATTACATTTAGGCACTTGAATTAATTTGTGCATGTGTTGACATGTATTTGGCTCTTAACAAAAATATCTAATAAATAATATAATACAATTGAACATAAGAGAAGCTAAGAAACATCAAATTGAGTCTTCTAATATCTCCTTTTGTTGCAATCAACATCTTTAGCTAACAATGAAGCTTCCTTTCATCATTATTAATCTTCAACTTTACATCTACGACAACTTTATAATATGATATGATAATACATAGAAATCAAAATAAATGTAATTAGAACCTAAGTACTAACAATCTCCCCCTTTTTGATGATTTTGTCAAAATATAAAGTTGTGTTAAATAAGTTAACTTGATTACATTTATTAGTTCTTTTGCTCTCCCTCTCTAACATAATTTAATATCTCTTTAATCATCTAATTCTTTTAGTATCTATCTAATGCTAACATCTACTTGTTATACTTCTCCCCCTTTTTGACATAAAACATGAAAAAGAAAAGTCATGCCAAGAAACACACAAGTAGAAAAATTATAATAAGCACATAAAAGAGTTTAGTACATGCCAACCAAGCAAATAAATTCATTACAATGCATCATGAAATTAAACTAGGAAAGAAATAACTAAACTACCAAATGATGTAGAAAGACAACCAAACTAGCAATAAAAGGTAAAGTAAGGGAGACGCTTCATGATATCCTTGATGTCTATATGAAGTGAAGAGATGTGCTCTTGAAGGTTTTCAACAACCTTCGCCCTTTGCCTTCTATCATCTTCTTGGCACTGCATGAGGAGTCCAAGCCCAGACATGTAGATGGGGTTGCAATCCGCTTCGACGTAACCCCAATCTTCATTGTAAGGAAGAGTACCTTGCACATTTGCATCTGGAATAGCATAGGAAATGAATTCAGGCACACTACGAGAAGAGGAAGGACAACTCTTACCAGCAGGTTCATCTTCATGCTTGTCTTTGCTTGCCATTCTCTTCAAAGTAGTACTATCAAAGTACTCAACATGCGTATCCACAGAATGACAAGAAAGACAAAAGTGCAAATAGACAAGAATATGAGTCAAGAGAGTACTAAATGGTAGAGAGGATGTATGGATTGAGGCCATGTGGTTGAAGATAATCATGGGCCAATTCATTTTGTATTTGTTGAGGATACAATAGACCAAGTATGTGATGTGTTTGGGACAATGATTACATCTAGAAATCTTTCCAAATATGTTCCAATCAATTACCCTAGTAAGGAGTTGTGCAAAAAAGGTGAGTTTGGATGTGGCTAGGTCTTTGCTACTAGATTCTGTGTCATCGGATTCAAGAAGAAATCGACGAACACTATGAAAAGGAATTTCTTGGGAAATAGATTTTATGGTGTGGCCATCAAGATCCGATCTACAAATGGTAGAAATCAAAGATGGGGTGATTTATAGATCAAAGTGAGGGAGAGAAGTAATGTTTTTTGAATCTACCATGGTTAAGTTTGCATAAAACATCATAACAAAAGTGGGTAGATTCCCTTAACACTTTTATCAAAGTGGTGGCTAAAATAATAGGCCAAGTTTTGGTAGGTGATAAGTTCGTGAAGATCATACTCCTAATGTCTCTAAAGTGTTCAAAAACAAGTGGTCTAAGGGCTTTCATCTTATATTTGTGAATGGTCTCATAAAAGATGTCCTTAGCTGATGTGGAGATGAACAATTTTTCAATGGAAGTCTTAGGATTTGTTTAAGGCATGGGCGTAGGATTAGGTGCAGTAGATGGTGGTGGCATTTGGGATGATGGATCATAGGTTTTGGTTCTTTTTGGTGGATGACTAGCTGTAACGAATGTGTGCCCCAGACGTCTTTTAAGACGTCTGGGAGGTGGCTCAGACGTCGGACAAGACGTCTGGGATAACAACCAGACGTCTGATAAGACGTCTGGGATAGTTTAAAGACGTCTGGAAATCCGTTATTTTTGACACACTCGAGTCGCCTGCGCGCCTGAGCGCGCAGACCGCTTTTTTCCCCTTTTTCTCTCTGCAGCTACAGGCGGCCTGCCACCTCCTCTCTCCTCTCCGCGCGGCGTTAAAAGGGGCGCGCGTCCCCTCCCGTCTCCACCGCCTTCTTCTTCTTCTCCTTCCTGTGCGCGAGAGCGAGCGGACGCGAGGGCGGCAGCGGTGGCCGCAGTGAGCGCGGAGGTGCGGCGTGCGAGGGCGGAGCTCTGCCGTGGGGGCGAGCTCGCCGGAGCGGCTTGGCCGGCTGGCGGAGGGCGCAGGGGGCGCGGAGCGACGCGGAGAGGGACCTGCTGCGGTCTGAGCAGCAGGAGCGCGAGGCGCGACGCGGGCGGCGTCGCGAGCGGAGGCCGAGCAGGGCCCTGATTCTGGAAAAATTTCCAGAATCAGACGTCTGTATTGATAGCCAGACGGCACGGTCGACGTCTGTAAGATCATACAGACGTCTGAAAGGTGAGTTTCCGCCTTCTTCTTCCTTCTTGTCGACTGACCGTACTGAGGGAGGGGGTTGACTGTGCGCAGGTTCGCTGATTCGCCATCCTTTGCGAATCAGACGTCTGGAAGTTGTACCAGACGGCTGGAGTGACCTCCAGACGTCCGGAGTGACCATCGGACGTCTGGGATCTAGGAAAGACGTCCCTGCAGACTTCTGGACGTCTGGGAAACCACGCTGAATAGGTAATTCTCTGATCCACCGTTTAAGACGTCTGGAGGGAGTTCCAGACGTCTGATTTTCCACAGTATCGTCTTTTTTGACCCGTTTAGGGCCCGTTCGGGCTCCGTTTTCCGCGATTCGAGTTGCGTTCTCTTCAGAATTAATTCCTCTACTCGTCTACAGTAGCTATACACTGTTTTGAGACACTCCTTGTGTTTGATCCTTGTGATAGGACCTCGTTCGGTTGCAGTCTTGAGAGTCGCGGAGGCACGCGGGATTCCCGATCACGCCCCCATTACTCCCGTTGTACCTGGTAGAGTGGCTTTAAGTATTAATAAAATCTGTTAAAGTATGGAACCATAACTAGAACCTAGGGCATTGCATGAATCCTAGGAGTGAGAAATATATGGAATGATAGCTCCTAGGTGTTGCATGAATCCTAGGGCCGGAAAACTAGATTGTATGATAGATCCTAGGATATGACATGAATCCTAGGATGGAAAAACTAGTGGAATGTATATTACTGCAGTCTTGGAAAAATGGAAAGGAATATATAAAGCTGACTGTAAATTTAATTAACAGCTGCCTGTTATGAATAAGGAACATGGCTGAAATCATGGTTTGTAGGAACGTGAAACTGGAAAGTGAAACATAAGATGTTCTGAGATTAAAGGATGGAACCCTACGGGGAATTAGGAGTGGAACTCCTGGAAAGAGAAAGGAATGGAACTGAGATGTTGTTCGTACTGTCTCTTGGGTACGCAGTACCAAGGGAAGTACCTGTACCTGTTTAGTGCAGAGTGGGGCCAGCCACCCCAGGGACCCGGGGTTAGGATTGGCCGCTCTGTACCGACTTGCTGGCCCTCGTGTACGTAGTACCGAGGAGAGCTACTAGTGTTAGGAGAGTACTAGCTACCCCACGGGCCCCGGGGTTCTGCTAGCCTCCTTCACCGACTTGTTTGGCCCACTAGGGCAAACCAGGGTAGTCAGGCGAGGGTGCGCGGACTGTGGAGGGGCAAGGCCCCGGTTTGGTTACTGTGGAGGGGTTGGACCCCTGTTACTGAGAGGGCTCTGCCCTGGTTCCGTGCTGTGCTTTGGGCGCACCCGTTAACGGAAACGACTGACCGCGTGCCAGTGCGGGCTAGCTACCTGTGCGTTTATCGCGCGTGCCGTAGTCACCGTTACGTCTGTCAGTGACCTTGGGGTGGTTGACTGAGGGTAGGATCACCACGGGGGACTCTCCCGGCCAGGAGAGCACCACGTGCTACTTCTACTTTTGGAAAAGACTGCAATCAAGATCGTTCCCACGAGGACATTCGAGATCAAGTAAAGGATCTGAGAAATAAATGAAATAGTGAGAAAAATTGAAAGATGTGAATAAAGGAAGTAATAGAACATAACAGCTACTGTACACTCTACTGTTGCCTTTAGTTAGTTTGCCACTCTACTCAGTGTTTTGCTGACGTGTTACACTCGTTACCTTTTTCAGGACCAGGTGTTGAGCAGCCAGGGTCGGCGGCTGCAGAGGACGCTGGGCCGAGTAGGGTCCAGTAGAGTTACCACAGCCTTTTGTACCCCTTTTGTTTCTGTTCTAGTGAGTAGTTTTTGTTTCCGCTGTACCTTCTTTACCTGCAGTTCTTGTTATATGATAAATGCTGTTTTACTGTTGTGGTGGTACCTACTGTAGTAGTTTCTTTCCTTACTGCTGTACTTTCTTACTGTTAGTTATATTCATGCTGAGTGTGGTTTATTTTACTGTCTTTTGGTTACTTCCTCGTTGGACGACTAGGTCTTGGGATTAGTCGAGTCGGTCCGGTTCTCGTGTCTCGTAGGGACTCGGGAACCGGGTCGTTACAAGATGGTATCAGAGCAAGGTCGTCCCGAGAAGTGAATCAACTGACTGGAAAATAACCAATTCACATGTTTACAGCTAGAGTAGCCACCACAACATGTCTCTTGACATGAGCTCTTAGAAGTTTTATTAGGTACCGTTTGTTTTGACGTTTCCGTTTTGTTTCGCGTCTCCTTGCAGGAGATGCCTCGTCGCGGGAATGGCGAGACTGGCCGCGGGCGCGGCCGAGGGCGAGGTCGGCGAGGTGGACGTGCTGTCGTTGACATCTCGGTGGACCAGCCACCACTCCCTGGCATCCAGGCCCAGGACCTCGCCAGATTGATACGGGATATTGTACGAGAGGAGCTCCACCCACCGCCCCGAGCACCTCCTCCTGGGGTTGCAGAGGGGGAGTCCTCTGTGGGACCACGCGACGGACGCAGCGCTGGACACGAGGGAGGGGATGGGCCCCTGCCACCCCCACCTTCCTCCGACACTTCTGTACACGAGGCACCTTCGCCTGGAGGTGCACCAGCACCTCCCCTACAGTGCCACTTCGAGCTTTTCGGACAGTTCCGGAAGCTGAAGCCCCCCTCCTTCAAGGGGGATGAGGACCCGACCGAGGCAGAGGACTGGCTTGAGCAGCTGGAGAAGATCTTCGACACCCTTCGCCCCCCGGTGGAGTGCCGCGTGGCCTTTGCCACGTACCAGCTGGAGAGTGCGGCACACCGGTGGTGGAGGGCGGTCCGGGGTCAGGAGAGGGACGAGCCGACGTGGGACCAATTCGTCACCCTCTTCTGCGAGCAGTACTTTCCCCAGACGTGGCAGGACCAGAGGAGGCGGGAGTTCCACACTCTCCGCCAAGGGACGATGACCGTGAGCGCGTACCGCACGCGTTTCTTGGAGCTGTCCCGCTTTGCAGCGACAGCGGCAGCCACTGAGGAGGAGCGCCTTTGGAGGTTCACCGAGGGGCTCCGACCGGCGATCCGGGGGTATGTCAAACCCCTGAAGCTGCCGACGTTTTCGAGGGTGGTAGAGGCAGCTATGACTTACGAGGAGACCAACTCGTCCGCGCGAGAGACCGACGGCGGGCGGAAGAGGCCCTTTCAGCCAGACTTCTCACAGGGCCGGTGAGAACGGAGACACGTGGCGTCCGCAGGAGAGCCGTCACGTTGTGCAGGGCCATCAGTGGCCTTTGGGGGCCCTCGACAGGGGCCAGTCGCCAGCACCGGACCCCCGCCTAGCCGACAGCAGGGACTCACTGAGGGCGGGAGTCGGGTTCCCCTCTGCTACCAGTGTGGCCAGTCGGGCCACGTCAGGAGGGACTGCCCATCTAGGGCAGGAGGTCAGCAGATACTTCCCGCGCAGAGCACTGGAGGGCGCGCAGGAGGCCGCGGTTCCTAGGCACGAGGAGGAGGACAGCAGTCGCGAGGAGGGTACCGGCCAGCACCTACCCGTCCGACGCAGAGTGTGGCTGCTTCGTCCGCACCTAGAGCTGAGGGGCGTATCAACGCCCTAACACACAGGGACGCCAGAGCATCGGGATCCGTGGTAGCAGGTATGGTTTCAGTTTCTGGCAGACTCGTTTACACGCTTTTCGATTCCGGCGCTACGCACTCGTTTGTCGCAGCCAGTTTCGCAGTTAGTTTGGACCAGGATTATACACTGTTAGAGAATCCGTTCGTAATCAGAGGTCCGAGTGGTCAGCTGTTTGTAGCTGAGGAGGTGTACACGGATTGCGAGGTCAGCGTCGGGGGATATAGCCTGTCGGCTGACCTGATAATGATACAGATGGAGGACTTTGGAGTGATTCTGGGGATGGATTGGTTGTCCGCTTACCACGCCTTGGTGGACTGTTTTGAGAGGAAGATCGTCTTCTCCATTCTGGAGTTGCCTTCTTTCGAGTTTCACGGACAGCCAGTGGACGGAGGTTTCAGGTGCATTTCGGCACATCGGGCGGCGAGACTTTTGAGCAAGGGGTGTGAGGGCTTCCTAGCTTGTGTGGTGGCAGAGCCCAGCCCTGTGGCAGACTTCCAGAGCATCTCGTGGTCAGAGAGTACCCTGACGTGTTTCCAGACGAGTTACTAGGACTACCGCCCGAGCGTGAGATCGAGTTTTAGATCTCACTAGTACCAGGGACCAGCCCCATCTCCATCGCGCCATACAGGATGGCACCGCTTGAGCTGCGAGAGCTCAAGTCTCAGTTGCAGGACCTTCTGGAGAAGGGTTTAGTGAGGCCTAGTGCGTCTCCCTGGGGAGCCCCGGTACTGTTTGTGAAGAAGAAGGATGGGACCTTAGGTCTTTGTGTGGACTACCGACAGCTGAATAGGGTCACCATCAAGAACAGATATCCGCTGCCGAGGATCGACGACTTGTTTGACCAGTTGCGGGGTGCCACGGTGTTTTCCAAGATCGACTTGAGGTCTGGATACCACCAGTTGGGGATCAGGGAGACCGACGTCTCCAAGACAGCTTTCCGCACCCGGTACGGACACTACGAGTTTTTGGTCATGCCGTTTGGGCTGACCAATGCCCCCGCTGCTTTCATGGACCTGATGAATCGGGTGTTTAGACCGTACTTGGACCAGTTGTGGTGGTTTTCATAGATGATGTACTCGTCTATTCTAGAGATCGGACGCAGCATGGACAGCACTTGCGGATGGTTCTGGACACTCTGAGACGACGCAGGCTGTACGCCAAATACAGCAAGTGCGAGTTCTGGTTGAGGGAGGTGACCTTTTTGGGTCATGTGATCTCTGGAGACGGCCTGGCGGTGGATCCCGCCAAGGTCGAGGCAGTGCTCAGGTGGGAGAGACCGCGTTCAGTCACTGAGATTCGCAGTTTCCTGGGACTGGCAGGTTACTACAGACGGTTCATCAGAGGATTTTCACAGATTGCGCGTCCTATGACACAGTTGACCCGGAAGGATGTGCCTTTCGCTTGGACAGACGCATGTGAGGCGTGTTTTCTGGAGCTGAAGGAGAGGTTGACCTCGGCTCCCGTGCTCACCATCCCTGACAGTAGTGGCGAGTTCGTTGTGTACATGGACGCTTCCTTGCAGGGGTTAGGAGGTGTGCTCATGCAGAGGGGTCACGTGGTCGCTTACGCTTCGCGGCAACTGAAGCCCCATGAGCATACCTACCCTACCCATGATCTAGAGTTGGCAGCTGTTGTCTTCGCGCTGAAGACCTGGAGGCACTACTTGTACGGTGAGACCTTCGAGATTTTTACAGATCACAAGAGCCTCAGATATCTTTTTGACCAGAAGGAGCTCAACATGAGACAGAGACGTTGGTTGGAGCTCCTGAAGGACTACGACTGCAGCATCTCCTACCACCCGGAAAAGGCCAATGTGGTGGCTGACGCCTTGAGCCGTAAGGCGCCCGCACGCTTGGCCAGTCTACAGTTACAGAGTTGGAGCCTTTTGGAGGAGGTGGGCAGTTGGCGACCTCTAGAGTTACGAGGGTACTGTGGGGAAGTGACGGTGACACGGCAGACCAGGCCAGAGTTGATAGACCGCATCATCATGGGATAGATGGCCGATCCGTACTTGCAGTCTTTGCGCGACAGAGTACTATCAGAGGACCCAGGGGACTTCTCTTTCACAGACCAGGTGTTACGCTTGAGGGGACGGTTGTGCGTCCCCAGAGACGAGGAGCTGTTGAGAGAGCTCCTGACTGAGGCACATGGTTCCAGATTCACCATACATCCCGGAAACACGAAAATGTACCATGACTTGAGACGCGAGTTCTGGTGGAGAGGGATGAAACGGGATGTGGGTGAGTTCGTGCAGCAGTGCTTAGTGTGCCAGCAGGTGAAAGCCGAGCATCAGAAGCCTGCAGGGCCGCTTCAGCCGCTTCCAGTGCCAGAGTGGAAGTGGGAGAGCATCACCATGGACTTGGTGGTGGGCTTACCTGTTACCCAGCGAGGACACGACGCAGTCTGGGTAATAGTGGATAGATTGACGAAGACGGCACGATTCTTGCCGATCCGAGTCACTTTGGGACCAGCACAGTTGGCAGAGAGGTATATCCGTGATGTGGTGCGACTACACGGAGTTCCGCGGGAGATCGTATCCGACCGTGATACCCGCTTTACGTCCCAGTTTTGGGCTGAGTTTCAGCAGGCCTTGGGGATGAGGTTGAGGTTTAGCACGGCTTACCACCCCCAGACGGACGGATAGTCGGAACGCACGATACAGACACTTGAGGACCTTTTGCGTGCCTGTGTACTAGACTGGAGGGGCTCTTGGGAGGAGCACCTGCCCCTGGCGGAGTTTGCATACAACAACAGTTATCACTCGAGCATCGGCATGGCTCCGTACGAGGCTCTGTACGGACGGAAATGCACGGCACCCTTGAGTTGGGTTGAGGTGGGGACCAAGTGGGAGGTTGGCCCCAAGTTGATCCGGCAGAGTCAGGAGGTAGTTGAGCAGATCCACAGACGACTCCGCACTGTCAGGAGCAGACAGAAGAGCTACGCAGATCGCAGACGCAGAGAGGTGCAGTTCGAGGTTGGGGACCACGTCTTCCTTCGTGTTTCGCCCATGAAGGGCTTACAGCGGTTTGGGGTGAGAGGGAAGCTCGCGCCGAGGTTCGTGGGGCCCTTTGAGGTCCTGGAGCGGGTTGGACCCGTTGCTTACAGACTTGCCCTTCCCCCGCAGCTTTCTGGTGTGCACGACGTGTTCCACGTGTCCAACCTCAGGAAGTACGTAGCCGATCCCAGCCACGTACTGAGTCACGAGAGCGTCGAGGTGAGCGACGACCTGACCTACCCCGAGCGGCCAGTGCAGATCCTAGACCGAGCCGTCCGCAGGTTGAGACGAAAGCAAGTACCCCTGGTAAAGGTTTTGTGGAGGAGCCAGCGGTACGAGGAGGCTACCTGGGAGCCTGAGGCGGCAATGCGAGAGCGGTACCCGGAGCTTTTCGCGGGTACGTCTTTTCAGACCGGCTTCGGTCCTCTTTGAGTTTGTTATGGTTATTTGGACATCTTTTCCCGCACCCTAGTTGGCGCAAGTTTCGGGGACGAAACTTCCTTTGAGTTTCTTATATTGTAACGAATGTGTGCCCCAGACGTCTTTTAAGACGTCTGGGAGGTGGCTCAGACGTCGGACAAGACGTCTGGGATAACAACCAGACGTCTGATAAGACGTCTGGGATAGTTTAAAGACGTCTGGAAATCCGTTATTTTCGACACACTCGAGTCGCCTGCGCGCCTGAGCGCGCAGACCGCTTTTTTCCCCTTTTTCTCTCTGCGGCTGCAGGCGGCCTGCCACCTCCTCTCTCCTCTCCGCGCAGCGTTAAAAGGGGCGCGCCTCCCCTCACGTCTCCACCGCCTTCTTCTTCTTCTCCTTCCTGTGCGCGAGAGCGAGCGGACGCGAGGGCGGCAGCGGCGGCCGCAGTGAGCGCGGAGGTGCGGCGTGCGAGGGCGGAGCTCTGCCGTGGGGGCGAGCTCGCCGGAGCGGCTTGGCCGGCTGGCGGAGGGCACAGGGGGCGCGGAGCGACGCGGAGAGGGACCTGCTGCAGTCTGAGCAGTAGGAGCGCGAGGCACGACGAGGGCGGCGTCGCGAGCGGAGGCCGAGCAGGGCCCTGATTCTGGAAAAATTTCCAGAATCAGACGTCTGTATTGATAGCCAGACGGCAAGGTCGACGTCTGTAAGATCATACAGACGTCTGAATGGTGAGTTTCCGCCTTCTTCTTCCTTCTTGTCGACTGACCGTACTGAGGGAGGGGGTTGGCTGTGCGCAGGTTCGCTGATTCACCATCCTTTGCGAATCAGACGTCTGGAAGTTGTACCAGACGGCTGGAGTGACCTCCAGACGTCCGGAGTGACCATCGGACGTCTGGGATCTAGGAAAGGCGTCCCTGCAGACTTCTGGACGTCTGGGAAACCACACTGAACAGGTAATTCTCTGATCCACCATTTAAGACGTCTGGAGGGAGTTCCAGACGTCTGATTTTGCACAGTATCGTCTTTTTCGACCCGTTTAGGGCCCGTTCGGGCTCCGTTTTCCGCGATTCGAGTTGTGTTCTCTTCAGAATTAATTCCTCTACTCGTCTACAGTAGCTATACACTGTTTTGAGACACTCCTTGTGTTTGATCCTTGTGATAGGATCTCGTTCGGTTGCAGTCTTGAGAGTCGCGGAGGCACGCGGGATTCCCGATCACGCCCCCATTACTCCCGTTGTACCTGGTAGAGTGGCTTTAAGTATTAATAAAATCTGTTAAAGTATGGAACCATAACTAGAACCTAGGGCATTGCATGAATCCTAGGAGTGAGAAATATATGGAATGATAGCTCCTAGGTGTTGCATGAATCCTAGGGCCGGAAAACTAGATTGTATGATAGATCCTAGGATATGACATGAATCCTAGGATGGAAAAACTAGTGGAATGTATATTACTGCAGTCTTGGAAAAATGGAAAGGAATATATAAAGCTGACTGTAAATTTAATTAACAGCTACCTGTTATGAATAAGGAACATGGCTGAAATCATGGTTTGTAAGAACGTGAAACTGGAAAGTGAAACATAAGATGTTCTGAGATTAAAGGATGGAACCCTACGGGGAATTAGGAGTGGAACTCCTGGAAAGAGAAAGGAATGGAACTGAGATGTTGTTCGTACTGTCTCTTGGGTACGCAGTACCAAGGGAAGTACCTGTACCTGTTTAGTGCAGAGTGGGGCCAGCCACCCCAGGGACCCGGGGTTAGGATTGGCCGCTCTGTACCGACTTGCTGGCCCTCGTGTACGTAGTACCGAGGAGAGCTACTAGTGTTAGGAGAGTACTAGCTACCCCACGGGCCCCGGGGTTCTGCTAGCCTCCTTCACCGACTTGTTTGGCCCACTAGGGCAAACCAGGGTAGTCAGGCGAGGGTGCGCGGACTGTGGAGGGGCAAGGCCCCGGTTTGGTTACTGTGGAGGGGTTGGACCCTTGTTACTGAGAGGGCTCTGCCCTGGTTCCGTGCTGTGCTTTGGGCGCACCCGTTAACGGAAACGACTGACCGCGTGCCAGTGCGGGCTAGCTACCTGTGCGTTTATCGCGCGTACCGTAGTCACCGTTACGTCTGTCAGTGACCTTGGGGTGGTTGACTGAGGGTAGGATCACCACGGGGGACTCTCCCAGCCAGGAGAGCACCACGTGCTACTTCTACTTTTGGAAAAGACTGCAATCAAGATCGTTCCCACGAGGACATTCGAGATCAAGTAAAGGATCTGAGAAATAAATGAAATAGTGAGAAAAATTGAAAGATGTGAATAAAGGAAGTAATAGAACATAACAGCTACTGTACACTCTACTGTTGCCTTTAGTTAGTTTGCCACTCTACTCAGCATTTTGCTGACATGTTACACTCGTTACCTTTTTCAGGACCAGGTGTTGAGCAGCCAGGGTCGGCGGCTGCAGAGGACGCTGGGCCGAGTAGGGTCCAGTAGAGTTACCACAGCCTTTTGTACCCCTTTTGTTTCTGTTCTAGTGAGTAGTTTTTGTTTCCGCTGTACCTTCTTTACCTGCAGTTCTTGTTATATGATAAATGTTGTTTTACTGTTGTGGTGGTACCTACTGTAGTAGTTTCTTTCCTTACTGCTGTACTTTCTTACTGTTAGTTATATTCATGCTGAATGTGATTTATTTTACTGTCTTTTGGTTACTTCCTCGTTGGACGACTAGGTCTTGGGATTAGTCGAGTCGGTCCGGTTCTCGTGTCTTGTAGGGACTCGGGAACCGGGTCGTTACACTAGCTTTGCTCTTGAGAGGCATGTTGAATCACAAACTGATGTGTAAAAGGCAATATATCATCCAATAGAACATCATGTATCATCACACAAAAGTACAACAATAGAAGATACAACAATCAATTTCTAATCAATTATCTAATCGGTTGATCAAGCAATAAACAAAAAGAAAAAAGAGTTGAGAAAATATACTAAAGGGAGAGAGAGAGGAAAATTGCTGAAGGTTGCTACAGGAGGTGGGACCTTCGATCTTGAGAGAATAGAGATATTGTGGAGAGGAAGGAGAAGAGAGAATGATTTTGGAGAGGGGAACTATTTGAAAAGACAGAAAAGAGGACAAAGAAATCAAATGAGAGGGAAATATCCAAAAAGTAAGAGAGAGAAAATGTGAGGGTGAATGAGAGCCACTCGTTTCCAACATTTGAAATTCAAACTTGGGCAACCTCTGACAATTGTTAGACGTAACCAACCAAAAAGGAATCTGCCAGATCAAAAAGAAATAAAAGAAACCGTTCCACTTATGCGGACGCAAACAAAATAAGAAATTAATTGATCACTTAATCAATTAATTCCAATGATCAATACAAAATAGAACATAAAAATAATACTTTGCTGAAACAAACAACTAATATAAAGATGCAAATAGAACATATTCTTGCTTACAAACCAAACACATATTCAAATGTTCTTCAAACATAAAAACATACAAATAAAAACCATAAAAGAGAACTATTTCTTCTTCAAGTCTTCAATAGCCTTCTTTATCTCTTCAATGTTTTGCTCCAGACTTAAGAATCGATCATCCATGAATGCTTTGAACTTCAAGAAATGATCTTGAAAACTTGTAATAACCTTTACCATTTGCTCACAGTCATCATCCATCCTTTGCATAAGATTTGCAATCCCATTCAAGCAAGCAGGATTAGTGTTATCATCCTCCATGAAATCACAATCGTAGTTGTATGGATTTTGAGGATCATTATCTAGAATGGTGTAAGATGCAAGAACAGATGACTCCATATTACGTGAATCATGTGAGTTGGGAGAATTTTCTTCAATCGGTGGAGGACCATCATCGATAGGTGGAGTAATTTGATGAAAATTGTCCAAGGAGTGAGTAATGAGATAAATAGACTTGTCAACATGATGACATGCTAATGGAACATGATGAAAAATAAATAGATGGGACAAAAAAGGACCAAATGGTGAAAACCATCGTGGGAATCAATCATATGGTTAAAGATCATCAAGGGCCAATCCAATTTAATACTATGGAAAATACAAAAGACAATGTAGGCGGTTCTCTTGGAACAAATACTCAAATTGGAATTATTGCCAAAGAAGTTCTAATCAATAATGAAAGCAAGAAATTGTGCAACATGAGAAAGATTCTTGGTTGGAAGTAATTGATTGGAAACATCACAAGGAGTAACTAAAAGAAAATGACAGACATCCTCAAATGAATTATACCATTTTCAATATCGTCACATGTTTGACCTTTCATGTTAGTTTTGCAAATATAGGCAATAGCTTGGACATTAATCAACATTTGGCAACCAGGAACAACAGTTCTAAGAGCAAGAATTTTGTCCTCTGAGGTTTTATGCAAGAGTTTGATATTGGCATAAAAGATTCTAACCAAAGAAGGATAAATTTCACATAAAGAATTTTCAGAGAAATTAGGACCAAAGAAGTGAAGCATCTTTTGAAAACTAAACAGAGACTTGATATTGTGATGATTAACATTCTTAAAATCATCAAACAGAAGAGGGCATTGTGGACGAATCTGAGAGTAATAAATAGAAGAGAATGATTTTACTCTAAGGGAAATGTGATCAACTTCATGAAGGGATCTTACGAATTAAGTATTAGGACTCATGATGTCAAATTTTGAAAAACAAGTAAAGAGTAACACATAATTAGTAAACAATAATCATTTCATCACAAAGAAATAAAGAGTTTTCAAGAACAGAAACTACCTGTTGGTTGCAACAAGATGGGAGTACACTATAGAGTGTCCACAGCCAAGAGAGAAATTAGTGAAATGAGAGAAGTTCTCTGTTAAAAAGGATTGGTAACCGTCCAAAAGGAAGGTGTTGGGCAATTGCAAAAAGTTCTGAATCAGAAATTAATTGATTAAGTATCAATTAATTTATGTAGATGAAAAAGATCCTAATGATTTTTCAAATCAAGATAAATGATTATTCATCTCTAAAGAGTCTTTAAAACATTAATCAAAATAGAGTATATAATCAAGAGTAATAATAAGATCTTTTAATACAATCAAATAATAATCAAACAAATTAACAATCAAAACCGTCAAACAATACATTCAAACATTATTCAAAGTGCATATACCTAATTTTCTTCTAATTGTAGAGAATCTTTCTAAGGGTAAAGGTTTAGTCAGTATATCAGCTAATTGATCATTTGTAGAGACAAATTCTAAATTAATGTTATCTTTTAGTATATTATCTCTTAAAAAATGATGTCTAACATCAATATATTTGCTTTAAAATGATGAACAAGATTCTTTGATAAATTAATTGTACTAGTGTTATCACAAAATATTTTCATATTTGAAAAATTTAATCCTACATTATTTAATGTTTGTTTCATCCATAGCATTTGTGAACATGCTACAACAACTGAAATATATTCAACTTCTGCGGTGGATAAGGAAACATTGTTTTGTTTCTTTGAAAATCAAGAAAGAAGATATTTTCCTAAGAAGTGACATGTTCCACTCGTACTTTTATAGTCAGTTCTACTTCCTGCATAGTCAACATAACTAAACGCATAAATATCAAGCAGAGATGTTTTAGGATAAAATAAACCAAAGTTATATATATATATATGAGATATCTAAAAATTCTCTTTACAACATTAAATGTGATTCTTTAGGTTTTGATTGATATCTAGCACATAAACATGTAGAAAACATTATGTCAGGACAACTTCTTGTTAAATAGAGTAAGGTTCCGATCATACCTCGATAAAGAGTTTGATCAACATCCGTACCACTTTCATCAATGTCCAGACTAGTATGTGCAACAATTGGAGTACTCTTGCCTTTGGAATTCTCTATTCCAAACTTCTTTATTCTATCCAAAACGTATTTTGATTGATTTATAAAGATTCCATCTTGGAGTTAATGAATTTGAAGTCCCAAAAAGAACTTCAATTCTTCAATATGACTCCTTTCAAATTCAATCTGCATAATCTTTTCAAAATCTTGACATAATAGATAATTAGTAGCACAAAAAATAATATCATTTACATATATTTGAACAATTAGAATTTCTGAATTCTCCCTTTTAATGAAGAATGTAGTGTCAACCTTTCCCATTTCAAAATTTAATTTAATTAGACAATCTCTTAATCTTTCATACTATGCTCTTGGAGCTTGTTTCAAGCCATATAAATCCTTTTTAAGTTTAAATACATATTCAAGATGATTTTTGTCTATAATACCTGTTGGTTGTTTTACATATGCATCCTCTTTTATAAATCTATTTAAAAAAGCAGATTTTACATCCATTTGATGAAGTTTAATGCCAAACTGTGATGCAAATGCTAGAAGCATACAAATTGTTTCTAGTCTTGCCACTAGTGCATAGGTTTCATCATAATTAATACCTTCTTCTTAATTATAACCTTGTGCAACTAGTGTTGCCTTATTTCTAGTTATTGTTCCATTTTCATCTATTTTATTTCTGAATACCCATTTGGTTCCAATTAATGATGAATTTTTCAGGTTGTGGAACTAAGTCCCATACTTCATTTTTTTCAAATTTATTTAATTCATCTTCCGTAGTAAATATCCATGATTCATTTTTAAGAGCTTCTTCAACATGTTTAGGTTCCACTTGAGATACAAATGCGTTAAAAGAAAAATTATTCAATTGACTTCGAGTTTTAACCGTATCTTTTATTTCTCCAATTATAAAATCTTTTGGATGATTTTTATCAAATTTTCATTCATTAAACATTAAGAAAGTGATTATCATCTTCTTCATTATCACTTAGATTTTCTTAATTAAGGGTTCGTGAATCCTCATTAAATTTTACGTGAAGAGTTTCTTCTATAGTTAATGTTACGACCCGATCCCAGCTCCCTACAAGACCCGAGATTGGTTCGCCTTGACTAGATCCCAAGATCCAGTCGTCCAACGAGAGATAACCAAAAGTAGAAAATATTCTACAACCACACATGTAATGTAACTAAGCAGAAATAAATAAGAGATAGTAATGGAGATCAGAACGGAAAGTCTCAAAAATATTACATGCCACAAGCGAAAGAGTACTATAACATACATAGCCATCACAACTACAGCAGAGGAAAATATAACATGAATAGAAATATAGTAGAAATAGGTAATACACGCTAAAGGTACTTACTACTACAAAAAGAGCTCTAAAATAGAGAAGTAACAACTATGGCTGGGTTTGGCTAAGCCCAACACCCTCTACAATCGATAGTGCTGGCTGCTCAACTCCCTGACCTGAACATTGTTATATAATCCGTAGTCAGCTAACACTGAGTAGAGTGGTGATTAAGCCATTTACATGCAATTTAACATAAAGAAACAAGCAAATAACTAATCATTCGTTTACATTTATCTCAACTAGGTATTTCTGATTTGGTTATTCTAATAAGGATCCACAACATTTCTTAATCCTCTTGTTCCCTAGGGGAACAATCTCGATTGCAGTTTATTCCGCGATGTAGGATGTACACATGGCACTCTCCTGGTTGGGAGAGCCCCCGTTGTTGTCTTACACCCGATCTACCACCTCGAGGTCACGGTCGCGACATAGCAGTGACTACGACACGTGTGATAAGCGCACGGGTAGCTACCCCGCACTAGCACGCGGTCTGTCGTTTCCGCTAGCAGATACACCCAAACGTACAATGCAGAACATAACAGGGCCTTGCCCTCTCAGAACAGGGGTCTCGCCCAACAACAGTCTGCGTACCCTCGCCCGACTATCCCGATTTGCCTAGTGGGCCTAACAAGAGTCGGTGTAGGGTGGCCAGTCCTAACCCCAGGCCCCATGAGGCGGTTGGCTCCCCCTACACTAAAGTAATAAGAGTCAGTGTAGGGTGGCTATTCCTAACCCCGGGTCTCAACCCAAGGGTAGCTAGCTCTCCCTACACTAAAGTGACGGTAGCTCTCCTCGGTACCGCATACACGAGGGCCAGCTCACTTTCTGTGCAAAAGGGACGGTTGCTCTCCTCAGTACCGTGTACCTGAGAGCTAGCTCACTTCCCTTCTACATACGATATTCGTTCCATATACTTGAGTTCCTCTTCTAGTTCCCCGCAGGGTTCATGCATTGTATTCATTTCATTTCGTTTCACGACATGCATATCTCATTGTTTACATCTTGATTTTTAATCATATAATAGGCAGCTCGTGATTTAATAACTGAAAGAAGCATCCCATCATTTAACTATTCATTTGCTAGCATTAAGGGTTCTAACATGCATTTTAGAATATACCGTGTGGCTCAAGCAATGTTCATTCACTCAATTCTGTGCTAGGGTTCATTTCATATCCTAGGGTTCAATCAATTCATTCTAAGATAGCATACACTTTAATTAATTAAGTCATAATATTGAGAAAAACCACTCTATCAGGATACATGGGTGGAATGGGGGCTCGAATCGTAGATCCCGTTGTCTTTGCGGGCCCCGTATACTCTATTGGCTGGAGACCTATACAATTGACCAAATCATATCAAATGAGTTCAAAACAGTATACGAGTGACACAAACACGTAGAGAACTCTGAACTGAAACCAACGATACTTTGTTTGTGCAAAACTGACTTCGTTTGGGCCCTGAACGTGCCAAAAATGTGCACTCTGATTAAAATCAGACGTCTGGGACTAGACCAAGATATCTTAAATGACCACAGAGGCTCACCTTACTTTCTTGCGGCTTCCTCAGACGTCCAAAGCACTCTGCAGCCGTCTGAGGGAGATCTTAGATTCTGAAACTCCTTCCGATCATCTGGGAGTGTAATTAGATGTCTGGCACTGTCTCCAGATGTCCTAAAGCACCTCGAACGACGCACCACGTGCCTTTCCAATGCCCTGCACCTGCGCATGCGTACGTGGGTTTAAATGCGACACGTAAAAAGTATGTACATGCAAAGTAGGCTTATGCATGGTATGTACCTCGACCCCTTCGTACAGTCAGATGTCCAGCGCCATCTCTGGATGTCCTGAGGCTCCTCCTGACGTCTGGATAGCGTCTCAGACATCTGATACTGTGGAAAAATGATTCCACAGAAAGCCTCGTGAACCTTCTCCCCACGTGGCCCTCCACCCACAGAACCACAGCTGCTACTCCAGTAGCTGTAGGAGGTCACAAAGCTCCACTCCACGAGCTCCCTTGGCTGCACCTCCTCTCCTGAGCTCCTTCGAGCTCCTCTCTCCTTCCCTTGCGCATGCTCTCCTTCTTTCACACTCTCTCTCTCGTCTCCCTATCCTCCATCTCGAGCTCCCCTCCTTCCCTACTCATGGCTGCAAGGGGAACAGGAAGGAGGTGGTCGTTGGTAGGTGGGTGGTGGAGTGAAGGTGGAGGTGGTGGTGTGGAGATGGGGAGGGTGGAGGGGTGTGGGGTTTTAAAGAGAGGAGGGTGTGTGCGTGGGTGTGTTGTGTGGGAAGAGAGATAAAAATATTGTGAGATTTTCCTCGCAAGGTTTCCTCTTTCCCGCAAAGCCCACAAACTTAAACCCAAGGGGTTTAAAATTACGCTTACACCCCTACTGTTTCGGGAAAAACCTTGAACGACCCTCGAGAAGGGTCATTTCAGCTAAGGTATTCTTATTAAATACATGACATGCTTTACCCCTTGTTGAATATCCAATGAATATACATTCTTCTCCTTTAGGTTCAAACTTAGCTAAATTTTCTTTAGTGTTAAGAATATGGCATTTACTTACAAACACTTTAAAGCAATTTATCTTAGGCCTTTTATCAAAATATAGTTCATAAGAAGTTTTGTTTGTTAGTGGTCTAATTAGAACCCTATTTAGTATATAACATGTAGTATTTGTTGCTTCTACCTAAAAATATCTAAGTAATCCAGATTCTACAATTAGAGTTTTAGCACTTTCTTGTAAAGTTCTATTTTTCCGTTCAACTACATTTTGTTGTGGTGCTTTGGAAAAGAAAATTCATGTTTAATTCCATGTTCTTCACAATAATTAGTAAATTGTTGATTTTCAAATTCTTCACCATGATCTAATCTAATTCATGTTATTAAACAACCTTTTTCATTTTGTATTCTTTTAGAAAATATTTTAAAATATTCAAAGACATAATCTTTGTGTTTTAAGAAATAAACCCAAGTAAACTTAGAATAATCATCAATTAATACTAAGCAGTACCTACAATCATTTAAACTACCAACTTTAGTTCAACCAAATAAATCTAAATGAATTAATTGTAGAGGTCTATTAGTTGAAATTTCATTCTTATTTTTAAATAAACTCTCATGAATTTTGCCTAATGTACAAGCATCACATAAAAATGTGTTTTATACCTTTTGTTTGGTAATCCTTTAATAAGATTAAACTTAGCTAATTTATTCATATATTTATAATGAAGATGTCCTAATCTTCTATGCCATAAAGAAATTTCATCATTAGATGTAATTAGACAATCAAAAGTCTTACTTTTATCTATTCCAACAGTATAAATGTTTTTTTATCTTTTTCCTTCCAATAAAACATCTTTAGTGATTTCATCAATAATTTTAAAGATTTTGAAATTAAATACAACTTCAAATCCTTTATCACATACTTGACTTACACTTAATAAGTTATGTTTTAGACCTGTAACTAATACAACATTATTAAAAGATAATTTACCTTTTCCAATTGTTCCAGTACCAACAATTTTACATCTATGATTATTTCCAAATGTAACCATACCTCCATCCTTGTATTCCAGATAAGTGAATAAACCATATCTATTCCAACAAGAATTCAAACTATTTTTTGGTACCCATATTCTTTTGGGTCCAACATTGTTAATTTCCTTCCATTCCTTTTGTGGAATGAAAGACATTCATTTCTTTCCATTTTGACTAAGAAAATGACCATTACTAGATGAATATGAGAAATTAGAAAATCCAAGACCATTTTTATCATTTTTAGGTCTTTCATTCTTTTCCTTTTATAAACTTACTAAGATCATTTACAAGTTGCTTAGATTCATTTTTCAACATAACAATATCATCTTCTAGAACATAAATCTTGTCTTTTAATGAATGAATCTCACATTTCATAATGGAATTTCCATCACTAAGATTTTTATTTTTAGCAATGGATCCTTTATTTTCAAATTTGAGCACTTTATAAGAGTCATAAAGATCATAAAATGCTTCAAGTAATTCTTCAAAAGAAAAATCATATGCCACATTTTCCAATGCCATCAGGACAAAATGTGATGCTTCTTCATTTGTTGAAGTATCATCTTCATCTTCACTTAAGCTTAATTTAGAACCATCCCAAGTTACTTGAAATGCTTTCTTTTTCTTGAACTTTTGTGGAAGCTTCTTTGAAAATGCCTCTTTCTTCTTTTTGAAGTTTTCTTTCTTAAGAAGAGGGCAGTTCTTTTTCATATGTCCAGCCTTCTTACAATTGTAGCAGGTAATAGAATCTTCTTTCTTTTCTTCCTTTCTCTTTCTAAAATTCTTTTTGGTTCTCAAAAATTTCCTAAATTTGTTAGATAACAAAGCATTCATCATCATCTGATGAGTCTTCACTTTCATCATTGACTTGAAAAGCTCATTGCTTTCTTTTTAGCTCTTTAGACTTTTTCTTTTGCATGATTTTACTCTCATAAGCCATCAAATTTGCAATGAGTTGCTCCATATTTAGATTTTCTACTTCATTTGCCTCCTCAATAGCTATCACTTTAGATTCAAAAACATTTGTAAGTGAACGTAAGATTTTACCTTCTAATTCATCTTTTACAAAGTTTTTGGCCAATGCTTTAAGATTGTTGACAATATCGGTGAAGCAAGAATACATAGACTTGATTGTTTCTCCTTCCTGCATCTCAAACTTCTCAAATTCATTAATAAGCAAAATAATCTTTGAATTCTTCACCTTGCTTATTCCTTCATGAGTAACTTGGAGTGTCCTCCAAATTTCGTAAGCAGTAGTGCACTGAGAAACCCTATTAAATTCTTCAGGACTAAGAGAGCAATAAAGTGCATTCATAGCCTTGGAATTTAACACTAATTATTTCTTTTAGTCATCAGTATATTGTCCAATTTTTGCCTTTGCAGGTTTGTTCAAAGGATTTTCAACCATATCCCACATAGCACAGTAGCCAAATTGCAGAAATATTTCCATGCGTTGCCTCCAGTATGCATTATTTCTTCCATCAAAAAGTGGTGGCTTCAAAATGGAAAGACCATTGTTGCTAGAAGTAGTGACAATTTCTCTAGTTGCCATGGATCTTTATCACCTGAAAGTTACTTCAGAAAATTGTGAAACACTGACTTTGATACCAAATGATAATTATACAAGAGGGGGTGAATTATATAATTCAAATATTCAATGAAAAATAATGGCAACCACAAAAATTCGATGTATAGATAACACCGAGATTTATAGAGAAAACCCAAATCGAGAAAAACCTATACCTAGTTGATCCCCAACCAGAATTTTCCACTTGCTCTCCAAGCAAGAAATCCACTAAACCTCACTACTAAAACAGAGGGTAGTGAACCTCAATCATAATCCCCTTCTTGTACAACCCACAAGAAGGTATTTTGTTCTTTACTCACTAGAAGAACGAGAAGCCAACAACCCTGGCACCTTATTGAATGAAAATTCATTGTAGTTTTAGAGAATCGCGTCGTAGTATAGCAACAAAAATCAAATTGACATTTAAATTTATAGTGCTCGAAAAATGTGAGTTCCAAGGTCATTTGCAGGGAGCAAAATTGTGCAATTCTATCCACTAATGCAATATAAATGATGAGCACAATAATCAAGTTACAAGTAATGATATGCAATGAATAATCAACTAAAAATATATTCAATAAGTAGCTAAATTGTATCTCAAGAGTCAAATAACAAAATAATAAAGATAGAAAAAAAGTGATGGTTGAAACTACCAATAAATCACTTAAGCACTTAGGCTTTCCTCTTTTAAATCAAACTCAATGTTCCTCTCAACTTCTCAAAGGGCATCAGACATCTCAAACCAACCTCAGATGGCTTAAAGTTCCCAAGCCCATAGCCTTCACAAATCTACCTAAGTCCTCAGGCAAAGGCACGTATCCTAAGAGCAAAATCACCCCACACTCTCTCATAATAAACCCCTCTCTCTCTTAGAATAAGACAAGATCAGACTAGGTTCAAACCAACCCAGGCCCGCATACGTGTGGGCACGGGCGAGGGCATGCATAAGATGTGGGTAAGGTGGGATCTAGCCCCGTGGTTCGAAGGCAAATAGTCGTAGCACTCAATTCAATAAGTATCAAAAATATTTTTGTCTTTCCACGATGTAGGACTAATGTCCCAAGTCTTCTTCAAGGAATTGGAGCTACTTTGTAGGACTAAGCTCAGTTGCAGATGGAGCTTCAAGGAATTGGGGGCTATTGCTGCTACTTTGTCTTCAAATTTAAGCCCTGGGTGGCTTCTCTAGATCAAGCCACGTATGAAGAATGTGGAAGCTCAATTGATTTCTTGTCGGAGTTAGGTGAACGGAGTCAAAGAAGTCATCCGTGGTGGCGAGGTCATGAAATAACAAATATGGGCTTTAAGACCCAATCAGATGGTTCATTAGCTTCGTCGTGAAGAGTGGAATGTGATGGTGGTATTGGTTTGGTGAATAGGTGAGCAGGGTGGATGGGTGACATCGGAGATGGAGATGAAGGTGTGGGTCGTTCGATCGAGGGTTGAAGTGATCAAAGCCCTCAATAAGTTGAGGGCTTTTGATCTCTGAGGTACGGGGAAAGTTATGGTGGTGGTAGTGTAGTGTTTGGAGTGGTGTAGCGATGGCACAGACTCGCTAGAGTCTATGTTGGAGGTGGAGAAGACGAGGGGGAAGAAGGTGGAATTACGGTCGAATATAGAATCTAAAGGCTATACCTAAGCTAGAGGAAGAGAGGAAGAATAATGACTACCTAAGAGGGTGGAAAGGGGAGGAATTGCGTCCAGCTTTCCTCACTGGATGCGAGGAAGAAGGATGCTCCTGTGGTGAGAAGCGGCGATGACGATGGGGTTGGAAGCCCTAGCTTCAGTATGCTAGGTGTGGAAGAAGGTGGTGAAGAGATTGATACACCCAATTTGGCCATTGGGAGGCCGGATGAAGGAGATGGAGAATGTCGCCAGAGTCAGGTCGGAGAATGGTTGGAGATGAGGAAGAAGGGTGGTTTGTGGCCTAAACACGACTAGTCTTGACTTAGGAACATGGTAGAGTTTTTAAAGAGCTTAAATTTGAGCTCAAACTGGAAACATTATCAAGTTTGCTCACGGAATTGGAAACTTGAAAATCCCAAAATTCCCTAAGCTCGTCAGAGCTCTACATTCCACATTAGCGTATGAGATCGTGTTCAATCAAAAGCCTCTGATCTCAGGGGTAATCCCTCCGAATTTGGAGGGATTTACAGTAGCTTCGATGGATTAAAAGTTCAATCAAAGATCTGCACCTATGGGTTGATTAAGGTTTGCTACTTCTGATTAGGAAACCCTAAAAATGAAGGCAATAAGGACCTATTCATGATGAAGACGAGGAAGTTAGGGGTGTATATGTAATAAAACCTAAAATCTAGGTGTTTAAATGTGAGAAATAGAGATTTTAAGGGAAGAAATGCAAACTAAGTCAAGATGGACTCTGATTAGGCCCAATTTTTGGTGTTAACCTAATTTGGACTCAAGGAATCTAATGCCAAACTTAGATTTGGGTTTGACCATGTTTGATTGGGTAAATTGCACAGAAGCCTAAATTAGGGTGAATTCCCACCTAAATCTCTATTGTTGGTCAAAATGGGTTCAGATGGTCAAAGTGAAGGTGCTCAACCTCTTAGAATATTTTTCAATGATTTTTAGGAGGTTTATATTTAATTTATGTCTATCATAACACTTTCAATTTAAGTGTGGCCAATAATCAGGGTTTTTAGTGATATTTTAATCCTCGAAATGAGTGAAACCCTAATTGAGTCATTCTGAGCCCACTTCTTGGTCTCTTAAGTTCATTTGACCTTGAGTTAACCCCTGATGAACTCGGTTAATCTGTATTTGTGATGAGATGGTAAAATAGTAGAATTAGCCTTATTTTTCTATCTCTTTCTCAAATTAATTCAATATGGAATTATTATCCTCAGACGATCATTTAGAAGCATTTATCATTTGATTCTGACTAATTTCAATTAGTTATGACAGATGATGGTGTTACAATTACACCCAAATTACAAGTAGAAAGAATAACAAAATTTGATACAAATCATATTGAGCCAATGGGCAGGTATTTATCAACTGTGATGGGACTAAAAAATGTTCTTTTCAATTCCCTTTAAATATATCTTGATGTAAGGGAAATCAAATTTTATGCAATTGATATACAATTAAAACTTTGATAAACTTTTTCTTGCAACTTCCTTTTGATAGAAATATAAATTTTATATTAAGTATATATGAAAATAATTAGAATCAATAATATGTTCAAAGATGTAATCACAAGATTCTAATATCAAAGATTTTGAATGATCAGTTTTGCTTCTAAAGATAACAAGATATGTATATGAAGTAAGATCAAAGGATCAAAAATAATACTTCCTTGAACTTCCGTCTCAAAAGTATGAAGTAGGCCTGGAGGAAGTAGAAAAGATCCTCTTCAAGGATTAACAATGTTGGCACACACATGGAAGTAGAAGCTCGAAGACTTTTGTTGAAGCATAAAGTTGGTGTGAACTATGCTTCAATTAAAGCACAAAATGATGTGGAATTTTCTTCTTTGAATACACAAGAATGGCATGGAGTTTTCTTCTTTGAATGCATAAGAATAGCATGGAGGCTTGAAGCATTTTCTCAAAATTGTATTCGTAAGAGAGAGAGTATGTGCTTTTGATAATGAATATTGTTGTAAAAATAAATGAACCCATGTAGGGTATATATAGAATAAAGGTGGAAGTTATGATCTCATAAAAGAGTGTGAATCCAAGAGATGCCAAGTTAATAGTTGTTTGCACATGTTAGAGTTTGAATATAACCGTTTGGAGTCAATTTAGTTGATTGATTAATACACTCAAATTTGTCTTTAGAAAAATTACAAAAAACTGACCAGCAAAATTAATTGATTAATTCTACAGCTGACAGAATCATAAAAGAGGTGGTTATTTAGTAGTTTTTATTTGTGAAAAGGTGAAAATACACTTGTAACTTCCCATATGAAGGGATGCAATGTTCAAAATGAATAACTACCCTTCTAGAAATTGTAACCACCCATTTTAGATGAATAATAATTAATTTAAGATATATTTTAAATGCATTTTACAAATGTTTTAGTAATTTTAATATTCTAAAAGTTATAACTACCATTCTAGAAGATTGATTTAGTATTATTAAATATTTTAGAACATGTTATACATATGGAATTTATTTTAAGTATTTTACAATTTATTTATTTATGTTATGCGTGTGTAATACATTAGAAATATTACATTTAGGCACTTGAATTAATTTGTGCATGTATTTACATGTGTCTGGCTCTTAACAAAAATACTAATAAACATTACAACATCAAATTGAGTCTTCTAGTGTCTCCTTTTGCTGCAATCAACGTCTTTAGATAACAATGAAGCTTCCTTTCATCATTATTAATCTTCAACTTTATATATGCAACAACTTTATGATATGATATGATATGATAATACATAAAACATCAAAATAAATGTAATTAGAACCTAAGTACTAACACCCTCTCCAATGGTACACTTGTACAATAACCCCTCCTCGGCCTTCAAAGAGATTAAAGCATTCATGTTCACCATAAGGATACTCACTTTGATTGTCGAAATGTTGACAGTACTTGAGGTCCCTAGAAAGCCATTCCACACAAGACATCTCAAGCATCAATCCAGTTGATTCAATGGAAGTGACTTTCTGCTTCACTTTCATGATCCCTAGAAAGTTGTTCTATACACGATCACCCGTTGTCCTGATGTTTGAGATCCTTGGAAGGCTATTGCACACAAGATCCCACAAATCTCGATACATGAGATCCCTGGAAGATTATTCCACACAGGATCCCACACACTCCCTATCAGATACCTAGAAAGCTAGTCCACATAGGATTCTCACAATTCCCATCACTAGAGATCCTTGGAAGGCTATTCCACATAGGATTGCTCAAGTGTCGATACTTGAGATCCATATAAGGATATTCCACACAAGATCACTCGAGTCTCGATACTTGAGATCCTTGGAAGGCTATTTAACATAAGATCTTAGAGTGACTTACATCGAGTCAGATTTCTGTCATATCCAATGCCTTATCTCAATGGTGGCACCTAGCTCGCTACGCCAACTGGGAACTACTCGATTTCTAAGGTTGAATTCTGATAACCTCTAGCTATCCCAAATTCCTAAGTCTCCAACCACAACAATGAACTCGCAGTTCACAAGTCCCGGTGCCTCACCCTATGAGCTCACCTATTCGACCTAGTTGTTCCTTAAACTTTTTTCCTCTGATCTGTACTAAATCAAACAACCTTAATGGCCTACTGGATCACTTTGGGTCATACCCAGGGCCTTAGGATCCAAGCATTCCATTTATCATACTCTAACTGAGTCACTAACAAGCTCAATATTTTGGGTTTAGATCTTTACTTAGTTGGATTAAATCAACTTTTAATCCTCATCTTTGATAGCTCATGAGTTCCATGCCTCAATTGATCAAACAAGGTGGAATATGTCCACCAATACTGGTACTAAGCTTTAGTACTGGTGCTGGGCACCCACTGACCCAACCAAGCCATAGTGTGCCAATACCAATAATAAGCTCCAGTATCGGTACTAGGCACCCACCCCACAGTCGCAACAAGACCAGCCAGTACCAATACTAAACTTTAGTACCAATACTGGGCACCTATAGTACCCTTCCATGAAGACTAGCTGGTACCAATACTAAGCATAAGTACTGGTAATGGGCACCCATAGTCTTGGCCAATTGAACCCATCCAGTATCAGTACTACTCACCAGTACTGATATTAGGTGCTCTCAGTTCCAGACTTGTGCGCTTTTAGGCCGATGCTGTGCTAACTAGTACCCGTACTGGTACTAGTATCGGTACTAGGTGTCTCCAGCACCCAACTCCAAATGCCAAAATCATCATTTGACCACTTACATTCTCTACATAACATTGACAATATAAACACAAATCTAAACATTTACAAGCATCTATGAAGCACATACAACAAAGGAAATTGAGAAAGCGCCATTCCCATTCCCTAAAACCCTAGTGAAACAAGAAAACCCTCAAAACCCTTGAAATGCAAAAGGGTTTATGCACATGCATCCCTAACCTCACATGAAAGAACTAATTCCCAACCCTAAATCTTCCCTCTACCATTCCATGCAAGAAAACAAGAGGAAGTTTTTCAAGAGGAAGATCCCTACCTTGGAGGTGAAGTCTTCTTCCTTCTTCTCTCCACACAAGTAGCAATGACAGCAATAGCTATAGCAGCAACGACCTCTCAAGCGATGGCACTGGCAACTAGCGAGGTGATCTGGCCAATAAAAATGACAAGAGAGGACGGTTTCACTGGTGGCGAGAGGAATGCGGCTTGCAAGGGAAGAATGAGCTCTTTTGTATTATTTTTATTTGCTTCACCTTATATAAGGGTTAGGAAAATTAGGAAGAAGCTCTCCCACCTTAAAACTTACATTAGTAAAGAGTTCTCAAAACTCAATTTGTATTGTAAAATGCCCCCCAGGCAACATTGGTTAATGATTAAAGGAGTTACTTATCCTTAAAGGTAGAATTTTCATGATTAGGCATCCCAATGCCCTAAATCCATCCTTAGGCAACCAATTAGGGTTTTAATTAGCCCATTAAGCATAATAAAAAAAAAATCCCTTATAGGTATAATGGGTATGCATTACTGTTGCGAGTGATTGGTGTTGCTTTCGTACCTTGTAGTGGAAATGACTAGTTGTGTACAAATGCGGGGTAGCTACTCACATGTTTATCACACAGACCGTAGTCACCATTTCACCTTGCCTGGGACCCTAGGATAGTTAACTAGATAATAGAGTGGGTACGGATCATCCTCTCTACCAAGGGGTTGTACTATTTCCAATCAACTATTTAGGATACTGCAGTGAGATCTCCTTGAGGCTTTCGAGGAAATTGATTTAAACAGTAATAATTAGAATATAGGAAGGCACATGTAACAGGATAATAAACGAAAAATCGGCATAACTGAGAATAATACCTATTTTCTTTTTCTTCCACACTTGTTTAGTTATGTTTTCTTTTCCATTACTTTCCTACTTTACTCAACATTTGCTGATTTTTTTGTGGACTCTATACTCAAGTCTTGGTGAAATACAACCAGATCCTATGGGTGTAGAAGATGGCAGTGCTGGTCCAAGTGCAACACCAAAGTTGTAGTGGACGTCATTGCATTATCCTAGTTTCTTCAGTACTATTTGATTCAGTTTTCTTCAGTTATGTACTTACACATTCGATGACTATGAATGTTCTAGTGATTTATTTGGTTCAGCCAATTTCTTATTATATTTCTTATATATATCTATGATGTGATGAGTTGTACATGTTTTATATTGTTCTATGTTTATATGTTGGATGACCAGATCTTGGGTGACTTGTAAATCAACTTAAGTTCCTACTAAAGTGAGGACTCAGGTCAACAATATTTAGCCTGCAAAATGAAAGAGATCACTATGATATTTGGTTGTTGCATGTTTAAATTGAGAAATATGAAAATTGGCATTCTTGATGGTTAGCAAGCATGTGCAAAGAAGATGATATTAGGATATCACTAATACAAATCTAATGCATGTTTATTTCATTGAAAATAAATACAATGGCATCACTCTTCATTGCTCTAGGTTTATTTCATACAACCAATATATTAATCATCGATGAGTTTTTAGGTTTCCAATGTGTACCTCATTGATACCATCTTCTTTCGTTGCTTCTCATTGTTGTTGTTTTCCTCCGTTGTGGAACTAGCTCTTGATCCTATCTAAGCTTTAAGAAGAGATGTTAGGTTCTAATGACATTGTTAACAACAATTTTGCTCTAGTATGGATAGGAGGAAGTGTGAGGAGGCTCATCACTTAGTTGGGCTTTTAGTTAGGGTTTTTTTATCAAGTGTGTTTTGAGTGGAGATGGAGTGCATGAGATCATGGTGTTTTATGTGGTGGTGGGACCCACCAACATGCATTTTTTTGTAGGAGCAATGTGTGAGTAAGCTTTTATGTGATTTCTTAAGTTAAAAAACTTCATTCCATACAATAATATAGGCAATTCTAAACTCAACAATATAATTGCTTAGGGGAAAAGGAAAATTAGATAAGACATGTGATTTGAAAATAAATCACAATAAACTTTGTCAATATAACTAAGTCCAAATTCATAGAAAATCATACTGAACATGAAATAAATTTGGCAGAAATATCCAAATTGTAAGTTTCAAATTGATTTGCATTCGAGCCCACCTTGGATGTAGAGTAAGGTGTTGGAACCATGTTCCACATCTTGTTTTGGTGTTAACATAATTATTTTAAATTAATGTTTACAATTGAATGATATTTCAAATTTTAACGGAGATCAAGGCAAATGAAGAAAGATGACAAGAAGGCAACGATGATGATAGAAGACATCTTCAAGACAAATGCTTTGAGTTATCTTTTAGAATAGTTTTTCTTTTTATTAGAATATATGCCTCTCAACTAATAAATAAGAATTAAATTGTAAAAATCATATAGAGATAAATTAGGACAAAACATTACGATCATTAGATTTATTTCAAAGTTGTTTTGTTCAAAAGGTCGTTCTTCATTTATTAAAGTATTTACAGGAAAAAAGACTAATAAACAAATAAAATGTATCATAAGGTACTTGTTAACCCACAAGTACCGGTACACAAGTAACTCACAAAATCATATGTGAGTTACAGGTTTGAGTTTTTCCATAGAATCAAACCTGTACCCAGAGAGTACCAGTACTCATGATTAGTACTAGTACTGGAGATAACGAGTATTGATACTAATCACGAGTATCGGTACCACTGGGTTACAAATTTATGTTATGTATTTAAAACCTAAATCTGAAAGCAACGAGTACTGCTACTCATGATTAGCACTAGTACCTCATAGGTATTGTTTGTAACAAGTTAATTTAAAAAACAAAATAGTGAGTCACTAGTACCGATACCAGCTAACCATTAGGCAAAATCTGAACGGCTAAAAAATTGATTTTGCTAATATGAACATTGGGATTTAAACCCCAATGTCTAGTAGACGAATCCTTGAGGCCCTAACTCTATAAATAAACCCTTGGACCCTTAGTTTGCATATAGAAAAATATAAGAGAAAATTCTAGAGCTATAATTTCATATTTCCACCTTATTTCTCAAGTAAGAAAAAGAAGCTTGTCATCCACTTTTCTCTACACACTTGCAAGCTCCAAGATGTGTTCCTAAAGCTATTCTCAAGCAATTATGAAGCGATTCACATCTTTCCTAAGCTTCTAAATCGGTAATATCATTTTAATTATTGTTAGGAGGCGTAGGAATTTTTATTGTAAGATTTTATCTTTCTTACACCAGTGCTTGTATTGTATTGAGCTTTTTGTTCATTGTTTTGGTTGGAATAATATAGTTTGTTATACTTGAGTTGAGGTAACCCGTTAATTACCTTGGTTAGTATATTTGGTTTCCTCGAAGTTGAGGGAATCGAGTTAAAAATCCTAAGCTGGGAGGCTTAGGTAGTAGAGTACCCAAATGAGTGGGGAATCACTATACATCTTGCATTCATCTTTGCAGTTTGAATTTTTGTGCAAATATCTTTTATTGCTAATATCCTTTTCTAGAGTATTTGTGCTCATAACTTTAAGATCCTACACAAGGTGTGCATTCACATTTGTGGTCCACACCTTTTTAATACGAATTTTACATGATTTTGTAAATGCGAGTTTTTAATGTCATTGAGATGTGCAAAATCGACCAACTTTTAAATTTGTAAACCTAGATAGTGAAAGTAGCTAGGGTCATCCAAGGAGGCAATTGATAGTTATGGTATTGATATTCTCTCTCTCGCTTTCTCAAATCCTCTTTTCTTTTGTGATTTTTACGAATTTGTGATTTTTAGGCTTTTTTGTAGTTAGGGCAACATAAATAAGTACTACACTTAAGTGATATGAAAAAGAAACAAGTCCTACTTTTCTAAGCTCACCTAGGCAAGTGTGCCTAAGATAATTAGAAAAGTGGTGTGAGTTCACTAAAGTAATTAAAAGCTACAAATTAAGGCACATAAAATTAGGAAAGGCACTTGAAATTGAATTAAGAAGTAATATTTACAAATACTTGGAGAGCTCAATTGTGTGGAGGGGTTCCACACAATTAATCTCCAAGTAGAGGAATGCTTCTACTACAAGAAATGAACACAAAGATAAAAAAGATAGAATAGTCTCCCGAATAATGAAGTTGCCCTCGCTCCAAGTGCAGCTACTCCTGAACTTGAAGAAGGCTTCTTCTTCCTTGAAGTGCTCCTCCAAGGTGGTAAACATCCGCCTCTCTCCTTGCCTAGCCATCCTCCAAAATTCCTCCTTGGCTTGGTTCCAAGGAAGAAGAAACTAGGGTGTAGAGACCAGAAGGGTATGGTAAGGAGCCCTCCTAATGTGCACACCTAACTTTCTCTTCCTTGGCCTTGGGTTGTGTTCTTGGTGGAAGAAATAAAGTAGTCAAGGATGGTTCTAAGGTGGCGATTATGAGGGTATTATATAGAAGTGTAGGAGGGTGGTGGTTATGGTCTTTTTGGAGGGAAGTGAAGGGGTGTATGGATGTTTTTGAAGGAAAATGAAGGGGTGCACGGATGTTTTTGGAGGGAAAAATGGGAGGGAAATGAAGAGGTGCCTATGGGTGGTAGTTATGTGATTTTTGAAGGGAAAAAGGTGGCGCCACTTTATGGTAGAGGTGATTAGAGTAGGATCTAGCTTAGCTATTAGCTAGTAGGAGCTATGAGGAGCTAAGAGGAGCTAACTTGAGTTGCCTTGAGCCTGATAGGAGCTAGGAAGAGTTGATTTGAAGCTTTCTATGGTCTAAACAGATAGCTTAGCTAGCTAGCTTATTGCTAGTAGCTAAACTTTGATGGGTTTAGCTAAAAGGAGCTGACTTGAGCTTGTTTGGAGTTGTGGAGAGTTGTGAGAGTGGCACGTGTTTAACCTACCTACACCGATCTTACTTGGCCTCAAACATAAGATTAAGCGTAATATTGATTGAAAAAAATATGGCACAATAAAAACAATCCCACAATATACATAATGATTTATAAGTGGAAATTGTACCCCTACGGGTAAAAACCACTACCTAAGTCTCCCATCTTAGGATTTTCCCGACTAAGCTCGGCATGTGAATCCATGATCACGTACCACTTGAATGAGGGTGGTACAACCTCTTACAAACCACTTCTCTTTTACCTACAAAGAGAATCACAACAACCTCTAGAATCCCAATACAATGGATCCCAACAAATGAAATGAACGAAATAAAATGAACACAGAAATTAATCCTATGGAACTTCAAGGAATTAAATATGCAAATCGAGTTTTCTTTTTAGAAGCATAGAGCGACGTACTTTTGAAGAGCGTAGAAGAATGAGCACAAATGCACGAAGAATAATTGGAGTGGAAGCGCTTTTTCTCTTTGAAATGCTTTTCAAGGTGTGTTTTGAAATGAGGGGAATGAAGTCCTATTTATAGGTGAAAATGGAGTATTTTTGGAATGTTATAAAAAATCATTCAAACCAAATTAATCGATCAATTTTCATTTTGATCAATCAATTTTTTATTTTGATTGATCAAATTGTGAGAAAATTGGATTTGACCCTTAGGCTAGTTCGGTCGATCAATCTTCCTATTTTGATTAATAAATTGATTTGATCGATTAATTCTAATATTTTGGTTAAGCAATACTATCTAAATGTTTATTTTACGACTTAGAAAATTGTGAAAATATTTTTGTGGTTCCGTACATAATTTCTAGACTCAAACACTTAAATTAAAAGATACATTGACTCTTCGGAATCTTCACTTTGATTAACGTGGAGGCTAATTAACTTGATTTGTACGAGCGTGATCCAAAAAGATTAACTCACAATAAAATATAATTTTGTTTCATCAAAACAAAGGTCTTAGCTAGACTTCTATCTTCTCTTTGTTTTTTTGCCTTTCACATTATCAGGGTTTAGCTGAATTTTAATGTGCCCTCATCCTTGACAAGCAATTGAAATCTATAAGCACATAAAATGATAAGGAAACCTACTAATGCATGCTTAAACCCTAAATGCATGTGAATGCCGAAGTGTAGCCTAATATTGCAATGCAAATGTAGAAATCCTAGGAAATAAGTGTATAATTAGCCTAAGAATAATGATAAACTAAGGTTTATCACTTTCATTTAACCAATTACTAACAAGACTTTAACTTACAAGATATAACCACCAAAAATTTCAATAACCATGTGGACTAAAAGTTGCCACCCAATTTGAGCGTGCATGTTGATGCTATGTTAATGTTAGTGTCAAGCCCCATTGCAAGTCTAATGACCTACAAGGATAATCTATACTTGCACCCCATCTTGAACATAGAGAAAACAACCATATTTGAGTATCCAGACTATAATATAACTTGCTTGAATACAGATGGCCTGTAAGACTTAATTGCAAAAATCATGTGATTTATAAAATGCAATTTTTGGATGTTGCAACACACGAAATCGTAATTGCTTTTAAAATTTGTAATACTTAGATAGTGGACTATCCAGGGTCATCCAAGAAGGCCAATTTGCTAGTCACATGAGATTCTCTCTCTTGCCTCTCAAATCCGCACTTGTATTTTTATATTTTTGATTTTATTGTTTTTAGGGTTTTCAAAACAATCAGGCAACGATAAGCAAAGATAACTATGCTAAACCTATGCCTAAAGTGACAAGAAGAAACCCTTTCTTCTAAGCTCACCCTAGGCAAGTATGCCTAGGGTAATTAGAAGAAAAGGGTGTGTGTGCACTACAATTAACAAGAGAGCACCAAAGACTAAGAGCAATAAATTGAAGGAAAAAATTGGAACTTTTGTACTATTAGCAAAATAGAGGAAAGGTAGCTGAATGCTTGTTACAACAAAACACTAAAATACTAGCTAATACGAAGGATAAAGAAATATGAAGAAGTAAAGTGTCCTCCAAGTGAAGCTTGGAAAGATCTTCGCTCCAAGCTCGGTAGCTCTCGGGCCTAAAGAAGATGCTTCCTTGATCCTTCCTTCAATTGGGTCTCCTCCAACATGCTCCTCCAAGGGTGGAACTCCACCCTCAATATTCCTCCTCAATGCCTGGCCGTCCTCCTTGGATGAAGAACTCCTCCTTGGTGAGGAACAAGGGAGAGAAAGAGAGAGGAAGAAGGCACCAAGGGGGCAACCTACCTTCTTCTCTTCTTCTTCCTTAGGCATGAGGTGTAGTGGATATGGGTAGACTAAAACTAAGGGAGGATGATGGTATGGTGGTGGTTATGGGGGGTAGATATATGAGTGGAGAGGTGGTGGTTGGCATGGCCTAAATGGAGGGCCAAGATTGGTTTTTGGTGGTGGTTATGGGATCTTATGGCCATAGTAAGTTGGTGCCAACCCAAGGGATCTATGTGGTACCCTTTGGTGGTGGAGAGACACCACTAAATTGGCACCAACTTGAGGCTTCTAGAAGGGATCTTAGGTGGCACCAAAAATGGATGGTTGGGATGGCTTGGAGGGGTAGTTGTAGGGTTGAGATGAGGGGTTAGTTTGGCGCCAAAAAGGAGAGGGTGGTTATGGGTATTTTGGTGCCTTTTGGTGGTGGTGGTGGGGTGAAAGGAGGTGTAGTGTTGGCACCAAAGTGGAGTAGGAATAGGGAAGCTGAGGTGGACTTAGGTAGGCCTATTTGGTGGAGCTAGTTAGGTGGAGTTGTAGGGTTAGGATTGGATGCCATGGAAGTGGACTAGCTAAGCTAGTAGATGAGTGGAGTAAGAGGTGGAAGGAGCTAGGGTTTTAGAGATGAGGAGCTGGAAGGAGCTGGGATCAACTGACTTGAGCTAGTTTAAGCTACCATTCAGCTGAGGTGAACTAAATCGAGCTGAGGTGAACTAACTTAAGCTACCATTTAGCTGAGATGAGCTGAATGTGAATGTTCCTGTGGATCTTACTTGGCCACAAACACAATATCAAGTGTGATATCGATTATAATAAAAACATGGCACGAAAGAAAATAATCCTACACTAAATACAAAGATTTATAGTGAAAACCCCTATGGGTAAAAACCACTACCTAAGCCTCTTAGCTTAGGATTTAACCGACTAGGCAATGCTAGTCAATCCACTAATGTACCACTTAAACAAGGGTGGCACAACCTCTTACAAATCACTTCTCTTTTACCAACAAAGAGAAGTCACAAATAACGTTGGGAATTCCAACACAAAGAATCCCAACAATGAAATGAATGAAGTAAAATGAATATAGAAATTAATCCTATGGAACCTCAAGGAATTGAAATATGCAAATTGAGTTTTCTTCTCAGAAGTGCAGAGCGACATGCTTTTAAAGAGAGTAGTAGAATGAGCACAAAAGCACGAAGAAGAATTAGAGTAAAAGCACTTTTTCTCTTTGATATGTTTTTCAAGGTGTGTTTTGAAATGAGAGGTGTGGAGCCCTATTTATAGGGGAAAAGGAAGCATTTTTGGAATGTTAGAAAAAATCATTCGAACTAAATTGGTTGATAAATTTACTTAATTGGTCAACCAATTTTTATTTTGATCGATCAATTTACTTAATTAGTCAATCAATTGCTGATCGATCAAATATTTAATTGGTCGATCAATTGCAAGAAAATCAGATTTGATCGTTAGGTTAATTTGGTCACTCAATATTCTTATTTTGATTGATCAATTAATTTGATCGATCAATTCTAATATTTTGGTTGATCAATACTATCTAGATGTTTATTTTACGATTTAGAAAGGTTTGTCTTTAATCTTGAGGTTCCTTATAGTAATTCTAAACTCAAGAAATATAAAAGAATTACATTGACTAAAGATAATCTTCACTTTGATCCACGTAGAAGATAATTGACTTGATTTATACAAGCATGATCCTAAAAGATTAATTCATAATAAAACATAATTTTGTTTCATCAAAAACAAAAGTCTCAACAGAATGAAGCTAAGGATGAGTTGATCCAACTAGAATGAGCTGGGATCCAATTGGGATGAGCTGGATCCAGCTGATATCAACTGATGTACGCTTCTCCTTTATCTTCTGCCTTCCTGAGTGCTAAGGTTTGTGGAATCTAACTCTCTATCTATCCTTGACACTCAAATAAACTCATAAAAACACAATAAAATGCAATGCATGCCTATCCTATGTGAATGCCTAAATGCAGCTTGAAAACCTATTTACGAAGTTAAAATCCTAAGAGTTAGATCTATTTTAGAGCATACAAATGATGATAAACTAACGTTTATCAAGACTCCATATTACAAGTATGGTTAAGTAACAAAAGGAAAACTACATGTGACAACCTTGAGGTCCTAAAACCTAATACCGACTAATTTCCTTATTTACAGCAAAATAATGTCCACATCCTATGAGTTGCCTCTCCCCTTTTGTCTAAGCTTTGGAACCTCAAGCTTTGTCAAAATCATATAATGAACTATACTAATCTAGTAAGCAATCCATGTTATCAAAGAATGTATATAAAAGAGAGTCAAAGAACTGCATAACAAAAACGTAGAGTATAATATCAATAATGAAAATGGAAGTGTCCTTAAGATTGGGCACACATCTAAAAGCATAGGTTGATTGTGATAGCAAACCTTGGATCCAATGAGAGATGAAGTCAACTAGAGAGCACTTTATTATCAAAGATAACAGGTAGCAAAAGACTATAACAAGTTAGAATAAAAGTATATAACATGAGGTAAGGTACTTGCCATTAGCAAATTCATAACCATATCAAATAAAAATTCAAGTTTTCAATCATTCAATTACTAGCTCTACGAATATGTCATTCCTTTGACAAGAAACCACATATAACCCTCGTAGTAGGGAATCACGTACTACCCCCTTGATGAGATCATATGCCAATATTTACCCTACATTGGTAGGATTTGATCGTTCACTCAATACAGTATGAAATGGAAAAAGGAAGAAGGAAAATAGAAGATGGCAAAAGATGAAAAGAGGAGAAAAGGAATATATCGGGAAATCCAATGGATACAAACGTAGGGTATCATAGGATTAAACAAATGGCTTCATAGACATTTTCAATAATAATAAATTACTTATCCAAATAAAAAATTTGTAGCCTGAACCAAGAATCACATGCAACCCAACCATCAATTGTGGATATCTTCTTACATAAACTTCATTTGTTTTAGGTAGATGTCTTCACTTTCCACAACTTCATTTGTTGCACGTGCATGTTTCTTTCACCACACATGTATATATGCATTTCTATTTTAATCCATTTTCCTATTCATCCTTATCCACTCTTATCCTCATTCAATCTTGTCCTTATCTTCATCCGTTCTCATCTTTATCCTCATCTCATTCTTATCCATCTCCATTCTCATCCTTTTTTTTGTCCTACCTCATGCACTCCCATCTTTATCCAATTATTAAAAATATGCAAATTTGCACTCATAACCAAACCCCTAAAGTTGATGCTATATGAAGTTATTATTATTACGACAGTTAGACAATACATCCCAAATATCTCTCTAGTATTTTTTTCCCCGAAATTTTTGCCAATGCCAAATTGTATGCCACCTCAAATTCACAGCAATTGGTTTCATAGACGAACACAACAGCATGTCAGACATGTTTCTTCGTTTCAGGATAAAAGTTTTTATAATATTAACTGGTGCGATCATAGAATCACCTTAGACGAGTAACACTAAAGCCATTGTTATATGTTGCAACCTGAAATTCATATAGTGGACCTTTCAAAAATAGAATTCATATAACCGAAACTACCACCAGTAGTAACTAAATCTGACAATGTCATCACTTGAATGACAACTTTTTACGTCATGATTCCTGTACGCCGATTGCTAGGACACTAGATAAAATTATAATTTTCGTGTCAGTTATGGTTGGATTTTCCTCAAAGTTTCGACATTGAAAATCAAATATGCAGGAAATATATCATTAGCAAGCTTGAACTATATTGAAAATCAAACAAAAATATCAAACTACCCTCTACAAATATTTTAAATATTCAAGCATCCAAGAACCTTCTTTGAAAGAAATGTATGTTTTCCTGAAATATGAGGGATCAGAAAGCTATCCACTAACATATCTGATCCTGTCTGTTCTGGACAGCATCTCAAGCCAGGTCCTAAAATCCAGATGATGGAGGCTAAGGCAACCAGCAAAACTATTTACAGTACCACATCAAACAGTGAAGTAATGAATCTAGCCAGATACAAAAGCTTCAATCTCATATCTGACTTCTTCCAAGTGATCGTTTATGCTGGTAACAGCATCCTGCACTCCCTTGATTGCTTCCTTCAGGACATTTTCGTATGCTGCATCTGCCTCACTGTCTTCCATGTCAGTTGTCTCGACAGTTCCCTGTGCATGAGCATGTTCCTTACCCAGTTGTCTGCTACACTGGCAGCATTCATGACTTGCAACACGCTCTGAAGGGTGACCACTCTTCTTCAGGAGTTGGATTTTTGCAGTCTTCAAGAGGCAAAAACAAAACACAAACAGAACACCAATAAAAGGATATGTGAAAATCACAAAATCATAAGCCAAGTAAACAATATTTTTTGGGACAAAAATGTGCGAAGGTCAAAATTAAATCTAATTCGATTCTAAGTTAAGTTGCATAAATCAAGTATTTCAAAACGGTACTTGTCAATCCACCAAAATTATCATATTGGTCAACCAACAACAATCCTATTGGTCGACTAATGAGGCCGTTGCTTGACTTACAAGTACTAGATGTGAAAACAGTAGTCGAGAACACCTTTCGTTCACATGTTGGTCAACCAATGTCTTTTAAGTCAAACTCTTGTTGGTCATCTAATATATATTCTCACAAATATCACCGGTGATTTTTGAACATAGGTGCATTATGACAATCTCACCCGTGATTTTTTAATATGACCAGTGCAGTGAATTTTAACACTTCAGTAGTAGTTGGTCGACTGCCAACTCTACTGGTCATCCAGCAACACTTGATTTTACCCAAAAATCTTATTTTTATGATGGAAAAAATATTATATGCCATGAAGAAATCCTAAATCTGAATTTGTAAATTAAAAATTATGGATTAACCAAGGCTCTAATACCACCGTAAGATGGACAATTTGTTCACGACACCGTAGAAGCATGAAAAATAGCCATTTAAAATCGATTTGAGAAATAATTGGATGTTCAAAAAGGCAACTAATCAAGAATCAAAATACACCTGATACCGGAATCACATAAGAACTAGCTTCTAATTTCGAAGTCCGATATAAAAGTTATACCTTCGTGGTGACATAATACAACACCACACATGCAATGCCTTCTACAATAAGTCCTTGTGCAGCCACAGGACCTTCTCAAAAAGCTGATAAGGGCCTCAATGTTGAGAACACCCAACAATTATCATGGATCACGAACCCTTCATGAAGCCAAGACGACCCTCGCCTCGATCCTCCAAGTGCACAAATAGAGACACACCAATAGGATCAAGTTGAAATAAAGAGAGAATCTTATTTTACTAAATCGTCCCTATGTCTCTTTATATAGAGAGACAAGGGAAAAATAACATAATGGGTCCAACACAAAAATAAGTATAATAAATGCCCCCTCATACTAAACGTAACTCAACACTCTCTCTCAAGTTTGAGCATATATATCCACCATGCTCAGCTTGCTTCTACACTTTTCAAACTGGGGGCGAGGTAGTGGCTTGGTAAATACATTAGCAGTCTGATAGTAGAGACAAGACACGTCGTATGAAGTAGACCCTACTGAATCGACTCCTGATACAATGACAATCTACTTCCACATGTTTCATCCTCTCATGAAACATGGGATTATTAACAATATATGTTGCAACCCGATTATCACAGTACATCTCCTTAGTCTCCTGAATTTCAACATGAAGATCTCGTAACGAAGATCTAATCCATATCATCTCGGCTATAGTATGAGCCATAGCCCGGTACTCGGACTCTACACTAGAGCGTGAAACAACACATTGTTTCTTGCTCCTCCAGGTCACCAAATTTCTAGCCACAAATGTGCAAAAACTTGTAGCAGATCGCCTGTCTCCCACATCTCCTGCATAATCTGCATCAAAGTAAGCCACTACTGACATAGAGCCCTTCGCCTTCTGAAATAAAAAGCCTCTGCCTGGACAACCCTTAATGTACCTCGACACTTGCATAACTGCCTACCAGTGAGCATCAATGGGTTTGTTTAAGATCTGACTTAGCTTACCCATTGCAAGGCTAATGTCTGGCCTGGTGATGGTTAGATACAATAACTTCCCAACAAGCTGTCGATAGACCTTTTTGTCCTTAACCTTCACTGTATCCTCAAATAGATGAACTTTAGGATACATAGGAATGTTGGCTTCCTTGGATCCTAGCATGCCTGTTTCCCGAAGAATATCAAGTGCATACTTTCTTTGAGATATCACTATGCCTTGCTTGCTCGTGGTGATTTCAATACCCAGAAAGTATCTCAACTTACCAAGATCCTTCATAACAAACTGACGAGCTAAATACTCCTTCACCTGAGTAATACCATCTGCATCATCACCTGTAAGAATGAGGTCAACATATGTCAATAAAGCCACGATACCAGTACTGGTCTTCCTAACAAACAAGGAATGATTAGAAGATCTCTGCATTACGAACATAGAAAGTGCCTTAGACAAACGTTGAAACCAGGCTCGAGGGCTCTGCTAAGGCCATAAAGTCTTACGAAGTTTGCATACACACTCCCCCTGAACCTCAAAACCAGGTGACTACTGCATGTATATCTCCTCCAAATCGTCATATAGAAAGGAATTTTTAACATCCAGCTGGTGAAGATGCCATCCATAATGAGCCGCAACAGAGACAAGAATACGGACCGTGGAGAATCGTGCCACAGGGGAAAAAGTGTCAAAGAAATCTACTCCATAAGTCTAGGTAAATCCTTTGGCTACATGGCGAGCCTTATACCTAGAAATAGGCCCATCAGGGTTGTATTTCAAAGTAAAGACCCATCTGGCCCCAACTAAGTGTGCACCAAAAGGAAGAGCAGATAACTCCCAGGTCCCTCTATTAGTGAGCACAGACATCTCCTCTTCATGGCCGCCTTCCAATGTGGGTGTAGAAAAGCCTGTTGATAGGAGGTAGGTATCTCTGTACTAGATATTGCAGCTATAAAAGCATGAAATTCAGTCCAAGAGAGCCTACAGAGACAACACTGCTAGCAACACGATATTGTGCATAAGATCTCAGAGCCTTTCCGATAGCAATGGGAATATCATCATCTGTTGATAGAGAGAGGGACCTTGAAGACACATGAGTAAAAGAATCATCAGTATCTCCAATACATACCTAAGCAGAGGACGATGGTGGCTCAGTGGGCACTGAAGAAGAGGGTTGTGTCCTCTCTTTATACGTAACTGGCAGCTGATATGTAGCACCCTTAAATATCTTCTCATCATGTGGTACAGGTCTGAAAGTGCCCACAATATGTTCTATAGTAGATACACCACTACTATAAGAGAAGTCCTCCAAGGCTATAGGAGGTACAAGCATAGGAGCAGCCACCTCTATCTCTCTCAACTAATGATCAGAGGCAGAAAAATAAGGAATAGACTCATGAAAAGTCACATCCGCACTCACATAGTGTTTCTGATGTATGGGATCAAAACACCTGTATCCCTTTTGCGTGCGTAAGTATCCCAGAAATACACACTTAATCGCCCTTGGTGCCAATTTATCACAACCAGGCCCAAGGAGATGTACAAATGCCACACACCCAAATGTCTTTGGTGGCACGAGAAATAAATCTACATCAGAATATAAGATACTCCATGGAATCTGCTCATGTAAAACAAAAGAAGGGAGCTTGTTAATGAGATAACAGGAAGTAAGAACCGCATCTCCCTAGAAACTATGCAAAACACTATTCTGGATAAGTAGAGCTCTAGATGTATCCAGAATATGGCGGTGCTTTCTTTCAGCTATCCCATTCTGTTGCAATGTATGAGGAAATGAGGTCTGATGTATAATACCCAATAATCCATACAAATCAATCAATTTCTTTGTACAAAATTCTAATAAATTATCTGTTCGAATTTTCTTAATGCATACACCAAATTGATTTTTCACTAATATCACAAACTGTTGAATCAAAGAACCAACTCCCGATTTATTCTTCATTAAAAAGGTCCATGATAGACGTGAAAAATCGACAAATAACAAATAATATCTATAATTCTGACAGTCTGCCACACGGCTAAACCCTTAGACGTCACAATGCAGCAAATCAAAGTAGAACTAGTAGACTGGATAGATGCTAAAAAACTAGCACGATGATGCTTTCCTAGCTGACACGTATCACACTGAATCTTCATGGCATGAGATAAGTGAGGAATGACACGGCGTAGCTTGTCCAGTGAAGGATGCCCTAGTCTTTTGTGCCACTGCAAGGCACTCCCTACAGTAGTCATCTGACAGGCTGCAGCAACTGGACTCTGAAGTAGCCAATACACACCCCCCTCCTTAATGGTCACCACCAATCGCCCTCCCCGTCATACAGTCCTGAAAGATGCATCCAACAGCGTCAAAAACAACACGACAATTCAACTACCTGGTAATAGAACTAACAGATAGTAGTTGCATTGCCATGTCTGGCACATAATATGTATCAACAAGATGCATGGAGGGTGTAACAGGTACCCCTCCCTTACCACAAATGGGGGCATGCCTACCGTCTGCCAACTGTACTGAATGTTCTTGTGATGTCTTCTGTAATTCCCCAAAACACTGAAAGATGCATCCAACAGCGTCAAAAACAACACGACAATTCAACTACCTGGTAATAGAACTAACAGATAGTAGTTGCATTGCCATGTCTGGCACATAATATGTATCAACAAGATGCATGGAGGGTGTAACAGGTACCCCTCCCTTACCACAAATGGGGGCATGCCTACCGTCTGCCAACTGTACTGAATGTTCTTGTGATGTCTTCTGTAATTCCCCAAAACACTGAAAATTTCCTGTCAAATGGTCAGATGCACCAGAATCAATCAACCATGACCCTTTCGTACCTGATGCAGATGCATAGGCTACAGTGCTGGAGGATTGAGGCCGCTCATGAGTCAACTGTGCTAGCCGCTGCACAACTGCATCATAGTCTGCCTCTGTAAGAGATACTATCCTAATGCCCACACCTGGAGATGCTGTAATAGAAGCCTGGTTGGCAACAGTAGGACGGCCAAGTTTATTCCAACACTTAGCCTCAACATGGCCAAGCCTGGCACAGTAAGAACATGTAGGCGTGCCCCGACCACCATCAGTCCTACCCCTGCTTTTAGCACAAAGAAGCCTGCACGACCACCACGAATGCTAATAGCAGCATGAGCCGAGGATGTGTTGGTGACAATAGCATCATGAGTAGGCTGAATTTACATCCTACTCAGCCTCCTGTAAATCTCTTCAATAGGAGGAAGCTCAGAGAGTCAGAATCTGCGAATAAGCTGCAGAATAGTGATCACTCAGCCCTGTAAGGAACATGTGGGCTACAAACTCCTTCCTGTGATCCATGCATGTAAAAGTACACATCAATCTACATGCATTATATCTCTCCAATAATCCCTTCATAGTGGAGTAATACTGAGACAGACTCATCTCTTCTTGCTTGAGATGGCATAAGTCATAGTGGATCTGAAATACTTGAGTTGAATTCAACTCATGTGAATAAGCCGTCTTCAAGCCATCCCACATCTCTTTGGCAATGCTGTAAGACATAACTTCACCACCAATCTTTGGAATGACGCTATTCAAAATCCAAGCTCTCACCATAGCATCATCCTGATTCCAAGTCGCATATTTTCCTATTTTCTGCTCCGATGGTGCTTCCATAAGCACATTCTTCTTCTCATGACCTTCCACAATAACAAGAAAAGTCTGAGACTAACGAGGGTAATTGGTCTCATCTAATTTAAAGAAGGGACTCTTGTACACCCCGTTTTCTGTATTCTATCCTGAAAACACCTCAGAACAGTCTGACGTAGACATAGGACTCCAAACACACAAGAATAAGCCCAAACAATAGGTCTGAAATCCTGAATAAAACACCAACAAACTTGAGGAATACACACCCCACAATCCACAGGCCAAAGAACAGCACTTCACTAAGGAATACACACCCCAAAAACCATTTACTACGGGGAATACACACACCAAATTAGATCAAAAGATCAAGAAGTTCATACCACCTGTAGGAAGATTTTTTTGATTCAAATCCTCATCCCCGAGGAGAGAGATCAAGAGCAGCAGGCAGCAGCGGTGATCAGGAGGTGGTCCTGCTGCAACGGGGCTGCAGCAAGCGACAACAGGAGCGTTACGACCAGTCACTGCAGTGCAGTGGCGAGCGCTGCAGTAGGAGTGGCTGCTGGCAGTGGCAGCAACGCTACAACTAAGTGCTGCGGCGCGGTGACGAGCGCTGCAGCTAGAGTGGTTGCTGGCGGCGGCAGTATGCCGTGACTCGGTGTTGCGGCGCGGTGGTGAGCATTGCAGCAAGGTGACGAGAGGTGGCTGGTGCACCCCAATTAGGCACTGCAGCAGGCGTGAAGAACTAGTTGCAGCAATGGCGACGTCGGTGCTAGTGCTACTGCGGTGACGATCCAATGTCGACGTGGCCGTCGGTGGTGGCAGCTGTAGCTCCCGGCGAGAGGGCTTAACGTAGGGTTAGGGTTTTTTTTTTTATGGAGACCTCAACCTGGTGCTCTGATACCAAGTTAAAGTAAAGAGAATTTTATTTTACCAAGCCATCCCTATGTCTCTTTATATAGAGAGAGAAGGGAAAAATAACATAATGGGTCCAAAACAAAAACAAGAATAATAAATGCCTCCTCATACTAAACGTAACTTAACAGATCACAAACAAGCAATCCCAATACTTATTAGTCAACAAGTCTAGGCGTTGGTCAACCAATAACAATGTCAGTCTTTCCACAGAGGCATTGGTCTTCCAACAACACTTCTTGTTGGTAATGTTGGTCTTCCAACAATTGAAGAGCTAATTGTCCACCACTCTTGTTGGTTGACCAAGAACAAGAAGAGAAGGGAGGTAGGGAACGCAAATCCTCTTCTATTCTTCTATCTGGCAATAGTAGCTCTCTTGGACATGAAGTAATTGTTGATTAGGTCTTTTGGCCTTACCTTTAGGAGATATTTATAGGGAATCCTAGTAATCCTAATATGGTGACAGCCATTGGATCAAATCTAATGGTTTGAATTAAATCCTAATTGATCATTTGCATAATTAACCCTTTAACTAATTTAACCAGTTAAGTTTTAGTACTCAAAATGTATTTACTTTCTATTCAAATCCTTTTGGATCAAGATCAAACCATTTTAGCTTAATTAAATGATAAATCAAATACTATTTAACTCTTTAAATAATATTTGATTTCTCTACAATTAGGAACACACCAAAATCATTATTAGCTTCATCACACCAATAATAAAACATTTAGGATTTAGGATTTATGGAACTATGCCTTCTTTAGGTATTCCAAAATACCCATGAATCATTTACACTGGAAGACTTGTGCAACCGTGAGGATTATTCCCAAATGCACAGTCATCTATACGAAGGCTTATATATATTCGTTTTCTCCTTGTATAATTGAGACGTGAACGAAGACCAAATTCTTTCCAAAAGGACTGGCTTCTTTTTCATGTATGGGTTTAATCAAAACCCGTATGACCATAAATAGATTTTCTTACATCCCAATATATGCGGAGTGAGCCTATGTCTTAAGAACCACTATGTACACCTACAATAGTAGACCGTGTGATCCATTCAAGAGATCATGCATCTCCTATGCTCTCACATACACACCAACTTTTTCGTCTCAACGTCATGGTGAGTGCATTGATAATCAATCCACCAAATGTGTATATTCAAGCACATGGACACAACTATCTCACATTAAAGGATGTGTCTTCTCCATGATAGTAATAAGAGGACTTACATCTTTGTCCCATCGAATCAACCCCTTGACTCAACCTGTGTGAAAGCCCTAAATCTCAATTCCTATGTAAAGAGTGTGCATCAAGGGCATCTATCAGGTAATAGTCTCTAGAGAAAATTACCATCTTTTCTCAAACTGGAGACAACTATTGAATGTCATGACAGTTCTTGATAACTTATCAAAATCCTCGATCCAAACCATTTGAATCTTTGATATCTGTCATAGGTTATATCAATATGGCAACAGTACATTCTCCTGTACTAAGGGGTCCAACTAACCACATTAATGTATCTATGCAAACTAACATTCAAATCCGAATCACTAATCAAGTGATTTCCACTCAGGTTGGCTGCCAAGGGCACACAATTCCAACATTAAGGAGCTCTGAAGTGCTATGATGAGAGACAAGATTGAAGCATCCTTGTTTTTATAAATAAGGCAAAAGATAAAACAAAGTTGCTAAAGGGACTGGTTGAGAAGGCCATTGATAATCTCCTAATATTTGCACAAGGGGTGGCTGGAGACATCACTCTACAGGGAATGAGAGAATGAAGAGGTTTAAGTGCAAGGCCTAAGAGCAAAGAAGATAAAAGTTTAAGCAAGATGTTGTAGTGGCAGTGAAAGAAAAGGCATAAGCCCTAAATGAGTAATAGAATAGGTAAAAGCTAAGTTGACCTACCTTAAGGAAATTAAGTGATGGGAGTTAGAATATCCAAGGTTATTTTAAACCAAATCCTTCACTAAAGATGGGGAGAATAGAGGATTGGAGTGGGAATACAATTCCAAGAGGGTACAAAAATTTGGCCAAGTTCGACTTACAAATTGTTGGAAAAGAAAGAAGTATCTTATTTCTGATAAACGTCAGTATATCATCATTCTTATGACCTAAAATAGACCGAACTCTTAGGTTTTTAACTCTACAATGGGTTTTAGGTTACATTTTTAGGCATTCACCTAGGTTAGGCATGTATTGCATTTTATTGTCATTTAATGCATTTACTTGAGTGTCAGGAATAAGCAGAAAGCCAGATATCATAAAATCCAGACATTCTAGAAGACAGAAAAGAAAAAAGCTCATTTCAGCTAAATCCTAGCTAAGTCCAACTCATCATAGCTAGATTCCAACTCCACTAGCTTTGATTCCAACTCCACTAGCTCAGTTCCAGCACAACTTAGTTGAGGTTAACTCATTCTAGCTCCAATCAGTTCATTGAAAGCTCAAGCTAGCTCAACCTAGTTGACACCAACTCACTTCAACTCCAGTCCAGCTCTCCCCAGCTCCACTTAGCTCATGGCAACTAAACGCCTTCTAGCTTAGCTACTACTTGACAACTTAGTAGCTAAGCTAGATAAGGAGTCTACAAGAGAAGCAAGTCCAGCTCAACCCAACTCTAGATTAGTTGACTCTAGCTCAACTCAGCTCAACCTACTCAATTTAGCTGTTAGCAGAAGAATTAACTAGCTAAGTTGAATAGCTGAGTTCTTGAGAAGACCTCTTCAATCAGAGTCAGCTCCTGGAAGTTTTCTTCAACTCCAGACTACCTTCAGTCAGCTCCTAGCCACTTCACCTCAGCTCCTCCACTATTACCCTACTAGCTAGCTAGCTTAGCTCAACTTAGCAGCTCCTTTTTCTCCATGGCCATCCACCTTAGCTACTCCACCTTCTCACATTGGCACCAATTTCATTAACCACCACCACCACTTGCATCTCTTCAAGGTGGCGCCAAACTAAGCCACCTCTTCACCAAATAACTACCCTTAACTCCCCTTAAGTTGGCGCCAAAACATACGTGCATCTCCCCATTCTGGCACCAACTAAACCTAGCCCTTCATCACATAACCACCTCCACATGTAAGCACCCTAGCCCTTCCTACTTTCCACGCCAAACCTAACCCCAACTACACACCAAATTGGCACCAACCCCTGTTAATCACACCTCCATGCACCTCTTCCTATGGCACCAATTAGCCTTCATCCTTGATCCTACAACTACCACCTCAAGGCCACATCCCAACCCTCTATAAACCTCCACGCCAACCCTTAACCCTAAACCCACCTAAAAATGGTGCCAACCCTACTCAACTCACCCATAACCACCACTCAACACAACCCTACAATTGGCGCCAACCCTAATCCACCTTCCATCCATTAACCACCATCTGAACCTTAATCCTAGCCACTCATTTAAACCATGCCACCCTTAACCTTAGTTCACACCTCCCCCCCCTTCCTACTATAAAAACACCACTAACTACCCAATTCAAACTCACCTTTGGCTAGAGTTCATGTGCACATATCCCACCTATACTCTACCCCATATTCGGCCAAGGAGAAGCAAGGGAGAAGATTAAGGGGGCATACACCCGCCCCTTATTGCCTTCATCCTCTTCCCTTCTTCTACCTTGTGTCCACGCCAACCAGGAGGTCAAGACATCCAAGGAGACGACCAGGTAGGAGGAGACTTGAGGGTGGAATTTGTCCACCCTAGGAAGAGCCAGGAAGCAGGCCATCTAGGCTTGCAAGGAGGGACGTCCAGGAGGAGGACTTCCTTTTAGTTCTGGGGCGATCAGAACCGGAGCAAGAATTTCGAGCAGCATCTTCAAAATCACTAAGCTTTCTCTTGTAGCATTTTCATTTTGTTGTAGTTGGTGCTTTGTTTTTGAGATTACAAGTGAGGAACCCTTCCCACTTGTGAGCTCTCCACATTTGTAAAACAATTTCTCTATAAAAAGCATTCTTCTACTATTTGGCTTCTGTTTGATTTTTGTGTTCTTGCTCCTCCATTATCCCAACTCTCCCGTACCTGGAGTGAGCTAGAGAAGCAAGACACTTGTTGCTTTCAATTTAACATTCCAGCTTTCTTTTTCTCCGCATTTATTTGACAAGTTTTTTCCCATATCAAAACCCTAAAAAAATTACATACATAAAAATAAAAAAGTTAAATTCCGTGTCGCAAGCAAGAATTAATTGAAATTGCATTTCTACCTCCCTTGGGACAACCCGAATACTCTCCGAGTACTTGACTATTATAAATTTCAAAAGTGATTGGATTTACATGTTGCAACGATATCTTGTTAGCTTATGTTGTGTGGTCATTTATTTTTCTTATTGTAAGGGTTGTGTTTTATCCCTCAGGAATGTTCCTGTACTTTTGACTCTATGATCTCTCTATATAAGAGAGCCATAGGATTTTTAATGAAACTAAGTCATTATAACCAATCCGGCATCAAAGCATCGATCCTAGACCGTGGCTCTAGGTATCTCACCCCTCACAGCCTCCAAAACCTTAACCACCAAACCCTAATTGTCTCTCCCTCGTGAGCGACAGCAACTCTCGGCGAAGCTCCGACGACACACTGCAGCACGTGTGGTGGTGTTGCGACGGCGTGAGTAACCTTGTAGCACCAACAGTGGCACTTGCGACAGCGCTTGCGGCGGCGCTTGCGGTAAGCTTAGGGGCTCTCCTCGCCTCTAGCAGCGACACTGCAACATCTAGGTTGATCGTAGTGATGCTGCAACGACTTTAAGGACCCTCCTAGCCTTCGGCGGCGGTGCTACAACACCGAGGGCCACTCGCGGCAATGCTGCGGTCCCTTGGAGGTCTATCTAACCTCCAACAGCAACTTGTTAAGCCTGCGGCAGCACTACAAGTGATCGATTTATCCCTAGCGACCGTGGTTGATCGGAGGCGGTGAAACAACAGCGACCGTGCGTTGCAGACAGTGATCTGCGGTGGCTGTTAGCAGCATAAATCGATAGGGAGGAGGTACGCGATGATCTGATCCCTGTGCAGTGATTGTGAAGGGGTTTTTGCCCTGATCTAGGAATGTAAGTTCACGATGTAGGTCTGAATCTATTTGATTTCAGACTTGTGGATGATTTCGTGGTGATAAAAGCTTGATCAAGTCTTCCGGATTGCGAAGATGGCTTCAAATGATCAGTATGAGGTTATTTTCGGGCTCTGTTTCTGGCACCGAGGTACTCAAGAACCCTTTCTTTGGTCATGTAGTTAAGTTGGATGAGACTAACTACCCGCGGTGGTTCCAGACCTTTCTTATGACCATCAGGGGTCATAAAAAGAGCCATATTCTTACGGATCCGAAACCTGAAAACAAGATAAGCACAAATGCTAATTGGGATAGCGACAATGCCATAGTTTGTGCATGGCTAATGCAAACAGTTATTCCTTGCATAGGGGATGAGATCATGTACTACACTTCTGCAAAAGAGATGTAGGAGTCTTTGCGTGATACCTATTCACATGCCAAGAACTCCACACGAGTTTTTTAGGTCTTGTATGACCTTTTCTATCTACGTTAGGAAGGATGCACGCTGTCGCAATATTACTCCCTCATGAAGGAAATGTTCGAGAGGCACTACTCCTACCTACCAGGGTGTGCCTGTGAGTCCTGGAGGAGTTTTAGGAGACAATTGGATTTTTCTCTTTTCTTGGATGGCCTTGGACCTGAGTATGCGACAGCCAGAGATCAGATCCTCACTACTCCTGAGCTTCCTACCCTGAAGGAAGCATATAGTAGACTCAGCAGAGTTACAGTACGCACTCCTACTCTTGACACTGTTGCTCAGTCGTCTGCACTGGCTACGATCTCTAGATGTGGCAGGAGTACTACTTACCTTGCACGTGGTCGTGGACATGGACACTCTTTTGGTACACGTACCAGGACTTTGTGTACTTACTGTGGCAAACTTGATCACGCTGAGACTACATGCTGGCAAAAGCATGGTAGGCCACCTATGGCCAATCAGGCAGGCAGCTGCGATCTCCAATGCAGCTCTTCCTACTTCTGATATTAGCTCCTTAAGCATTGAGGTTGAGACCTTGCGGCGACAGCTTGCTCAGTTGACTCAGGCGTCCTCTCATATTCTGGACACTGCAGCTATGGCTTCCTCTTCAAAGACACCTGCGACTGGTATGTCGTCACTTTTGTCTTCTGGTAAGTGGTTAATTGATTCTAGTGCATCCAAGCACCTATGTGGCGACCGAGGCTCTCTCTTAGTTAGCACTTGTTACACCTGCTAGGACAGTACAGATAGCTAATGGTGACACTTGCAACTTGTTGGCAAGGGAGAGATGTTTTTATCTCCTACTTTGAGACTTGCAGATGTCTGTTATGTACCTGATTTTCCTTTGAGTTTATTGTCTGTTAGCAGCATCACTAGAGATTTGAACTACCGAGCTATTTTTGATGCATCCTCTTGTGTCTTGTAGGACAAATTCACTGGGAAGATGATTGGTGGACGTGAGGAATATGGGATGTACCGTCTGAGCCATAATGCTTTTGCTGCCTCTGCTACCCAGGGCCTTGCTTTTGCTAGATTTCCTCTCCAGTGGCACCACCACCTTGGCCATCTTCCCATTCATCGCCTCAAACATGTTCTACTGCACATCCCCTCCACTACTACCCTCACCTGTGATGCTTGTCAACTTGGCAAGCATCATAGGGCTAATTTTTCCAGTTCTACTTCTGTTTCACCTATTACTACATTTGATTTGATTCATATGGACGTGTGGAGTCCTAGTTGTACTTCTGGTCAACTTGGGAACAAATATTATCTTGTTTTAGTTGATGACTTTTCTCGTGTTTCTTGGATGTTTCACTTGAAAAATAAGTTCGATGTAGGAAAAATTATTGAGAACTTTGTCAAAGAAATAAGAACTTAGCATTCTTATTTGGTAAAGTGCTTTCGTTCTGATAATGCCTTGGAATTTTATACTTTGCATTTGCATAATTTCTTTTCTAGTTGTATCATTATCCATGAGACAGGTCCTCATTCCTCTTAGCAAAATGGTGTTGCTGAGAGGAAACATTGTTATATTCTTGATGTTGCTCGCACTTTGTTCATTCACCATTCTGTCCCCTCTCTATTGAGGTGACGCTGTTTTGACTGCTTGTTTTTTGATTAACCGGATCCTAATGTTACATTGCATGTACGGATTCCTCTTTAGGTCATGTATCCTGATCGTCCCTTGTTTCACGTCACTCCTCAAAGTTTCAGTTGAGTTGCCTTTTCCCATTTGTTAGGACCAGGTCAAAATAAACTAGCATCGAGAGCAGTCAAGTGTGTTTTTCTTGGGTATACCCAGACACAAAATGGGTATTGGTGTTTTGATTTGCTCACTTCTCGGTACTATGTTTCAACGGATGTTGCCTTTCAGAAGGTTGTACCTTTCTTTTCTGCAACGGCTGCTGAGATGCCTCCTGAGGGTGGTATGGTGCCTATACCATATTCTCCCATTCGCTTTGGGAGCTTTCCCGAGATTCATGTCCCCACCACACCACCACCACCTCATGCTACGCATCCTTTTCCACACCGAACTGGGCCACTTCAAACTTATCTCTGCCCTCATGCTACTTAACAAGGACCCCCATCCTCTCTTTCACCATCGGCTTCTCAGGTGAGTCCTTTAGGCACTGACGTATGTTTGCCATGTGATGGTCATAAGGACAGGACAAGTGATGTGTCAGGCGATGATCTCGACCTTCTGATAGCCATTCGAAAGCAATCACGAACTTACACTACTTATCCCATAGCGGGAGCACTTGCTACTGATAGTCTAGCTCCTGGATTTACTGGATTTACTCAGGCGTTAGCTACTACACAGATTCGAGCTACTTATCGTAAGGCCATGCTTGATCCAAAATGGCAGGCAGCCATGGAGGATGAGATGGTCGCTCTTAGAGGCCGTGGGACTTGGGAGCTTACTCCAGCTCCTGATGGCGCTGCACTCGTTAGCTGTTGATGGGTATTCACTGTGAAGTTCAATCCTAATGGTGGTGTCGCTAGGTACAAAGCCCGCCTCATGGCAAAGGGGTTCACCCAGACTTATGGGGTGGACTTCTTTGACACATTCTCCCCAGTTGCCGGACTTCCCACAGTCTAGGTGCTAATTACAGTGGCGGTTCAGTTAGATTGACCCTTTGCACCAGTTAGATGTGAATAATGCATTCCTTTATAGTGATCTCTAAGAGGAAGTCTATATGCAGCAGCCACCTGGCTTTGAGAGTCAAGGGGGTGTGTATGCCGATTACGGAAGGCTATATATGGCCTCAAATAGAGTCCCAGAGCATGGTTTCAGATATTGTCACAGGTTGTAAAGGTAGCTAGATTCAGGAGATCGATAGCTGATTTCACTTTTTGTCAAGAGGACTAGATGAGATACTGTGGTACTTATTGTTTATGTTGATGATTTGATCATAGGGGACGATGTGTAGGGTATTGCTGCGGTTAAGCGCATCCAAGCAGAGCAATTTGTCATGAAAGACCTGGGGGCTTTACGGTATTTCCTTGGTATTGACGTTGCTCGTAGCAAAAACGGTGTGGTCTTGTCTCGGTGGAAGTATGCTTTAGATATTTTGTAAGAGGTTGGTATGCTTGAGGCCAAGAAGGCCAATATTCCTCTAGACCCCAAAATACTACTCTATGATAAAGATGCACAGGTGGTGAACAGCAGGCAGTACAGATAGCTTGTGGGCAAGCTGCTGTATCTTACTATCACGAGGCTGGACATCTCCTTTGCAGCTGGGAGACTGAGTCAGTTCATGGCCAAGCCAACACATCAGCATTGGGATGCAACATTGATAGTGCTTCGATATGTCAAGAAGGCTCCTGGGAAGGGTCTCTTCTTCTCAAAGGGGTCCTCTATGACGTTGGTTGGCTACTCAGATGCAGACTATGCCAGATGCCATGAGGATTGCAAATCCACTACTGGGCTCTGCACCTTCTTAGCAGGAAATTTGATCACGTAAAGGAGCAAGAAACAGGGCACAGTTGTGAGATCCAACATTGAGTACAGAGCTATGGCTCAGACGACTGCTGAGATGATGTGGGTCAAATCCTTGCTTGTTGACTTACAAGTGCAGTTTTCTAATCCCATGGAGATGTGATGTGATAATAGAGCAGCTACCTTCATTGCCAACAACCCAGCATTTCACGAGAGGACGAAGTATGTTGAGATTGACTGTCACTATACCAGGGACATTATCCAAAAGAGGTTGTTATATACCACTTCTGTTGCATCTAAGGAGCAGACTACTAATATTTTCACCAAGCCCTTGGCCAGATCTTCATTTAATTCTTGTATGTCCCAGCTGAGCACGATGATATTTATGCTCCAGCTTGAGGGGGAGTGTTAGCTTATGTTATGCGGTCATTTATGTTTCTTCTTATTATAAGGGCTATGTGTGTTTTATCCCTCAGAGATATTCCTGTACTTCTGACTCTACGGTCTTTCTATATAAGAGAGCCTTAGGGTTTCTAATGAAACTAAGTCATTACAACCAATTATCTAAAACCCATTTTGTTTACAAATTACGAAAATTCGGTATCAATTTCTCAAAGAAATCCTAGCCCTCATTATGTAGAAAGAGGTGCTAGGTAAAGCATAAGGAGGTCCAATAATAAAACAAAAAAAATAACATAACCCCCTACTAACTTTAACACTCCCCCTTAAGCTAGAATATATATATCATGCATGCCCAGCTCGGTACATAGGAAATCATGACGCTTTTATGGAAGTTCCTTGGTGAAAATGCCTGGAATTTGCTACTTTAAAGTAGTAGAGGTGCAAATCTTTCCTGTAGTAATCATGTCGCTAACAAAATGACAGTCCACCTCAATGTGCTTGGTACACTCGTGGAAGAGGATTGAAGGCAATAAATGTAGTTGAGCGATTATCATAAAACATTTGACACCGAGAGTGAGACCTAGATCCCTAAATCATCCAGCACATGGACAAGCCACATGACTTCACATGCAATGTGAGACATGGCACGGTACTCAGCCTCTGCACTGGATCTAACAACCATTGTCTGTTTCTTACTTCGCCAAGTAGCAAGATTGCCATTAAGAAAGGTGGCATAGCCTATAGTTGGCATCCTGTCTTCCACTAACCCGACATGGTCAGCATCATAGGAGCCATGTAAATCTACATGCCCATTATTCTTCACTTAAAGACCCTTTCTAGGATTCCCTTCAAGATACCTAAGAATAAGACAGCCTACCAATGACTGTAACGAGAATTCTGTATGAAACGAACGACAAAAATTGATATCAAGCCTGGTGACCGTCACATAGAAAAGCTTGCCCACAATGCATTTGTATATCTTGTCTTCAAACATAGGGCCATCTTCTTCACTTAGCTACCCTTGTGGTTCCATTGAAATGGTGGAAGGTTTGGTTCCTAGCTAACCCATCTCCTCAAGAAGTTCCAGAACATACTTCCTCTGAAGAGTACCATCCCACTTGAATTCCTAACAACCTCAATGCCCATAAAGTACCTCAAGGTCCCCAAGACGTTTGTAACAAAAGTGGTCTGCAGAAAGTGTTTGGCCTCTTATATCCCAGTGACGTCATTGTTGGTGCAAGGGCACCACGATCGTCAATTTTGATGATAACAAAATCTTGTATTTTAACTTGCATTTAAGTTTAAGATTTCAAGATAATTGCAAATGGATATAAGTGTGAAAGACCTCAGAGCTCGCATCCATGGTGGATTGGAGGAGCTCGTTGGAGGAGCTTCGCGAGGAGCAAAAGCTTGAAGAAGGAGATGAAGAATAAGATAGATATTCTATTCATGTATTCTTTGTTTTATTATTCCTTGTGTTTATTCTTTCTTAGATGCATGTTAAAGAAACTCAAAGTATCAACATTGTAGTCCTAGGAACATTTACTAGACCCTAGGATACTTAGGTTTTTCGTAGAAGACTTAGAAAAATCATAATAGGCTTCAGACAACTTTATCAGATGTCTAATATGATAATCACACGTCCGATAGTGAACTTTAAGATGTCTGAATGTTGAATCAGACGTCCAAACTTTTAGGGCTGGTCTTAGAACTTTCTGTCTGTTAATTTCAAACGGCCAACCCTCAGTCCAGACGTCTTAGTAGACATCTGATGACTTTACCAAACATCCAATTAGTGGAATGTTAGCTTAAAAAAATATCGTTGAGATTTTGACCTTTGATCTTCTATCAGACATCCTTAGAGGACTCCAAACATCTGATCTTTTTCTCAGATGTCTGATGACCCTGTCAGAATCATTAATAATTCTGATTACGACTTGATTTGCCTTGAGTTGGTTGAAAGAGTTCAAGTTTATTAGAAACCCTAGGCCTCTTTATATAGAGAGGGACCAAAGGACTAAAAGTACATGAATGTTCCTGAGGGACAAGGACTATTATAGCCCTCACAATAAGATGAAACAAAATAAGCTAAAATACACCAACACTCCCCGTCAAGCTGGAGTGTAGATATCTATCATGCTCAGCTTGGACATACAAGTATTAAATGAAGATCTAGCCAAGGGTTTGGTGAAAAAATCCACCATCCACTCCTCAGATGCAACAGAAGTGGTGTATAGCAATCCCTTCTGAATAATGTTCCTGGTATAGTGATAGTCAACCTCAACATGCTTCGTCCTCTCGTGAAATGCTAGGTTATTAGCAATGAAGGTGGCTGCTCTATTATTACACCTCATCTCCATAGGGCAAGAAAACTGCACCTGTAGATCAACAAGCAAGGATCTGATCCACATCATCTCAACAGTCGTCTGAGCCATAGCTCTATACTCAGACTCGACACTGGACCACACAACTGTACCTTATTTCTTACTCCTCCATGTGATCAAATTCCCTACTAAGAAGGTGCATAACCCAGTAGTGGATTTGTGATTCACGTGACATCCAGCATAGTCTGTATCTAAGTATCCAACTAATGTTATAGAAGACCCCTTGGAGAAGAAAAGACCCTTCCCAAGAGCCTTCTTAACATATCTAAGTACCATCAATGCCGCATCCCAATGCTGACGTGTTTGCTTGGCTATAAACTAACTCAGTCTCCCAATTGCAAAGGGGATATCTGGCCTTGTGATAGTGACATACAATAGCTTGCCCACAAGCTATCTATACTGTCCACTGTCGACTACCTGTGCATCCTCATCATAAAGTAGCATCTTGGGGTCCATAGGAATATTGGCCTCCTTGGCCCCAAGCATACCAACCTCGTGCAGAATATCTTAAGCATTCTTCCTCTAAGACAAGACCACGCCCTTCCTACTACGAGCAACCTTGATTCTAAGGAAATACCGTAGGACCCCCAAGTCCATAACAAACTGCTCTGTAAGGATGCGATTGACCTCAGCAATGCCCTGCTTATCATCCCCTCTGATAATCAAATCATCAACAAAAACAAGTACCACAGTACCTTGTGGAGTCCTCCTGACAAAGAGTGAAAAATCAGCTGTCGATCTCCTAAATCCATCTGCTTCAACAACTTGTAACAACCTCTGAAACCAGGCTTTGGGACTCTATTTTAGGTCATATATAGCCTTCCGTAACCGGCATACACACTCCCCCTATCTCTCAAAGCTAGGTGGCTGCTGCATATAGACTTTCTCTTGGAGATCATTATAAAGGAAGGCATTCTTGACATCTAGTTGATACAAGGGCCAATCCAGCTGAACTGCCACTGCAACCAAGACCCGGACCATAGGAAGCCTGGCAACTGGTGAGAAGGTGTCAAAGAAGTCAATCCCATAAGTCTGGGTAAACCCCTTTGCCACAAGGCAGGCTTTGTACCGAGCAACACCACCATCAGGGTTAAACTTCACAGTAAATACCTACCAGTAGCCAACAACTACAATACCATCAGGAAGTGGGGTTAGCTCCTAAGTCCCACGACCTCGAAGAGCGACCATCTCGTCCTCCATGGCTACCCGCCATTTTGGATCAAGTATGGCCTTACAATAAGTGGCTGAAATCTGCGTAGTAGCTAATGCCTGTGTAAATCCAGCAAATCCAGGAGATAAATTGTCAGCAACAAGTGCCCCTGCCGTAGAATAAGTAGTACAGGTCTGTGGTTGTTTCCGAATGGCTATTGAAATATCAAGATCATTGCTTGGCACATCACATGTCCTATCCCTATAACAATCACATGGCAAAGATACGTCAGTGTCTAAAGGACACCTGAGAAGCCGATGGTGAAGGCGAGGGTGGGGGTCCCTAATAGGTAGTAATGGGGGCGAACATATATCTGGAGTGGCTCTGTCAGGCGTGGAAAGGGATACGTAGCAGGTGATAGTGGTGGTCTAATAGGGACAGGAACCTCAGGGAAGCTCCAAAAGCGAATATGTGTATATGGCATAGGTGCCATATCACCCTCAGGAGGCATTTCAGCAGCCGTCATAGAAAAGAAAGGTATTGCCTCATTAAAGGTAACATCCGCAGAAACATAATGTCGAGAGGTAAGCGGATCAAAACAACGATACCCCTTTTGTGTCTGGCTATACCCTAGAAAAATACATTTAACTGCTCTCGGTGCAAGTTTATCTCGTCTCGGTCCCAACAAATGGACAAAGGCAACGCAATCAAAAGTCCGAGGGGTGACGTGAAATAGGAGGCGATTAGGATACATGACCTGAAGAGGAATCCATTCATGTAACGTAGCATTGGGCATCCAATTTATAAAAAAACATGCAGTTAAAACAGCGTCACCCCAGTAAAGAGACGAGACCGAATGATGAATCAATAAGGTGCGGGCAACATCAAGAATATGTCGATGTTTCCTCTCAGCAATACCATTTTGCTGAGATGTATGAGGACAGGTAATTTTATGAATAATGCCATAACTAGAAAAAAAAGTGCGCAAACGCGTAGTACAAAACTTCAAGGGTTTATCAAAACGAAAGCACTTCACCAAACACGAATGCTAGTCTTTTATTTCCTTGACAAAGTTTTCAATAAGTTGCCTCACATCAGACTTATTCTTTAAAAGAAACATCCAAGTAACACGAGAAAAATCATCAACTAAAACAAGATAATATTTGTTCCCAAGTCAATTAGGAGTACGACTGGGACCTACACATCCATATGAACCAGGTCAAATGTGACAACAGATGAAACAAAGGAAGCACTGGAGATACTAGCCCTGTGGTGCTTGCCAAGCTGAAAGGTATCACAGGTGAGAGCAGTAGTGGAGGGGATATGTAGAAGTATACGTCTGAGGCAATGAATTGGTAAATGGCCAAAGCGGTGGTGCCATTGGAGATGAGATCTAGCAAAAGCAAGACCTTAAGTAGCAAAAGCAGCAAAAGTAGTATGACTCAGACGGTACACTCCATGTTCCTCACGCCCTCCACCAATTGTTTTCCTAGTGAATTTGTCCTGCAAGATACAAGAGTACGCATCAAAAATAGCTCGGCAATTCAAATCTCTGGTGATACTACTAATAGATAATAAACTCAATGAAAAATCAAGCACATGGTAAATATCTGCAAGCCTTAAGGTAGGAGATAAAGACATCTCCCTTGCCAACAAGTGGCAAGTGCCTCCCATAAGCCACCTGTGCTGTCCTGGCAGGTGTAACAGGTGCAAGCTGGGAGAAAGAACCTCTATCGCCACATAAATGCTTGAATGCACCAGAGTCAATCAACCACTCACCAGAAGACGAAAGGGATGACATACCAATCATAGGAGCCTCTGAAGACGTAGCCATAGCTGCAGTGTCAGGAGTCTGAGAGGCGGAAGTCTGAGTCAAAAGAGCAATATGCTGCCACAGAGTTTCAATCTCGGTACTCAAGGAACTAACATCAAGGGTAGTAAGAGATGAATCTGGCACTTCAGCAGCCGGATTGGCCACCGGTGGTCTACCATGCTTATGCCAACATGTAGCCTCAAAGTGACCAAGTATGCCACAGTAAGTACACGGAGTTCCATTCTGCATACCAGAAGAGCATTCATGTCCACAACCACATGCAGGATAAGAAGCACCCCTGCCATGTCCAGGGATCGCGGCCAACACGAACTGAGCAGTAGAATCAGCAGTAGGGGAACGCACTGTAACTCTGTTGAGCCTGCTATATGCTTCCTCAAAGTTAGGAAGCTCAGGAGCAGTAAGAATCTGATCTCTGGCTACAGCATATTCAGGTTTAAGGGCAGCCAAGAAAAGAGAGACAACCAATTATCTCCTGAAACTCCTCCAAGACTCACAGGCACACCCTGGCAGGTAGTAGTGCCTCTCTAGCATACCCTTCAAAAGAGAGTAATATTGTAACAGCGTGCGCCCCTCCTGACGTAGGTAGAAGAGATTGTAAAAGACCTGAAAAACACGTGCGGAGTTCTTGGCATGTGAATAGGTATCACGCAAAGACTTCACATCTCCTTCGTTGTAGTATAATACATGATCTCATCTCCTATTCTGGGAATAACTGTCTGTATCAGCTATGCACAAACCATGGCATTATCACTATCCCAGTTGGCATTTACACCAGTCTTGTTCTCAGGCTCTGAATCGGTAAGTATATGGCTTTTTTATGACCCCTGACGGTCATAAGAAAGGTCTGGGACCACAAGTAGTTGGCCTCGTCCAACTTAACAGCCAGACCAAAGATCAGGCTCTTGAGCACCCCGGTGTCCGAAATAGAGCCTGAAGACACCTCGGACTGATCATCTAAAGCCATCTCCACAATCCAGAAGCCTCACTCACGTGTCTAGGACCAAGAGATCATCAAATAATCCGAAAATCCAGCAGATTCAGATCTGCATAGCTGTTAGGAGGCTTCCTTGAACAGGTGGTAGCCTCACTTGGGTGTAAAGAGAACACCCAAGGAGGCCGTGAATAGGTCTAGCCCTCCTAGCAACCCGAATCGGCTGCAATCTCAAGATCAGGGCAATATGCCCCTCATAGATGCAATAGGTGATTGCTCAGTGGTTGCATCGCCTGATCTCCGCCGGTCGCAGCCTCAGGCAGCCGCCGTGACACCGACAGAGGCCGGATGGCAACGCTAAAGCCTGCTACAGAGCGCCGTCGCTGCCGCTGGGTCTATTAACCCTCGTCAGAGCACCGCTGGGTGGTGCTGGAGGTTCCACGCCGCTACAGCCCCGTCGCGAGGGTTGAATCAAGCTGCAGCACCGTCAGCTCTAGCAACTAGGGCCTCGTCGGAGCTCCGCTCGATGGTTCAAGAGCTTCCACGCCGCCGCAGCGTCGTTGCAAGGCTGAACAAGGGCACAGGGGCGTCACCTCCAGCCGCTAAGGCACTTGCATGTGGCCGGAGGGCTGCCGAAGAGCGCTGCCGCCGCCGCCGCCACCGCAAAGGAAGGAGAGAGAACAAGATTTGGGTGTTAAGGTTTAGGAGGCCTTGAGGGGTGGGATACCTAGAGCCACGGTCTAGGACCAGTGCTCTGATACCAAGTTGGTTGAAAGAGTTCAAGTTTATTAGAAACCCTAGGCCTCTTTACTCAGAGAGGGACCAAAGGGCTAAAAGTACATGAATGTCCCTGAGGGATAAGGACTATCATAGCTCTCACAATAAGACGGAACAAAATAAGCTAAAATACACCAACACCTTGAGATGATCCCCAACGGCTACGTAAGGTTTCCAAAGCCGTCCTAGGCCTTCCTAAGCCATCTATAAATAAGAGAAGCCCCTTGCCTTGTTAAAACTCACCTTGAAAAACTACTTTCCACTATATTGTGTCCAATTGATCATTAGAAGAGTTGTTGCTCTCCAAACCTTAATTCTACTTCAAGAGAGCATCATCCAGCTGAGCACCCGCTCTCCCTCCACTATTATGAGAGAGACGAAGTGCCACCGCATAGTTCACGCATCCGCATCAAGCCGACGCATTTTCAGCAAAAGGGAGTTCCTTCAACTATAGTAGCTAGATTCAATCTTTTACTTTGTAGCTCTATAGGTTTGTGTTTGTAATTTTTACTTTGTAAATTGGTTGGGTAATCGCGTTGCGAATTCCCGTCTCCTTCGTGAGAAAAACCTTCTCATGAAGAGAAGGGGTTTTGAGGTTATGCTACCCTCGGGTTCAAAGTAGTGTTGTATTAAGGTTGGGTCACCCTAGTTTTAAGTGACTCGGTTAGTGGATTTGATCGACTTGGTCGATTGGGAAATCCTAACTCGAGAGGGTTAGGTGGTGATTTTCACCCGATTTGGGTTTCCACCTAAAAACTCCTGTGTATCTTGTGTGATTGCTTTTTGTGTGATTGTTTACATATTTCCACAATCTTTTATATTCCGCAAATCTCATCCCTCCCGTAGGAACCTTTAGTCACCACTTGTAAGAATCATGTCACCCACATAAACAGCTAAAATCACCACACTTGACTTCCTGTCACACAAAAATAGAGTGATCAAATGTTGATCTGAGCAAGCCAATCTTTTAAATTTCTTAACCTCTCAAACCATGCTCTCGGGTTCTGTTTTAGGTCATAGATAACCTTTCGTAGCATACAAACCTCTCCCTCAACCACATATCCTAGGAGTTGAACCATACAAACTTCCTCCTGAAGGTCGCAAATAAGGAATACATTCTTCACATCAAGTTGGTATAATGGCCACACCTTGTTGACTGCCACAAAAAGGATGATGCGAATTGAGTTGAGGCATACTACTGGAGAGAGAATCGAGGTAGTCAACACCAAAGGTAAGTGCAACCTTTTACCACTATACAGGCCTTTAGTCTCTCAATAGTCCCATTAGGTCTATACTTCATAATATAAACCCCATATACAATCAACCACCTTAGCACCCTCAGGGAGATCAATCAGCTCCCATGTGCTGCGGGTAGTAAGAGCTGCTATCTCCTCATCCATGGCATGCCACCAATCAAGATCTTGTACCGCTTCATAATATGTCTTGGGAATTATCATGGCCAACAAAGCTATAAAAAACTTCTGTAATGTAGGACTTAGAGGGTTAATAGTAGTGTAAAGAGATATAGGATGTAAAGTGCAAGTTCTTATAACCTTTCTAAGAGCAATGGGAAAATCCTCTGGCTGCTGAGTAGAGACATCCAGATCAGTGTTGGCGGAGTTGATTGATCAAATGGTCTCTCCTTAGGAACCTCAACCTGCAAGAAGGTAAAGGAACAAACATAAGGTCCCTCTGATGACGCCCATAGGTGTAAGTAAACCAACTAAAAGAGGAGCCTTCATCAAAGTAGGACACTTTCTCGAAGAATGAGACATCAACAGACTACATTTTCCCAACTGTGCAAAACAACAATAACCTTTCTAAGATCTAGAATATCCTAGAAAAACACATTTAACAGACCAAGGGAAAAAAGTTATCAGTGTCCGCAAATAGGTGAACAAAATACGTGCATCCCAAAATCTATGGTGGCAATGCAAAAGGGGTAGCATTTGGCTATAGAGGAAGGGCATATCTCCATTAAGAACAAGAGAGGGGACCCTGTTAATCAGATAGGTGGCAGTTAGAACAGTGTTCCCCCAAAAATGATTAGGGACATTCATGACAATCATTAATGTACGGGCAACATTAAGAATATGGTGCAGTTTATGCTCAACAACACCATTTTGTTGAGACGTGTGGGAATAGGAAGTTTGGTGGATGGTGCCATTGAAAAATTTTGATGCTTGTGAAATACAAATTTTGAACTTTATTAAATAAATTGGGAATGACAAAAACTAATCTCTGATCGATCCGTCAATAAACAAAGTCCAAAACAAACTATAATCATCAATAAACACCATAAAATACATGTAAACAGGCTGATGACTTATTCAACAGGGATCCCAAATATCACAATGAACTAATTGAAATGGTGACAGACTCCTCTTATTTTGTCTTTAAGGAAAAGGCGCTCAATGATGCTTGCCCAACTCACATACTTCACACTCAAGAGAGGCAAGAACAGACGACTCTGAAAACATCTTCTAAAGTCGAGAAATAGACAGAAGACCCAAACAATGGTGTCAAAGCTCAGAATCAACAAAGATAGGCACAACACACACAAATAGCTGAGTATTAATGTAATAGAGACCACCATTTTCAATCCCCCTACCAATCATCTTTCCCGTTCGATGTCCTGAAGAAAACAAAGTACTCATAAAAAATCACTCGATAGGAAAGTTCTTTGCATAATCTATAAACAGATAACAAGCTCAAGGGGAACTCAAGGGCATAATAACCATCTAATAGTCGTAAAGAGTCAGTGAAGTGAACATCTGTTTGGCAAACAGACTGTGGTAACTGTAAGTGCAACCTTCCTACTAGTGAGATGATTAGAAGAACCTAAATCCACCACCCAGGAAGAAGTGAAGGTAGCAGTAGCCAGATTGGCTTACTTGCAGTAGCAATAGGCACAGTAGTATCCTGAGTAGATGGTCTCGTTGCTTGTCGAAGAAGTTGCATAAGGAATGCATAGTCATCAACAATCAGAAATGGTAGTCCAGGAGGGGCAGACTCCTACTGAACCACAACAAAGTTTGCCTGACCAAGTCAACCAAACTTGACCCAACATTTGCCAAATAGGTGGTTTGTCCGCTGGCACTGGACACATGGCTCATATGTGCGACCTCGCCCCTGACCACGACCATAGCCAACTCCAAAACCCCCACGCCCCCCAGAGATAGCAAAGGTAGAAGTCTCTGTAGGAGGGGCACCAGATGGAACGGTAGATGGAGTAGGCATCCTTGTGTTAGGAGAAATCTTCTGGAGCCTCACATACATTGTCTCCAGGTTAGGAATATCCTTAAAAGCTAGATTCTGATCAAGGGTAGAGAGGTGCCTAGAGCTCAAACCATCCCATAAATCGATATACCTAGCGTGTTTGTCGCTATCATGTCTGTGTGTCTCAGCATGAAGGTTGAAATACGTTCAGCTCCTCAAATAGGGCCTCCATCTTAGTATAGTAATCAACTACGGAATAGTCACCTTGGGACGTAGACCTGATCCGACAATAAATGTCAACATGACATACATGATTGGATCTCTAAGAGTATTTATTTGCCAAGCTATCCCATATCTCCTTGGCAATCTTGTAGAGCAAGTTTGCTACAATCTGAGGCTCAATGTTATTCATTATCCAATTCATGACTAAGTAATTGTCTTGTTCCCATCGCTCAGAATCTACCGATCGAGAACTAAGAGGAATCTTAATCAGGATGTATAACTTCTTCTATCCACCAACGAAGATATTGAATGCTTGTGATCAAAGTAGGTAATTTTGGACACCATTGATCTTCATAGAGGTGCCTTGAATCACAAGAGAGGTCAAGGAAGTCATCAACTTGACTTCAAGAGAAGTAGAGGGTCTAAGCGCAACCATGTTGGGTCAAAGAAGTCAAGATGTCAAAAAATCAGAATGTGGTAGTGAGCAATCAACCATAGACTAATCTAATAATGATTGTAAAGGGTATCGAAACACGTCTCGAGTCACATCAGGAGCTATTGAGGGTCCCAAGACGCTATATCATATCGAAGACGATACAAGCAGCACCTTATAAAGCCACCACAGGTCCTGCCCAATGAAAAGGACCCCCAACAACAGCATTGGAGGAGCCACAACAGTGCTAAAAGCACCTAGCGATGATGCAGCAGGTTGCTGAGGAGGTTGTAGAGCAGCACAACAAGATGCTAGAGACCATGGCGATGCCAGCTGCACCTAAGGGCAGCATAGCAACCCGCTGGAGGTTGCGGCGACAATAGCTATGCCCAGCAACAACACAGTAGAGCACACAATAGCACTGGCAATGCCCCAACAGCGATGCTAATGCCGTTGCTACTGTGGTAGCACCAACGAGGAGGGTTAGTGTTGATTCCAATGAAGAAAGGAAGGGGAGAGGAAGAAAGAAAGAGAGGAGATTCTCTCTTTAGGGTTTTGGTGGTGAAGGCACAAGGGTGCAAAGAGTTTAAGACCTACCCCACTCTGATATCATGTTGGAAAGGAAACAAACACCTTATTTCTCAAAGAAGCCCTAGCCTCTTTATATAAAGAGAGGTGCTAGGTAAAGTACAAGGAAGTCCAACAATAAAATAAAATAAATATAATGCCACTACTAAATCTAAATAATCAGCATTCTAAAATGCCCAAGATGTGTCCACAGCATGCCAGCAAAATGGCCTTTTCCTAATGTGAGCCCACATCAAAATCGACATATATGTAATGTCAAAATACAGGAGTTTCAACGATATCTTGCCAAATATCAATATGCTATGTTGGCAATTTTGGCAAAATGGATGGCACCGGGTACAATTTCTAGACTACTACCATATGTTAAAGTCGACATAGGTGGCTTAATAATTCATTTCTACCCAATAACTATTGTCACATGCTTGTCGGAGTCATAAGAACTCTTCTAAGTATCTTTTCTCTCTATTTGTTAAGTAATTTAGCTTTTCCAAAGTTAAATAGTGTTTATTTTCTATTCTCTAAGTTAGATTTAAGCTACAATCCTTAAATCTATCAATCTTATCATGAGCTTTAACGACTACATTTTTAAATAGTTTAACCTATATGTTTTATAGAGTTACATTGTTAAATCTTAAGATTCGGTGCTGAGATATTTGTTTGATAGGATCAATGTTTATATGTTTATCAAATTTTCTAACACAAGTTTATGAATTCAATACAATTCATTATGATAGAATACCAAGATTTCGTCGAAATGAATGCTTCTAAAATCATTGAAACGACATCGAAATCGACATTTAAAACCTATCTTAGGGAAGGACCTTATCTTTAAAGCTCTAAAAGTAGACAAGTTATTACAAGCTCTTGAGCACTCAAACTCTACCATTAGTGAGTAGGTGAAAATGAATCAATTTATTCATCAAAAGAACCCAATACCTCTATATAGAGGAGGTATTAGGAAAATAATAGGCATATCCAAAGAAATACTAGAAATAACAACATAGCCACTAAAACAATAGTAAGACCGAAGGGGTGCCTCAACACTTCCCCATAAGCTGGAGCATAGATGTCGATCATGCTTAGCTTGGAACAGCAGTCGTCGAAAGCAAAATGTGGAAGAGGCTTCATGAAGACATCTGTTGTCTGGTCTCCAGATGCAACAAATGTAGTGCATAATATCCCACACTAGATCAAGTCTCTGGTGTAATGACAATTCACCTCAATATACTTGATGCACTCATGGAGTATGTGATTGTTTGCAATATATGTAGCTGCCCAATTGTCGCACCTTATCTCCATAGGTTCTTCAATCTTAACATGCAAATCACGCAGCAAACCTCACCTAGATCATCTCTGTGGCTGTCCAGGCCATAGCCCTATATTTTGACTTGACGCTAGATCGAGAAACTACTCTGTCACTTGCTCCTCCAGGTAACCAGATTACCAGCTACAAATGTGTAGAATCCAGTAGTGGATTTTCTATGAACCAAGCACTCTACATAAGAAACATCAGAATACCCAACTACCATCATGGGAGATCCATTCTGGAAAAGTAACCCTTGTCCAGGGGCTTTCTTCAGTTATCTAAGCACTTGCATAGCCGCCTGGCAGTGTTGCTTAGTCAGTTTATCCATAAACTAACTAAGCTTTCCTACAGTTAAAGCAATGTCAAGCCTGATAATCGTCAAATATAGTAATTTTCCCACCAGCTACCTATACGCCCTACTATCAATGAGCTCTGCCTGCTCATCATAAAGATGTACCTTGGGGTCCATAAGAATATTTGTTGGCTTGGACCCTAGCATCCCCGTCTCCTGAAGGATATCCAAAGCATACTTACATTGGGACAACACAATCCCCTGCTTGCTTCTGGCCACCTCTATCTCAAGGAAATACCGAAGCTACCTTAAGTCCATAACAAAGGAACCTCTTGACCTCAATTATTCTGACTTTATCATCACTGGCAATAATGAGATCATCAACATAAACCAGCAAGGCCACAACTCCCCTCTTAGTTTTCCTAATAAATAGAGAATGATCTAACGAAGACCTCTGCAAACCCATCTTCTCTACCACCTCTGAGAGCTTCTGGAACCATGTACTCGGACTCTGCTTAAGGCCACGAACAGCCTTCTTCAACCTACACACACTTCCCCTAAACCTCAAAACTAAGAGGTTGTTGTGCGTATACCTCCTCCTGAAGATCGTTGTAGTGGAAGAAGGCATTCTTCACATCAAGCTGGTGAAACAACCAGTCCTTGTGGGTAGCAACAAAGACAAGTATTCGGACTGTCGATAGGCAAGCAACTGGGGTGAAAGTATCGAACAAGTCCACATATGCCTGGGTGAACCCCTTCGCCACCAACTGAGCCTTATACCTTAAAATAGACCTATCAGGATGGTATTTCAGAGCAAAGACCCAACGAGATCCCACCAGGCGAGCACCAACAAAAAAAGGCGTAAGATCCCAAGTGTGTCGAGTGTGAAGAGCGGCCATCTCATCCTCCATAACTTTACGCCATTTTAGATCAAGTAAGGCCTGCTAGTATGTGGAAGGTATCTTTGTGGCAGCTAATGTTGTAGTAAAGAGCCCAAACGTAGTCCCTAAATTAGCTGTAGATAGCTTCAACAACGTGGTACTAAGCACAAGAATGAGGAGCCTTTTGAATAGCAATCGAAAGGTCATCATCTAGGACAACATCAACCGGTCGTGCACAATCAACACTAGACACAATCGTCACATGCCTCAACACATTTGACTTGGGGAGGATGGTGGGTTTGAAGTAGGGGATAAGTTGCCTATAGATAACTGCCAACTGAAAAGTAGCATGTGGATCCCTAAGTCTCTGATCATTACTACCACTGTTAGGTGCAAAATTGTGAATAGGTTCTTGACTACCACTGTCAAGTGTAGGACCAACCTCAGAAGCTGGAAACTCATCCATAAAAACAGGAAGAATAGGCATAGGAGCAAACTCAACCTCTGGTGCTAACTGTCATGTGGCAAGGAAGTAAGGGACCAATTCATGAAAACACCAGCACTCACATAATACCTGCCAATCAGGATCAAAACACCAATACGCCTTCTATGTCCATGAATAACCAAGGAAAACATACTTCACAGCTCTAACTACTAGCTTGTCTCTCCCTAGTCCCAATAGGTGTACAAATGCTACGTATCCAAATACACAAGGTGGTAACTGAAATAAATCACTATCAGGATACAAAATAGGCCACAGAGTCCGTTCATTAATATAGAAGAGGGCATCCGATTAATAAGATAGCAAGCTATAAGCACTGCATAAATGTGGCACACAATGATGGATCAATAACGTACAAGCCACATCTTTCTGCCACACCATTTTGCTGTGAGGTGTGGGAACAAGGCGTTTGATGTATAATGTCATGAGACCTGTAGAAAGTAGCTAATCTAGGGGTGTAAAACTTCAATGCATTATCAAATCACACAATGTTAATCTTATTTTCTGATTTTTTTTCTAATAAAAATGTCTCGATCACATGTCCAACATCGAACTTATTTTTTAACAAAAATAACCACAATAATCACGAAAACTCATCTACTATAACCAAGTAATAGCGGTGTCCCTATTGGTCAAGAATTCGACTAGGGCCCCAGACGTCCATATGTAGTAAGTGAAACATAGCAATAGTCCCTAATCTAGTGCTAGAAGGAAAAGAGGATTCGTGGTGCTTTCCCAGTTGGCATGTGTCACAATGTATCTCAGTAGTAGGTGAAATATGCGAAATGAGACGTCTGAGTCTATCTAGAGAAGGATAACTAAGGTGACAATGCCACTATAAGGCACTCCCAACAGCAGAACCAACATCACCCTAGCAAACAGCAACAAGTAGTGTATGACTAGGTGATACACAACCCTATCTTCATGTCCTCCACTAATCATCCTACCCATCAGCATGTCTTGAAAAATGCATCCCACTTCATCAAAAATAGCACGACAATTGAGCTGCTACATAATCTTACTAAGACAATAAATTCAGTAAAGAGTTAGAAACAAAAGACATCATGAAATCTCATGGTGGGGGTCACTACCGCCTCCCCCTAACCATCAATTTGTGCATGTCTGCCATCTGCAACCTACATTGTCCTACCATAGGGTACTGACTGTAGTCTACCGAAATAGTGCTGATCTCCTGACAGATGATGTAAAGCACCAGAATCTACTAACCAAGACACACTTGCAGAAGCCTGGGCACATATATCTATACTTGATGAGGAGGCAAAAGTAGCAATCTCAGTAGAGGATGTCGTTGGCTCCTAAGTCAATTAGGAGAGTCGTTGGAGTAAAACATTGTAGTCTTCCCTAGGAATCGGTACAACATCTGCAGACTCCATAGTTGCTAAAGCTTGGTTAGCCATTGGAGGTCTCCCATGTTTGGACCAACATGAACCTCCATGGCCAACCTTGCCACAACAGTAGGTGTATGTGGTATGAGGCCTACCAGATCACCTTGTCCTCATCCTCGTCCACGTCCACGAGTGAAAGGTACTCCCCTACCACAACATCCAGCAATAACAACCAAGGCAGACGTCTGACTAGCATCTCTTGTCTAAGGTACCGTCACCTCAATCCAACTCAGGCAACTATAGACTTCCTCCAAGGTAGGAAACTCTTAAAGAGTTAGAATCTGGGAATAGATAACTAAGTACTCTGGGCCAAGTCCTGACAAAAATTAGTAAACTGTAGCCTCTCAACGATACTCTATGTGCAACACACGTGCAACCAGGCCTACACGCATTGTACTTCTCCTGACCCTTAAGGGTAGAGTAGTACTCAGAAAGAGATCATCCTTCTTGCTTCAACTAAGACAGTTCATGACTAATCTGAAAAACCCTACATGAGTTCTCATGTGAGTACGTGTCACGGAGATTGTCCCACATCACATTTGCCGTCGGATATTACATGCTCTCATCTGCAATCCATGAAATTACGCAATTCATCAACTATGCCTTGACCATTGCGTTGTCTTTCTTCCATGTGGCATACTTTCTCGTCTTCCCTGTGGGCTCTAACTCCAACAAGATATGTTCCTTACCATGACCTTCCACTATCATCAGGAACATCTGAGACTGCCTGGGGTAATTAGTCTCATCCAGCTTGATGTTGGGACCAGAAAAAGGACTTTTGTAAGTCCCAAACTCGAGAACAGCACCCGTTGTCACCTCAGATGAACTAGAAGATGCCATCACATGCCTTGTAGATGAAAAAATACGCTAAAACATGGATCTGAAATGAGTTTTCAGACCATAGAAAAATCAACCACTGGATCAAGCCTTGGACATGAAGATCTGGGAGATCAGAGACCCAAAACCCATGTCTAAGACCACATAAAGGCCCCCACGCACTGCAGCAGGGTGCACTGAGACCTAAAGCAGACCCAACAACACCTGTACATGGGTCCTGCCTCCCCTTTGTTGCCGCCAGTGGGTAGTACCACCCAGTAGCGTCGCTACACCGCTAGGGAGGAGCTTCTTACCGCACTGCGCTGCCACTCCGGTGGCTGGAGAAGACCTGCGCTGCTACTGCTGCGCCGACGAAAGGTGGTTAAGGGTCGGCGACGGTGGAGAGAGGAGAGAGAGGGGTTTTGATGTAAACACATATATTCTACATAAAATGTCTATTTATGCATGCTCCTAAACTCATAATTGCATTCAACATTATCAATACTGTATAGCATGTATCATCATGCATTCAAATTAAATGTTGTAAATTCTATGACAATTCGCCTCTTTTAATGTCTATGAGACTGGGCGATTCATTTCGAGGTCTCGGATTGACGATCCAACCATATAGATCTGATTATGACGATGTTCGGAGTCCAATGCCTCTAAAATCGCCTTAATCGGACCTCCTTGGCACCAGATGCAGTCCAAGGAAAATCAAAGGCCAAAGGGTAAGGTGGCGCAAATCTAGACCTGAAATGACAAATTCGACTACATGGATGGGTTTGCATCAACAATTGCAGCCCAACCGCACGAAAATCAATATAATCCGACATCAGTGACACCGCCTATGAGCAATAGAAGATGGATAGCTTAGATGGCGCCACATGGCATCATCCGGATCGCCCAAAGCCAGCCAAGACCCCAGTTCAATTCCTAAAGTGCATCCATGGCATGATCAAGACCATTGGATCGACATCCAACAACCCTAATCTCGTAATGTCGCCGACCTTCCCCTTCTCATCAAGGAAGCCTTAATCTCGACCGTTTGATCTTCATCCAACGGTTAAGATCAACTCTTCACCACCAGCGAAGGAGTGATCTTCTAGACTCAAGTGCTCATAGCGCATTGGTCGATGAGTAACACTCTCAAGGAGAGGGCGCGGGTTCGAAACTCGTTGCGCTCCCTCTCAGCACAGGCAAGGCAAAAATTGAACTACACGATCTCAATCATGCAGTTGCAAACGTGCCACACCACTAATAGCGTACACAGATGATATGACGCACTATTACACGCTCCATCTAACGTGGACTTGAGGCACGATGAGGAACGGCTCCTGACCTTGCGATCTTCATTGAATAGCTACCATCAATCCTCGTTGCGCCCGTTCAAAATGTGAAGCACGGTCTTCGCGCAATCTCATGCGTTGGATAGGCATCTGACTATTGGGAGCGCACCAGCACAACTCCAACACAGCGCCAGCTGCTTGCACAGCAAGCACACGGTCGTCAGCCATTGCATCAACAATCAACAATCTTCATGCTGCCACGTGTTAGCACGAGGAGAAAATTGCACGTTGAGGGCATGATTTGAGCCATACGATCACGATCGAATGGCCCACGATCCACCGAGTGATGTAGCACAGGTTGGGGGCTTGAAATACCTATTTTGCCCTTGATTTTCAACTATAGAAGGCCCTACATCCCCTCCTCATTCTACATCTCCTCATTCTACATCTCTTCCTACCTCTTCCTCACCTCTTCCAAAGCTCTAAGGAGCTAATCCCAAGTCCGGGATGCTCCTCTAAAGTAGAAAATAAATAGTTTTTCCTGCTTCTCACTCCCCTTCGTGGAGTATATCTCATGGCCATCTTCTCACCACGTTCGAGAAGCAGATCCCACTGTGACACCGCCCTATCTCATCCCCGATTCATCTAGCTTTGTTCTCCCTCTTCCAGCTCCTCACCACTCTCCTGAGTGCTCTTTCAACACGGTTCATCCTCCAAGTAGCCGTCGAGGAGAATTTTTCTCATATATATCTTTTTAATGCTTTTATAGTGTGGATTTGATTTCTACAATTAGTGTAATAAACATTTTACCCATATAATATTTATCTCTGTCTCTCTTATTTTGTAAGTAGATTAGTGAAGTAAACATGTTTATATCACATAAACTGTCTATTTTTACGCGTTCTTAGGCATATAGTTGCATTATACATTATAAATATTGCATAGCATGCATCATCTTACATTTATGTTAGGTTGTATAAATTTTAGGTTAATTTTCTCTTTTTATAGTCAAGAAATAGGGCAATATCTTATCGGGGCCTCGGATTGAAGATACAACCGTATGGATCTGATCAGGGCAACAATCGGAGTTCAATGACTCCAAGATCGCCCCGATCGGACTTCCGTAGCATCAGATGCAGTTCGAGAAAGATCAGAAGTCAAGGGCCCAAGATGGTGAAAATACGTACATCAGATGATAAATCCGACCGCACGAATGGGCTCGAATCGATGATCGCAGCCCAACGACGCAAAAATCGATCCAATCTGATATTTGTGGCACCATCTATAAGACACAGAAGATGGATGTCCATGATAGTGTCACGTGGTGCCATCACAGCCGCCCAAACCGACCGCAGCATCACTTCTCGACCTCTGAAGGAGCCGGCGAGGCAAGATCTCAGCCGTTGGATCTTGATCCAACGACCATGGACACTCAACCCTTAAGACATAAGCACGACATAAAGGGGGGCGTGGCGTATTGGTCGCACGCCCGTGGGTGAACCACAGGTCCCAAGATCGACCCCTACCCCGCCTCAAATCAAGGGCGTAAGTAGGCACGGTCAAATTAAACCGTTGGATTCGTGATGGACGACAATGGAGAGGCCACTTAACGTGCCCAGATACGAGGAGTGCTGCACGCGCGATCGGACGCACATGAGAACGCCCATTGCACACACAGGCGCAATGAAGGCGCAGACGCGACTTTTAAGCCGTCCGATCTCGCGATCAAACGGCCGAGAGCGCGTAAACGTGTTCATGCGTTTTATGAGCGGGAAGAGGAGGCACAGTGCGCGCTTGCACGTAAGCCCACGTTCAGGGCTTTAGTGATGAATAAATCCGTCACTAAAGACCCTGACATTAATATTTTGAGATGAAATGACCTAATTACCCCTCCATTCTTCATCTATAAATAGCCCTACGACGTCCACTTCTTCATCCCTTCCTCTCTTCTCTCACCCCCTCCAAAGCTCCAAGAGCTTATCTCAAACCCGAGATGCTCCATTAGAGTAAAAAATACAATTTTTCCACCTCACTTCCTTCATGGAGCATCCCGCAGTTGTCTTCTCATCGCCATTCGGGAAGCAGATCCCGCTGTGACGTCGCCCCGCCTCGTCCTCCGTCGTCCGTCGTCATTCTTCGTCCCACATCTCACCACCCACGTCCGAGCGCTCCGTCAACGCAGCTCGTCCTCCAAGAAACCGTCGAGGAGGATAACTTCTCTCTACCTTCTTTTTCACTTTCTAGAGTAGATTTACCGCTTTCTAGTTGTAATCTTTCCAGCTTTCTAGTGTAGTGATTAGTTGTAATGAACATTACTCTGTGGTTATGAATTCTATGTTTATTCTATCTCTATTTTGTCTTTATTTGTAATATTCTCTCTCTTTTCTATTCATTATTCTTTAAGTAGATAGCTAGTTTAGATTCAATTTCGACCAGTTATTTTGCTTCGTGATGAATAAAACATACGTGGTTTTTAATCAAACGTCCGCCTCCCTATGTTCGACCCGAAATTCCTTTCAAGTTTCGGTTAAATTTATCTGTTGACAGCTTTTCTCGCAAATCGTACTACAACGATGAGTTTTCAAAACTCAAATCTATTTGCGACGATTTTTCGAATCAACATTTTAGCACCGTTGCTAGGAGGCAACGCTCTATGATTTTTTGCATTTTTCCGTCTTATCTTTTACCTCACTTTTCTCCTTTCTTATTGTGATTGCAGGTACTCTCTCGAGATGGGCAAAAGCGGTAGATTGGAGTAAAGTCCTGTTGAAGGGTCTGTAAGTTTACCTCCTCCCCACCCACTAGATTTCATTCTATCACCTAATAACACAAACCCTAATTAACCTAGGAGCTTGCGTAAACTCTAAAGGTAGTTTTGATTGTTTGTTTGTCACCTCCACCAGCCACACCCTCCGCATATAAAGAAATAATTAAAAAAAATCTCACAGAGATACATAACCTCTTCTGATTCTTCATACTCAACCGATAATCCGATCTTTGGGATCGGTACACTCATCAACACAATTGAGTAGAAATATATTAGGTAATCACTTGTGTGCCTAATTAAGTATGCATTAGGCCAATTGTTTGAGTTGTTTGGGTCACACCACTTTAATTAAAATCAACTCATTTTTTTTTGGTAGGTTGAACTTTTAAAGATTTACTAGGCACTCCACATTCTTTTACGCTTTAAAGGAAAACATCTTCACATGTGCTTTCAAAACTTTGTGTGCCAACTAAACTTATTTGAATACACCTAAAGTTGAATCCTAAAAGCTACTAAGCAAGATTTAAACCCTAAAATTTCACCACATCCAAAAATAATCTTACTTGAAAACCATTGGTTGTGCATGCACACACATATCAATCAATCATTAAGGGCACAACCCAGATAAAGGACCCATCACATTCCAAAGCACATTCAAACCTAATCTTAATTAAAACAGAGTAGACGTTGGCCTTAAGGATTAGACTCGCTCTTTGGAGCACAGATCGAGATTATTTTCGATTAGTCTATTTCTACCGTTCAATCTGATGTCTAGCTAAGCGAGTAGAATCAAACGATCGCGGCTAGGGGGTACACTAGAAACCGAAAGCGCAAGCCAAAGGAAGAACCTTCTTCCCAACCCCTCCCTCTAACTAGTTGGATTGATTGGAAAGTAGATCAAATCGTTTCTTTATCTCAAGACGGGTTTTGGGAGTTTGTAGGTCTTTAGGCTAGCTCACTTAAGGACATGTTTGATTGTTTGTATTGCAGGTCGCCTTTCTTCCTCCCGTCTGTCATTGATCCTTCCACATCCTATTTGCACTTCCACTCTTACCGCTGCTTATTCCTAAAATGATTATTATTCCAACTGAACTTATTCTCATCCATCTTCTAGTTGGGATAATCCTGATTGGGGATACATTTCCGGACCTCCGTGTTTAGGGTCTAACCCTGGACACCATAATCTTGATTCTTATCCTTCTCCGAGCTAGATCAATTATAGATCACCATCCACATTTGGACAACCCAATATGAACTACAATCAAGAAGGATATACTGATCCTTACCCTTCCTCATATTACAATGCATATAGTCACCACCCCTCTTTGAACAACCTAAAATGACCTATTATCAAGAAGGGTATCAAGAACCTCAATTCGTTAACTCCCCTACACTGAACCCAAACCCGCCCAACCCCGAATCAAACCATTTGGTTCAGGTTAACCAAGTTCAAGATAAGGTGTTGGCTAACTTAAGGAATACCATACAATCTTTAGAAGCTCAGCTAACACCTTACACTGAAGAATTGGAGCCTATGGTTAAAATGATTGACGATCTTAACAAGTATTTGTTGGATTGGCTCCAGGATGTTAAGGATAAAGGCTAAGGTGAGGTTTTACTTGGGAAGTTATCGAAATTGAGGATAAGACTTGTGATTGCTCTAGTCCAATCTTTGGAGGATTCCCTGGATGAACCCCTAACAGAAGAGCCAATGTCAAAATCCGCTCAGGCACCTATAGGGGGACACGTTTTACGAGACCAGGGTTAACCAAGTTGTTCTAAAGCAATCGAATAAGGATGAATTGATTACTTCACCTGAGATCTCTGAGCTGGGGTACGAAGAAACGTATGTCTCCATGGAACACAAAGTAATTGGTGATTTTGAGACATACATTAATGCAGATTTAGAATTCTTTGATTCTGAAGGTGAGGAATCATTATATGAATTCTCACATGAGTTTACATAACACGATTTTAGCTAGACAATTGGGCGTAAGGAATTCGATAAATCATTTGATGGCCCTAAAATTGAGGAACTTGATTCTGTTGGGGCTCGCAAGGTGGATTCAGATCCTCATTGCATAGAGGATTCAATTCAAAACCTCGATCCTCAATCACACCCCATTGAGCTTACTGACGAGTTTGATTTTGAGATCACCAGACCAAAGTTAATTTTAATTTTGCAACAAATCTTGGACTTGGACATTTTAGATGGGGTGATTAACATGTAGGAGGCCCTGAAATTCCAAATTCTGAATGAGGACAGCAATTGAGAAATGATGATTTGGGAAGCTAATTCTGGAGAAAGTAAAAGATCGAGTCTAAGGGTGCCTATTTGTTTGAAACCACCAACCTTCTACCAGGACCCTTATGACATCTTTGATTTAGAGGATGTCCAACCCAAGCACACATTCATTAATTATCCTTTTAAGCTTAATCTCTCTGTAACCCGACTTTTAGACTTGGGCTGCATCCTCACAAATCGTAGGCTCGACCCCGCTTGCATATTGATCTCAGGTTTTGGATAATTTTTATCCAGAACCTTAGACATACTCGACCATGGGGCATGGGTCTGCATCACAATCTGGTCCACATCTATGGACATCTTCTCCTGGCAGGTCCAAAGATAAATTTTCTTATTCTAATTCTAACCTGCACCTGTGAATTCTTTATTTCTTCTTCTTTGTATAGTGTACCAAGCTGAAGGCACAAAATTCAGCACGTATATAGTTTCTTTTCACCTCGGAGCCGACTTGTTATTCACGCAATTCATGTGCTTTCTATTCTACTCCATTCTATTTCATGTCTTTTTAATATAATGGGGACATTGCATTAGGAAGGCATGGGGGGGTGGATATCATTATCTGAATCATCTTGTCAGCTTCGTTGATTCTTGTTATTTTCTCTTTCTTTTTGAAGAAAAAATTGGAATTAAGAAAGTGAACTTAGGCTTTAGAAAATTTTTGATCTTAAAGAATAAAACGGTATGATTTGAACACTTAGACCCTTTAGGTCTTCGGGCTTAATCAGCCCGAGTGTCCACTAAAATGTGGACCTGCTTATCGAGCTCTCGCCATTCTAAATTCATATTTTAATTGTTTAAATAAGTTGGGTGATAAATACACGACTTATCAACCAGCCATCTGATTTAAGAAGATTTTAAATCTAAGCATCTACACACTTTTCGCACTGACTCGTTTTTCGATGGTTTTAACGGAAATTGGGTAGCTAATGAACCTTCTGGGGTGGTATGGCTGGCAAGTTATCATGGGTAACAGCCCATTGATAGGTTGTCCAGAGCCTAATTACACGACCATTTTTTTCCTACTGCCTTTAAGTAAATCTTAGATTAAGGAAGCGACCTACTTAGAAAAAAAAAGAAAAATATCCAAAAAGAAAAGAAAAAAGAAAAGGAGAAAAGAAAGGAAAAAAAAGAATAAGCCATACTTCATCGCACGAGTGTGGCTAGCAAGTTATCATAGGTAACAGCCTATTGGTAGGTTATCCATAACACAGTTCAAGAAATGCACGTATAATTCCAAAACACTTAGAAAGAAGCGAAGTAGAATAAGCCGAGATATACACTGGGTTTGCCCTTGTGTTGACCCCATAAAAATAAAAGTAAGAAGAAAGCTACCAGTCGAATAGATACACCTTTAGGCAGAATTTCTTTTCAAGGTTACATAGGGGCGTAAAATCCGAAATCCGTTCTAATCGCCGATCAATGAGTCTCACATTTCACAAAAAGATGCTTAGAACTTAGAGTTCTCTTAGAGTCTTAGGTAGGATGAATGCCATAGAAAGCTGCTCCAAAACTCTAAACTCAAAAATTCAAAAAAAATAGAAAAGAAAAGAAGAAAAAGATCTTTCTTTGAATAAGGTGAGGGCTTGAAGCGGTCTGCATTTTGGCAGACACCTAGGCACTGTTGTGTCTTTGTAATTCAGGTCATAATTGAAATCTCTAAGTATTGAAAATAACAATTGTCCGAGAAAATCAACCTAATTCTCTTATAAATAGCATGTAGTTTTGCTAGAGGCTGGCAAAAGATGGGCATAAAGGTGTGATGTAAACATGTTTATATCACATAAACTGTCTATTTTTACGCGTTCTTAGGGATATAGTTGCATTATATATTATAAATATTGCATAACATACATCATCTTACAGTTAGGTTAGGTTGTATAAATTTTAGGTTAATTTTCTCTTTTTATGGTTAGGAAATAGAGGAATATCTTATCGGGGTCTCGAATTGAAGATCCAATCATACGGATCTGATCAAGACAATGATCAGAGTTCAACGACTCCAATATCACCCCGATCGGGCTTCCGTAGCATCAGATGCAATCCGAGAAAGATCAGAGGTCAAGGGGCCAAGATGGTGTAAATGCGTACATTAGATGACAAATCTGACCGCACAGATGGGTTCGGATCGCTGATTGCAGCCCAGCTGTGCGAAAATCGATCCAATCCGACATCCGTGGCACCATCTATAAGATACAGAAGATGGACGGCGATGATGGCGTCATCACAGCCGCCCAAACCGGCCGCAGCATCTCTTCTCAACCTCTGAAGGCACAGGCGAGGCAAGATCTCAGTCGTTGGATCTTGATCCAATGGCCATGGACAGTCAACCCTTAAAATATAAGTGCGACACAAAAAGGGGCCTGGCGTGTTGGTCGCACACCTGTGGGCGAACCATAGGTCACAAGATCGACCCCCGCCTCGCCTCAAATCAAGGGCGCAAGCAGGCGCAGTCAAATTGGACCGTTGGATGCGCAATGGATGGCGATGGAGCGGCCACATGGCATGCCCAGATGCGAGGAGCACTGCACGCGCGATCAGACACATGCGAACGCCCGATCGCACGCACAGGCGCGATGAAGGCACAAGCGCGATGGCTTTTAAGCCGTCCGATCTCGCAATCGAATGGTTGAGAGCGCGCAAACGTGTTCGTGCATTTTGTGCGCGGGGAGAGGGGGCGCAGCGCGCACTTACACGTAAGCCCACGTTCAAGGCTTTAGTGACAAATAAATCCGTCACTAAAGACCCTGACATTAATATTTTGAGATAAAATGACCTAATTGCCCCTCTATTCTTCAACTATAAATAGCCCTACGACCTCCACTTCATCCCTTTCTCCTCTCACCCCCTCCAAAGCTCTAAGAGCTTGTCCCAAACTCAGGATACTGCATTTGAGTTAAAAATACAATTTTTCCACCTTCTCACCTACTTCGTGGAGCCCGCGATTGTCTTCTCATGGTCGTTCGGGAAGCGGATCCCGCTGCAACCTCGCCCTGCCTCGTCCTTCGTCTGTCGTCGTTCTCCTTCGCCCCACATCTCACCACCTTCGTCCGGACGCTCTGTCAACGCAGCTCGTCCTCCAAGTAGCTGTAGAGGAGGATAACTTCTCTCCACCTTTTTATCGCTTTCTAATTGTAATCTTTGTGTAGTGATTAGTTGTAATAAACATTTCTTTGTGGTTATGAAATCCATGTTTATTCTATTTTTATTTTATCTTTATTTGTAATATTCTCTCTTTTTTATTCATTATTCTTTAGGTAGATAGCTAGTTTAGATTCAATTTCGACCAGTTATTCTGCTTCGTGACCAATAAAAAAATGTGATTTTTAATCAAACGTCCGCCTCCCTATTTTCGACCTGGAATTCCTTTTGAGTTTCAATTAAATTTATCTGTTGACAATTTTTCTCGCAAATCACACTATAATGACAAGTTTTCAAAACTCAAATCTATTTGTGACGATTTTCCGAATCAACAATTGCTAGATATTTTGACCTGATCTCTTACTTTATAAAAATACAAACAAAAATAGAAAAACACAAACACCAAAAACAAATAAAGCAAACGTAGGTTTCCAAATCAAACGTTCACCTCCTCATGTTCGACCCGAGACTCGCTTTAAGTTTTGATTATAACTATTATCTAACGATAGGATTTTCTTACGAATTTACGACTCAGTTTCCCAAACTAACTTTTCTTTACGCGATTTTTCACTTATCATTTTGGCACCATTGCTGCGGAGGCAACGGACTTTGATTCGAATTTCCGCACTTTTCCACACCACTTACATATTTTTCTAACTTATCTTTTCTGCAATTCATTGTCTTGCAGGAACTAGATCGAGGAGCTAAAGGCAATAGATTGGAGTAAAGTGCAGGTAAAGATTTTGTAAGTTTACCCCCACTTCCCCACCCACTAGCTCATTCCACCACAAAAACAATCAAGACCTAATCTAGTTGGGTGTTTACACAAACCTTATGATAGAAATAGTTCATCTTGTTTGTCACCACATCCACCTCACCCCCGCTTTTATAAAAAGAATTGAGTTGATTAAGGGATTTATTAAGTATATGCACTTTATACACCCACACTTGAGGCAATAACCTCTTTTGATTTCTACTCAACTGGGATTCCGACCAGTGGAACCGATACACACAAATACACATTTAAAAGAGTAGAAAGCAGATTAAGTTAACCACTTTTGTGTCTTAATTAGTGGTGCAACAGGCCAATTGTATGATCTATTAGGTCGCACCACTTAATGTAAAATTGATTTATCCTATAGCTTGCCACTTAAGTTTCAACTTATAGGAACTAACTAGGCACTCCACATTCTTTTTGAGTTTTAAAGGAATATATCATCACCTGTTATTTCAAAACCGTGAATGTTTTACCGAACCTAATTGAACAAACCTAACAATTGAACCCTAAAAGACACATCATAAAATAACCTTGTTCGCAAACCCCTATTTGTGCACATACACACTATTTAACTGATTTTTAAGGGCACAACCCATTAAAGGGCCCATCACATTCAAAGAGCACATTCAAACCGAGGCATAATTAAAATCGAGTAGACATTGGCCTTAGGGATTGGCTCACTCCTCGGGACCCAGATCGAGATTATTTTAGATTAATCTGCTTCTACCGGTCCATCTGATGTCTAGCTAGGGGAGTAGTGTCAAACAACCGTAGTTAGGGGGTATCAAAGGAACCCGACGCGCAAGGTAAGGGAAGAACCTTCCCCTAATCCCTCCCTTTAACTGGTTGGAATGACCGAATAGAAGATCAAATCGTTAATAATCTTAAGATGGGTTCTGGGAGTTTGTAGATCTTTAGGCTACCTACCTAAAGACAGGTTTGAATTGCTTGTACTGCAGGGCTCCTTTCCTTTCTCTATTTTTCCCTCCCACTTTGCTATGTATCCTTCCACCTCTCACTCGCACTTCCGCTTCTACCCTCCTACCACCACCTCTTCCCAAGATGATTGTTATCCCAACTTGACCTATGATCATCCATCCACTAGTTGGGATAACTCTGATGGGGGATACGATTCCGGACTTCAATGTCTAGTGTCTAACCCTGGACATCAAGACTGTGATTTCTATCCTTCTTATACCCACACTGATTATAGATCTCAGCAATCATATGACCAACCTAACCTGATCTACAATCATGAAGGATATGATGATTATAACACCTACCCTCCCCAGGATTATACTGGATAGAAGCCACCACCCCTTAATAAACAACCTGAAACAACCTATTATCAAGGAGGGCCCCAGGAACCTCAATTTCTTGACTCTTATGAAGTGAACCCAAACCCACCCAACCCTGAACCAAACCATTTGGTTCAGGTGAACCAGGTCAAAGATAGGGTGTTAGCCAATTTGAGGAACACCATATGATCTTTGGAAACTCAGCCAACACCCTACACTGAAGCATTGGAGCCTTTGATTCAGATGATTGATGAGCTTAATAGTTCTTTATTAGATTGCCTTCAAGATGTTAAGGATAAGGGCTCGGGTGAGTTTTTACTTGGAAGTTATTGAGATTGAGGATGAAATTTGTAGTTACTTTAATCTAATCTTGGGATGATTTTCAGGATGAACCCCCTTCAAGAGAGCGAATGTTAGATCCCGCTCAGGCACCTGTAGGGGCGACAATTTCTATGAGACCGGGGATGACCAGGTTGGTGTAGAGCAACCCATTGAGGATGAAATGATATCTTCACCCGAGATCCCTAAACTAAGGTACGAGGAAAAATGTCTCTATGGACCAAGGAATAACATACGATTTTGAGACAATAATGCGGATTCAGAATTCTTTGATTCTGAAGAGGAAGAATCTTTAGGTGAAGTCTCACTTGAGGTTAAGGAGAATGATTTTAATGAGACAAACGGGCCTAAGGAATCTGATCAATCATTTGAGGGCCTTATAATTGAGGTTTATGATCTGCTTGGGGCTAAGCTGGAGGATCCTAATGCAATCAATAGCCCCAATCCCCAAACACACCCCTTGAGCATAATCATGGCTTTATTCTTGAGATCACCAAACCCAAGTCAATTCTGATTCAGTCATAAATTTTAAACTTTGATACTTTGTATGGGGTGAATAATATGCTAGAGGTCCCGGAAACTATGATTGTGGAGGATGGGAATCTGGAAACGAAGATCTAGGAAACTAATTCCAGGGGAGATAGAAGCATTGATCTGAGGGTTCATGTTTACCTAAAACTACCAACCTTTTACTAGCTAGGAACCCTTTAATATGTTTGACATTGAGGATGTGCAACTCAAGTACAGAATAATTGATTATCTTTTTGAGCTAAACTCTAAGTGGACATCTGAACTTATTGAACCAGATCTACCCAATGTCTGAGGCCTTAGACTTGGGTTGCACACCACAAAATCGCAGACCCGACCTTACAAGCAAAAACAGCTTCAATTCTGGGTAATTTTCATCTAGAACCTTAGAACCACACAACCTTGGGGCTTAGGTCTACATCATAACCTGGTCCACACCTGTGGACACCTTGCGGTCTTCCAGGTCAAACTTTTTATTCTGATCCAGACCCGCCTTTCTAAGTTATGCCTAGCTGAAAGCACTAAATTTAGCACTTGTGTGTATTCTCTGCGCAGCTAACCGAATCTATCACAAAATTCAGGTGATAATCTATTTATTCTGCCCTTTTCATGCCTTTATTTTTACAATGAGGACATTGCATTAACTAAGCATGGGGGATGGATACTTGATTCTAAATCACTTTTGTCAACTCCGTAGATTCTTTTATTTATTTTCTCTTCATTTAAAAAAAATCAAAATTCAAAAGACCAAAAAACAAAATAGAGAATTATGAGAAAAAGAACTTAGGCATTAGAAATTTTTTAATTTTAAGAGATGATACTTTAGGACCTGAATACTTAGACTCTTTAGGTCTTCGGACTTAATCAGAGCCTCGGTGTCCACTTAAATGTGGACTTATTTCTCGAGTCCTTGCTATTTTTAATTCGTTTATAATTGGTTAATAAGGGATAAGTATACGACTTATCAACCTACCCTTTGATTTGAGGGAACTCTAAGTCTAAAGCATTTGCACACTATCTGCACTGACTCACTACAATAATTTTAACAGAAATTGGGTAGCTAATGAACCTTCTAGGGCGGTATGGCTGGCAAGTTGCCGTGGGTAACCACCATTGCCGATTGTCCAGAACCTAGCCACACGACCATTCTCTTTCTGCTACATTTAGGTAAATCTTATATTAGGGAAGCCATACTTAGAAAAAGAAAAAAAAAGTCAAAAAGAAAAGAAAAGAAAAATATATATATAGAAAAGAAGAAAAAAGAATTAGCCACCCTTCACCGCACGGGTATGGCTGGCAAGTTGCCGTAAGTAACCCCGTTGTCCAGAACCTAACCAACAAAAATGCACAAATAATTCCTAAACACTTAAGAAAAAGTGGGGAAGTAGAATAAATCGAGGAGATATACATTAGGTTCGCCCTTGCGTTGACCCCATAAAAATAAAAAGTAGGGAGAAAGCTACAAATCGAAAATATAAACCTTTAGGTAGAAACTTTTCTTAAGGTTACTTAAGGGGCGTAGAAATCTAAAGTCCGTTCTAACTACCGCTTAGTGAGTATTACTTTTTCACAAATAAGATGCTTAACACTTAGTTCTTTTCGAGTCATGAGTAGGTTGGGTAGCCATAGAAAGCTACCTCAAAACTTTAAACTCAAAAATCTAAAACAATTAGAAAAGGAAAAGGAAAAGAAAATATTTGCTTCTGTATAGAATAAGGCGAGGACTTGGGCAGGTTGCATTTTGGCAGACACTCGGGTGCTATCAAATCTTTGTAGTTAGGTCCTGAGTAGAAATTTCCTTTTGTTAATAAACTTACGCCTTAGCAATCGGATCCTACTCTATTTTATAAATAGCATTTAGTCTAATTTTGTTAGGGATTAGCAAAAGATAGGCATGAGGGTATAATGTAGACATATCTATTCCACATAAAATGTCTATTTATGCATGTTCCTAAGCTCATAATTGCATTCAGCATTATCAATATTACATAGCATGTATCATCATACATTTAGATTAAATGTTGTAAATTCTATGATAATTCACCTCTTTTAAAGTCTAGGGGAGAGGGCGATTCATTTCATGACCTCGGATTGAAGATCCAACCATACGGATCTGATCAGGATGATGTTCGAAGTCCAACACCTCTAAAATCACCTTGATTGGACCTCCCTAGCATCAGATGCAGTCCGAGAAAGATCAAAGGCCAAGGGGCAAAGTGACGTAAATCCAGACCTGAAATGACAAATCCGACTGCACGGATGGGTTCGGATCAACGAGCGTAGCCTAACAACATGAAAATTAGTCTAATCTGACATCCGTGACACCGCCTATGAGAAATAGAAGATGGATGGCTTAGAGTTACGTGGCACCAACTGGACCACCCAAAGCTAGCCAAGACCCCCGCTCAATTCCTAAAGTGCATCCACCGCATGATCAAGATTGTTGGATCGACATCCAACGACCCTAATCTCGTTACGTCGCCAGCCCTCCCCTATCTCATCGAGGAAGCCTTAATCTCTGTCGTTGGATCTTCATCCAACAGTTAAGATCAACTCTTCACCGCCAGCGGAGTGATCTTCCGGACTCAAAAGTGCTTGTACTACATTGGTCAAGTCGCACTCTCAAGGAAAGGACTGGGTTCGAAACCTGCCGCGCCCCCTCTCAGCACAGGCAAGGCAAAAATTGAACCACACGAACTCAATCGTATGGTTGCAAACGTGCCATGTCGCCAATAGCGCGGATGCGTGATACGATGCGCCATTACATGCTCCATCTGACACTAACTTGAGGCGCGATGAGCAGCTCTTGACCTTACGATCTTCATCAAATGGCTACCATCCATCCTCTTTGCGCCCGTTCAAAATGTGAAGCGCGATCTTCACGCGATCTCATGCGTTGGATGGTCATCTGATGGCTAGGAGCACGCCAGCACAGCGCCAGCTGCTTGCGCAGCAAGCACGTAATCGTCAGCCATTGGATCAGTGATCAACGGTCTTCATGCCGCCATGTGTCAGCACAAGGAGAAATCACGCGTTGAGGGTGCAATCTGAGGGCTTTGTAGGCGCGATCGGACGAGCCATGATCCACTGAGTGATCTCGCACGAGTTGGGGGCTTGAAATACCTAGTTTGCCCTCGATTTTCACCTATATAAAGGCCTTACATCCCCTCCTCATTCTTCATCTCTTCCTACCTCTTTCTCACCTCTTCCAAAGCTCTAAGGAGCTAGTCCTAAGCCTTGGATGCTTCTCTAGAGTTTTTTCCCACTTCTCACCCCCCCTTCTTGGAGCATTCCGTGGTTGTCTTGTCACCACGTTAGGGAAGCAGATCCCATTGAGACACCGCCCTGTCTCATCCCTGATTCATCCGACTTCGTCCTCCCTCTTCCAACTCCTCACCACTCTCTCCTAGGCACTCCATCAACGTGACTCATCCTCTAAGCAGTCGTCGAGGAGGTTTTTCTTATCTCAATCTTTTTAATGCTTTCATAGTGTAGATTTGATTTTTGCAATCAGTGTAATAAACATTTTACCCATATAATATTTGTCTATCTTTCTTTCTCTCTCTCTTATTTTGCAAATATATTAGCTAGATATTTTGATATGATCTCTTGCTTTATAAAAAAAATAAGAAAAAAGAAAAACACAAACATCGAAAACAAATAAAGCAAACGTGGATTTCCAAATCAAACGTTCGCCTTCCCATGTTTGACATGGGACTCACTTTGAGTTTCGATTATAAATATTATCTGACGATAGAATTTTCTTGCGAATTTGCAACGAGTCGGATTTTCCAAACTCCGACTTTTCTTTGCACGTTTTTCTGCTTATAAGGTTTAGGTGTAAAGGTTTTGGAGGGCCTTGTTTGGTGGGATACTAGAAGCCAATATAGGTAAGGATTGATATATCGGCGATATATCGGTATCGCCAGCTCAACACATATCGATATCAGCTTTAATATATTTTCCCATGATATCGTCGATATATCGCCGATATATTGAAGATATATCACCGATTTCATGAACTTTTGTTGAACTTTAGAGCGTACATGCTAGGGTTCTTGCTCCCTTGTAGTCCATCAAATATGTCAACTTTAGAGCTGTACATCCTCTGTCAACAATTCAGTCATTACACTTGATTTTACTTATTGAGAAATAGGAAGAAATTCTAAAACGTCGGTAAGAAATACATTAGCATCTTCAAACCTCTATAAAAAAATGCATAAAATCAAGCACTTTGATAATCCATAGGGGTGTTGAAAGGGTTATCTTGTCATCTTCCTTTGATTAAAGGATATCATCTATGGTGGTTCTTCCATTTCCCCACAACAACCTAGGGTTGACAGGCTCACTTGTTTCAGTATGGTTTATCTAAGTACTTGTATACTGGTGCTTTGTTAATCTCCACTAATCTTGCAAACTGTGCATTATGCTATGATGGGCACAGTTTCCCTTTAGTTATTTAAGCATTTATATTTGTCCATTATATACACTTGTGTTACCTAAACCATATCTTGTTTCACCAAGTGCATCTTTGTTAATAAGAGATGTAATTTCAGCTGTTGAGCTCATAATGAGAAGAGTAATAGGGTGATTCACGAAATGTGAGACAGATCAATGAGAAAGAGAAGAGTATTGGAATAGAGAACGTGCTGGAACTGATAAGAAAATCAGGGCTCTAGTTATTTGACCATTTATATTTGTTCATTATATACCCCTGTGTAATCTAAATCGTATCTTCTATCACCAAGTGCATCTTTGATGATAGTATTTGTGATTTCATATCTTGAGATCGTAATGAGAAGAGTAATAGGGTGATTCACAAAATCTGAGGCAGGTCAATGAGAAAAAGAAGAGTATTGGACTATAGAGCATGTTGAAACTGATAAGAAAATCAATGCAACTAAAGCATGATTTCAATTATCAAAAATATGCAACGAAAGTTACCATGAACATTTTTCAATTATTATCATGTTCTGTATACTTTCTTTTCGATATATGATTTTTTCGACATACGACTAGTGCATTTCAATTATGTTTTCATTCAAAATTTATGATTTTCGTCTTCTAGGCGTTTCTTCATGATGTATTAGCTATTAAAATATTAATTTTCATAAAATTTGTAACATTTTGAAACATTTTGGACCTTTCTGAGCGATTTCTCCAAAATTCATCGATACCAGTGATATATCCCCGATATATCCATTTTTAAACTTGTCGATAGGATATCAATATCGATATTTAAAACCTTGGATATAGGACTGCACTCTAATACCAAGTAGGAGAAAGTAAATCAATCTACTCATCAAAAGAACCCAACACCTCTTTATATTAAGAAGAGGTATTGAGAAAATAACATGCATATCCAAAGAAATAATAGAAATAACAAAATAGCCAATAGCAAAATAGTTAGACCGAAGGGTTGTCTCAACATGAAACAAATGAGAATTGATAGATTGCCCTTCACTTTTAATATGTAGTGTATAAGCAAGTGGTCATTTGATTTTTATTGAGGTGATCTTCCATTATTTGCCTCTTTTATTTCCATGATTCATCTTTCAAGGTGGCTCCCCGGGGAAGGAGACTTCTATTGAGAATGTTGAGACTAAGGGAGATATGTCACTTTTGTTCTTTCTTAGGTGACTATGTAATTTACCTAAAGTTTTCTAATATAAAAGAGAGGCTAGGGTTTCCTTTGAACATAATGAATCACTTTTTCCCTTCACATGGTATCAGAGCAGCAATCCTAGGCCGATGCTACGATATCCTACAAAATACCCACCCAAAAGATGTTTGAATCACCAACGAAAGGGTGATTCCATGGAAGATAGGCAAGATCGCAATGGCAGCAGCAGCAAAATGGGAGATCACAGCGTCACCACTCCTATTGCAATCCCTCCACATCGCCGTCCACAATGCAACACCGGTCTGGGCTGCCAACGCCACCACTGGCAAGTCCAGCACCATCGCTGCTAGCCTACTAGCGGCCCAGCATGCCGGTGGGTGCATGGTGACCCATGTTAGGAGTGTTTTACTAAGCGTGATGAGTCTTCTCTCACGCCTACTGTGCATGGTGGTGAGCCTTCTCTCACCACAGTTGATCAAGTCCCTTCTCCCAAGCATGATGAGTCATCTCTCGTGTAGAACAAGTAGGATTGGACTGTTTGAAGGGTCTATTTCAAATCAACAGAGGCGTACGTGTGCAGCCCAAGAAGGTTCAAAGAAGATGGGGGTCAAAGGAGTTTGGATTGTTGACTTCAGCACCTTCATGTACCTCAAAAGGGATATAAAGAGATTAAAGAAAACCATTCATCCACGTTGGATCAAAGATGTTAGAATTGGGGCCACATCTCCGACCACAGTTGTTGGGAGTATGCATACTCCCCAAAAGATGATAGTCAAAGAGGTACATTGTGCTCCAGAGTTTCCGATGAACCTATTGTCTGAGTCATATCTGGACCTTGGATGCCATGTGGTGTTCGATGAGGATCATTGCTATTTTCAGGATCGATAGATGGGAGAGATTATAGGTGGAGGTATATAACGAGATGGTCTCTATTACCTGGACATACCTACACTGTTTGCCGGAGCCGTGTCCATAGCCTCTGATCCTTGGTAGTGGCCCAAGAGACTTACACACCCGTTACTTAAGAAGATGCGATAGATGTATCATGGATTGCCAGATTCTTTGACTTTGCAGTGCGAGGATTGCCAACTTGAGAAGCATCACAACAGCACCTACCCACGGAAAGTTGATCAGGTGAGTGGTCTTCCCTTTTCTTTAGTATATTGTGATGTTTAGAGGCCTTCTAGAATTCCTACCCCAAGAGGGCATCAATATTATACTATTACTGTGGTATATTGTAACTGTTGATGATTACGGTTGGCTTACTTAGGTCTTCTTGATAAAGATGCGCTTAGAGATCCCTCAAAGTACTCAGTAGTTCTTGTCAGAGGTTCAGACTCAATACTCTAGTTCAGTTGGAGTTTTTCATAGTGATAATGCCTTAGAGTTGTGCAGGGAGATGTCCAAAGCCTCTTCTCCTCTAGAGGCATTATCCACCAGACTTCTTATGCGCACACGTCTCAGCAAAATGGCTTGTCTAAGCGCAAGCTCCGACACCTCTTGGATATTGCTAGGACCTTGATAATCCATATGAAGGTTCCTAAGCAATTCTAGAAGGATGCCATACTACAACTTATCTGATTAATCAGGTGCCTTCGTCTGTTCTTCAAGGGCAGATTCCTTTCCAAGTGATCCATCCAGATTGTGACAAGTCGTTTGCTCTTCTACTAAGGGTCTTTGGGCGCACTTACTTTGTTCAAGCACATGGCAATCAGGAGAATTTTTCTCCTCAAGCAGTCAAATGTGTCTTTCTTGGGTATTCTGGGACATAGAAGGGATACAAGTGCTATGACCCAACTCGTAGGAGATACATTGTTACTGCATATGTTACCTTCTTTGAGAAAGTCCCCTATTTCTCAGAAGAAGGAACTTCTATTCAGCCTATCTTGGAGGAGACACAGGTTTATAACAGGAGATCACAAACTTCATTAGATACAGTGCCATGTCCCATACAGACAGATGAGAGCAGTTCAAATACAGAGGAGTAGCCAGTCCCAAGGAGATCTAGTAGAGCATGCACTCTTCACCCTATTTCACAATATACAAAGGGTTGCCCACCTTGAGGATGGTGGTCGTCAGTTTGCATCTACTATTACTACTACTATTATCCCCAAAAATTTCACTCAAGCCTCTAAGGACTCTAGGTGAAGCGCAGCGATGGATAAGGAAATGCAAGCATTGCAGTCACGGAAGACATGAGATCTTGTACCATATCCTCTGAATGCTACAGTGGTGGACTACAACTGGGTTTACACCATCAAGTATTGAGCAGATGGGACGGTGGACAAATACATACAAGACCAGGCTGGTAGCTAAAGGCTTCACTCAGATCTACAGGATAGACTATCTTGAGACATTTTCTCTTGTAGCTCATATCACTTCTATCAGGATCCTTCTATTTGTAGCTGTTATCAAAGGATGGTCTTTATCTCATCTTGATATTAAAAATGCTTTCTTGTATGGTGACTTATCTAAGGAGGTGTACATGAGACAGCCACCAGGTTATAGCAATTAGGGGGAGCTTGTTTGTCGCCTACAGAAGGTCATATATGGCTTGAGCAAAGTCCTCATGCCTAGTTTGAGAGGCTTAGCTCTGAGGTTAAGAAGATTGGGTTCCAACGCTTTACTTCTAACCATTCTATCTTCATCAGGAAGACTAGATATGGTGATCTTACTCTTGTCGTTACTTTAACTGTTTATGTAGATGACATGATCCTTACTGGTGATGACAAGGATGGAATTGCTCAGACCAAGTCCTTACAATCAACATTTATCACTAAGGACCTGAGTGATCTTAGATATTTTCTGGGGATCGAGGCCATACGATAGGGATCGTATCTTTCCTTATCACAAAAGCAGTATATGATGTAGATTCTTGAGGAGGCTGGTTTACTTAAGACTAAACCTTCTGCTATACCTGTTGAGCCTCTATCTATGCATTCTTCTAATGAGGATGATCCAACATGTGAAGATATCACTCAATACCATAGCACAGTGGAACGTTTACTATACCTTACTATCACGAGGCCTAATATTAGTTCTGCAGTGAGCAAAGCCAACCAGTATATGGAGGCACCATAATACGATCAGTGGCATGAGGTCTGCCTTATTCTTAAGTACCTCAAAGGGTCACCAGGCAGAGGGCTATATTACAGAGATGGTGGCAGTTTAGATATTTTAGCCTACTCTAATGCAGATTACGCTGGGCCTTTGGATGACCAACGTTCTATTTCAGGTTTGGAAGTCTATCTTAGTAGGAACCTTGTCCCTTGGAGGAGTAAGAAGTAGAGTATTGTTGTTTATTCTAGTGCAGAGGCTAAATATCGGGTGATGGCCTAGGCTACTTGTGACATTATGTGGGTTGTTGCTTTTCTACATGATTTAGGCATTCAGGCCATCATGCCAGTTCCACTCCTATGTGACAAGTCAGCCACATATATTGCCTCGAACCTGATTTTTCATGGGAGAACAAAGCATATCAAGGTAGACTGCCGTTTTATTCGTGATGCTATCTTTATAGGGAAGATTAGCACTCCCTATGTCTCCTTAGAGCTTCAGCTAGTAGATTTATTCATCAAGGCTCTAAAGAAACATTTTGATTTTCTATGCGACAGGTTGAGTCTTGTTGATATCCATGCCCCAACTTGAGGGGAAGTGTTGATACTAAGGGATATATGTGTCATTGTTGTTCTTTCTTGGGTGCTTTGTAATTTACCCAAACCTCTCTAATATAAAAGAGAGGTTAGGATTTCCTTTGAACGCAATGAATCACTTTTTTCCCTTCACAGAGATTTGCAGAAGATGCAAAGTTATCTAAGCTTATATACCTACCAGCACTTATTTAAGTGTTGCCTCACATAGGAGCAGTTAAGCAAAGCATCATTTGGGAAATCCTAGCAAAAGGATACTAGACTATTGCTCACATTTACCTCTTTTTCAAAGGTTGCATGCATTGTCAAGACATCATATAACAATATAATGCATTAAAGGGGGCTGCCTTATTTCGCCATAAGCTATCTTAGGGTAGACATTACCCTTATCGTTACAAGTGGGAAGCCACTCCCTCTAGACGATAGGCCTTTGCATCTAAGATTCTAAGCATAAAGGAGGGAGTCGCTTCACTTCTCCTAGAGCCTCACACTTTAGTTCTTTTCCCCTAGCCACATGTAAGATATGATGGTGCCATCTGCAACACCATTTCATTAGGATGTATAAGCATAGCTCATCTAATAAATAATACCACATGTTTGGTAGAGAGTACGGAGTAAATGAGTACAAACTCTAAGGCAATATTAAACCTAATAGCTTTCACATTGGCACCAAATTAATTCTTTATTTCATATAAAAGGTTTTGATTACATTGCCTACATCAAACTTGAATTTCAGTAAGACCACCCAAAGTAATCTAGAAAAGTCATCAATAGCAACAAGATAATATCAATGCCCCGCACGATCAAGAACACAACTTAGACCCCAAACATCTAAACAAGGAAAAACGAAAAACAGACACAAAACTACGATTTACCAACTAGGAAAGAAACTCATGTGGTGTTTCCCTAATTGGCAAGTTTCACATTGAAAAATGGCTGTGGGTGGAATCTGTGTACCATTTGAGAAAGCTTGGATAATGGAAGATGACCAAACTAAAGGTGGCATAGTTTGCTAAATGACACTCCCAAAGGAATAGAAACATGACCAGCATAAGGTGACTACAGGAGAAGATACATACCCCCTTCCTTACAAGCACAATAGTCACCCACCCTTTCAATATATCCTAAAAGTAAGAACTACAAGATCAAATATTGCTATGTAATTCAATCCCTTTGTAATTCTACAAGTACACAGCAAACTCAAAGGAAAACCTAAGTCAAATAGAACATTCCCTAATTGTATGTGTGGTAAGGCAACATGCACCTCCCTTGACCGGTAACTAGGGAATGCCTCCCATTGTAACAAATATGATTCTACTAGATGGAACAAGCCTTAATCTAGTGTCACCACATATACAGCAAGATGCACTCAAATCAACTAGCCAATCAGTATCCTCTACACCAGTCCAATAGGCAGCACAGGCAAAAGATATACCTAAAGGACCAACAAAGACAACAATATGAAAATTCCCTAAGGAAGAACTCAAGGTGGCTGAGGTAGAAGCGACCGATATGCCATGTTAACTAAGCTCTTGAATGAGTTCTAGTGATGGAAGAAATCTCAGGTATTAACTTGTTGGAGAACTCGAGCAATGACTCTCAAATGCACACATTAATAGTCTTCCCATGTTTTATCCAATAAGTGTCCTCTGTGTCACCAACCTTCTTATAAAGAGAGAGCACGAGAGTCTAGAATGCCCTTGACCTCTATGACCATGTCCACAACCAACAGTAGACAATGAAGTGCCTCTTCCTCTTGCTTAAGAGATTGCCATAGCAAAAATGTGCTCCATGCAAGGTAAGGAAGAAAGAGTAACTACAAGCCTGCTCAACTAACTGTAGGCCTCCTCTATAATTCATATCTCTAGTAACATAAGAATCCAAGCTCTGGTCGCTTGTATGAAGGGTCTAATCCAACAAGTGACTAACCATAGTCAAAACTCTGTATGTTTGCTACGTCTCACATGAACATACAAGAGCATATGCATTCAATCTTCTCAAACATTGACTTGAGAGCTAAATAGTACTATGTAAGACATCTGTCATCCTATCACATATGAGGAATCTACTTCATCCAAAGTCTAAACACTAAAAATCTTCGATTAATGACCAAAAAATCACCAAGAAAGAGTACAATTAGACCTGAAATAATGCATTAGCTTAGTATGTGTGGCTAGACGGGTCAAAAGGAAGCTCGTATGTCGCTTAATGCTCCACAGACTCTAAGTAGCACTACCATGGTCAATTTAGCTCCCACTCGTAGGTTGCAACAATCTAGATTGACTAAAGTATCCAATCATCGACTCATGATCGAGTCACTCGTTGCAACTATGAGTAAGGCCCATTCATGGCTTCACTTGGCCTTAAACCACCAACAACATGCTACTACAGGTGTTGTAACATTGAGGACAGTTGCACGGCAATGCTTAAGGTGATGCAGTGCTACTACTATGCACCTGTAATTGCACCAAGGCACTACAATGCCACTATTGCACTATTGCACCATTGCTAGGCACCAGGAACATTCTTGATCTCAAGGATAGGTAGCCTTCAGGTTTGTGTGCCTTAGGGCACTACCCCGACCTAAGCACATGTGTGTCTCCTCCCTTGAGGGACACAAATTCCATAAAGGAGAAAACCTAAAAAATTTTTGGGTGGAGAGGAGAAAGCGAAGGGATATTGGTGCTTTGATACCATGTAGAGGGTAATATGTGTTAGCAAATATCACCTAACAAGCCTCAACGTAAAGTGATAATCTGTAATCAACACTGCCAACTCCAATTTTACCGCCAAGTTGTTAAACCCCTCCATACACATCTTTGCTTGTTCTCTCCCCTAACATGTTATCCACCTCTAAAGTGACAAATCACCACCAATCAGCCAAGATGGGCTTGAATAAAGTAGAATGGACTTTCCTACACCCCTCCTAAGCATCTCTATCCTGACATCCATGTGATCCATATGATAAGAACAAAATGCAAACCTAAGCAGACTTCCTCACCAGCATCATAAACATAACATGTGAAAATTCCTACTTCGCGAAATCCTCAGCACCCCCAAGAGATAAGTTGGCGACCCACAATCCCATTAAAGTAGAAAAATAAAATCTCTCCAATGACTACCTTCCACAAGACTCCAATCTCATTTAGAACAAGTCTCCAACCATACCTCATGCAATAAGCTCATCAAGGGTCCCCAACAAGTAAGCGTTGCCCTAAAGATCTATGTTGTGCCAGATCCCTCAAATCATGGACATTCCAAGATAGTATTATCTACCCCTACTCTAAAAAGAGTTGCCATAGAAGAATCCCCCACAAGCTGCCACCCTCACACAAGCTTTTGTGCTCGATCCCTTGTAAGAAGCCTCATGCCACTACAAATCTACTTCTATAGTTGACCTGTCTCACTCACAACTCTACCAAAGGGAGCTACAACCATGGAGTTATCACTACCCTTACACCCAATATCAACCTCCATCGCCTCATCGTCCAAAGGAGAGTCCTCAACACACCATCAATCTCTAAGGGCAGGGCTTATTTGTAGACAAGCTCCACTGAATCCTACATGAGCCTCCAACAGCATGAAGGAGATGGGGCTCCCATCCCAATAGTTGCAAACCATCACTATCTATTACAAGTGAGGAGAGACCAAGAGCAAGTCATGTAACTCAAGAAAGACACCTTTCCTGGCAAGGTTGCCAGATACCTAAATGCAAAGCCGAAAACTGAGGTGTTAAAGACTCGTGTTGTGATCATATTGGAAAATCCAATCATTGTAACACTACCAATGTCAGCAACTCAAAAAATCTCAACACTCACCAAGGATTCACAATCAGGTTCACTAGTTTCCATCGCAATGGCCAAAATTATAACCCCAAAATTCAAATTGGACCTCATAATCGGATTCTATGCAAAAAATCGGATCTGATGGGTATAATATTGTATTATTCAGAGTCAAGTGTAATTATAGCAAAAAAGTCCCTAAGCTTTTGAAAATTTGTATTTTAATCACTGTTAGAATTTCAATTAAGCCTTAAAAAAATATCTTATTCCCTTTGAGTATTGGTGCAAGAGAGAGAGGGAGAGAGATATTGAGTAGAGAGGGAATAAAAAAGGACTGAAAAAAGGGAAAAGAAAGGACCCCTATTTAACGCCCCACCTTTTCTCTCTCCCCTCCCCACCCCTATCCTTCTCCCTTAACCTCTCCCTTCCCTAACCAAAACCACCACTACCTCCAACCCAAATACCATCGCCATCTCCCTCTCGACTCCTCACCACATCCATCCCTTCTCCCCTGCCTTCTCAACTCTTCCAAACCCTCCTCCCCTCATCTCTATAAAAGGGGCCAACCACCCCTCCTTCCCACTACACCAAGCCACCACCATCCTCCTCTCCTATCCCTCCCCACCGCCATTGTTGTCTTTCCTCCTCTCCTCCACAGGTAAGTCCCTACAACCTCCTTCCTATTTCATGTTCGCCCCCACCACCACCTACAACTACACGCAGCCATCACACCACCTCCAGGTTGCACCTCTCCTCCCCTTCCTCCTTCCATTCCACTCCTCTTCTTTTTCCTTCATCACCTTCCCACTGTGACACACACACCAATACAAACATAGAACCCACCCACCCATACACACATACACATCAATGCACACAACCATACCCATACACGTAAAAGTTATCCATATATCATATGTAATATCTTGTATACTATATATGGTCTTATGTATAATGTCTTATTGTACATGTGTATGTATGCATAAGTAGGTATGCATCAGTGTATATATATAAAAGGTGTGTAGTTTATCACATTTGTAAGTGTACATAGTATATGAGCATTTATACTTACAGCTGTATGCTTATAATATATGTATGCATTATATGTAGGCATCATAAATGAAATACCTATGAGAATTAGATCAGTTACATCATTTACATAACATACTTACATGTATCAATTATATATACATATACACACTAATATCTATACAACCTATAAGAAGCATGCGTGCATATTGCATATCTAATATTTTTTTTTTGAAAGGGCATATATATAATATATTTGTGTGTGGGATGATGACGTATGTGCTTGGAAATTTAATAGAACAGGTCTATATAAGTAATATATGCGCTTGTGCTAGAAAGAGAGGTACACCTATAGACACACACACACACACACACCAGGTAAACAAGTACAGAGTACAAACATACAAGATTCTCCACACCCTCTTTCCCCTTCCCCCTCCACCTTGTATCTCCCCTTATCTATACACTCATAAATAGTACTATTAACCCATATTATATCTTCTAAAACATCCGAAATAAGTGAAGGTCTAAACTTGGCATGTTGCACTCAACTCGACTCAATGGAGATCCTTACGGGCACCTTGGTGGCGTAACTATGCATTCCAACACGTACCTCAGTTAAAGATCCTTACACTACCCCCTTTCTACTGCAACAGCTTGTTTCATCTTGAGTGGTTGGAAGCCCCTTTTCAATTCAATTATGGGAAATTATTTGCGTCATTTCTATCTATGAAATCTAAGAGTTGCATTAGCTTCTAAAAGAAATCCTAGCCCTCTTTTTATATAAAAAAGAACTGGGCAAATTACAAAAGTACCTCCTAAGAATGAAAGAAATAACAAATACTTCCTTACAACTCAACACTCCCCCTCAAGTTGGGACGTATATGTCAATAAGGCCCAACTTGCTACTTAGAAAATCATGGAGCTTCTTCAACGATTTGGTGAGAATGTCTGCAATCTATAGCTTAGAGGATATATAAGGGGTACTTATCTTGCCTTCTACAACTGCACCCTGTATAAAATGGTAATCAACCTCAATATGTTTAGTCCTCTCATGGAAGACTGGATTGGAGGCAATGTAGGTGGCAGACTTATTGTCACAATAGAGTAGGACAAGTGTATCAACCTTCACCCCTAAATCTTGTAGGAAGCCAACCATCCACATGATCTTACATGCAACTTGAGCCATAGATATGTATTCTACCTCAACAGTGGAGCAGGCAAGTACACTTTGTTTCTTGCTTCTCCATGAAACTAAATTACCTCCCAGGTAGATGGTAAAGCCTGATGTAGATCGTCTGTCCTCCATTAACCCTGCATAGTCTGCACCTAAGTATGCCACAAAATCAAGAGAGCCACTCGTGCTGTAGTACAAACCTCTCCCTGGGGTGCCCTTCAGGTATCTCAAGATGAGATACATCTCGCCAATGATTGTATCTGAGACTCTACATACACTGACTGGCTTGACTGAACACAAAACTAATGTCTGGTCGTGTAATAGTCAGGTATAACAAATGACCAACAGTACTACAATGTCTGGTAACATCCTCAAACAAAGGGTCTGTCTCACTGGTGCTATGACCAAAAGGTGCCTCTACTGGTATCCCAGATGGTTTCGACCCAAGAAGTCCTACTTCCTCTAGAACTTGTAAAGTGTACTGCCTCTGTGATAAGGATAAGCCAGCCTCTTGACAGACAGCCTTTATCCACAGGAAGTAACGAAGGTCACCTAAATCTTTAGTGACAAAAGTGAACTGAAGAAAGGCTTTCGTCTGTACTATCCCATCAATATCATCACCAGTCAATATCGTATCATCAATATAAACTGCTAGGATAACAACTCTCCATGTTTCACCATACTTCATCCTCTTGACAAAAATAGAATGATCAGTGAGAGACCACTGGAACCCCACCTTGATCTCCAAATTGAGCCTTTCAAACAAGGCTCGTGGACTCTCCTTCAGGCCATAAATAGGCCTTCCGTAGGCGACATACAAGCTCTCGTTGACTATCATAACCTGGTGGTTGTCTCATATATACCTTCTCAGCAAGATCCCCATATAAGAAGACATTTTTATATCTAGTGTAAAGGCCACTGCTTAACCACTACAACAGACAAGATAATCCAGATGGAAGTAATACGAGCAACTGGTAAAAAAGTCTCAAGGTAATCCACCCCATATATTTAAGTGAATTCTTTGACAACAAGTCTGGCCATATATCTCTCCACTATCCCATCAGATCTAGACTTGATGGTATACACTCATTTGCAAGCAACTGTGGCATCCTCAAGATATGGAACAAGATCCCATGTTTTCCTGGTCTGTAAAGCATGCATCTCCTCATCCATAGCTGCTTTCCACTTTGAATCGTGAGAAGCTTGAAGAAAAGCTCTGGGAACGATTGCAGTAGTGATGGCTGACGCAAACTGTCTGTCTCCCTCCTAGAGATGGGAGACTGTAGTGTAATGGGAAATAGGATGGAATGTACATGTGGCACTAAACTTCCTCTTCCCTATCTGAATCACTCCTATCTGAAGGGGTAACAAGCTGTGCTGGTTCATCATCAAAAAAATCATCTACCTATGATCTGTGATATATCTGTGTCTCCTATATGGCAACCTCTATGGTTGACCCTTCTTCTGAGAAGTAAGGAATCTTCTCGAAGGTCACATCTACAGTGACAATATATCTCCTACGAACTGGATCATAACATCTGTAGCCCTTCTGGGTTCTAGAGTAAACAAAGAAGACACACTTTGTAGCACAGGGGGCAAACTTATCCTAAATACCATGTTTTTGAACAAAACATGTGCACCCAAAAACTTGCAAGGGTAAGGGAAAAGACTTGCTACACTCAGGATGTATAATCTAGTAAGGGATCTGACCATGAAGCACAAAAAATGGCAACCAGTTGATCAAGTATGCTGCTGATAGTATGACATCACCCCAGAATTGCCTAGAAACCTTCATATGAGACATCAAGGTCCTGGCAATATCAAGCAAGTGCCGCAACTTGCACTCAACAATCCCGCTTTGCTGGGAAGTATGAGCATAAGATGTCTAGTGAATGATCCCCCTCGAGCAAAAGGCCTCATGTAAATCACTGTGCATGAATTCTAATGCATTATCACTATAGAAGACCCGAACAATAGTATCATTTGGTGTCTGCGCCTTAGACATAAACTGCTGAACAATGGAAGGAATCACATTGTGGGCCTTCATTAGAAATTCTCAAGAAAGTCTACTACTGTCATCCACCATCACAGCAAAATATACGTGTCCACTAGCAAAGGCAACTCTAGACAATCTCCAGACATCATAATGTACTAGGGAAAAAGACACTGCACTGACACCAGCATCTCTCCTAGGGTAGCAACTCCTATGATGCTTCCTCAACTGGCAATCTTCACAATCCAAAGTCAATGAATCTAATAATTCTGGATATATCTGACACATCTTTGTGGAGGGATGCCTAAGTCTCTGATGCCACAGTAAAGGATCACGAGAGATTGACACAGCCCCAACAAACAATGTAGGTATGTCCAAGTAGTACAAGCCATCTCTTTCTATGCCACTACTGCCAACTATCCCTCATGTCGTGCCGTCTTGGAAATAATAGTGTTTCTCATCAAAAATACCACGACATCTAAGATCCCTACAAATTCTACCCACAGACAGAAGATTCATGAGAAACTCAAGAGCATAATAAGCCCTCTCTATCTTCATCTTGGACGTAGCATCTACCCTCCAACTACTGTAACAAGGAGGTTGCCCCATTAGCCACCCACACATCTCTAATTCCCCATGGAGTCACAGGGTCCTTCAAATGATCTGTGTCTCTAGTGAGATGAATAGAGGCTCCAAAGTCGATCACCCATGCGCTCATGACCCTCTTCTTCTCAACAACTCAGGCTGCACACGCGAACCCGATAGAAACTAGAGTTGATCATCTTGGATCAACTTTGTCCAACATGACCGAGAAGACTCATCACCAACCACACTATGCGCGAGAGAAGGCTCATCACGCAACATATACTTTGGACGACACGGGGTTGGGCACCACCAACACCATCGCCCCCTGCCAGCAGCACCACGCCATCGGCGGTGACTACAGCAGACTCCCTAACCGATGCCGGCGGTGCTTGATGGCCGACGACGGTCTAGAATGCCTCTCTCTAGCATCACTGCTGCTACAGCCATACTCCATTAAGGTTTTGAAGATCAAATTCCCCTTATATTGGTGATTTGATCATCTTTTTTTTAAGTGAGTATTTAGTAGGATATCGAAGCATCGGCCTATGACCACTCCTCTGATACCATGTGAAATCTAAGAGTTGCATTAGCCTCCAAAAGAAACCCTAACCCTCTTTTATATAAAAGAGAACTGGACAAATTACATAAGTATCCCCTAAGGATAAAAGAAATAACAAATACCCCCTTATAAACCAACACTAACAAATAAGTTGTAGCCACGTTATGACACAAATAAATTTGGATCAAGAAATTAGAATGGTGAATGTTATTATCATAATAAATGCAATGCAAAATATTTCTTGACATGTTGTGACAATCATGCCCTTTATTTTTGCCTTACTTCTATAAATTTATTAATTTTCAGTATTACTTTGTGATAATTACAAAACTTGTGTTTATGTTACAATTGTGTTTATTTTGGAATTATTTATGGTGTTACAATAGAATATACTTGATAAATAAGACTGCCTCTTTTTGCAAAATGTATACCGAAATCACTTGACACAGCTAACTTGTAGTTCTAAAACCCAAGAAGATGCATGCCTCCTTGGAGGCTGGAAAAGGTGCATGTTAGCTAGCCACCTGAAGGGATAAGGCAAGGAGTCACCCTTAGAAGGTGGGAAATTGGGGTCCGGGCAAGGAGTTGCCCTTGTTGGATATTAACATATGCAGCACGGAGAGTCACGCCAAGAGGCAGGACACATGATGGTAAAGTAGGGATACATCCTGGGAGTGTTATCTGGATAAGTTAATATGCACCATTCCAATCCAATTGCAACCTTGCCTTTAGATCCAACTGGCCCTCGATGAAAAAGTTAAGACTTGTATTTGGATTAAGGGCACCGGTAAAAGTAGCTAACATGAATATAACATAAAAGATGTCCCCTCCTTTTTCTATTTTATTCATGTTATTATTTATTTGCAATTCAATATCTTAAATTCACTATATAGCAATGATTTGTGATCCTTTACTAGGCTACTTGCCTCATAAACCTACTTTCTACCTTCCAACCAGCTCTAGAAGAGCAAGCACAACTACAGGCAGATCTCACAAGCCCATCTACCATTGTAGCTAAGTAGGTGTCTGTTTGTAGTCAATCTTATGTTGTAAGAATGATCTATCTTAGGTGGCTTAGGGCCATTCTAAAGTTGTACTCAAACTTCTCCATAATTTTATGTTTAAAAGTGTGAAGGATGATTATTGAAGGTCGATAATTATCTAGATTTCATTAAATTAAAATAAAAGAAACGAACTTACATATGTTGGAACCACAACTTAGAAATAAAAATAACCTCCCCAACCACATTTTCAACCCACGCCCACTCTCCTATAAAGAGAACATTATTTCGCTGCATCCATAAACACCATAGAACTATAGCCTTTATCCAATCATATGTTGACACTGAAACTATACCCCTAAAGCTGCTCCAAAAAGCCATAGAAGAGAAGTCAACATGCTGCATCTCCACCCTTCCCCAAACCTCTTTAGAGAACTCGCAAGCCCAAAAAAGATGGGAAGCATCTTCAATACTCATGACACAGAAAAGGCAAGGTAAATCATCATCAAGAACCTAAGTACTATTGAGAGCTCTTATCACCAACTTTTCTCTTCTTAATAACCACATAAATATCTTACCCTTTATCAGTGTCCTAAGCTTCCAAATCACTGCACAATCCATGTCAATCACACTTGGTGGTGCCCGCACACCATGTAAAAGTTTGTATGCGTTGCTCACCAAGAATCAACCATGCAAACTATTGGGACATAGGAGAAAGCCACGTGGACACTACCATGTGGCACACATCAGGCCATGTGGCAATGCCACGTGGCAGCAACAGGAAGAATCCAGGCCATTGGTATGATGAGACTCATCATAATCTCTAATTACCCCTAATTAACTAGTCTTCCTAGTTAATTAGCTAAGGTTATGAATATATAAGGATTAATTATGAAATAAGGGATATTTAGTAAAGGACCTTAAATAAGCTAAAAATGACATTTTATCATTCAATTAACATTATTAATAATCTAGTTAATAATTGGACTCGAAATCCCATTAACCATTTCCTTAATTAATAAGTTAAGTAACTTAAACATAATGTATACTTAAGTAATTTTACTTGATCTAATAAATTAACCTAAAAAGGTCAAAAATGTAAATTCAAGGTGGAAACATAATATTTACCTTATTTACTAACATATATAAAATGTTGAAAAAGATTTAAGTTAAAACAAACCTTAAAAACCTGGATTTACATTTTGATCCTTAAAACTTATTGCAATTGGGTCCTTAATTCTCACACAGGTCCTTAAGTTTCATTACATATAAGTCCCTTTTCTTCTTCTTCTTCTTCACCTGAGTGGACAACTGACGACAGAGAGTTACGCCACCACACGATCACCGCCCTACCGACATCATCCTTCCTTCTCCAAACTCTTGCAGCTTGCGCTTACCATCCCATCTTCATCCACCGATCTGGATTAACTGGAAATCCTAATTTTCAGTGGGAGATAACCTCACCATTATCGAAGACGACGCCGGAGGTTAAGCTCCTCAAGTTTTTTCTCCGTCCAGACCTCGCCATTCTCTTCATCGCCAACCACTATAAATACCCCCACCCCTCTGATTTAACTTAAGTTGGCTCCCTTCCCTCTTCTAACACTAAGCCAACCCAATAGGCTATTCATCTGCAACTCCGACGACCTTCCATCTCACTCTCCAACTTCCTCCATCCATTCTGATCAGCCGAGGAGATCCACCGTAGTCAGCCGCGTCTCTAGACACAGGCGCCGACCAAGGAGTCCTCTGCTTCACCTCAAATCCTCCCGCCAGAGATTCTTCTTTACACCCTCTGATTTTGTCATCCGCTATGAGCCTTCGGCGGAACCCTATTAACCCCTTCGTCCAGGTAACAGTAGATTAGTAGGAGTAGGAGTAGGTTAGCTTAGTTAGTTAGATAGTTAGTTAGATTAAAGTTAATGTCAGAATTTTAGTTGTCATCTTCTCCGACTCCGACGAGTTCCTTAACCCCACCAGAGCCTTAATCTTGTCTTTTTAACTCATTGTCCACCTTCCTTTAACCCTCACGATCATTTCTATCACACTTAATCGTTTAATTGATCACTAAATCGCCTAATTCACCTTCACCTCCACCAATTACTGTCGCTGTCCATGGTGACAGTAACTGAGTTTAGAACCACCTTCATAGGGTTCTCCATCACTTATTCATAACCTAAGGACCCTAGTTGACACTTTAATAAGTAGAATTACCACATATAACTTAAATGCCCAATTTGTAATTAAGTTCCTGAGCTCGCTATCCATGGCGACTCAGGAGCAGTTCAAATCCTTAATTATATATATATATATATATATATATATATATATATATATATATATATTTATGATCATAAATACTTGTTGATTTGTTTTGACCACTCAATTGAGTGGTAAAATAGGTCCTGAGCATTAACCACACAGATCCTTTAAGAAATGAAATTCCCTGTTAATCCTTAACTCTAATGAACAAAATGAGAATTAATTGAGTTCCTGAGGTTCCTTGCAACCTCAGGAACCTTTTTAGATCAAAAATGGCACGTTTTACCTATCTGTACACAAGTTATACTTTTTCTGGACTCACCGGAGCTCCGACGAATCATTTTCGACCTTCAGCCTTTAGAACTTGTTGAGAAGCTCTAGAATGGTTCAATTTTGATTCTTGATTGTTCTGAGGTCATTTATTTGAAGATTAAGTCACTGTAGCTGTAGATTGAGGTTCATCTTCTCCAACTCCGGCGGAGTTGGAGAAGTCTGACAGAGAGGTCTGAGGAGCATTTAGTGAACCTAAAAGCTTCAGTACAGTGCACTGAAGCTATTCATGCCTTCAAATCTGTGAAGCAACCTCTCAAATACTCTGATGAACAAACACCATTAGGAGCTCAGGCGGCAGCCTAGAACCCTAATTTCTAGGGTTTAACCATCTGTTTTAAAGGTTGGATGAGTTCCTGAGATTGAAGAGATGCTATTTTAGGCATTAATTCCCTGTGGAGAGGTTTAAATCATAAAGTCAAATTTTAAGCCTTCACAGTCAAATTGAGTCTGATTCTAGAGTTCTGAGCATGATTTGATGATTTTAGAAGCTTAAATGGATTATGAGAATCTTTTGAATGATCTGAAAGAGATTTAAATAAGCTCAGATGAGTTAATTAGTTGGAATCCACAACCTGCCATTTTGGGTTATTTTCGAACCCAAACTGACAGCAGTGGTATTTTGATGAGTTTTAATCTGAAATCCTGCCTAGATTAGTCAGTTTCAGTCCTTAGAACTTGTTGGAATCGATCAAATTTGTTCTTAAGTGTCCGTTGCACATTTCAGGTTGTAAAAATATGTTCTCTGAAGCTTTCAGAGAAGCTTGAAGCTTCTCTGTGTTACCTGAAGCTTTGAGAGCTTCAAATCCCACTTCTGAAGCTACAGAATCATTTATAGAACCTATTCAGACCTTTAAATAAGAGAGACAAGTCCATCTGTGGACTCTATAAGATAAACTTCACTTTTCAGGTAGTTTAAACCCGTAGGAACCCCCTTGTTTCACTCTTCAAATTGAAGAGGAAATCATCCTCTTAACCTAAAATTGACCCTAGAACCTTGTAGATCTACCTTAGAGTTTTCCAACAAGCCTTGAATCTCTTGATTTGGAGCTCTGAGTAGGAAGATATCTATTGAAGTTGGGTCTGGAGGGGGGAACATAATCCCACATCGGTAGGTTTCGAGCGGGCGCATGGGAACAAAAGGAATTTGTTGTACTGGCATGCCAGTCGTCAAGCGCTCGGTGTGATCTAAGCATCTGAACATCTGAGCATTTGAGTGTGTGTGTGAGAGCACGTGTGCCTGCGAGTGTGTGCCCGAGTAGGCATGTGCGATTGTGGCCCTAGGAGGACGAGGCTTGGGAGGCGTGAACCGATTTGGCTTGGTTGAGACGGACTAGCTCGAAACTATGAACCGAAAAATAAACCAAAATCGAACCTAATGAAATTAGGCAATGACCGAGTAGGGTCTGGTCCCACCCTGATCTCAGGGTGCTGTGTATCCTCGAAAGGACCTCGCTGCAAATAAAAATAATTTTTGGTTAAAGAAGAAATAAACCCGGTTCAGCTAAGAAGAAAAAGAAAAGAGAATAAAAGAGCTGATGGCTACGTGTTAAGTGTTGAGCTGAAGGAAAGAAAGGAGAAGAACAAGCACTAAGGAGCAAAAGAAGAAGACTAAGGGAAGAAAAAGGCAGGAGCAGAAGAAAAAAGGAAAAATAAGAGCTCGAGAGAGAGTAAAAGATAAAGGATAAATAAAAGAAGAGAAAGAAAGAAATAAGAAGAAAAGAGAAAGATAGAGGCTGAAGAAATAAAGAAATGAAATTATTTTTCTTGTATCATTTTAATTTCTTTCTGTTCTTGAATGTTGTAATAAGGCATCTTTTAATAGAAAAACTCTTATTTACCTTATTTCCTTTGAATTAAAATAGAAAATAAACATGTTTACATGCTAATAAAGTAAATCATTTGAGTAAATGTATTTTCATATGGAATTTTGTATATTCTTTATAGTTTAAATCATTTGGCAAAATTCATGTTTTTATAATTAACTTAAATATACCTCTTAAACTTATAAAGAGAAATAAAGATAACTAGTAAATTTAAAATGAATTATACCTCCCAACGAACGACCTGGACTCAACCAGTAAAAATTTCTAAAATATTAGGTTAATTCGACCTTATACTACATAACCGACATAACTTCGAGTTAACCTAAGTGACTTTTCTCTACTCTAAATTAAGTAAAATTATCTTAATTACTGAGTTGAGTAAAGAAACGCATCAGCCACTTAAGGGCTCAAGTATATTTTTGGCTCCCTTAAGCAAGTTGTCTAATTTTAGAATGTTGTTTTTGTGGTAGTTTTGAGTGATTAATGTTTTCTATTTTTAGAGAGAGTTAATTGGGTGATTGAGTTTACTATATTTAGATGGTGAGTTGGTTTCCTATTGTAGGGATATGTACTCTATATAAAAAGAGAGCCTTCCCATATGTTTCTCTTTGAGTAATTAATAAAAATTCTTCCCATTAATCAAGCTCCACCCTCTCTCCCCTACTTCTCACTCAGCCAGCCACAACAGGGAAAGCCCCTGCAGCCCTCACGCATTCAATAGGACTGGTCCACATCAAACCGGCCCTCTCCTACACCTACAGGTGGACCAGTAGCAACACAATCGACCTTCCTCTCCACTGCAGACTGGCTTGCACCCTGCAGACAGACCTACACATGGCCTACAGACCAGACAATCCTCTCCCTAGTCCACAGGACCAGTTTCCCTGCCTCTGCAGGACTCTCCACACTCTGCTTCCGCACCAATTCTCAACATGGTATCAGAGCAGTAACACTCCGGCCAATTATTCTCTAGGCCAACGTTCTTCCTAGCTCCAATCCAAGTTCTTTCTAGTTTCCTCATCATCCTCCAGTCAAGGTCAAAGTTTTTAGACCCCTGGAAAAAGCCAAAGTCTTTTCCAGCCAAGTCAAAGTTCTTTCTAACCCCTAGAAAAAGCTGAAGACTTTTCCGGCCCTCAACTAGAACTAAAGTCTTTTCTGGTTCAAATTATCTTGGAGGATGATGGCAAAATCAGAGATACAAGTTTCCGATGAAGAAAAGAAAAATGATGGGACGTATAGCCTCACACGTGAAGAGCAAGTCATCAACCTCCTAATCTCCAACTTGAGGGGGAGTGTTGGGACATAGGAGAAAGCCATGTGGACACTGCCATGTGGCACACATCAAGCCACATGGTAGTGCCACGTGGCAGCAACAGGAAGAGTCCAGGCCGCTGGCCACTTAGGGGCTTAAGTCTATTTTTGTCTCCCTTAGGGAGCAAGTTGTCTAATTTTAGAATGTTGTTTTTGTGGTAGTTTTGAGTGATTGATGTTTTCTATTTTTAGAGAGAGTTAATTGGGTGATTGAGTTTTCTATATTTAGAGAGTGAGTTGGTTTCCTATTGTAGGGACATGTACTCTATAAAAAGAAAGCCTTCCCATATGTTTCTCTTTGAGAAATTAATAAAAATTCTTCCCATCAATCAAGCTCCACACTCTCTCCCTCTCTTGTCTCTCAGCCAGCCACAATAAGGAAAGCCCCTGCAGCCCTCACGCATTCAGTAATACTGGTCCACATCAAACTGGCCCTCTCCTACACTTGCAGGTGGTCCAACAGCAACACAACCGACCTTCCTCTCCATTACAGATCGGGCTGCACCCTACAGACCGGACTACACTTGGCCTACAGACCAGACCGTCCTCTCCCTGGTCTACAGGACCAGTTTCCCAGCCTCTGCAGTGCTCCTCCATGCTCCACTTCCGCACCAATTCTCAACACAAACATTCCAACCAATCCAACATAACCACATCAGGATGCATCTCTAGAATTGTAGCCAAAAGATTCTAAAAACCCTGCAATCCTTCCTCTAACATGCCTACATGAATCACCAAAGACCAAGACAATGAAACATGATCCCAAATGTCATTAACCAAAGCATCTTTGTTTTGAACCAAACTATAAAGCCCCAAGAATAAATCTGAGAATTTGCCCCCTTCAGGCTAATCATCCTTCCAAAATTTAAAAGATAGACCATCACCTTGGACTGGTGTGAAAAAAGAGACACCTCTCAACATGATAGGAACTAGAGATCTCCAAAAAGTTGAATCCCCATGGTAAGTAATGGCCCTCTCACGAACTGCAAGCACCCCACCATAGGAATCCTGCATCAGCCTATCCCACATGCCATCACCATTACTGAACAACTTAACAACCCCCTTCATCAATAACATATCATAGAAATCACTAAGCAATCTAACACCCAACCCCCCATTGTTCTCTGGCTAACAAATAGCATCCCAAGCCACTGATTGGAAGAATCTCCCATCATTGTCAGGTCTCTTCCAAAAAAATCTCTTGCGCATCAATTCCAACTTCTTAAGCACCTGCCTTGGGGGTCTGAAAACGGATAAGAAAAAAATTGGTATAGAAGTCAACACTGCATTCAAAAGGACAAACCTTCCTCCTCTAGAGAGGATCTTCCTACTCCAAGAATTCAATCTTTTAGCAACACATTCCACCAAACTACCCCAGTCACCAGCTGCCAAACGCTTCCCTTTTAGAGGCAAACCCAAATAGGAGATGGGTACCTGAATAACCAAGAACTACAAATAACTCGAGGTGATCTCCAACCCCTCCGTTGCCATATTAAAGCAACCAAAGATGATTTCCTATGATTTACCATCAAAATAAAAATCTGACCAAAAATTCTTACCATAGAAGCCATGTGCTCTGCATCATGAGGACCTCCCTCAATGAAAAAAGTACTATCGTCTACATACTGTAGAAGCGGAGTAAAAAGAGTGCATGTAGATCTCAATCTAAATCCTAATATTGGAACTTCGTGACATGCCTTGAAGGCAAGGGTTGCTAAAGAATCCACTGTTGTATTGAATAGCAAACGTACTAAAGGGCAACCCTGCCTAAGTCCACCTTGAGGGTGTATCTAAGATCCACCCGATCTTTCCATTCACCGATACATCAAAAGACGTGGTGAAGCACCGCTTCATCCAACACACCTAAGACTCAGGAAATCCCCTTCTCATAATCTCCTACAAGTAGACCCATGACAACGAATCATATGCTTTGGAAAAATCAACCTTCCAGCAAAAAGAGAACTCTCTCGATCTTTGCCAAGCTGCAACCATCTCTTCTGCCAAAGCAAAGGATTCCTGCAAAGTCCTCCCGCCAATAAAAGTAGACCGCAAAGGACTAATAATATGAGGCATAACATCACGAAGCCTATTCGCTAAGACCTTTGCACCAATCAAATACACCGCATTAACAAAGCGATCGACCTATAATCATCAATGGTCTCGACACTAGCCTTCTTAGGTAGGAACAACAAATAAGACCTATTCAACCTTTCAAAACCTCAATTCCCTTCAAAGAACTCATGCACCATGGCCATGAAATCCAACCCAACGACGTCCCAAAACTCCCCAAAGAAGAAGGCCTACAACCATCAAGTCTAGGAGCCCCCTCTGCCTTGAACCCCCTTATAGCCAGCACTACCTCCTCCTCCGACACCTCCCTTATCAAGGCAAGCTTCATACCATCATCCAAAGTCATATAAGAAGATCCCAACCTCCACAAACCAAATGGTCTTCGTCTAGTAAACTCATGATAATGACTCGTCAAAGCATGTACAATCTGAGCTCTATCATGAAAAACCTCATCACCTACCCAAAGGGAAGAAATCAAATGAAATGACTGGTCTTTGTTTCCAATTATGTACTTGTTATTACTTGAGGTGGGTGTGTGAGTTTGATTTTGGGCAACTACAATCCAGCATGTCAAGTGATATGTGTCCCAATCCAAGGTGTTACAAAAACGCAAGGTGAAGGGTTAGGATTTTCATGAAAAATCCTAAAATGCCCTTCATCCTACATCGGTGCCTCCCATTCGTCTTCCCTTGACAACTTTTTGGTAAGCTTCAGTTGTTAATCCACTGTAGTGGAATCCACAAGACTCTCGGGTCATCCATCATTCACTATAGATGACACAAAGAATGGAGGTTGTCCTTGCTTTCCTCAATATCAAAGCCTTGCGACACAACAGCAAAAAATTCATTTCGAAATTTGGAACCTTGACCTAAGCCACAACTCACAAAAGTTCTTCACCTTAGCAAGCTATCGAGTCACACCTTTACAACCAACCAAATAAGGGCAACAAAGCTTTGATAACCTCCAAACAACACAACCTCAAGGGAATGCCTTCAAATTCAACTCGCACTATTGGCTTAACAGGAACACCTTCCATCGAAGCTCAATCGAAATCTATTCGTTTCCTAAGTCGTAAAGATCCCCTCCTCAATCGCAATACCCAGAATTCTACTACCAACAAGACCTTTAAGGAGACAAAGCTAAAGAGGAAATTCTCTGCATCTAGAACACCTCCAGCCACTTGACCTTCTCCTGAACCTCCATCAACATCAGACTTTCTACCGTCGCACCACCAATCAAGTAGCAGTCCAGCCGTAAGGAGATTTCATTAATAAAGGGAGACCATAAAGCCTTCACCACTTACAGGCCGCCAGGAACAACAGGAACCCACCATGATCAAAAAATCCACCACTATCAGGCCTCGCACAACCCCCTAGGGCCTTGCAGGAATCACGATGATGGCTAAGGACAACTCCCCCATAGTGGAAGCATCATATTGTATCCCTACAATACTTCACAGGGTACCAACAATCATGGCAGCAGTACCTGAGCACCTTCCCACTACTATAATTCTCTCCTCGACGTGTTCATCCCTACAAAGTCACCTCTCGACCACCGCCCACCTATTCTTACTTTCTCTCACCCTCACATGTCCCATCCCCTCCAGAAAACTACAAGTCTACCCTCAAGTAAAGAAGAAATAGCGAAAAACTACATTTAAAAAAAAAAAAACATTAATGTCAGGAGATCTGACAATAATAATAACCAAGACCTTTCCAAGCTATGTGACTTTTTTGCCTCCCTTAAGATATGTTATAGGTAATTCCAAAACTTTGTTTCAAATAACCACATTTGAGATGACCTACCCATTGATATTTCCTTCCACGGGGGTGATAGGTGGAACCTGTATCAAAATTGTTTCCATCACACTTCAATTATAAAAAGTTTCACCCTTTTATGGTTTAGATCAAATGAGGCCCTTTTCCTCCCAAACTATTAATTGATCCTCACAAATTTGCATATTTGCAAGAACAAATGTCATACAAAGAGTATGCCTTATTTAGCAGTATTTGGTTGTACATTTTTACCTACCACATTTTTATATCCATGATCATGAAGCAAATCAGGGAGAAAAATACCAGATGGAGTTTCTTTTTCTCATGCATCTGGACATCCTTTAAGAGATTGGCCAGATCGCTGCGACAATAGTCAGGTAGGAGAAGCATTGATTCCATCTCGATGACCTGTAAGATATTAGATGACGTTCTCCATAAAAGAAGCATCACAAGCACTAAAGAAGAGAAGGATCAAAGAAATGGTTACTTGTTTGGAGCAATCATTAAATTCCAGTGTAACCTCTCCACAAAGCTGTTGGTATGCCAACTCTGCTCCCCCAATCAAGTATTCATTGAAACCTCTAAAACATAACAATGGGGTTTTTTAATGATATGTCTAGGGTCTATTGCAAAACTTGAAAAGAATGAACTGAAAGTTGATGGCAGTAGTCCCTAGTTATCCCAAAGCCAAGTTTAGCACCATAAATTAGCACCAATATCAAGTGAGACTAATATAAACAGATTCAGTTACCTTAATTTTTTGGAAAACAAGTGGAACAAGGTTCAGAAAACATATGGAAACCAACTTTAGCATTTTTTTTCTTGGATGACCACACCACAATTTTGAAATGGGGCACACATTTAATTCTCTTCTATTGTTTCAAAGATGATAGCTTACACATGTTAATATGGAGGGAAACATCTTGTCAGCCTTAAGAAAATAGGTAACTCGAGGATTGTTAAATTTCACACGAAATGGTGTATGCACATATGTTGATAAATTTTTTTTCTGAAAAAGAGAAAAATCACTATCAGAGGTCAGTAGACATGTAACTCCTCTAGTACTCAGTTAAAGAAAAAAGTCCATAGTTATTGCCAGAATCTTCACAAATGCATACCCTCACATACACCATTTTCAATCCTAATCGCCTCTCTCTTAAGTATCACCCTATTCCTTTGTAGCCACCACAATCACATCAACAACAAACACTTCACACATTAGTTTTCACTCCCTTGTTGTCTCCTTCTAGAAGCCTCCTGAAAGTTTGCAGCTAATAAATGTTCCCCAACTTCTCAAATGCCAGTCTCCAACGCTCCCCTCCAGAGTCACAACAGATGTTCAGCATCCTAGTCTGCAGCATTGCAATAAGCACACATACTTTGCATCCGGTATCCACCTCCTCCAACACATTCATTACCATCCCCCCTCTCCTATGCAACTAGGAAAAGTTTAGACTTCCAAAGGAACATCAAATCTGCCAACCATCAGCCCCAATGTTCGGATCACTTCTGTTGGGAATCAAGAAAAAAAATCAGAATATGCCACGTGGACAGTCCACATGGCCATCACCATCAGCAGCCACTGGCTGCAACAAAGAAAAAGCCCACCGGTCATGCTTGGAGGCTAAGAAAGTCCAAATTAGTTAAGAATAAATTAGGATTTGGTGTTGCTTAGTTGATAATTTAGTTAGTTGTGTTTCCTGATTTAGATCGATTTGTTTCGTAGTTTTAGGAAGAGTTGTTACAGAGGTAGGATTGTAATCTCTCTATAAATAAAAGGAAACATTATCATTGTTATTTGAGTTGGCAATATAATAAAATCAGATTTACAAATCTCATCTCTCTCTTCTCTCCTCCATGTGCTGCCCTCTCTCTCCTCTCCCTGTTCTACACACGTGAACAGGACAGCAAGCCTTGTTGGGCTTGTTTTTTTTTTTTTTCGAAAAGGGAAAAGGTGGTTATCCTTGTGATACCACCCAGAGTATATTAATAAATCATAAGGCACAAGGCCAAGTTACATATCAGAGTTCCAACAAGAAATCAAAGAACTATCAGACTCAACAAAATTCTCCACATAAGATCTCTACCCCATGAAAACCACTGTGTTTCTTCCCAGTCAAATACTCCAGAGAACCACTAAAGGTCTAGCCCTCTCCTTCGTCCTGAAGACATTCCTACCGACATTTCTATCCCCACATCTGAAGGACCTCCAAAACTCCTGAAAGGAGTGCACCCACCACCCTACACCACACCGACTTCAAATGTGCTGGGCAAAGGGATACCAGGAAAACAAATGGTCAATATCCTCCTCCGCCCCAAAACAAAGCAGGCAACTCTTCTCTGTCTTAGGCGTTCATCTAGCCCTCTAAACTCTCATCGTGAGTCTGCCTCTCATAAGAAGCCAAGCAAAGATCTTCACCTTCAGAGGACAAGCCGCCATCCAGATCTAGTTACAATCTCTGATGAGATCCACATCCAACACCAAGCCTCCAGCCCCAAACCTTCTATAGGGATCTCTGACCGAGAACTCACCCTCCTCCCACAAGAAATCATCCACCTCGTCCTCCAGCTGAAAACTCTCCAACTCCTAAAGCATAGCCTGCAACTCCATGATTCTCTGGTCCGAAAAGTTCCCTAGAAAAATAGGGTACCAACAGCTCTCCCAGACATCGACTACCAAAGCACCTCTGTCCCTAGCCATCACAAAGAGCCTAGGAAACCTCTCGCAGAGTCTCCCCTTACCTGTCCAGTCATCAAACCAGAACCTAAAGATGCTCCCTAATCCAACCACAGGAACAAAGAACCTCTGCACATCGGCCTCCACCAATGGTAGGCCTCTCAAGAAATGGGAAGTGCCTCTCGGGGGAGTCAAGAGGAGATCCCAATGCATCGGGCCACAGTAACAGGTCTGGAAGACCTCCCCAACAAGTCCCCCACCGTTTCCAACAAGACTGTGAATCCACTTCGTCAAGAACATATCATTCATTCTATCCAGCTCTCTGACACCGAGTCCTCCCTCCACAGGCTTGAACACCTCCTCCGAAGCCATCAACCTTGGGCCCCTCGCACCTGCCCCATAACTCACCCAAAAGAAATCTCTCATCAAACCCAAAATCTTCTTTCTGATCTGCTACGGCATTCTCAAAACAAAAGCAAAGTAGGATAGGATGGATGACAACATCGCCTTGAGAATTACCAGTCGTCCTCCTCTAGAAAGAAGTTTGGATGCCCAACCCACCAGCCTCTTCTTAATCCTCCTCTCAACCAGGGGAATCCAATCCTGAGTAGATATCCTCCTACCCATCAAGGGCAGGCCCAAATATGATAGAGGCAAGGCTCCCTCCTGAGTGTCAGTGCCACGCTACATCTACTCAACTCATCTTCTGACAAATGAAAGGGGGCAAAGGAAGATTTGGCAAAACCAATCTACAACCCCGAAACCTCCCCGAACAGCTTCAATAGTATGCACATCCTCCTCACCTCTGCCGCAACACCTTCAATGAAGAACAAAGTGTCATTAGCGTACTAGAGCATAGGAATCACTGATCCACCATCCAAGAAGAATCCCTTGACTAGGCCCCTCTGACTGTCCCTGATTGAAGATCTCGCTAAAGCATCCACAACCAAAACAAAGAGCATCAATGCCATGGGGCAACCCTTCCTAACACCCCTCGGCTATATCCAACCCCCTACTGGGTTACCATTGATAAGAATAGAGAACGAGGTTGTAGTGACGCACCACTTCATCCACTTTACCCAAAGAGGTGGGAAACCCCTCTTAAGTAGAGGAAGCCCATAGGAAGGACCACTAAATAGAGTCATAGGCCTTTCTGAAGTCGACCTTCCACAAAAAAGCCCTCTTCTTCTCCCTCCTCCAATAAGCAAGGATCTCTGACACTTCCACGAAACCATTGAGGATGTTCCTGCCTGGAACAAAAGCCGTCTACACCTAGGAAATGATGCCTGACAACACCCCCTGAGTCTATTCACTAATGCCTTCACCACAATCAAGTAGATAGTGTTGGACAATGCAATGGACCTAAGCTCCTCAATAGTCTCCACCCACCCTCTCTTTGGCAGCAAAAACATAAAGAATTTATCAAGTCTATTGAACCCTTGGTTACCATCATAGAACTCTACGACCACTTGCATGACATCATCATTAAGGAGCGCCCAAAACTCCCTATAGAAGCATATCGGAAAGCCATTCGGACCGAGGCACCCATTCGCATTCAACCCCCAAACCGCACTCTACACCTCCTCCTCGGTGAATGGAGTCACGAGCTCCCTAGCCTGATCCTCCCCAATCCTCGAGGCATAAGTCCCCATCCATCTCCACCCTCCACATCTCCTTCCAGTGAAGTCTCTATAATAATCTGCAGTGGCCTTACCAACCGCCTCCTTGCCAACAAAGTCCTCACCATTCACCTACAACCTATCAATCCAGTTTCTTGATCTTCTCCAAGAGGCTGCCATATGGAAGAAGCGTGTGTTAGAGTCCCCCTCTTTAAGCCACTTGTGTCAGAATCTCGTTCTTCATTCCACCTCCACCTTCCAATCCTCCTCCTGGACCACCTGTATGTGTCTTGCTCTGGTTGTTCGGTCCTCCTCAGACAAGAGTCCTACGTCATCAACTCTGTCCAACCTGGCAATCTCATCCAAAGCCACACGCTTCACTCTATTCCGTTCCTCAAAATGCCTCTTCCACCCTTTGAGGAATAATCTAAGCTTACGAAGCTTACATTCAAGTCGCGCTGCCCCTAAACCTTCCGATTGCAACAACCTCCATTTCTCCTCAACTACCCCTTTAAATTCCTCTTCCATCAAATTTAAAAAAAGTTATGTGCTGCCACCCTTCATTCAACGACCAAAGCAGCGGTGTATGGTCAGAAAACAATCTGTCCATGCTCTTGACCCACGCCATGGGAAGCGCCTCTCTAAGCAACATCGAGGAGAGGAACCTGCCAATTTTGGATCATTGTCCTCCTATGCTCCTCTAAGTAAAGGCGCAAGAGCTCAGGGGTATGTCCAGCAGACCATGCATGCCACGAACTCAACGAACTCCCCAGAGCCTCAATCTCTCCCCCTCCTTCCTTTCGATTTGTCATCAGACCTCGGCATAACATTGAAATCCCCACCTATCAACTACGGACAGTTATGATACTTCTCAGCTATCATATTCAGCTCAATCCAGAGTGTGTGCCTCTGTACGTCCTCATTCATTCAATACACCGCGGAGAACACACAGCAGAACTTGTCACGTCATCTTCTCAGCTACACCATGACCACATGGGAACCCATTGTAGAGTCCACCAAAGAGAACACATCTTTCCACGCCACAGCCACGCCCCCAAACCGAGCAACTGCATCCAAAGCCATAAACTCCCTAAAGCTCCCACCAGCTATCTCTCCCCAGGTACGCCGATTACAACTCACCAACTCTGTTTCCTGAAGCATAACAATCTCAAGGCCCCAACTCTGCAAGTATCCCCCCAATGTCACCCTCCTATGGGAGTCATTCAACCCCCTGATGTTCCACGTCAGGACCGTTAACATAAGGAGTTAACACAAACCCCCTCGGAAGCATCCCTAAAGCCCGCTGCCTCTGCAACACGATCCGCCTCATCGCCTCCCAACCTAGCCTAAGCATCCACTCCGCATGATCTCTATGCCTTCACCGTACCAGGAGCCTCCCTGTTATCACCGCCCAGCTCCACAACAATCACATCGGACCCCCTCACAACACCACAACCATCCCTTGACTCCATCTCAACACCAACCCCTTCAATAGGGGCGACCACCACTGTCCCGTCACCACAAGGGCCACCATCCAACTCCAAATTGCCTCCTCCCATATCTGTTGTGTCTGCCACCACTACGTGGTCAACCACCTAGCGAAGGGATGTCGTCTGACCTCACCTCTCCGTCAAACCGCTCCCCACTCCTCCTGTGCAAGAAGAGGCGCCTCGCAAGCCTCGTCGGAAGCTCCACTTCGGCCTGTATGTGAGTCTCGATGTGGGAAGATTTGTTGGTCTCTACCACCAAGGCTTCACTAGGGCAACCCCCTAGTCACCCCACAACCTATCCCTTCTCGCATTGCCTAGGAATAAATCCTCCTCAAGAGCCATCCTCAAAGAGTCGTGCGCAGCACCATCCATAACCAAGCTCACATGAGGCACATCAAGGCACAAGTCCGGATCAGAATGGATGGCCCCTCCCATGGTAGTCGGATCCTTAGGATCGAGTCTGCCCAAAGGTCCGCCTCCACCTTCCTTAAAAGCTCCCATCGAAATGCATGCCTCCACCTCGTTGGGGACCACCTTCAACTGTGCATGCAGTGAAGACAAGGCGTCGTCATCCCCTACAGCATCAACTGCAATCTCTGCCTCCATCGTGCCCGGAAGACACACCACGCAGTTATGGGGAACCTCCAATGAATGTGCATCCACGTCACCCAACCCATAACCCAAAAGATCTGACGATGATGCCTCAAACTCCCCACGATCTCCGCCGCACCCCTTGACCTTCCAAATCTGCCTCCCAACTGGCTAGTGGACGCTACCGCCGCCATCGCCAACATCCACCTACGAGCCACCAGCCACCACCTCAACAAAGGATCGGGGGGTCTCCCTCACTGGTTTAACCCCCTCAATTCACAAAGACGCTAAGCAAGACCTTCTCCACGATCTCCTTCCCTAACACCATCTCCACCATCGCCCTAACCTCCGCAATGTCCCCCTCACCAAGACCAAGGCCCTTGCACCACTTGACCTTTGCAAAGGGCGAGACCATGGCCTCTACCACCCTCAGCATGTGAAGGAACAACGGAATCCCCACAATGTCGACCTTCAGCCCCGCTCTAGCCAGCAGCCACTCCCTTACTGCCCCATCAAACTTCAACAACCATTGCCAACAGATTGCACCACCCCGACATCTCAGGACCGAGAAAACCAGTCTCTCCATCAACTTCAGGTAGAGGCCATGCAACAAGAACCTCCCTAGTCGAAAAACCGTCGCCTTCACCTCTCCATCTATCCCCCCCCCCCCCCACCTGTCCTACAGATCATCGTCCTCAACTCCTACAAGTCCATCGCCCCCTAACCAACATCACCAACCAAGGCTATCTCTAGGACCTTCTGGAGGGCCCTAACCTCCTCCGACCAAGGCGCCTCCACCTCCACCACTGGCACCCCCCTCGGTGGCAAAGGTAGCAACACACCTCTCCTGATACCACCCGAAGCCCTACAACGCAAGCACAATGACCTCTTGCAGCCAAGACCGCCACAACGAAGACATCTAATAGGCTCACTGCAATCCGCCGCCATGTGACCCCTTCCTCGACACCTAAAGCAAAAGACATTCGTCGCCGGACTCCTCCACGGCCTTCGCACCTTCCTCTTGGCAACAAGGGTCCACCCCCTCTCCGCGCCACTGACCTCACCCCTCGCTTCCTCTCTCCTACTACCCTCTCCCATTAGTCCTACATCTTGTTCCTATTGGGCTTGTCGCTATTGCTGCTACATCTCTTCTCCTCATGGGAAGAAGCCTCCACGCTCCGATTGCACCCAAAATCTCAACATAATATTAGAGCCAACGGTCTAGGCTCTCCCTGCGGAATTCCAACACGTGTGAAACAAGGAAATGGAGAAAGGAGTCACACATAAGTGTTGTGCATGAACTCTCTATGGGAGAAGCACCTCTGCATGGAACTTCTCCATGTAGACAGTAGCCACGTCACCTTCGGCACATCTTCTCAATGAAGATCCGAGTCCCAGAGCTACCAGCACTTCGCGGAGCCAAAAAGGAGACATTAAGGAAGATGGTGGAGAACGAAGCAATGTTGACCACCGGAGGAGCGAAAGGCGCAAAAAATAAGAGAAAAATGAGTAGATTTATCAAAAGGTATTTCAGTTTATATAGTGCCTTTGTATCCGATTTTTGTTCTCCAAAAGATGTCTTTTTGGAACAAAGGGTGCCAAACACTTCAAAAAGATCAAATAAGTAAAGGACAAGCAGCATGGCCATCGCTTCAACTCCAACTCAAGAACGTGAAGAAGAAGAGGCATAGTGTAGCCTTTAGAAGTTCACCACGACTGCATCGACTTCTCCACTTTCTCTTGGTAACCTTGGCTCAAAGAAAAGCCAAAAGTCTTTCCAACTCACGAGCAAGGCACCATACTCTTCAAGGAGGCACATGGAACCCCCTAACACATCGGGGAACGTCGAGATGAAGGACCCAACTCTCAAGCGTAGAAGAGGCACGAAAACCATCCTCAACTCTTCAAAGAAGAATGATATAGCAACATTAGCAAGTCTTCACCATCTCCCACGTCTCAACTTGCGGGAGAGTGTTGGAAATCAAGAAAAAAAGAAAAGGAATATGCCATGTGGATTGCCACATGGCACAGTAGACCACGTGGACATTCCACGTGGCCATAACCATCAATAGCCACCATCTGCAACAAAGAGAAGGCCCACCAGTCATGCTTGGAGGCTAAGAAAGCCCAAATTAGTTATGAATGAATTAGGATTTGGTGTTGATTAGTTGGTGATTTAGTTAGTTGTGTTTGATTTGATTCCTAATTTAAGGAAGAGTTGTTATAGAAGTATGATTCTAATCTCTCTATAAATAAGAGAGAACATTATCATTGTTATTTGAGTTGGCATTATAATAAAATCAAATTTACAACTCCTCTCCTCTCCCTCTTCTCTTCCACGTGCTGCCCTCTCTCTCTCCTCCCTGTTCTACACACTTAAACAGGATAGCAAGCCCTGTTGGGCTTGTTGCTGCTGCTACTATGTCTCTTCTCGCAGGAAGAAGCCTCCACAATCCGATTGCACCCAAAATCTCAACAACATCAAACCATCTTCCCATCAAAAGAACCAGATCTTCATCCTGAAGCTTCCCCACAACCATTCCATTAGTCCTTGATTTTGTGCATAAACTGCTTTTTCTCTTTTTCAACATGGCAGTGACTGAACATCCCTGGTGGCGGAGAGGTTGTTTGGACCCTCAGTTGAGCTTGAACTGAGGAGGGGATAAGAATCCCTTATTTTGGGATTCTTTTGTCATAAGAAATCCAATAACAGAAAAGTAATTGAGAGGGATGATAATAAGGGTTGTTCTCTCCCGAGCATTTTCAGTCATATGTGATGATTAACGACCTCAGAGTCAATGATCAAATATTCAAAGAAGAGGCCGTTGTACTTTAGCTTTTTCAACAAAAAAAACATAACTAAAGGTAGCTATTTAAGAAGCCATCTATTTGTTTGTCAATGCTTCAGCCAATAGCCCTTGCAACTCCCTGATCTTCATTGATCTTCGTTGATGAAAAAGACATAATAGAATCCATTAGGAGACCCAAAAGGTCTTGATTTATAGAGACTTTAAGAAACAATTACAAGCATCACCTCGTACAAGAAGAAAATAATAAAAGACCACATTAAAAGAATTGAACTAAAAACACAACTCTCAACACTCCCCCTCAAGCTAGAACATAGTTATCAAACATGCTTAGCTTGGAACACAGATACTCAAGTCATTTACTGAGAAGTGCTTTGGTGAAGATGTCAACCACCTAGTCTTTAGAAGAAATGTATGGCGTGGATATTTTTCTAATCATCACAGCATCTTTAATAAAATGGCAATATACTTCAATGTGCTTGGTTCTTTCATAAAAGGCTACTTCAATGTGCTTGGTTCTTTCATAAAGGGCAAGATTATTTGCAATAAAGGTAGCCACCTTATTATCACGATACATCGGTATGGCACTGATGTAGGAGCACCAAAGTCATGGAGCATGGACTGAATCCAAAGCAACTCACATGTGGTATGTGCCATAGCCCAGTACTCAGATTCTACACTGGATCATGACACCACATTCTACTTCTCACTTCGCTAGGTAACAAGATTGACATCAACATGTGCAATAACCAGTGGTAGATCTCCAATCCTCATAAGCCCTAGCATAATCTACATTGGAGTATCCCCACACATCGAGATAACCATGCTTTTGAAAAGATAAACCTTTCCCTAAAGAGTTCTTCAGGTATCTCAGAACTTGGTAAACACCAACCCAGTAAGCCTCTGGAGGCTACTGCATAAACTAAGTCGTCCCACTGAATAAGCAATGCCAGGACTAATAACTATAAGATAAAGTACCTTACCAACCATAGCACAATACCTAGTGACATCCTCCAACTCAAGACTATCAGAATCGACAAGATGAGTAACAAGCTCCATTGGATTGGTAGCAGGCTTGCACCCCATCATCCCTGCTTCTCCAAGCATATCAAGCACATATTTCCCCTGTGAAAAAACAAGACCATCAATATAATGCACCTCAACGCCCAAGAACTAACTAATCATGCACAGATCCTTGGTGACAATCTTTGAGCATAGAAAGACCTTTATGTCTACAATACCTTATCACTCCCAGCCAACAAAATGTCATACACATATACAATATGAATAACCAATCTAGTGGGTTTGTGCAACACAAATACAAAGTGGTTTAAAGATGACTGGGTAAAACCAAAGTCCCGAACTACTTTGCTAAATCTCTTAAACCATGCCCTTGGGCTCTATTTTAGTCTGTAAATAGTTTTACTCAGCTTGCAAACCTTCTAGCACTCTCCCTGAGTCACAAAACCAGAAGGCTAGTGCATATACGCCTCCTCATGAAGATCTCCACAGAGGAAGGCATTTTTATGCCAAGCTGAAAACTGGCTAGCCAAAGTTGACTGCAATGGATAGAAGAATATGAACTAAGTTCAACCATGCCACAAGAGAAAAAGTCTCAAAATAGTCAACACCATAAGTTTGCGTATAACCACTCGCAACAAGGCACGTTTTATGGCACTCAACTGAGCCATCAAGGAGATATTTTAGGGTAAACACCCATCTACACCCCACAGCAGCAACACCTGGGGGTAGGTCAACCAAGTCCCACATGACTCAGGACTATAAAGTTGTCATCTCCTCCATGGCCGCTTTCTAGGCAAGATGCTAGAGAGTCTCTATGCAACTGCAGGGAACCTAGTGACTATCCACAGCAATAGAGAAAAGTAGATTAGTAATAGGCAATCTATCAAATGACATATGCTATGAAATATATTAGTGGCCACAAGATCGTTGGGCCTTTCGATGAGCAATAGGAAGGTCCAAGTTAGCCCCTTCCATGGAAGGGATTACCTGATCTCCGTCGAAGTCAGTAGGATCAATAGATGATGAAGTTGTAGGAATAGTAGAGAGTGGTTCCCCCTAAGGTATTTAAGGTGAGCTACGCTAGTAGGTACTCTAAGGAGGCGGTGGCAGTGGTAGTGGAGCCCCAGAGGAAGTGGGCAAAAATGATTTTATCTATTATTCCAAGAGTCCTACACCTCTTTATATAGAGAAGAGGTATGAGAAAATAACATAACATGTTCAGACAAAAAATTAAAATAACAAACAAAATAAACAAATATAAATAAATACGGACCGAAGGGGATATGTCAACACTCCCTCATCGAAAGCAAAACGTGGAAGAGGCTTCGTAAAAATATCTATTATCTGATCTTCAAATGCAATAAAAGTAGTACACAACATCCATGCTAGATCAAGTCTTTAGTGTAGTGGCAATCCACCTCAACATACTTGATGCGCTCGTGGAACATGAGATTGTTGGCAATATACATAGCTTCCCGATTTTCACATCATATCTCCACAGATTCTTGAATCTGGACATGTAAATCTTACAGTAGAGATCTCACCCAGATCATCTCTACAGTTGTCTGGGCCATAGCCTTGTACTCTAACTCGACACTAGATCTAGAAACAACTCGTTGTTTCTTGCTTTTCCAGGTGACCAGATTCCTAGTTACCAATGCGTAGAAACAAATGGTGGACTTCCTGTCTGCCGAACATCCTGCATAATCCACATCAGAGTACCCAACCACTATCATAGGAGATCCTCTCTAGAAGAGTATCTCATGTCCAGGTGCTTTCTTCAAGTATCTAAGCACCTACATAACCACCTATTAGTGTTGCTTGGTAGTTTGTCCATAAACTAGCTTAGTTTACCCACAGTAAATACAATGTCTGGTCAGGTAATCATCAAATACAATAATTTTCCAACAAGCTGCCTGTATACCCGACTATCCACGGGCTCTACCTCCTCATCATCGAGATGCACCTTGGGGTTCATAGGAATATTAGCTATCGTGAACTCCAGCATGGCAATCTCTCAAAGTACATCTAGACTAGAACATACTTGTGCCGAGACAAAACAATTCCCTGCTTGCTTTTGGCCACCTCAATCCTAAGAAAAATTACAGCTATCCCAAATCTTTCATAACAAGTTACTCAATAAGAGACCACTTGACTTCAGTTATTCTAGCTTCATCACTACCGGTAAGAATGAGATCATCAACATAGACCATAAGAAAGCCACCATGCCCCTCTTAGTCTTCCTTACAAATAAAGAATGGTCTGATGAAGATCGCTTCAGACCCATTTTCTCCACCACCTCCAAGAGCTTCCAGAATCATGCTCTCAGACTTTGCTTAAGACCATAAATGTCCTTCTTCAACCTGCAGACACTTCCCCTAAACCTCAAACCCAAGAGGCTATAGCATATAGACCTCCTCCTGAATATCACCATATAGGAAGGCATCTTTCACATCAAGCTGGTGAAGCTTCCAATCCTTACTAGTAGCAACAGATATAAGCATCCGAACCATCGACAAGTGAGTCATAGGGGAGAATGTATCAAAGAAGTCCACCCCATACGTCTTGGTGAACTCCTACACCAACTGAGCCCTATACTTTGAAATCGACCCATCAAGGTTGTATTTCAAGGCAAAGACCCAATGAGACCCCACAAGACGAGCACCAGCTGGAAGTAGGGTAAAATGCCACGTCTATCGAGCCTGAAGAGGAGCCATCTCATCCTCTATGTCATGACACTATTTTGGATCAAGTAATGCTTGCTGGTACGTGCAAGGTATCTGCGTGGCAAACAATGCAGTAGTGAGCAGTCCAAAAGCCGTCCCTAGATTAGCTGTAGACATAGCCCCAGCCACATGGTACATCGCACAGGTGCATAGCACCTTCCAAATAGCTATCGAAAGGTCATCATCAAGAACAGCATCACCCGAGCCTGCACAATCTTCACTAACCACACAATGGTCAGTGCTCTCAATACGTACCTGACTTGGGGTTAAGGTGGGACAAAAGTCGAGCGGTGTCTGCTTGTAAGTAATTGGAAACTAATATGTGGCAGGAGGATCTCTAAACCTCGGATCACTACCACTACCAGGTACCGGAATAGTCTGAGGATTATCACTACCACTACCATATTTTGGAATAGTCTCAGAAATAAGGATCCCATCCATGGGAACAGGAAGGACAAGCATAGGTGCAAACTCTGCCTCTAGTGACAACTACCATGCTGTAAGTAAGAAATAGGGGACAGATTCATGGAATGTAACATCTTCACTCATATAGTACCTACCAATCGGATCAAAATATCTGTAGCCTTTCTGTGTTCATGAATATCCAAGAAAGGTGCATTTCACAGCCCTTAATGCTAACTTATCTCTCCCTGGACCCAGGAGATGCACAAATACTACACACCCAAACACACGAGGTGATAACTAAAGCAGATCACTCTCAGGATAAAGAACGTGCCAAGGAATCGTTCATGCAACACAAAAGAGGGCATCATGTTGATAAGATAACATACTGTGAGAATTACATCGCTCTAATACAAGTGTGGCCTATAGTAATGGATAACTAATGTACGAGCCACATCTAACAAGTGCATGTGTTCCTCTCTACCACACCATTCTACTATAAGGTATGGGAGCAAGATGTCCAATGCATAATGCCATGAAACCTGTAGAAGGCTGCTAGTCTAGTAGTACAAAACTCCAATGCATTATTAGATCTTACCATCTTAACAGTAAAATAGAAGACAGATTCTTTATTTCCAATAAAAATGCCTCTATAACATGCCCGACATCGCATTTATTCTTCAATAAAAATAGCCAAGACAAGTGGGAAAAATCATCCACTATAACTAAATAATAACGGTGACCCTATCGAATTTGACTTGGGCCCAAAATATCCATATGCAGTAACTAAAAAACAGCAATAGCCCTCGATCTAGTACTCACAATAAAAGATCTGTAGTGCTTCCCAAGCTGGGCATCACAATGTCTCTGTAGTGGATGAAATATGTGAGATGATGCATCTGAGCCCATCTAGAGAACGGTAACCAAGGCAACAATGCCACTGCAAGGCACTTCCAGTAGCAAAACTAACATCACCTCAGTATGCAACTGTAAGTGGAGTCTAAACTAGGCGATATACACCTCCCTCTTCATGTTCATCACCAATCATCCTCACTATCAGCTTGTCCTGAAAGATGCACCCTACATCATTAGAAATTGCACGACAGTTATGCTGCTTGGTAATCTTACTAATAGATAATAAGTTCAGGATAAATCAAGGACAAAGAAAATATCAAATAATCTCACGGTGGGAGTGACTACCACCTCTCCTTGACCATCGATTTGGGCATGCCTACCATCAGCAAGCTGCATTGTTCTGCCATAGGGCATAAACTGTAATCTGCTAAAACATCCCTAATCTCCTGATAAATGGTGAGAAGCTCCACAATCCACCAACCAAGACATATCCGCAGAAGCTTGAGCACATATCTGTACTAATAAGGTGGCAAATACAGCGATCTTAGTAGATGTGGCGATTGGCTCCTGAGTTAGCTAAGAGAGGCGCTGGAGTAGAGCATCATAGTTAGCCTAAGGAACAGGAACAATATTAGACTACTCCTCTGAAGTCACGGTGGCTTGGTTAGCAACTAAAGGCCTCCCATGTTTGGCTCAGCATGAGGCCTCCACATAACCAACCTTACCACAAAAGGTGCAAGTAGTGTGAGACTTCCCAGGCAAGCCTCATCCTTTCCAACGTCCACAGGCGGAAGGTGCTCCCCTACCACCACATCTAGTAACTGCAACAACTGCAGAGGCCTGACCTACATTGTCTCTAGTCTAGGAAAGGTTATAGCAATCTAATTGAGACGACTATATGCTTCCTCCAGGATAGAAAGCTCAAAAAGTGTAAGAATCTGTAAACGAGCAATAGCATAATCTGGACCAAGTGCGACGATACTTTCTCTACGTAACACAAGTACAGACTGGCCTGCAAGCATTGTACTTCCCTAAGAGCCCCTTCAGGGTAGAGTAGTACTAAGAAGGAAAGCGCCCCTCCTGCTTCAACTTAGACAGTTCATGACAGATCTGGAAAGCTCGGGATGAGTTCTCATGTAAGTACATGTCACAAAGATTGTCCCACATCTCTTTGGTCGCCCGATAATACACAATATCATCTCCAATCCGTGGAATCACATAGTTCATCAACCATGCTCAAACCATAGCATTATCTTTCTTCCACGTGGTGTGTTTCCCGATGTTGTCCATCGGGTTAGGCTTTAGCAAAATATGTTCCTTATCATGACTTTCTACTGTCATAAGGAATAATTGAGATCAGCTAGGATAATTGGTCTCATCCAATTTGATTGTGGGACAGAAAAATGGACTCTTATAGGTCCCGATCTTATAAACAATGCCTAATGTCACCTCAGAATCACTAAAAGAAGCCATCCTAAGCCATGTAGACGAGGAAGCATGCCCAAAAATAGATCTAAAATCTAATTTCAGATCACAGAAACCATTATATGCAGCAGATCAGACCTCAAACATGGATATCCAAGCAAACGGAAGAGCTCGGAATCCATGTCAAAGATCACACAAGGACCCCCACACGTAGTAAGGATGTGAGCTGGACCCTAGATAGGCCCCAGTAGCACCACATGAGGGTCCCTAACCCTCCTCTTCAGCTGCTGGAGCCGACAAAGGAGACCAGCAGCGCCCATGCGCTACCGGTGGGACGGTGCAGCTTGCCAGTGGGGTAGTATTGGTCTATAGGAGGCGATGACAGCGAGAAGAGAGGGGACGATAGTGAGAGGGAGAGACTAGGGTTAAGGTGTAGGGTTTTGGAGGCTAGATGCTTGGTGGAATACCAGAACTCAATCTAGGATTGCGCTCTGATACCAAGTGGGCGAAAATGATTTTATTTATCATTCCAAAGAGCTCTACACTTCTTTATATAAAGAAGAGGTGTGGGAAAACAACATAACATGTCCAGACAAGAAAATAATTAACAAACAGAGAAATAAATAAGGATCGAAAGGGATATGTCAACAAAGTAGGCAGATGGGATGGCTTGATGGGCACAGGAAGAGGGATATCCTGGATTGGAGGAGGATGCAACGATTTTTCAGCATATGTAAAGTAGGGAACATCCTTAGAAAAGGTGACATTGGCACTAACAAAAAACTTATCCATCAATGGGTCACAACACCGATATCCCTTCTATGTGCGCAAGTATCCCAAGAAAATACACTTGACAGACCGTAGACACAATTTATCCACCTTGAATATATGGACAAAACACATACAACTAAACTCAATAGGTGTGAGAGAAGATGTCCCGGCTAGGAAACAACACATAATAAGGTGTCTTACACTTCAGAACTGAGGAAAACACCCTATTGATGAGAAAAGCCGCTATGAGAATAGCATCAACCCAACATTGAGAAGAAACATGCATCTAAAACATCATGGTTCTGACCACATCAAGTAAATGTCTAAGCTTGCATTCAACCACCCTATTCTGTTGAGAGGTATGAACACAAGAAGTCTAATAAATGACATCCAAAAAGGTAAACAATTCAGCCATAGTAGCATTCACAAACTCAAGGCCATTATTACTGTGAAACATATAAATAAGAGTAAAAACTAGGTCTTCATTTCAAAGAAAATTTTTAACAAGTACTTGAATTTCAATTTTTTCTTCAACATATAGGCCCATATAATCTACGTACAATCATCCACAAGAACCAGAAAATACCTAAAACCCCAGAGACTCCGAACCCAACAAGGTCCCCACAAATCTACATGGACTAAAACAAAAGATGACTCAGCTCTTTTATTGTGACTAGAAGGAAATAGAACTTTGTGGTGCTTGCCAAGCTAGCATCATATTAGAATGACTTAAGGAAGTCATTCTCTGTAAATCTAAAAACTAATGATGAAGCACGAGAATACTAAAATAACCCAAATGTAAATGCCACTGGAGAGCAGTAGTGGTCAAGGCTGCAACAGTAGATAAATGTGTAGGTGGAAGGCTCAAGTAGTATAGGCCATCACGCTCAAATCCTCCATCAATCGACCTCATCGTCTGAAGATCCTGCAAGACAAAGAAATGATCACAAAAACTGCTCGGCAGTTCAAAGACTTGGTCATAGACATAAGATTTAAAGAAAATTTTGGAGCACGCAACACATTTATGAGAGACAAAGACCCAGCGAGAGGAATATCTCTAAGCCCAGTAACTCCTACATTGAATGAGTTAGAAAGAGACCATAAGGATGTGAACAAAGTTGCATCTCAAGTAATGTGTGAAAAAGTACTTGAATCTGCTATCCAGTTAGGATCATAAGATCGAACAGACAATACAGTAGTATCTGTCGATCTGACAAAAGAAGCTCCAACAAAAGGAGTAGATCAGGACGTCAATAATCTATCATACTTCTCCTGAGAAATAGTCACCTGAGAGGCCAAAGCATCATCATCTTGAAAAATGGTCTCATCAATCCTGGAAGAAACCTAGTGGGCACATGGGGCCTATGCTTGCAAATAACCATGCTTGATCTAGCACCTATCAATTGTATGACCAGTACGATGGCAATGCTCACAACATAGGTTACCACGACCTCGTCCACGACCAACAGTGCCCCTAAGTGGGCATCCTCTCCCCCTACCTGATGAGACTCCACGACCACGGCCAATTGATGCCATGGCAAAAGAGTTAGTCACTAAAGTCGAATCAAATATCTCGAGATGAGATAGGAATGCATATAACTACGCAAGCATAGGTATCTCCTCTGAATCATCAGTTGATCCTTCACAGCCTTGTACTCTAGGCTTAAGGTCACAAGAAATTGAACCAATCTAAATGCTTCCCTCTGCTTGGCCATAACTGAAACATCAGATGACAGAGGTTGATAAGTATCCTGCTCATCCTACTGTTGAGGTTTTAGGCACAATGTAATGTGGAGGCTCTTCCTTGGACCCAAAAGAGCGCACCAATCAACAACAATAAGAGCATAGTTTGCTACTATTGGTCTCCCTATTCTATGTGAGAACAGGGGTGAAAGATAGGGCAATGGCAATTGTTGCTGCTGCTATGCGTCAAATATAGAGAGAGAGACACTGGCAAGGATGAAGGAAGAGGAAGGAGAGGAGTTGTATAGAAAGTAGAGATTTTATTAATGCCAACTCAAATAACAATGATAATGTTCTCTCTTATTTATATAGAGATTACAATCTTACCTCCATAGCAACTCTTCCTAAAATTAGGAAACAAATCAATCTAAAACAGGAAACACAACTAACAAAATCACCAACTAATCAATACCAAATCCTAATTTATTCTTAACTAATTTGGGCTTTCTTAGCCTCCAAGCATGACCAATGGGCCTTCTCTTTGTTGCAGCCGGTGGTTGCTAATGGTGATGGCCACGTGGATTGTGCCACGTGGCATTCCATGTGACATTCTTTTTTTTTGTTTTGTTTTCTTTATTCCCAACACTCCCCCGCAAGTCGAGACGTATGAGATGGCGAAAACTTGGCAATATTGCTACATCATTCTTCTCTGAAGGGTTATGGATGGTCTCCGTGCCTCTTCATCTACACTCAAGAGTTGAGCCCTTCATCTCGGCATTCCCTGATGTGTTAAAGGGTTCCATGTACCTCCTCAAAGAGTATGCCACCTTACTTGTGAGCTAAAAAAGACCTTCGACTTTTCTTCGAGCCAAGGTTACCAAGAGAAGTGGAGAAGTCAATGCAATCGTGATGAACTTCTAAACACTACACTATGCCTCTTCACGTTCTTGAGTCGAAGTTGATGTGGCAACCACCAGTCCTGACGCACCCTTGATAGTCAGTGCTCCTTTGGCAACATTTGATCTTCTTGAAGTGTTTGGTGCCCTTTTTTTCCAATAGAACCTCCTCTTTTAGAGAATAAAAAAACGAATACAAAGGCACCATACGAACTAACATGCCTCTTGATAAATCTCATCATTCTTTTCTTGTTATATTGCGTCTTTTGCTCCTCCGATGGTCAACATTGCTCTGTTCTCCGCATCTTCCTCGATCTGCCTCCTTGGCTCTGTTGAGGCGTTTATAGCTCTGGGACTCAATACTATGTCGAGAAGATGTGCCGAAGGTGACATGGCTGCTATCCACGTAGAGAAATTCCACCCAAAGGTGCTTCTCTCACAAAGAGTTCACGCATAACACTTGTGCGTGACTCCTCTCCTTTTCCTTGTTTCACGCATGTTGATGTCCTCAGAGAGAGCCTATATGGTTGGCTCTAATGCCTGTTGAGGGTTTGGGCACAATGGAGCGTGGGGAGGCCCTTCCCTGGACCCAAAAGACCATGCCAATCACCAACAACAGGAGCACACGTAAGAATAGGGATGAAAGAGAGGGCAATGGCAACAGCAATTGCAGCTGCTATTACTGATGTTGTTGCGGTTGTGCGTCAAACAGAGAGGAGAGGAGCACCAGCAGGGATGAAGGAAGGAGAGTTGTATAGAAAGTAATGATTTTATTAATACCAACTCAAATAACAATAATAATGTTTATAGAGAGATTGCAATCTTACTTCCATAAGAACTCTTCCTAAAATTAAGAAACAAATCAATCTAAAATAGAAAACACAACTAACTAAATCACCAACTAATCAACACCAAATCCTAATTTATTCTTAACTAATTTAGGCTTTCTTAGCCTCCAAGCATGACCAATGGGCCTTCTCTTTGTTGCAACCGATGGCTACTAATGATGATGGCCATGTAGACTATCCACGTGGCCTGTTGTGCCACGTGGCAGTCTATGTGGCATTTTTTTTCTTTATTCCCAACACTACAAATTCTTTAAAGAGACATGACACTCTGCCAAGGACATCAATTCCTTCCAAAAAGTATGTATATCCTCAACAACCTAATAGAGATAAGCAATATTGCTCTTCTGAGAATGTATCAGTCAGAGAAAATGAATAATCATATTTCTCAAAAGAAACCCTACACCTCTTTGTATAGAGAGAGGTGTTAGGAAGATTGCAACATGAGTCCAAGAGGACAAACTAAATAAAACAGTCGAAAAACAGCAAGGAAAGATAACTAGAGTGCTATGTCAACATTCTCCCTCAAGCTGAAGCATATATATCAATGATGCTCAGCTTGGAACATCAGTCAAATGTGGATCTGGGAAGAGGCTTCGTGAATATATCTGCAATCTGATCTTCAAATGTCACTGACATAGTGTAGATAATCCCATGTTGTATCAAGTCTCTGATATAGTGACAGTCAACCTCAACATGCTTCGTATGTTAATGAAACGCTGGGTTGTTTGCAATGAAAGTAGCAACACAGTTATCACACCTCATCTCCATTGGTCCCTCCACCTGGACATGGAGATCCTGTAACACTAATTTGACCCAGACCATCTCTGTAGTTGTCTATGCCATAAGATGATACTCTGACTCTGCACTGGACCTGAATACCGCCTGCTACTTCTTGCTTTTCAAGGTCACTAGATTTACCTTCCACATAGGTGCAGAACCCAATTGTCAACTTTCTGTCTGCCATACAACCTGCATAGTCAGCATCAGAATAGTCACCATCAGAATAGCCAATAATACTCATAGACGTGCTCTTCTGAAACAGAATACCTCTACCAGGTGCTTTCTTCACGTATCCAAACACCTACATAGTAGCATCCCAATGCTGCTTGATTGGTTTGTCTATAAACTAACTGAGTTTTCCTACTGTAAGAGAAAAATCAAGACGTAATAGTAAGAAGATATAACAGCTTACCAACCAATTGTCTATACAATCTACTATCCATAGGTGAACAGTCTGCATCATAAAGATGTCCTTTGGGATCCATAGATATATTAGCAGGTTTAGATCCCATCATCCCTATCTCCTACAACACATCAAGAGCATACTTGCGCTGACTACGTACAATACCCTCTTTACTGCGTGCCACCTTAATAATAAGAAAATATCTAAGTTCACCCAAATCCTTCATCACAAAGGCTTCAGCCAATTCTTTACTTCAGCTATCCCAGCAATATCGTCCCCAGTAAGAATGAGATCATCAACATAGACAAGGAGTGCCACAAATCCCCTAAGTTCTTCCTGACAAAGAGTGAATGGTCAGCAGAAGATCTCACAAGTCCCATGATCTGTACCTCCTCTGATAATCTCTAGAACCAAGCCCTTGGGCTCTACTTCAGGCCATAAATGGCCTTCTTCAATCTACATATACACTCCCCCCAACTCTCAAATCCAGGAGACTGTTGCATGTAGACCTCCCCTTGAAAATTTCCATACAAGAAGGCATTTTTCACATCCAACTAATGAAGAGGCCAATCACAGTAAGCAGCAATAGATAGCAGAATGAGAAGGGCTACAAAAGAGAAGGTATCAAAGAAATCTACCTCATATGTTTAGGTAAATCCCTTTGCTACCAACATTACCTTGTAGCGAGAAATAGTGCTATCAGCGTTGTACTTGAGAGCGAAGACCCAACGACATCCCACTGTTTTGGTGTGAGGTAGAGTAGTCAATTCCCACGTCCTCCTGAAGCATAGAGTAACCATCTCATCCTCCATGGCCTGACGTCATTTTGGATCCAGCAGGACTTGCTTATAAGACGTAGAAATCTGTATCGCCGAAAGAGTAGCTGTGAACATCGCAAATGATCTCCCAAGATTGGCAGTAAACACTACTCCTGCATAATGATAATGGGCACAACTACGAGGAGCCTTCCGAACAGTTATCGAAAGGTCAAGATCCTCCTTTATGGGCTCAGTACCAATAAGAGATGTAGTCTGCTGCTCAAGGAGGGAAGTAGAATCAACTGAGGAACCTGCATAATCACTACTAAGACAACTCACGTTAGTATCAACATATACCTTACCAGAGGAGGAGACAGGTGGCTGAGGTGGTAGGGGGTATGTTCTTGGCGCCATGCATGTTGTTTGTACTGTATACCTAAGTAATCTCTGCCTCCTACCTCATAGAAGTCTTTATGGTAGTATTATCCTCACTATGTGTGACACGAATCTGCTCCAAGGGAACTGGTGGAACAGGCATAGAAGCAAAGCCTCCTTCAAACGTCACCTAGTGACCATTTGTAGAGAAGTAGGGAATAAGCTCATGAAAAAGGACATCTACAGTCACAATGCTTCTTGCCTCGTGGCTCATAACATCTATATCCTTTCTGGGTGCTACTATAGCCCAGAAAGACACACTTCACTGCCCTTGGAGCCAACTTATCTTTGTCAGGTCCTAAAAGATTAACAAAGGATACATAGCCAAAAACACGATGAGGTACTGTAAATAGTTCCTTCTCTGGATAAAGAACCTGTAATGGAACTTGTTCCTGAATAGATAAGTTAAGCAATCTATTAATCAAATAGAATGCAATCAATACTGCATCTCCCCAGTACACCTATGGCACATTATGTTGTATCAGTAATGTTCTAGCCACATGTAATATATTACAGTGTTTTCTCTCAACCATACCATTCCACTGCGAGGTTTGAGTGCATGATGTCAAGTGAACAATTCCAAAAGATGTAAAAAATGCTAACTTAGGAATAACCATGACATCCTGGAAAAATCATCAACCACAAGCAAATAGAATCTATGACCAAATCTATCTAACACTCTACTAGGACCCCATACATCCATATGCAATAAATGAAAAACCGCAGCAAAACTCTGAGAAGAACTAGAAGGAAAACTAGCTCTGTGATGTTTTCCCAACTAGCATACATCACACAAAATCTCAGTGGTAGGCAATATATGAGGAATGACACATTATAGCCTGTCCAGTGATGGTTGCCCAAGACGACGATGCCACTAAAGAGTTGTACCAGCATTAAAAGCAACATCGCCCTAACACATAGCAGCAAACAGAGTCTGGATCAGGTGATATACGCCGCCCTCTTCATGTCTGCCACCAATCATCCTCCCCATAAGTTTGTCCCAAAAAATACAACCCAACTCATCAAAAATAACACAGCAATGTAAGTATTTTGTAATTCTGTTAACATATAAAAAACTAATCGGAAAATCATGAACATAAAGAACATTAGGCAGGGTCAGTGAAGGAAACACTGCTACATCTCCTCTGGCATGTACTCTGCACTGTCTACCATCTGCCACTTGAACAGATCTACCAGAAGGAACTATTTGATCATGCTTAAAGCATGTCTGATCACCACTAAGATGCTGGGAGGCGTCTAAATCTACTAACCACAAGGTGCTGTCAAAAATACCACTGCCAGAAGTATAAGCAGGAGCTATATCTAGGAGGCAAATGCAACAATATCAGCAGTAGTGGTGGTCTCCTTGGTTAACTGGGCAAGACGCTAGACAACAGCATCATAATCAGTACATGACATCGTGTCACTCACCTCCACAGAAAAAATAGCTTGGTTGGCCATAGGAGGCCTACCATGCTTCATCCAACAGGAAGTCTCTGAATGGCCTACCTTGCCACATTGCGAGCAGATGGTACGAGGTCTGCCAGTCGTACCCCGACCACCTCGTCCTCTCCCCCTAGTAGATGGAGCACCACGTCCACTACATGCAATAGCTACTAAGACTGGAATCTGTCCAACATCTGACAAGGGTGGTTTAACAACCACCATACTCACCCAACTATAGGCTTCCTCAAGTGATGGAAGCTTAGCTAAAGTCAGGATCTAGGACTATGCTGCCTCATAATCTGGTCCAAGTCCATCCAAGTACTAGAGGACTACATACTCCTTCCTATATGCCCTCTAAGTGGCACACGTGCAGACAGAATGGCAAGCATTGTACTTCGCTAGGAGCCCCTTCAAGGTAGCATAATACTGGGAAAGTAACTGGCCCTTTTGCTTCAGACCACCAATGGCAAGGTGAATCTCAAATACCTTGCTAGAATTCTTCTCGTGAGAATACGTGTCACGTAGAGAATGTCACATCTCCTTAGCTTTCTTATAGTACATTATCCCATCACCAATCTGAGACTCCACAGAATTCATGATCCAAACACGAACCATTGCATTATGTTTCTTCCACGTAGCATTTTTCCCTGTCTTGTCTTGTGACTCCAACTTTGACAAAATGTGTTCCTTATTATGTCCCTCAATAGTCATGAGGAACATCTGAGACCATTTGGCATAATTGGTCTCATTCAACTTGGCAATAGGAACAAAGAAGGGAGTTTTGTAACTCTTGATGTCCGTAGTGGTAACCGATGACACCTCTGAAGACCCTAAAGAAGACATCGTGCCTTCGGACTGCCACAAGATATCACATACACGATTTGAAATCAATATTCAGATCTGAAAAACTCAAAATCAGAGAGAACGTGATCTCTTGATCATGAGATCTAAGATCTAAAAATCCTAGATAACATCCCAAAGGTCACAAACATCCCTTAGATCACGGCTTAACGCATGTTAGGGTATGGGGAAGGCCCTAACAGCACTTCTAAGAGGTGCTACTCCCCCTTGTCGGCAAGAAAATCCTGCCACCAACCACTACTACCTGTAGCACACACTAAGCAACGATGGGAGATGGAACTGTAGGCGGCGACGGCCTGCAGCAAGGGGATTCTGAGGCGGCGACGGTGGCCTGCAGGGGAGGAGGTGGCGGCGGTCCGACACTGGCAGAAGAGCAACGACGCTCTGAGGAGAGCAGGCGGCGACCTATAGGGGGCGACGCCGCCCTGTGGGCTCAAGCAATGACCTGCTGGGACCGGCAACTACTAGTGGAGCGTTGGCAGAGGCTCCTACAGGTACCCACAAGGGAGATTGGGATTTTTGGTGGAGGGGTACGGAGGCTTATGCAGGTGGGATACCAAAGCGTCGATCTAGAATCGTCGCTCTGATGCCAAGTCAGAGAAAATGAATAATCATATTTCTCAACAGAAACCCTACATCTCTTTATATAGAGAGAGGCATTGGGAAGATTGCAAGTCCAAGAGGACAAACTAAATAATAAAAGTCCAAAAACAGTAAGGAAAGATAACTAGAGTGCTATGTCAACAATATCTCATGTAACACATCCCATATCTTCTTGGTAGATGAGTAAGACATGACCTGCTTGGCTATAGACTCCATGTTCAACATATAGGTAGCAACCCAGTCATTATCGACCTTCCAATCATCAGTCTTCTTGTCATTGGTCGATTCCTCCTTAAGGAGGATATACTTTTTCTTGTGCAACCCTACAAATCCAGCAAACGAAGTGGACCAAAGAAGAAAGTTTATACCATCCAATTTGATGGACTTTCCTTGCATATGAAAAGAGGACCTCCTAGGAGATATCTTCCCCATCGAGTCACCAACAATATCTTTCTAATCTCCCATAATAGCCCGACTTGTAGAGAGGCAAAAGATCAATGTGGAAGTGTTGAAATCAAACCATAAAACGGATCACAGTCCCAAAATCAGATCTGAAACCAAGTTTTCAGAGCATGAACTACAGTAGGGGGTCAAGCAGGACCTCCCACGCGGCCACCTAACACCCCTAAGGGGGTAGCACACCATAGCCAAGGTTAGCGTGGGCCTCAGTGGCGGCACTGGACACTACTGCAGAGGCGACAATAGTCCTGGCACGCTATAGCGAAGGCCTACGTTGGCCTTAGTAGCTATGCTGGGCGGGTTGCAACGCGCTAAAAGAGAGGAGGCGACGACAGTGAGAAGGTCCTCTAGAGATGAGAACGGGATGAAAATCAAGGTGGTGTTTGGTGGGACACCAAAACACCGGACTAGGATCACTGCTCTAAAACCATATTGATGGAAAAGATGGAATAGAATCTATTAAGAAACCCTAGAGGTCTTTATATAGAGAGACCTTAGGGAACAATTACAAGAATCACCCCATACAAGAAGAAAATAATAAAAGACAACATAAAAGGAACTGAGCTAAAAACGCAACTCTCAACAATCTTGTTCGGCATCAAGTCCCTTAGAGTAAGCTTACCCACATCTAGCCTTTTCTTACCAGTAAAACAATCAAATGCTAGTTGAAGGACAACTAGCATCTCCTACAATAGTCTCACATATCTCCTTTAGATGAAGATCTTGCCGATGGTCAATTGTAAGGCCAGTCTCAAGACAATGGTGCTTTCCTTATTATTCGTCATAGAATAAAAAAATAGAAGTTCCCTAATGGAGCACAAATGACAAGAATTGAATGTTTAGGAGCTAGTTGTCATCTATAGTATCCCTTCATCAAGATCATAGTATGGGATGTGTTGAGTTATGTTTTGTAGTAAGGGACATTTTGTTATTTTTATTTTCGTAGTGGGTCTATGGTGTAAGTTTTCCCTCACCTATATCGAGGTGTAGGGATGGCTTGGTAAATTAAAAATTTTCATTTTCTTCAACTTGGTATCAGAGTCAAGTTGAGACTCCACCAAGAAAAACCCTAACCCCACAACCGAGCCCACCGTTGCCGACAGCAACACCAGCCAGCAGCAACAGCAGCATCGCCGCCGACCAGCATCGCCGTCGATCATCCCCACCGGCAGCAACAGTGCTGTCGAGCCACCGTCGCCAGCTACAGCATAAATTGTTGAGGGGCCCAGCCGCCTCCTCTCTTCTCCATCTCTCTCTCATGTTGTTGGGCACCTTTCGACAATAAGGAGAGGGTTATAAACCCCTATCTCCCTTGTTTCAGGGTTTAGGAAGATCCTCCACATGTTGATAGAGTTCTAGAGTGAAGATCTTCCAGAAATGAGTTTGAAAGGTCTACTTGGATGGTATAATCAAATCAGATCTCTGTTTCTGTTTATTTTGGGCTGTGTATTCCCTTTGATGCAAGTTTTTTGGGATGTGTATTCCCCGTTTGGTGCATTTGTTGGGGTGTATATTCCCCATTTTCTGTTAATTTTCATATCTGATTGTATAGAACTTCAAGGGTGTGTATCCTTTCGTTGGTACTTTGAAACCAGATTGTGGCAGTATGTTTCTATGAACATAGTAGTATCCCAGTTAGAGATTATGCTAGGAACCGCCATGGGTGATATTTCTTCAACTATTGGTGTAACATGGTTGATTGACTCAGGTGCCTCCAATCATTTATTCGGTAATCTACAGTGTTTGGGCAAATTCAACCTGTCTTTCGAGGTCACACGATACAGGTGACTGATGGGCGACTTACTCCTATTAGTGGTCAGGGGGAAATTAATACTACCTCCTCCATGCATATTAATCGTGTCCAGTTTGCTCTAAATTTGTCTATGAATTTTCTCTCTATCAGTAAAATCATCAAGCAGATGAATTGTTGTGTCATCTTTGATGAGCATAGATGTATTTTCCAAGATCGAATGACAAGGAAGACTATTGGTAGTGAATATGAAGGTGTTTACCGACTTCAGCAGGGTCCCATGGCTGCAGTGTGTTGGATTAGTACCACATTAAGGAGGGATCTACAATTACATAGACAATCGAGCCATCGTTCTTTGGAACAATTACGTAGGCCTATTCCTCATGTATCCCCAACTACACAGCTCACCTGTGATGCATAGACAATTAATGCATCTCGATGTTTGGGGTTCCAATATAACTCCTAATAAAGTAAGACATCGGTACTATTTGATTGTGGTTGATGCTTGTTTCAGATTGTCTTGGCTATTTCTCATGAAGAACAAGTCTGAAGTGGGTCCACTGATTGAGAAGTTTGTATTGATGGTAAAGAATCAATTTGGCGTCTGCATCAAGACTCTCAGATCTAATAATGCATTGGAGCTTTGTACTCGTCGACTAGCGGAGTTCTATGGTTTACATGGCATAATTCATTAAACTCATGTCCTCACACCTCTCAGCTAAATGGGGTTGCAGAGAAAAAGTACAGAGTCACAGATACATCCTTGATATGGCCAAAGCCCTTTTTAACCATAACAGTGTGCCAAAGAACTACTAGGGAGATGCAGTTCTCACAGCTTGCTACCTTATTGATAGATTGTCCTCCTCGGTGACTCATGAGCAAATACCGTGGCAGGTACTCTATCAAGATGATGAGTTGTTTGATCTTTCACCTAAGACATTTGGGTGCATGACTTTCGTACATTTTTTTGGACCTAGGCAAGATAAATTAACACCTAGAGCAGTCAAATGTGTGTTCCTTGGCTACTCTTGTACTCAAAAAGGGTATCGGTGTTTTGATCCCTTACACTAGAGACATTACATCAGTGCAAATGTCACCTTTCATGAAGCTGTATCCTATTTTTCTGTTGCTTCCAGGTAGGTGTAGAGTGTGCCAGAGTATGCTCCTATACTAGTTGCTCTTATACCATTTGGTGTATTCACAGACAGTAGTATCCCTTCTCAGGTTACTAAGCCATCTACCAGTACATTCATGCCAGTACCAGCAGATGAAAGAACCTTCAAGGGTCACATCTATCAGTTGCCAGTTGTCTATAGGGCAAAGCCCCCTCTGTCTATTCCACAAACTCCTTAGGTTAATGTTGATAACCTGAAGGCTACTTCTACTCAGGAGGCTCCTTCAGATACAGTGTCAGCAAGTGTAAAGGTTGAGAGTCCGCCACTTGAGGATGTTTCTCCAAGTCCTATTTCCATGAGTACTGATGAGAATATCCCTATTACTATCAGGAAGGCTCCACGATCTTGTGCACAGTATTGTGTTTCTGGGAATGTTGTTTCTACTAATTCTCTAAGCTTGGAGTTTCATGAATTCACAGCTACAATATCCAATGCTGAGCTACCTACCTCGTACCAGCAGGCTCTACTACATCCACACTGGAAGGCAACTATGGAGATGTCTGCACTCACTACCAGAGGTACTTGGGAGCTATCACCTCTACCATCTGGCATGCACCTTGTTGGAGCCAGATAGGTCTTTGCCTTGAAATACAACCCAGATGAGTTTATTTCAATGTATAAGCCCACTTTGTGGCCAAAGGATTCACCCAAACCTATGGGGTGGATTTCTTTGACACGTTATCCCCTGTTACACGACTTTCCACTGTTTGCATTCTTATCTCTGTTGCAGCTCATTGTGGATGGCATATACATTAGCTGGATGTCAAAAATGCATTCTTGTACAGAAACTTGAAGGAAAAGATCTATATGCAGCAGCCGCCTAGCTCTGAGGTTCAGGGGAAGTGTGTATGCGGGCTTCGTAAGGCCATTTATGGTCTTAAGCAGAGCCCCCGAACCTGGTTTCAACGCCTGTCTGAGGCGTCTGTTCTTGGGATGCAAAGATCGACCTTATTCTCACAGGTGATAATGCAGAGGGTATATCTCAGGTAAATAAATACTTGGCATGCCAATTTGTCATGAAAGATCTTAGGAAGCTTAGATACTTTTTGGGCATTGAGTTTGTCACAGGTAAGCAAGGGATAATGATGTCGCAGAGGAATTATGCCCTTGATATTCTTCAGGAGATAGGCATGCTAGGATCCAAAGATCCTAATATTCCTACGGATCCTAAAATTCACATTTTTTAAGATACAGTGAATCCAAAAGATAAGAAGGCATATCGACAGCTGGTAAGGAAGCTGTTATATCTAACCATCACTAGGCCCGATATTAGCCCTACCGTGGGTAAACTCAGTCAATTCTTAGATAAGCCCACTGATGTTCATTAGCAAGCTGTAATGCAAGTTTTAAGGTACATCAAGGGATGTCCAAGTAGCGGCATTCTTTTTTAGAAGAAGGCACCTATGTCTATTGTTGCCTACTCAGATGCAGATTATGCAGGTAATGTTGGAGACAAGCGGTCTTCTACTGGCTTGTAGCTGGGAACTTGGTGACCTGAAGGAGCAAGAAACAAAGTGTTGTTTCACGCTCTAGTGCTAAGTCTGAGTACAGGGCCATGGAACATACTGCAGCTGAGATGATATAAATAAGGTCTCTGTTACGGAATCTTCATGTTACTGTTCAAGAGCCTATGGAGATGCACTGTGACAATCTGGCTGCCATTTACATTGCGAACAATCCTATGTTCCACGAGAGAACAAAACACGTGGAAGTAGATTGTCATTACACCAGGAGTTTGATTCAACAGGGTCTGCTTCGCACTACTTGCCTTGCCTCAGATCAAACTACTAACATGTTTACCAAGCTGCTACCTCACCCTAGTTTGAGAAGTATAGAAACAAGTTGAAAATGGTGGATATATATGCTCCAACTTGAGAGGAAGTGTTGAGTTATGTTTTATAGTAAGGGGTATTTTGTTATTTTTATTTTCGTAGTAAATTTATGGTGTAACTTTTCCCTCACCTATATAGAGGTGTAGGGGCAACTTGGTAAATTAAGAAATTCCATTTTCTTCAACTAGATGTCCTACCTAGAATTAAAAATATAACTCCTGAAGTTTTTCACATCAAAGCAAGTCCTCTCAAAGAAAATGAATATATGGTTCTATTTGAGTCTTATTATGATTTAGTCTTGTCTATTTTTGTTGTCTTTTGTATTTTCATTATCATGCTACAAGGGTCCCTCATGTAATTTATGCCTTTGGAGTCTCTCTATATAAAGGGCTCCTAGGGTTACGAAATAAAGCAATTGCTCATTTTCTCCTAACATAGTATTAGAGCAACAATTATAGACCAGGACATTAGTATCCCACCAACCCCAGCTTCCAACACCACTACCTAAATTCCTCTCTCCCCTCCAACGTCGCCATCCAGCTATAATCCCTAAGGGACCGCCGCCGGCCAACAGAAACCACCAACAGTAGCAGTCAATGCCACTGGTGGTTCTCCACATCGCAACAACCTCGCAAGTGATCATGGAGAGGAGGAGCATGTGCTAGAGACTCCTCTATATCCTAACTTTGTGGCTATTCTTCCCCACGACAATTTTCTCTTCGATCTACAATCTAAAATTGCAATTTTCAGATCTCTAGGACCCTTTTGGTGTTGATTAATGGTCTGAAAATCACTATTTCAAGATCCTAAGAGATTAATAATGACTGGGTGGCAACTTGTATACTGAATAGTATGAGAGAAATCCATAGCAAAGCAAGTGATGTCCTATCTATCCACCAAGAAGATGTGGGAAGTACTCCACAGGATTCATTTTCATCAGAGTAATATTACTCGTCTTTAGAGGGTCATTGAGGAGGTACATACATCCCATAAGGGCAATTTGAGTTTAGCTAGATATTACGAAAATATGAAGAGCCTTTGGAATGAACAGGACATTCATCACACTCTCTCTTCAGATGTTTATGTGATGGCTAAGCAGTGGGAAGCCATCAAATCTATAAAGTTGCTAGCAAACTTGGGACCTGAGTTTAGGATAGTGAAAGACTAGATTATGACATTGGAGGAGATTCCCACACCTGCCCAAACTTATGCTCGTCTTTCATGCTTAGAGATATCACATGTTGTTCCATCTTCTAATTCCTCTGCCATGGCATCCTTTGGTCGTGGTCAAAGGGCTCCTCCAAGAAGGAGAAGAGGTCGTGCTACTAGAGGTGATAGTGGTCATGGTCAAGGTCACACTCCACTTTTTTGTGATCACTGTCATAAGACGAACCATATTGTTGATCACTATTGGATCAGCATGCTTTTCCTCAAGGGCCTCAAGCACATCAGGTATTTACCGCACGAGAAGAGAGTCAATATCAGGAGTACCTTGCCAATTTCCATATTCTCATCTCTAGAGAGGAGTATAACTGACTCGGGACTTCCCAAACTATGCCTACAGCTGCAGCTTTGTAGCTCATCCTGCAAGTACTGCTACTAAATTTGACAAGACTCGTGCCCCAGCATGGATTGCAGATTCAGGTGCTTCCCACATCATAAGCGATGCTACATTATTTTCTTCTCTGCGATCTCTTGCTACACCTTTCCATGTTAAGGTGGCTAAGGATGCCTTGTCCCCAATAACTGGCTTGGGAAATATTTCTTTGTCTAGTTCTTTGCCTCTAACTAAAGTGATACATGCATCTAAGTTTGCTTTAAATTTAATATCTATTAGTCCAATTACTAAAGCATTAAATTGTTAGGCAATTTTTCATGATGACTCCAGACGATGAAGCAAATTGGTGGACTTGAGTAGGATGGTCTGTACTATCTCAATCTACCACCCACACATCTTTTTGTTGTTGCCGCCTTAGCCACTACTACTTTACAGTGGCATCTTCGCTTAGGTCATCCTAGCATCCCAATTTTACGTCATCAATTTCTGGAGTTATAGTTTCCATAGTCATTTCAGTGTGAAGCATGTCAATTGAACAAGCAACACAAGTCTACTTTTCCTAATCAAACTAAGAAAATTGAGTCACATCATGCTAATTTGTGGGGAGCATGTTGGATGCGTGGTGTCCGAAGTTTTCAATATTTTCATGTTTTGGTGGATAATTTTACCCGTGTACCATGGTTTATATGATGAAAGAAAAGTTGGAAACTCTTGTACTTATTAAAAAAAATTCAATGAAATAAAAATTCAATTTTCTACTACTATTTACATTTTCAAGAGTGATAATGGGCTTGAGTTTGTGAATGCCACTTCATCCCAATTTTTGTCTCTTTAAGGGTTGTTCATCAAACTTCATGTGTTCATACATCCCAACAAAATGGGGTGGTTGAACATAAATTGCAGCATTTACTTGATGTGGCACGGACTTTGATGTTTCAAATGCATGTGCCTTCCCAATTTTAGGATGACATTGTTCTTACGACTGCCTTTCTCATTAATTGGGTATCTTCTGTCTTAAGGGGTAAGATACCATATTCTATGTTGTTTCCTAACCGAGATGCTTTTATCCTTACCCCTATGATTTTTAGTCTGTTTTGTCCACTTGTTTAAGGTGGACAAATTGGCTCATTGATCTATGAAGTGTATTTTCTTGGAATACTCTAGAACCCAACAGGGATATCGCTATTATGATCCAATGGCTCATAGATTCTATAGTAGTGCTAACATTACTTTTTTGTAGGGCATTATCTTCTATTCACAAAAAGCAAAGGCCACTTCTCCTTCAGTGCCATAGGATATCCCTCTTCCTATGCCATCTGCGTCGCCTCTAGAGCCCTCTGAGTCATCCCACCCACTAAATATAGTCCCACCAAATCCAGCTCTAGAGCCTTCTGCCCTTTACCGAAGGATATTCCACCACAAGGCTCCCACTATACCTAAACCATTGTCTACCATCCATGCTCAACCTTCTACTGATCATGCGAATTCGAATGGAGATCAAATAATCCCTTCTACTGAGGGGTCTAACTTGGACCTTGCTATTACACAGCAGAAGGCCCAATGATCATGTCCTGTTGTTCTGTTTCACAGTGAATTTCCTTTGACCATTTACCTGCGGTAGAACAATTACCATCTCTTGTAGTTGACAGCCATCAAGTACCACGCACCTATACAGAGGCACCACGAGATCCTTTATGGACACAGGCTATGGAAGAAGAGATGGCAACACTTCAATCCTAGGGAACCTAAGCATTGGTTGACCTATCCCCTGGAGCTACTGTAATAGGGTGTAGGTAGGTGTTTACCCTCAAATATTGCCCAAATGGTTTTATTGAGCGCTATAAAGCAAGGTTGGTTACCAAAGGATATATTCAAACTTTTGGTGTTGATTACTTTGAAACATTTTCCCCAATTGCTAGACTTAATTCAGTGCGGATCCTCCTTTCTCTTACAGTCAACCGTGCATAGCCTATTTACCAGTTGGACAAGAATGCTTTTTTATATGGCGATCTTGATGAAGTATACATGTAGCAACCTCCGAGGCTTGTTAGTCAGGGAGAGTATCAAAAGATGTGCAAGTTCCATAAGACTATATATGGGTTGAAGCAAAGCCCAAGAACATGATTCGACAGATTTAGCACAGCCATTCAGAGTTTTGGGTTCTTGAGATCTACAGCTGATCATTCAGTGTTTATGAAGCATACTAAGGGGGGATCTATCATTTTGATAGCCTATGTGGATGATATCCTAGTAACAGGAGAAGTGATAAGGAAGGCCTAGCGGCAGTCAAGGCCTTCCTACATACTCAGTTTGTTACTAACTTACTATTAAAGGAGAAAGAAGAATGAATCATCATGTTAGAAAAGAAAAACCTAAGTCTCTTTATATAGATAGAGGCTTTCAGGAAAATTACATATAATGCCCTGAATAAAATAGAAAATACCAAAAATACTCCTGCATGATAAAATAACTCCAACATTTCCCCTCAAACTGGAGAATATATGTCTAACATGCCAGCTTAGAACATAAGAACAGATGTTGCTTCTTAGAAAGCCTTCGTGAAGATGTTTGCAACTTCTCGTTCTAATGAAGTAGTACATATCTTCCTAGTAAAGACCATATCCCATACAAAGTGATAACCCACTTCAATGTGCTTAGTATGCTCATGGAAGACAAGATTTAATGCAGTAAAAGTGGCACGCTATTATCACATAACATAGGTAGTAGAAGCTTAACTTAAACACCAAGGTCCTGAAGCATATGAACTAACCACATAATCTCACGAGCCGCATGAGCCATGACTCTGTATTCAGCCTTTGCACTAGACCTAAAAATCACACTATGCTTCTTTCTCCCCCAAGTAACCAGATTGCCACCAAGGAAGGTGAAATATCCAATAGTAGACCTCCTATCCTCCATGGAATCAACATAATCAACATCAAAGTAGGAATGTAGATCAACATGCACATTGTTCTTCATACGGAGTCATTTCCCTAAACTGCCCTTGAGATACCTAAGAATGAGACACACTGCCTGCCAGTGACTATAGTGTCAATTCTCCATAAACTGATTTGCTCTGTTCACAACAAAACTAATATATGGTCTAGTAATAGTGACATAAAACAGTTTGCCAGCAATGCTTCTGTACCTTCCCTTGTCTTCAAAAAGAGGATCATGTTCTTCACTAAGTCTTCCCTGTGACTCAACTGAAATAGAACAGGGCTTTGCACCTACTAGTCTAGTCTCCTCAAGAAGCTCAAGTACATATTTTATCTATGACAAGGACATCCCACGTGAATTCCAAGCCACCTGAATGCCAAGGAAGTATGTCAACGTGCCCAGGTCCTTGGTAACAAAGGTGGTTTGTAAGAAATTCTTAGTCTCCTGTATTCCCGAGGCATTATCACCAGTAAGGCCATATCATCCACATAAATTGCAAGGATCACAACACCAAATTCCCCGCAACTCACAAAAATAGAATAATCAGAGGTGGACCTGCAAAACCCAATCCTCTAAATCTCTAAACTAAGTCTCTCAAACCACGCTCGTTGACTCTATTTCAGGCCATCGATAGTTTTCCGAAGTCTGCAAACTTTCTCCCCCTTAACCATAAAGCTAGGTAGAGTCATGTATACTTCTTCCTGCAAATCTCCACACAAGAAAAGCATTTTTCACATCAAATTGATACAATGGCCATGCCTTATTCACTGCAAGTAAAAGAATGACTCGAACCGAGTTCAAGCACGCCACAGGAGAAAAGGTGTCGAAGTAGTCACACCATTAATGTGAGTTTAACGCTTCACCGCAAGTCTGGCCTTAAGTCACTCAACAATTTCATCTAGGTTGTACTTTACAGTGTACACCCATCTACAATCCACAACCTTGGCACCTTGTGAGAGATCAGTCAACTATCAAGTGCTACAAGAGATAAGAGCCTCCATCTCATCCTCCATGTTTAGTTGCCAACCAAAATCCAGTAGAGCTTCATTATGATGCCACGGAACAACCATAGCAAATAGAGTTATAGAGAACTATTTTAATGTTGGACTAAAGTAATTGGTAGCAGTATAATGAGACATAGGATGTAGAGTGTAAGTTCTTACAGCTTTCCTAAGAGCAATAGGCAAGTCATTAGACTGGTAAGATAGACCATCCTAATGAGATGCTGAAGGGGAAGATTGAGTAGCCTGATTCTCCTCAGTAGACTCAACCTACATAGTAGTCAATGGGATAGACACATGATCCTGCTGACGATGCTCATAGTTGTGGGTAAACCAGCCAAGAGAAGACCCCTCATCAGAAAAGACAGGAACTCTCTCAAAGGAAGAAACTCTCTCAAAGAAAGTGTGATCAGCCGACACATAGTAACGTTTACCGATCGAATCAAAACACCTATACCCCTTCTAAGATTTAAAATAGCCTAAAAAGACACTTAATAGCCTTAGGAACTTATCAGCAACTCCAAACAAATAGACAAAACACGTGCATCCGAAAATCCACAGTAGTAATGCAAAAAGAGAAGCACCTAGCTGTAAAAGAGGAGTATCACCATCAAGTACAGGTGAGAGAATGCGATTAATTAGATAGGTGGTTGTAAGAATAGTGTCCCCCTCCCAGAAATATTTGGGCACATTCATAGCAAGCATCAATGTTCAGGCCACATCAACAAAATGGAGTAGTTTACGCCCAACCACATCCATTCTGTTGGAATGTGTAGGCATAAGAAGTCTGGTGAAGAGTGCCACTGTTATGCAAAACATTAGAAACATCCTTTTGCATAAATTTAAGAGCATTGTCACTACGAAAAAATCTTAATGTGAGTGGAAAAGAAATTCAGAACTTCATTAAAAAACTTTAGAATAATAAACCCAATCTCAGACTGATCCTCAAAATTGTCCATAGCAATCAACTAGAATATCAATGAAAATGGCAAAATACCAAACTAGTAACTCATTCGGCATGGATCCCATACATCACAAAGAATCAACTCAAAGGAAGCTAAACTCTTATTTTGGTCAGAATTAAATGAAACATGGTGATGTTTGCTAAGTTGGCAAGTTTCACAATCTAACTTGTTAAGAACAAACAACTCAGAAAACATCTTTTGAGGTCCGGAGACCAAAGGGTGACCCAGACAACGATGCCACAAAATCGAATCAATCGAGATAGACGCAACGCTAGCAAAAATGTAAGGAGTATCAATATAGTAGAGGCCATCATGCTTAATCCCCCCACCAATCATCTTCAATGTCTTAAAACAAAACAAAATGCTTATTAAAAATCACTGGGCAATGAAGCTCTTTACATAATCTATAAACAGACAATTCAGTCAAGGGAAACTCAAGAGCATATAAACACCCATCAATTTCAATAAGTTTGAAAACAGGACATCTCTTACTACAATAATAGGAGAATAGGTTTCAATGGCTTGACGGACTGAAGTAATCGCAATGGCCTATCGCAAAAGCAAAATTGCATCCTTCTTACCAGTAAGGTGGTAAAAGCACCTGAATCAACCACCCAAGGCGAAGTTGATATAGTAGTAGCTAGGTTAGTAGAGCTCCCAGTTGCTGCCAGAGATGTAGACATATCTGATGGAGTTGCCTATCTCAATATCTGCATGAATCGGGTATGATCATCAGCTGTCAGAGCAAGAAGTCCAAGCGGAGTAGGAGGATTCTCCCCTAAACAACAGCCATAGTCGCCCAACTACGATAGACAAACTTGGCCCAACACTTTTCAGAAGCATGATTGGTCTTCTGGCAATGAATACATGGATTGTAGGTCCTACCACATCCACGGCCTCATCTACGTCCAGCACCATACTCTCTGCACCCACCAGAGACAATAAAGGCAGACGTCTCCATAGTGGTTGGTGGTGTACTAGTACAAGTGTCAAACACAACATTAGATGCAATCTTCTGGAGCCTCCCAAAGATAGCCTCCAGATCAAGTATATTAGCCATGGCAAGGATCTAATCATGGGCTGATGCATATTTGGTGCTCAGACCACCGCGGAATCTATAAACTTGCCAAGCCTGCCTCTAACCAATATGGGTCTCACAATAGGAGGGCTGGAAGATATTAAGGTCCTTAAATAGTCCCCCCATCTCAGTCAAATACTCCAGTAAAGTGCAATCCCCCTGAGAAGTGAACCATATACGACGATAGATATTAGCTAAGCGAGCATGATTAGATCTCTAGGAGTACTTCACTAGACTCAGATTTCTTTAGCATTCTTCTTGTACTGGAGATTTACTGCAATCTGAGGTTCCACACTGTTCATCGTCCAATTCATGACAAGGTATTTATATTGCTCACATTTGTCAAAGTCTAAAGCATCCGCCTTCGCAAGATCCTTAGTAAGTATGTAGAGTTTCTTTTGGCCTCCAATGAAGATCTTGAATGCCTAGGCCCACAAGAGGTAGTTCCTAACACCATTGAGTTTCATAGTGGTACCTTAGACTACAAGAAAAGTAGATGAAGTCATAGGCTTAACTTCGAAGATAGTAGAAGACCCAGACATAGCCATGTTCGAGCCAAAGAAGCAAGATATTCACTGTTTCAGATATGTAACAGTAGAGAAACTCCAATTTTCCTTTTACTTTCAGCAACTTCTCGCAACTTTAGGGACATGAATAGGATTCCAAAGACCCCAAGACATCACAAGATTATCATTGAATAGGAAAGGCACCTAAACAACCATGCTACGATGGACAACAACACCATCAAAATCAGCAATAGGTGGCACTCAAAGCCAATCGCAGTAGTAAGGCCATAAGGGGTGGTGTCGGTGACCCACAGCACCACCAACTCGCTAGCAACGTTGGGAGGGGCCCTTGGCAATGCTAGCCTCTACTGGTGTCATTCCTTGCTGCTGTTGTCGAGAAGAGAGCTAGGGGGAGAGAAAAAGATGAATCTCTCTCTTGGGTTGGAGTTTTGGTGGAGAACAATACCCAAGAGCGAAAGTCTAAAACCTACCTCACTCTGATACCATTTTGAAGGAGAAAGAAGAATGAAGCGTCTTGTTAGAAAAGAAAAACCTAAGCCTCTTTATATAGAGAGAAGCTTTCAGGAAAATTACATCTAATGCCCTTAATAAAATAGAAAATACCAAAAATACACCTACATGATAAAATACTCCAATAGTTACTAAAGAGTCAAAGACCTTGGGCTGATTAGCTACTTTTTGGGCATTGAGCTACATAACCTAGATGGAGTAATGGTTTTTTCTCAGCGAAAGCATATGCTAGACATGCTTCATAAGATAGGAATGTTGGGCTACAAACTTGCCACCATACCACTGGATCCTCCCACTCTCTTAGGAGATACTGATAGTCTATCCTGGAAGACATCACTAGATTCAAAGCCATAGAGGGGAAGTTACTCTATCTGACTGTGATGCAACCAGATATATCCTATGCAGTTGGAAGATTGAGTCGGTTTATGCAAGAACCCAGAGAGGCACATTAAACAGGAGTTTGTCAGGTCTTGCCATATCTAAAGAAAGCTCCTAGAAAGGGTATATTCTTGCAGAGCCATGGTCATCTTCATGTTTGTGGCTATTCTAATGCAGATTATACTAATTCCCGTGAGGATAGTGTTGGATTTTGTATGCACTAAGCGAGTCATCTTAATTTTTGTAATATAATTACATTTTATCTAGATAAAGAATTTCATTATTTTCCAATTAAATAATTTGGGTCCCATAGTATGATTAGGATTACGTACTTGGCCATATCAAATAACCCAATGTGTGTTTGCTTTGAAAATTTTAACGATTTAGAGGATCCAATAGAATATCAAGAAACCATCTAATTCGATCATATGTTCCGATCTAAGTTGGATGGCAACCTTCTCCAAAGGTTGTCACCCGATTAATGTTCTCGAATGGAGATTCAAGAACTCACATGGGTCGAGTTAAAGAGTTAACTTGATGAAACAGGAGATAACAGAAGTCCCTCTCCGACACTATCATGGAGAAGGTGTATCCTTCGACTTGAAACAGATATGTATCTATGTTCACAAATAGATGCATTTGGCAGACCAATAAGTTAATGCACCCACCTTGGTGCTAATACTTGAAAGCTGGTATATGTGGGAAGAGATAGGAAACACATGATCTCTAAAAAGAATCACACAAATCTGTTACATAAGCATATGTAACTAATTGGAGGCATGAGCTTACTCCACGTATATTGGGAATGACAAATTCCATGTGTAGTCACAGTCCTAATTGGACTTAAGGATGAAGAGAAGAAGATAGACCTTTAAGAAAAGTTCGGATATTCGTTCTTGTCCCAATGGTACAAGAGGACATCAAGAATAATACTATCCAAGGAGGAATGACGTTTGTCTAATAGGATTAGACATCAAGATAATATTTTCCTCCAAGTGTGAAAGGTTCACAAGTATTTGTAACACTTGAGGGGGCAAAGTGTGAAAATTCCATCTATCTTAAAGGTCATTATTGCAGTGATGAAACCAATAACGATATTAGTGGATTCCTAATTGAAAAGAAAATTAATTGTAGCTTAAAGAGTTAAGTTACCTAATTTGATTAGATACAAAAGTCAAGAGTTGAATTGCAATTAGTTTAAGTTTGGATACTTGATCTAAACTTTCCAAATTTTATTTTTGGGCCAAAGGTGCAAAAATCAATAAGGATTACATCCCATCCACTGGATGGAGATCCAATGTATCCCATCAATTTAGGAATTAGGATGGAATCCCTAGAAATATCTCCCAAAGAGAGAGACCCTTAAAAAAAACTACCATCCATTCATTCAACCAATTAGTTGATTGAAATCCACCAAAATCCACCAAAGAAGCCACCATTAGCGGTTGCATGAGGACTTGGGCAGCACCCTCTACCGCCATAGTAGCCAACCAACCAATACCAATATTAGTTGGTGCCTCCCATTGTAGTCAGTCGACCAGTTGCTAAACCGATCGACCATCTACTGAAGGCTACAACTGTAGCTTCTTCCTCTTTCACATCCGCCTTCAACTACCCTTAATAGCCGATCGACCGGTGCATCCAAGCGCCAACTGACTCCTACTGAAGCAGCTACTACAAGATTTCAGAACCTATTTTCTAAGATCCGTTCTAGGATTTCGAAGCGACCGTTAGCTAGATTCGCGAAGGAGTTCAAGGATCTTCGGTGGAACATATCTTCCACAACACAAAGGCTTCATCCGCCCATCATGGAGGAGCAAGAAGAGTCCGTCCCGAGACTTATTTGAGGGGGCACCACCATGTGAGGTGTTGTAATACACCAACTCAAGGTATAATCCCTCAACTCATTGAATCCCGGAATAGGAGAAAACTAATTCCATTGTGGTTCCGATTTAAGTGTTTGTTTCCGTTTGCTAAATCAATTTATGGAATCGATTCGATATAATTTTCAAATAAGTTTCTAAAACGCCTTTTCTTGTTCTTCATGCTTTCACAATGCCACTAAATCATTAGGAATGATCCCAGTAAAATATCTTGTAACTGATCAATCAATTAACTAGATATAACGTATTCAGACAACCAATTTACAAAATCGAATGACTAGCTACTAAGGATCGAACCCTTGACATTGGATGTCAAGGAGTTCAAGCCTGATATTAAGAAACAAGTCGACAAGTTGGTAAACCCGTCAACCGACATTGTAGTAGCTGATCGACTGGTCGCAAGATCGGCCGACCAAATACGAAGGAATTGAATGTATGATGTTGTAGCCGATCGACCATTCTAGAAAATAAGTCGATTAGTTACTGTGTAACCAGTCACTGAGATTCCTGAACAGTCAACCAACAACTGAAAGATTGGATCCTAAGTAGCCCTTACAATTTAATAACCAGCCAACAACTAGTCTACTGGTCAATGCAGTAAAATTGCTTCTTGATGTAATTTTGACCCTATTTTGAATTAAATTCGATGTGACCATTGCAGGAAAATCCTGATATGTTTGTTGGACAACATTTGTTTGTTTTTCCAAGGTTTTTTTGTGATTTTGTTTAAGAATGAATGATGCCCTAATTGTGGATGTGATTCGCATAAAAATTAGGTGCATAGAGATTTCGAAGTTCAAACAAGCCAAAGGACTGATTTGGAAATTTTAATTTCAGAATTAATTAGATTATTACCTGATTTAAAAGATTTTTAAATCAATAGGATGTCATGTTCCACAAGATATCAAACTACAATAATGGATTAGTAAACTAACCAATCGCGCTCACTTGATTAATTAGTAATCAATAGGGGAAATGACAATCGCATCCCCAAAGCATATGATGTTACAAGTGTGTTTCTTCTTTGTATGCCAATTTTATTCCATGGTTTGATGATTTGATTATGGAATGTGAATGATGATATGATCATCTATGGACATACATGTAAAGCGATTGTGAGCGTGTTGAGTAATTTTTCATGTAATCCCCTCGGTCTGGGAATTTTTACATTTGACATAATTTTTGTGGAATGTTGCATGATTGTGATTGTGGTGCATAGGATGTGACCTCAAACACGTAATCATAAGACAAGATTAGAATACGATTCTAATTTTAGACTAGGTTGAGATTAATTAATTTAATAGGATTAAATTGAACTTTTCTCAAAGCAAAACCTAGTCAAATTCCTAATAAGACTAGTTTCCTCATTTTTCAAAATGCATCAACAAATTAGTCATTATGATATAATTCATGGTCCGTGCCAAGGCAAGGGAACCGTAACCACAAGATCGTATTAGTGAGTTTTCTCCCCAAAGGGAGGCCACTAGCATGGCATGCACGTGGAGTGGACCCACTTGTTTCCTAAGGATAGGTCATAGATTTGTCTCCTTGAGTTTAGTTCCTAGCTCAAAGGTTAGGTGCATCTATGGGGCTCTTATGCGAAATAACTCCTTGGCGATTGACGAGCATAGTGTAGAGTACACCAAAGGACCAAATCATTTGGACACATATGTTGGACTTACGAGGCGGAAATGTTCCCGCTCTTCTCAATAAAAATGTATAAACTGCCAAGTAGTTGCATGGTCTCATTGGAGAAGAAAGTCAGGTCCCACATAAGGCATTAGGGTCGACGTACCTCTTGATTTGAGTATGAGAGGGAATGACATTCAAATTTGACATAGTAGGCGGCTTTGTTTTCAAAAATCCCAAAACAAAGTTTTTCCATTTAAACTGGAATTTTAATCAAAAGGCTTTTCAAATTCTTTTTCAAATGACGAACTTCCGAAAACAACCAATTGACGGACCATAACTATACGAATTGAATACGTAACCTCGAGCTAGTTCTCGCCACTAATCGAATAGAGTATGTGATCAAGCAGAACAAGCACAAGAACCCCAGGAATGCTCAGGAGAGGGAGTTTAATGCAAACTGGGATAAGAACAATACACTTGCCTGGTGCAATGTCCTTGATTCGCTCTCTAATGTGCTTCAGTTGCAACATGAGGAGATGCAGGATGCCTCTGAGATCCTAATCAGCCTGAGGGAGATGTTCGGAGATGTGAAACGAACTCAACACTACAATGCACTTAGGAAGTTACTTTTATGCAAAATGAAGGTAGGGACTCCAATGAAAAAGCATGTTCTGAAGATGTACAGACATTTCAAAGCCCCAAAGGTTGTGGATGAAAATTAATGATGAGACTATCACGTATATCATCTTGCAATCTCTTCCAAGCTCCTTCACCAACTTCATCTCATTTCACAAGGGAAAGATAAAGACGACACTTACTAAGCTCATCTCCTTGCTTAATGTTAAGAAAAAGAGAATATCTCATTAATAAATAGAAACCCTAGCCTCTCTTTTATAATAGAGAGGTTTGACAAAATTACAAAAGCACCCCAAGAATAACAAAACTAACAAATACGCTCCTAGTCTCAACACTCCCCCTCAAACTGGGGTTTAGATATCTACAAGACCCAACTTGTCACATAGAAAATCCAGGCGCTTCTTCAGAGATTTAGTAAATATGTCAACCAGCTAAAGCTTTGAATAAACATATGGGGTGGTAATCTTGCCAATGAGAACAGCATCATGAACAAAGTGGCAGTCGACCTCAATGTGCTTGATCATCTCATGAAAAATCGGATTTGAAGCAATGTAGGTAGCTGACTTGTTGTCACATAGAAGTGGAACAGGTGCAGTAGTCTGAACACCAAGATCCTGTAAGGAAACTACCCACATAATTTCGCAGGCCGCCTGTGCCATTGCTCTGTATTTGGCCTCTGCACTCAATCATGCAACAACGCTCTACTTCTTACTTCTCTAAGAGATGAGATTCCCCCCAAGATACACAGTAAATCCTAAAATAGAGCGGCGATCATCTATAGACAACATAATCTGCATTTGAGTAAGCAACAATCTCTAGACTCCAGTTATCTCTATAATACAGTCCTCGGCCAAGAACCCCCTTGAGGTACCTCAGAATGAGGCAAACCTCACGCCAATGGCTGTAATGTGGAGCTTGCATGTGCTGGCTGGCTCTGCTCACAACAAAACTGATATCAGGCCTCGTGATAATAAGATAGAGTAAGCGTCCAACTGTACCGCGATAACCGGTAACATCCTTATATAATGGGTCTTCCTCATTAAGTGAACGTGCAGGTGGCAACTCCACAGGTATATCGGATGGCTTAGCTCCAATCAAGCCTAACTCCTAAAGAATTTGGAGTGTCTCCTGTCTCTATGACAAGGGCAGGTCTTCCTATCGCATAGCCTCAATCCCCAAAAAATATCTCAACTCTCCCAAGTCCTTAGTAACAAAAGTAGACTGCAAGAAGGACTTAGTCTAGGCAATGCCATCCTCATCATCTCCAGTAAGAATCATGTCATCCACATACATTGCAAGAAGAACAACATATGTATGCTCTCCATACTTAGTCTTCCTGATGAAGACTAAATGATTTGAGGTAGAGCGTTGAAACCCAATCTTCTCAATCTCCGTGTTAAGCCTATCAAACCAGGCATGGGGACTTTGTTTCAAGCCATATATTGCCCATCGTAGGCAACAAACATCCTCCCCCTTGGTGTTGTAACCTGGAGGTTGTCTCATGTATACCTCCTCAGATAAATCACCAAATAAAACGACATTTTTAATATTAAGCTAATGTATAGCCCATCTCCTAATCACAGCAATAGAAACAATAATCCGGATAAAAGTAATACATGCCACAAGGGAAAAGATCTCAAGGTAATCTACCTCATAAGTTTGAGTAAAGCCATTGGCCATAAGCCTGGCTTTATACTTGTCAACTGTCCCATTAGGTCTATAATTAACAGTGTAGACCCATCTGTAATCTACCAAAATAGCTCCATGAAGGCAAGCTACTAGGTCCCATGTCTATCATGAATATAAGGCATGTATCACCTCATCCATTACAACCTGCCATCTGGCATCACGAGAAGCCTAAACAAAATCCCTAAGAATCGTAGAAACAGTAATCGCTAAAGCAACCTGACGAACTCCATCCTCAAGATGAGCAACACCCGTGTACTAGGACAAGGATGGACCATAGAAACTCTGCCGGATCTCCTTAGAGATGGCTACTCCTCAGTGTCTGAGGTACTCTCACCTGCCAAGTCAGGACCAGTCCCAGTGTCTAGTAGAGGATGTGGCCTCTAGTGATACATTTGAGTCTCCTCTGAGGCAGTCTGCATGGATGTTTCTTCCTCTAAGAAATAAGGAATCTTCTCAAAGAATGTGACATCTGCAGTGACAATGTATCTCCTACAGCTTGGATCATAGCACCTATACCCCTTCTGTGTCCTGGAATACCCAAGGAAGACACATTTGACTTCTCTAAGAGAAAACTTGTCCTAATTCTCATGTGCCTGGACGAAACAAGTGCAGCCAAAAACCCTCAAAGGTAAGGCAAACGACCTGTCACCACCTAAATGGATTACCTGAAAGGAAATCTGCTTGAGAATAACAAATGAAGGTACCCGGTTGATGAGATAGGCAACATTAAGTATGGCATCCCCCCATAATTGATTAGAAACCTTCATATGGATCATCAGGGTCCTAGCAATATCCAGAAGGTGTCAAAGTTTGCACTCAGCCACGCCATTCTGCTGTGACATGTAAGCACAAGACGTCTGGTAAATGATGCCCTGAGAGAAGAGCAGGCTCTGGACATCTCTCTACATGAACTCCAAATCATTATCACTGCGAAAGACTTGAAATGTGGCATCATGCTGAGTCTGAACCTCTGACCTCTGCCAAGAACTGCTAAATAACCTGGGGAATCTCTGAACGAGTCTTTATTAGGAAAACCCAAGTAAGATGACTATGATAATCCACAACAACAGTGTAGTATCTATGTCCTCCTGGAGTAGGAACCATGGCTGGTCCCCACACATCACAATGGACTAAAGCAAAAGGAACCGAGCTTACTCCTGCCTCCCTCTGTGGATAAGTGCTCCTATGGTGCTTCTTAAGCTCACAATCCTCACACTGCATAGTAAAGGAGTCTGGCAAGTCAGGATACATCTGTCACAATTTCTTGAGAGATGGGTGCCTAATTCTCCTGTGCCATAGCCAAGGGTCAGTACCATGGAAGCCGCCCCTGCAAACAATGTGGGTATGTCCAGGTAATAGAGCCCACCTCTCTCCATTCCCCCATCTTTCATATCTCCTGTCTATCGATCCTAGAAGTAGCAATAGCCCTCATCAAATACTACTCGGCACCCAAGATCTTTACAGATACGACACACTGACAACAGGTTCATCAGGAACTCCGGAGCACAATGAATCTCGTCAATCACAATACTAGGGGATGCATGCACATGCCCAACAGCAGTGATGGATGACATGGCTCCATTAGCCACTTTGACATCCTTGATTCCTTTATGGAGCCTTGAGTTCACTAGTCATTCCACATCTCCTGTAAGATGGACCGAGGCATCGGAATCTACAATCCATGCTCTTTTGATCTGCTTCGTCTTCCTTGAATCTACTTGGATTGCATATGCAAGTCCCTTTAAATCTGAGTTTGACTATTCTAGTAGATCAAACTCATCTTCTTGGCATGAGAGAAGCCTTATCATGCTTGAGAAAGACATCTTAATCAATGGTGAGAGAAGACTCATCATCACAAGGGTAATGCATGAAAGAGGCTTCAACACGCGTAAAACAACACAACTCTGAAACCAAGGTCGTAATTCAACCTTAGAATCTGATTGTGGCATTCCTGCGGGTCTACCCATAGTGGCAGCGGGTTCCACAAGACTCCTTGTGGGGGCGGTGGACCCTCACTGCCCATCAACGATAGCAACACCCCCATTACAGATGGTAAACCTCTCCAACATCCCCTACAGGCGGCATTGCAACCCCCACAGGTGGCGCTGCTGCCCAGTGGCGACAACAAAGCCCTCCACAGGGGCGGTGATCGTCCTCAGCAGCACTGATGCTGCTTCCAGCAGCCCCCACGGGGCAGCGCTGCTACCCAACGACGGCAGTAGAGCCCTCCACAGGGGCGACAGACCTCCAGCGGCGCTAGATGGCTAGCGGCAGCACTGGGAACCTTATTCCCGGCATCGTTGTCCCTGCTATCATGCTTCATCATGATTTTTAATGATCAAATCTCTTCACTTTGATAATTTAATCATCTTTTGGGTGGATATTTGGTGGGATATCCGAACACTGGCCTAGGACCACAACTCTAATACCATGTTGAGAAAAAGCGAGCATCTCATTGATAAATAGAAACCCTAGCCTCTTTTTTATAATAGAGAGGTTTGGAAAATTACAAAAGTACTCCAAATATAACAAATACGCCCCTAGTCTCAACACTTAAGTTCATAGAGGACATCATTAAGGAGAACCCACCTGAGGCAATGGTTGCCGAGAACAGTGGGAAGTTCAAGTGGAAGAAGCAGGGCAAAGCAAAAGGTTCCTGTTGAAAGAATTGTATGGTTGGTTTAGTGTCACATCATGAGATGTAGACTTCGTATTGTGTGTGATGGCTTATAAATAAGCATGTACTCCTCCCATATTTTTTTGAGAAGAATAATGAGATAATCAACCTTATCGGGGCCTTCTCCCATGGTTTTCTCCCTGCTCTTCATGAGTGGGGTTCCAACATAAAACCCAAGTGTTCCTTTAATTTCTTTTATGATTTTGATATCATGTTATTATGCTTCCACATTATTTATCATATTCAACTCGGTATCAAAGCAAGTTCAATTCTTGGGTTTATTTTATCATGTTTATCATTAGTTTGTTGAAGGTCCAATTTTTTATTCACTCAGAGGAGCCAATCTAAAGAATCCAGCATAAGGAAGATGGAGAGGAGTGCCACACACGCTTGAGCAGTCCTGGTAGGGTTGCAACACTGTGGGGGTTTCCACAACGAGGAAGCTTGCGCGAGATCAAAGAAAAAAAATGGGGGGCTAAGATGGCGACAGCAGTGATCCCCCTGCTGGCGGCGATCAAGAGAGGAGAAGAGCGTGCGATCGCTAATGGCGAGCAGCACTCAGGCAAGCGCTAATGGCGCCGACAATGCCCCCTTGCCTGCGATGGGAGAATATCAGCAGAAGAAAAGGAAGAAGGCGACGTCGCGATCTTATGCGAGATCTTTGCCATACTTGCGCTCGACCATGTGGTGACCGTACAAGAGTCCAGGTTAGGGCTGTAGCGAGGAAGGGAGATGTGAATGGCGGCGCTGTTTAGTTTGGGCGACAGTCGGCAAAGCTGTTAGGACTCAGCAATGGTGTTGGCGCTTCTCCGTGATCACTAGGGCATAAAGCAATCTTCAAGGAAGGTGACAAAGGAGATGGAGATGGCAACAGCGCTTGAGTGATCTCAGGCGAAGATCACAGTGTCGAACTCGCGATAATGGCAACGAGGAGGCTCGACGACAATGGCGGCGATGGAGCAGAAGAAGTTGCAGTTCTCCCCCCCTCTTAGTTTCCTTTTATACCTTTTTTTAATTATCATTTTGTTTACAAAAGAGACGAAGGCGCATAAAAAAAAAAGGGAAGAAATAAAAAAAAGGATAGAAGAAAGTTGAATAAAAAAAGGAAGTAAAATGAAGAGAGCAAAAAAAAAAGGAAATTTTTAGGGAATATGTCAAAAAAATAAAAAAAGTAAAAAAAAAAGAAAGGAAGAGTTTGAATTAAATAAAAGAGGAGAATCTCTTTTCTTCGTGATATTTTCTTCTCATTTTTGTATTCATCTCCCATATGAGTATGGGAGAAAGGGGGAGTGTGTATGCTATTATAGTTACCCCAATTTGGAAGTCCCTTTGTTTGAGATCATCACATGAGAAACTAAACTCTAGGAGGTCCAGAGTTTTGAGGTCTTCAAAGAGGGAGATCCAGTTTCATGGACTCCAGAGAAGGAGATCCAATTTCGAGGTCTTCAGAGAAAGACCCATGTCAAGGATATTGAATGGAGAGCCACCAGCAGCAGTTAAGGTCTCTAAATGAGAGGCCCTTATTAAAACCAGCTATAGTAATTTATCGTCAAGCTCCAACAAGTTTAATGTGTCGTCATCAACATACTTACCTACAAGCATGAACAAGAGTACAACTGTCGTCTGCGGAGAAGAGTCAGTTGTACCTGTTGAGGGTTTTGTTTGTTCTGCTGTGTAAAGGAGTTTCTTTATGTTACAAGCTGAGCACTCCATGCTCCAACTTGAGGGGGAGTGTTGAGAAAATTGTGTGGTTGATTTAGTGCCACATCGTAAGATGTGGACTTTGTATTGTGTGTGATGGCCTATAAATAGACATATACTCCTCCCATATTTCTTTGAGAAGAAAAATGAGATAATCATCCCTATTGGGGCCTTCTCCCATGGTTTCTCCCCACTCTTCATGAGTATGGTTTCCACGTAAAACCCAAGTATTCCTTTGATTTGTTTTATACTTTTGATATCATGTTATTATACTTTCGCATTATTTATCATATTCAATTGTTCCCAAAAGAAAAGCAAGTCTTCAAAACATCTCACTTCTTCCAAGAAGACAAAGAACAAGGCAACAAACGTATGTCACTACTACAAGAAGCCTAACCACTAGAAACAGAACCATCCAGAGTACATGAAGTCCTTAAAAAGGGCAAGGGCAAGGTCAATGCAAGTATAAAATCTCTTCTCATCATAGAAACCAACTTACTCGTTGGATGAGTTGAAAGTTTGGTTGTAGATTTTGGGCCATTTGTTCATGTTTGTAATTTGTTGTATGTGTTCATGTGACCAAGAGGCTTAAGGAGGGAGAAGTACCGATCATGATGTGTTACGTTATGTTGTAAGGGTATTGGTGGTATTTTATTTCTTTTCCTAAGTCTTGTAATATTTCCCCTCACCTCTCTCTATAAAAGAGATGTAGGGTTTCTTTTATCAAATAAGATGATTCATTTCCTTCAACTTGGTATCATGAGGGCTCTACCTCGAAGAAAAACCCCAACCCTCCATCATCAAGCCACCACTGCCATTGCCACTGGTAGCACCCCCAGCAACACCGCCACCCTGCCACCTCTAGCCACCTAGGCTTCCACCCAGGCAGCAGTGCCACCGTCTGGTGATCGTTTAGGCCACCTAACCGCTACCCAGGTCGCGCTCTCTACCACCCAATTCAACCTCTGACCACTTAGGCAGCCTGTAGCCAGCCTCCAACCACCGACGACCCTTTCTCATTGCCCAGGTCACTCCAACCTCCATCTGTGCACTCTCTCTTGCTGCCTCTGTGTTTGGCAGCAAGGAGAGGGCACACTAGCACCCCTGTCTAAGCGAAGAGTTCTTGGAGATTGTTTGATGGAGAGTCCTAGAGGCAAGAATCCTGCGCATAGCGATTTGTTAGTATATTTTTCAGTACTTTCGCTGAGATCTCAGGTGTGTATTCCCCTATTTCATGATATTACAGGGTGTGTATTCCCCGTTGGTGCATTGAGAAGCATTCTATCGCATGTTTGCGGATTTTTAGGGGTGTGTATTCCCTAAGTTATGCTTGTTACATATCTAAATTTTGCATCGGTGTTGGTGGTTGTGATTGTTGAAGATACAATATGGCCTCCCCTTTAGGTCAAAAGTAACCTTAGAGCAAGCTGGACAAGTGGGAGACACGGGGGTGTACAAAAGCCCATTCTTCGCAGCCCTTGTGAAGTTGGATGAGACCAACTACCCTCATTGGTCTCAAACGTTTCTTGTGACAGTGGAAGGACACGAGAAGAAGCATGTGCTCACTGAGATGCCCCCCAAGCAGAAGACAGGCAAGTATGTCACATGGAACGGGGATGATGCCATGGTGAGAGCCTGGATATTAATAGCATCATCCCTCAAATTGAAGATGAAATTATGTACTACAATTCGACTAAAGAGATGTGGTATGGTCTGAAGATTGCATATTCACATGAGCTTAATTCAACTCAGGTGTTTCAGATTCATTATGATTTGTGCCACTTGAAGCAGGAGAATATGTCCCCTTTACGGTATTCCTCCACTATAAAGGGACTACTAAGGAAGCATAATGTGTGTCGACCAATGTGCACCTCCACTACTTACAAGGATTAAAGAAAGGAATTTTCTGCCCATATGTTTCTTGCAAGCCTAAGTGACGACTATGCGACTACCAGATCTCATATTCTTACTCTATCAGAGTTACCACCTATTAAGGAGATATACAGGAGGCTGAGCAGATTGCAGGTGTAGGCCACACATGAAGTGATTACTACTCTTGTTTCCTCTAGCCATGCAGCTGTTGGTGCTCGTGACAGACAAGGCCCCTTTCATGGTAGAGGACGAGGATGCGGAGATGGCACACATGGCAAGCCTACTTGCACGTATTGTGGTCGACTTGGCCATGTGGAAGCCAAATGTTGGAATAAACTTGGGAGGCCGACTATTGCCAACCAAGTCACTGTTACTCTTACCCCTGAGACTGCTCCTGAGTCCATTACACTTACAAAGACAGATTATGACTCCGTGGTTCAACATCTGGCCCAACTGACACATGATCAGGGCCAGTTGTGAGGCACAGCAGCTTATGCTTCTGCTTCATCAGGAATGACTAATACCTAGTTGACTGATTCTAGTGCATCAAATCACCTTACTGGGAATTCCAAGTGTTTTGGAGACATGCAGAGAGTTCCACTAGGACATTCAGTCCAACTAGCAAATGGCACACGTGCTCTTATCTGCAGCAGGAGAGTGTCAGTTACTCCTACCATGCATCTCTCATATGTGTTTTATGTGCCTGATATGGCCATGCAACTACTTTCTATTAGCACTATTACTAAACAGTTGATCTGTCATGCAATTTTTTATGATGTTGGGTGTGCCTTTCAGGACAGCATGACAAGGACAATGATTGGTGGCAGATATAAGAAGAAAGGTGTCTACCGACTAGCTCAAAGTCCAGTTGTTGCAGCATGTCAGATGAGTTTTGCTGGCAGTGCTTTGCAATGGCACAGACGCATAGGCCATCCTTCATTAGACAAGCTACATCAGCTCATTCCACATCACTCGCCTGCCACCAAGATCTAGTGTGATGCTTGCCAGCTGGGGAAGCACCATAAAACCAGTTTTCCAGCACCTACCAGTTCCAGTAGCTTTGCTTGTTTTGATTTAGTGCATTATGATGTGTGGGATCCAAGTCGTGTTGCAGACAAACATGGTCATAAGATATTTTTTGCTCTTTGTGGATGATTTTTCACAATTGACGTGGCTATTTTTGATGAAAAATAAATCAAATGTTATCTCCCTTATTATTAAGTTTATTGCATTCATGAAAAGTCAATTTGATCTATGTATCAAGACTATCAGAATAGACAATGCACTAGAATTTGTACCAAGGAACAGAGAACTCTGTATGCCTCTCTTAGCATGGTACACCAGACCTCCTGCCTCCACACATCTCAATAGAATGGGGTGGCAGAGCGAAAGCATAGACATGTTCTGGATACAATATGTGCCTTGCTTATTCAGAATAGTGTCCCACACTTTTACTGGAGGGATGCAGTGTTGACTGCATGTTATCTAATTAATCAGCTTCCCTATTCTGTTATTCATGAACCAACACCCTGGACAGTGTTGTATCCTGATGTTGATCTACTCATGGTGACACCCAAGACGGTTGGCTGTATTGCTTTTGTTCACTTAGACCTGGACATGACAAGCTTGCCCCCAAAGTAGTCAAATACGTGTTTCTTGGCTATTGTCAAACACAGAAGGGATACAGATGCTTTGACCTGATCCATAAGAAGCAATATGTCAATGCAGATGTTACATTCCATGAGTTCATTCCCTACTTTTCCACATCAGCTTGTCAGCTACAGGATGTGGAAATTGCTGCACCTATGCCTGTGCCACCTATATCCATGAATGATTTTCAGGTCAGTAGTATCATTCCAAAGCAGCCTCCCAGCTCCCTCAAGATTATACCTCCAGATGAAGGACTTTTAAAGGCTCTACATATCAGAGAAAGTTACACACCCCCTCCTCCTCTGTTCCTTCAAAGCCACCACAGTCCTCCCCTGATCAAGTACATATTGAGCCCACTGACAGTACTTCTATTGATGTCCCTCCAGGTCCACCTAATGATGCTGATATTCTAATTATCATTTGGAAAGTCCCTCACTCCTATGCTCATTATCGTGTGGCTAGAAGTGCAGTGTCTACCCACTTCTTGAGTACTGCATTTCATGCATTTACCACTGCAATGTCTACCTCTGAGATTCCCACATCTTATCAGTAGGCACTTCAAAATCCACATTGGAAGGCGGCAATTGGAAGAAATGTCTGATGTTCATGACAGGGGCACCAGGGAGTTGACCTCGTTACCATCTTGTGCACATCTTGCTGGAGCAAAGTGGGTCTTTGCCTTGAAATAAACCCCAATGGGTCTATTTATCAGTATAAGGCTCATCTCGTGGCCAAAGGATTCACTCAGACTTACGGAGTGGATTTCTTTGACACCTTCTCGCCAGTGACTCGGCCCTCTACTGTTCGCATTCTTATTTCTATGGTTGCGCATTATGGATGGACACTTCATCAGCTGGACATGTATAGTGACCTTCAAGAAGAGATATATATGCAGCAACCCCCAGGTTTTGAGGTTCAAGGAGAGTGTATGCAAACAGCGTAAGGCAATCTATGGCCTAAAACAGAGCCCCAAAACATGGTTCCAACAACTATCAGAGGCATTGTCTGTGATTGGGCTACAAAGGTCTTCATCTGATCACTCTCTATTTGTAAGGAAGATTAATAGGGGTGTTGTAGCTCTACTTGTGTACGTGGATGACTTTATTCTCACAGGTGATCATATGGCTGATATATCCAAGGTCAAGGAGTATTTCGCATAGCAATTTGTTATGAAAGACCTTTAAAGACTCAGGTACTTCCTAGGCATTGAGATTGCCACAAGCGAGCAGGGAATTGTTATGTCTCAGAGGAAGTATGCCTTGGATATTCTTCAACAGGCTGGCATGCTTGGGTCTAAGGGAGCGAATATCCCTATGGATCCGAAAGTTCATCTGTTTGATGAGTCTGCTCAACTAATGGATAAGAAAGCATACAGGCAACTTATGGGGAAATTGCTTTATTTAACTATCACCAGGCTAGATATCAATCTTGCAGTGAGCAAGCTGGGTCAGTTCCTATACAGGCCTACAGATATGCATTGGCAAGCAGTACTGCAGGTGTTGAGGTATATCAAGGAGGCTCTAGGACGAGGACTTCTTTTCCAGAGAGGAGCACCCATGACTATTGTTGGGTATTTTGATACTGACTACGCGGGTAACATTGGAGACAAGACGTCTACCACAGGGTTCTGCACTTTTGTTGCAAGAAATCTGGTGACATGGAAGGGCAAGAAGCAAAGTGTGGTGTCACGTTCCAGTGCGAAGTCGGAGTATTATGCTATGGCACATACTACTGCTGAAATAATCTGGATATGGTCATTACTGAAAGATCTCCATGTTATTATTGAGGAGCCTATGAAGATGTACTGGGATAAAAGGGCTACCACATATATAGCTAATAATCCTATTTTCAATGAGCGAACGAAGCATATGGAAGTCAACTGCCACTATATTAGAAGTCTGATTCAGTAGGGCCTACTCTGTACTTCATATTTAGCTTCATTAAACCAGACTATAGATATGTTTACCAAGCCCCTATCACACCCCTTGTTTGAAAAGTATTGAAACAAGCTGAGCATGGTTGATATATATGCTCCAGCTTGAGGGGGAGTGTTACGTTATGTTGTAAGGGTATTGGTGGTATTTTATTTCTTTTCCAGAGTTTTGTAATATTTCACCCCACCTCTCTCTATAAAAGGGGTGTAGGGTTTCCTTTATCAAATAAGACAATTCATTTCCTTCAACTTAATGAGATCAGAGACAATGGTTGCAGTGAAAGCCATAAGGATATGCAGACTCAAAATGCCCAACGGGCACATTTTAGTTTTGACTCTTTATACCTTCTATTAGGAAGAACCATTTATCCATTTCTAAGCTTGATAGATTTGGATATGCATTTTAGTTTGAGCAAACTCTTACTATAAGTCGTTATAGAAAAGATATTGCTTTTTGTTCCATTACTCCTAGTAATTTGTATGTACTAGATGAATGTGAGTCAGTTTTGAACACTTCTGATGTTGTGATTGAGAATCAGACATCTTCTAAGCCTTCGAGGGATGATATGGACAGATCCATCGTAAGCTAGTATCAAAGATTAGGACACATATCTGTTGATAGGATCACTAGACTTGTCAAGGATGGAGCCTTGGATTTCCTAAAGGTCCATCCCTTGCCTAGGAATGGTCAATAGTATTTCCTAATGTTACTGATGACTAGTTGCAATACAGATTCGTTTACCTAATGCATCACAAGTCTGAAACCTTTGAAAAGTTCAAAGAGTATCAAGCATTGGTTGAGAACCAAATAGGTAAACAGATTAAAAGGCAATTCGGTCAAATCAAAGAGGTGAATACCTTTCTAAGGAATTCAAGAAATACTTCAAGGAAAAAGGAATCATTTCTGAATTTACACCCCCTAGTACTCCATAATTGAGTAGCGTATCTGAAAGACGCAACCGCATCTTGTTGGACATGGTGCAGTCCATGATGAGCAAAGCAGAACTACTACTTTACTTCTGGGGGTATGCACCAAAGACAGCAGCATACATTCTAAATCAGGCTTCAACCAAATTTGTTCCTAATACTCCACATGAGACATGGGTAGGAGGAAAGCTTAATGTAGGACACCTACACATTTAGGATTATTTTTTTTTAATGAAAAAGTGGAAGATTACTTGAGCTTGGTAATCATCCGTAAATTGTATTTAAAAGAGAAAAGGAACGGACTTACAAGTTTTGCAGCCAAAAATCAGAAATAACTCTCGTCTCTCTAATCACATTGTCCACCCAACACCTCTCATTACGAAACACAGTACCGTTCCTTTAAAGCCATATACACCAGATAATGGTGATACCCTGACACCAACCCGTTATGTTAAGAACATGATCTCTGAAGCTTGTCCAAAATATTTGAAAATCAGTCTTATCCATTGTGTTTAGACTAAAGCCCGACCAAACATTTCTAGCAAAAATGTAGTTGAAGAGCAAATGCTGCACATCTTCGTCTTCATTATGACAAAAAGGATATTTAGTATCCTCATGAGGGGGCCCATCTAGCACTGTATATTCGAGTTACAATATGCCTCCTTTTAAGGAACCAAATGAACATTCTGATTTTGAAAGGAAATTTGCTTTTCATAATCAGTATCGAATCTCCATCAACCTGATTATCAATGGTGCCACCATTAAACAGCAATTTACAAGCACGACCAACCAAGAATGTCCCATGCTTCCAAAAGGAACCATCTATCTCTGTAGTTGTAGGAGAGAAGTCATGAATATATTGTAATAACTGCTGAAATTCATTCAAAGTAGCCTCTGATAGGCCTGTCGGCAATCTGATGTCCCAACAACCATGAGCTTCATCCTATAAATCTCTTACCTTGGCTTCTTTATCATCAACATGCTGAAATAACCACTGAAAAACCTTGGAAAAGGATCCAAATTCTGACCAATTATCATGCCAAAATCTGAAAGAACCCACATCTCCCAAAGATAAGAGAAAGTGACTTGCAAACTCCAAGAAAAGAGGTCTAATGGAGTGCCAAAAAGCAGAATAACCATTGGAAACAACTACTGCCCCTTGCATCAACTTCATACAATCACCATATGAATCCCTCAGGACAAAATTCACCATAGAATCATCATTTGATAAAAATCTAACCACCCATTCCAGCAATAAAACCTTATTAAAATGAGGTAAATTACGCACACAGACCTCCTTCATTCTTTGATTTACAAATTTCATTTCATTTGACAAGTTGAGCAAATCTCCCCTCAGAATCAAGCCCCTTCCAGAAAAATCTCTTTCGGATCATATCAATCTGCTTTAAAATCTTTTTTATAGGTGAAAAGGCCTACAAAAAGAACACCGGAATTGAGTTGAGGACTGATTTAAGCAATACCAGCCGACCACCCCTGGAAAGAAGTCTACCACTCTAAGAAGATAGTCTATTAGAGAATTTCTCAATTAAAACCTTCCAATCCGAAGAAGACAGCTTTCTTCCTCTTAAAGGAAGACCAAGATAGGTGATAGGTAATCTTACCACCGCCGTATCTAATTCTAAAGCCACACTATCCTCCTCCACAGACCCTATGTTAATTTGCGATTGTTGATATTCAATCCTGAAATTTTTGAAAATATCCTCACGAAGGAATACACATGTTTTGCATCTCTTCCACCTCCTTTAATGAAAAAAAAGGTATCATCTGCATACTGAAGAATGGGAGTCAGAACCCTCCTGTCACCAGAAAGTGAGAAGCCTTTAAAAAGACCACCATTGCAAGCTCTAAAAGCCACAATAGCGAGGGTATCAACTACAATATTGAAAAGCATTGGTGCTAACAGACAACCTGACATACTCCTCTTTGTGGTTGAATCCAAGGTCCATTAGCATTTCCATTAATCAACACTGAAAAAGAAGACGTAGTAACACACCTCTTCATCAAAGAGATCCAGGTGTCTGGAAAACCCCTTATCTTAAGAATATCCCATAAATATCTCGAGGCAATGGAGTCGTAAACCTTTGCAAAGTCCACTTTCCAAAGAAACGAAGAAACACCCCTTCTTTTCCAGGATGTTAAGAATTCTTCAGCCAAAACATAAGAATCTTGAAGGGACCTCCCTTTAATAAAAGCTGTCTGGACAGGAGAAATAATATCAATGAGAGAAGACCGTAACCGATTAACCAGGATCTTAGCAACTAAAAGATAGATGCTAGTTGACAAGGCAATAGGTCTAAAATCCTCCAACTGTTCCGGATTGCCTTTCTTTAGGAGTAAAAACAAATAAAATTTATTCAACCTCTCAGAATCTTCATTTCTTGAGAAGACCTTAATCATAGCACTGACATCCGTACCAACAATATCTCATAATTCCTTGTAGAAAACAATCTGCAAACCATCCAAACCAGGGACTTCTTCCGCCTTCATCCCACGCAAAGCAGATAGAACTTCCTCTTAATCAACTTTTTTTTTTTGAAAAGGGGAAGGGTGGTTATCCACATGATAACCACCCGTGATCATTCATTTCAATCTCCAAACATGAAAATAATTACATCAAGGTCATAATCTGGACCTCCAAAACTCCACCTGGGACATAATGAAATAAAAGTACTCCATTCCTACCTAACCAAACACCCCAAAGCACTGTCAACACTTTCGCCCGGTCACTTTTGGATCTAAAGGCATTGTGACCAACATGAGCACTCCCCCTACAGAAAGATGACCAGAAGCAAACCTCATCCCGGGGAGCAATCCAGTCAATCCCCATCTTCTACCACACCTGTTCCATAAACGGACACCTGAAGAATGTCCTCTGCATCACCACAAAGAGGGCAACTCATGTCCTCCATCAACTTCTTTAACAAGGGCCTGTTTCGTATCCTCACCAATATGCTCCATCTCCAAAGAGGCCAAACGCCACAACCCACACTGCTTCTTCCTAGGAAAATCTTGAAAGTAATTTTTAAAAGCAACACATATATCTTCTCGTTTCTTCAAGATATCCCCAACCTTAATACAATTAATCATGTTGCACCTTCTTCTTGCACTCGCTGATAAGTGAAAATCTCGTATTCGCATCACCTTCTTTAAGACAAAGTTGTCTAGATTTTTACCTCCAGTCCATCTCCTTCTTGCGATCCTCTTCTAAAACAATAGCTGGGTACTTTCTTCTCTCATTACCATCCTCTAAAGAAAGTGGTGCAATCTCCTCTTTTTTGTCAAAATTTGGAATCTGGGCAAGGGCATCACATCTCTCTTCCCTACATTTCTTCAGTTCACGATTGAAATCAATCATAGTGAATCTAATAGTTCTGATTCTATCAAATAAAGTACGGGTGGCTAAGGAAGATGTTAAAGTAGAATTCCACGCTTCCCATATCATATCCTTGAAGCCAGGTTCCTTAAGCCAAGATTTATGGAATTTAAAATAAAAAAATATCTCACATTATCATTGCTACACCATAACAAGGGGCACTGATCTAAGAAAGGTCTGTCACAGACCACCACATCCACCAGCTGAAAATGTTTTACCATTCCAATGTTACATAAAAATATGTCTATGCATGACATAGCTCCATTACCATTCCTCCAGGTATAACAAGCAGCAAAAATCAGCAAATTAATAAGCTCCAGATCCTGAACCACCTACTGAAACAGAGTAGTTGAACTATCAACCCTGCCATCCGATCTATCCAACGACCAAAGAGTAGCATTGAAATCACCACAAATCAACCAAGGCATTCCATCAATAGATGACGAGGTTTGTTTGAGCTCCTCCTAGAACAACTCCCTTTCATTATTATCGCACAACCCATAGACTGTAGTAAGTGCAAACAAAAAGCCATCCTATTTTCTAAACAATAAAGCCGTCAAAGTTCTGCCCTTTTTATAATAAGTCAATTCCAGCAAATCACCATTCCACATCATAAGAACTCCCGATCTACCGATGACTGTCAACTCCAAACATTTTGTGTATTGATCACCACAAATGTTTTTTCTTAAGTAAGCCGTCATCTCCTCCAAATGAGTTTCCTGAAGACAAACGACACCAACCCCCCAGTCTACCCAATACATCTTCATAATTTGCCTTCTCTTATCATCCCTAAGGCCCCTCACATTCAAAGTCAGAACATCAACCATTAATCTTAATTTTCATTCCCCCCTTATGTACCCTCCTGGCACCAATCACCTTGGCCACAACGTCATCCACTTCATCCCCCCGAGAACTTGTAGTTGAACTTGAAGTTCTCTTCCTCTTGTAGCAGGTGATGATAATCAGCCTATGTCTCTGTGGCAGAGTGGTAAATGACCAGAGGACTTGCTAAATCTATGTGAAGATGTTTTCCTGTGACTGGACCTTGATTTTATCCCTGAGTTGATCTCCAGATGGCTCCTGTCATTAACATCTGACCTTACATCCACCGAATCCACCTCTACTCCACAACTAACACCCATCACTTCATCCTGTAATGAAATCGCAACAGCAGCAGACGCAGCAAAAGCATAATGGGAAACATCAATCATAGGTGCATCACAAGTGAACTCACCACAACCGGACCCATTCATGGGCCCGGCAGCCACCTGTGAATGGCTGAATGCGTCTGACTCATCATTCAAACTTTTAGAGGTCCCTTGATGTAGACCAATCGAAACCCCTTTAAATATCGATCCAAAAGCCATCGGCGTCTCATTCTCCTGCATACAAACCGTGCCAACAGCACCCACCGGCTTTGCAAAGCACAACAGATGATCAATCGAATCGTTGTGGACATACCACAACTGGAGCCTGAAAAGGGTCCGATATCCTCTTGTGGATCGTGATCTGACTCAGCAGCCTCACCAACAGCAGGAGAATGTCCAGCTGCATGTTTCCAATCCCCATCAGATCGCTCCATGTGTACAGGACCGCCAACTGCAACATATCCTGTTGCAGCATAAACTCCCTGTGTGATTCACAATGCTGCTCCAATTGGGAAGGCCTCCACAGGATGTCATGATCAGGAGCCCCTCACGATGCTGCTACTATGATGAGTCCAACAGCATGCTCGATTTCGCTATGCCCAGATCTCACAGTGCATCGGGTCCTGCAAATGAGGACACTTAGCAACCCCAAAGGCCCAGTTTTCATTGCCAAAATTGGGCAAACAGGAATCAAATAACAGATTAGGAAACTCACCAACTCCGGATCCAAAATTGGATCTGAATGCCACCTGTGTGAAGCCTTGCAAAAAAACCTTCCAAATCAGCAATTGATTTTGAAATAGAGCCCAAAAATGGAAGTCCAGCCATTCTGCAATCCCCACAACCAGCTGTTGATTGTCCATTAATCAATCAAACAGTCTCATTGCCAAATTTCGAATTCAAAATTTGAAAATCCGATTCAACATGCGTTGCCACCTGTTTAGGCCTCCATTCTCTCAATTTTCTGCCCAGATCTCGCCTTACCAAAACTAACCCTTGGAATTCATACCAGTGACACCATGGCTGCCAGAAGAAGCTCCAAGCTCGATTGTGGCCTTCTTCGAATCAACTGCAACACCAAAAGACCGTTGGGAACTCTTCCCATCGCGCAATGGCACCCATGTCAACACGATCTCTGCATAGGACAGATTTTTATTCCCCACAAACTCCAATCTTTGAAGGTGAGGATGCAAGCACAACCACCGAACCGCAATATCTCCTTCAAGGGGAGAGATTTCCCAACCAAAAGCTCGCCCTCCACCGCCACCAAGGAAGCATCTCCTTCATGCAATCCAATACCAAAGCATCGACAGACTCTCGCAAAGGATGAACAAACATCAGCAATTGTCTAAACAGTTCGCAACCTCAAAGGGATCCCAAAAATTTGAAAACAATCGGCCACAAAGGAATCCATTCAATAGAAGCTCCTTCGTAAATACTCGGATTAGACCACCGAATCAAACCACCACCAATCAAAAATTCATGAAAACAAAGAAGTGCAACATCCGCATCCTCAAGACCAAATAGTAAAAACCTCATCTCCGATAAAACCGTAATCTTCCAGGCCCTCGATTTCAAATCACATTGATATAAAAAAGATCTATCCTCATCAATATCCACCACTCCACGTAGAGAAATACCAATCAGGGAGCATCTCAGCATGGAATCCAATTCTTCAATCTTCGGAGACCAAGCAGCCACCACCCCTGACTCTAGCGCCACACCAGGGGGAGACGAAGGAAGATGATGACCATTCCCAACCCGTCGACCAACGAGATCTCTCCTAAGACAACTCCTATGACCCCTCCCTTGACACAGCAGGCAAAGAACTGGATCACGGCAATCCTTAGCCAAATGTCTTCAACCTGAGGCTCATGTTAAGAACATGAATCCAAAAAAACTAGAATCTCGCACTACTGAGTACTGCTTCATTAGGCATCCAAAGGATAGTAAAGGTTATTACTTCTATCAGACCTAAAAGGTATTCATTTCTAGGATTGCTAGATTTCCGGAGGATGAATTCCTTAAAGGTCAAAATAAGAACGAAGTTAGGGAACTTGTTCTTTTTTAAAAGCTAAAGGGTCATTATCCAAGTAATAGCCACCCGCATTCATTTCATCTTACAAAAATGAATTACATCATTAGTTACAAAACAGATCCTCAGAACTCCGCCTAGGAAGAAATGTTAAAGACAAAATTTTCAACATAGGGTCTCTCCCCCCTAAAGACCACCCCATTTCTTCCCAACCAAACACCCCACAAGATAGCCAAGACCTTCACCCTATGTTTCTTGGATATAAAAGAGATTCCTCCATCTTAGGCGTTTCCCTTGCGGAATGAAGACTAGAAGCTAGCCATGTCCCAATGGGCAATCCAGTCGATCCCCATCCTCTGCCATACCTGCACCACAAACAGACACTGGAAAAATAGATGCTAGATGTCTTCGTCCGCTCCTACACAAAGGGGGCAACTCAAATCATCCGTCTAAGCCCATCTCACTCTCTGTTGTTTCATCATAATCGTCCCTCTCCTCACTAGCCAAGCAAAGATCTTCACCTTCAACGGGCACTCCACTGCCTAGAGCAGTCTACAATCTCACAAGAAATCGACATCTAGGTTGACCCCGTCGTTACCCAATCTGTGGAAGACCTTCACCACAGAGAATTCTCCCGCTTCCCATAAGTATGAATCACCACCCTCCTCTGGCTCCCCTTCCAGCTCCTGCAGTAGCCGCTGAAGATCTTCACACCTCTGGTCAGACCCCCCAAAACATTCGACACCAGGCACCAGTCCAGTAACCTCCCACAGAGGCTGAAGGGTTCACCACTCCCCAAAAGAGGCAGGGGTATCTATCACCAAGGGTTGAGCCGACCCCCTTCCAATCATCCTGCCATAACTGGAAAGCATCTCCCTCCCTTAGCGTAAGGGTAAAGAAAGCCCGCACCTTCCCTGCCACCGCCGCCAACCCCCTGAGAAAGGAGGCCCCGAGAGGAGGGGATTCCAAAGGCCCCCAAGAAAGGAAAGACTCGTAGCAGCTCCGCATGACATCACCAAACAGCCCATGTTAACGACCCACCAATCTAACAATCCACTTCATAAGGAGGCTAACATTCACCATGTCCACATCCTTAACCCCCAGGCCCCCCTCCTGCAACAACCTATAGACCTCCTCCCAAGCCACCAACCTCACCACCTTCTCTGGCGTCCCCACATTAGACCAGAAAAAATCTCTCATCAACCCGAAGACTTTGTTCTCAATCTGTCGCAACATCCTAAAAACTAAGAGGAAATATAACAGTATGGATGCCAGAACAGCCTTCACCAGAATTAATCTGCCTCCTCTAAACAGCAATCTAGATGACCACCCTGCCAATCTTTTTTCCAACCTCTCTAGCAAAGGAAGCCAATCCTACAACCTAAGGCGCCAATCTGACAATGGGAAGCCCAGATACACCAGCGGCAAGGAGCCCACATCAGTCCCTAGTGCACCACCCACCGTCTCCACCTCCTCAACTACCATGTTCATCAGGATAAAAGTTGACTTCTGGTAATTGGTTTGTATCCCTGACACCGCACCAAAAAGCTCTAGCACGATCCTCATCCTTCTAGCCTCCAACCCGCTCCTTCAACCAGAAACAAGGTATCATCAGCATACTATACGATCGCCGTCTCACTGTCTTCCCTAGCTAGAAAGCCTCTAATCAGACCTCTATCACAGGCCCTGTGAGCTACCCTCGCCAAAGCATCTGCCACAAGCACAAACAGCATAAGTGCAAGAGGACATCCCAGCCTGACCCCCCTCCTAGGCTGCACCCAACCTCCCACTGGATTCCCATTGATCAGAACCGAGAAGAATGTCGTCACACACGTCTTCATCCAATCAATCCACACTATAGGAAAGCCTCTCAACAAGGAAGCCCACAGGAAATCCCACTACACCGAATAGTATGCTTTGTTGAAGTCCACCTTCCATAGAAAAGCCTATTTCTTCTCGCTGGCCAACACCTCCATAGCGACGACAAAACCATTTAAGATTCCTCTCCCTGGAACGAAAGCCATCTGAACAGGGGAAATCAAGTCTCTAAGAAAGTCCCTGAGCCTATTCGCCAATACCTTGGCGACAATAAGGTAGATGGCATTCGAGAGCGCAATCAGACGGAAGTCTTGGATCGCCTCTGCACCTTCCTTCTTAGGCAACAAAAACATGTAAAATCTATTCAACTTGTCAAACCCCCTATTCCCCGTTGTGAACTCATCCATCATCTACACCACCTCCGTCCCCACAAGGGTCCACAATCCCTAAAGAAGAAGACAGGGAAACCATCTGGGCCAAAGCATCTCTCTACATTCAAACCCCAAACCACCCGTCTCACCTTGTCCTCTGAGAAGCCGACCGTAAGGCCCTCCGCCTGGTCCTCAGTGATACATGGCACATCCTCCCCCCTCCACCACCAACCACCCCTGTTGTGCCTACCTATGAATTCTCTGAAGTAATCTGCCGCAACTTGATCAACCTCCTCCCTGCCTGAGAAAGTCTCCCCATGAATCAGCAGCTTCTCTATCCAGTTTCTCCTCCTCCTAGCAGACGTCATTTGGTGGAAGAATTTGGTATTAGAGTCGCCTTCCTTCAGCCACTTCTGCCTCAATCTCATTCTCCACTCCACCTCCGCTTTCATGTCCTCCTGCACCACTCATGTCATCTTCGTCCTGATCTCCCTATCCTCAACCTAGATAGGGGCCTGGTCCTCATATCTGATCTCCGCCAAAGCCCCTTCCTTTCTGCCCCTCCTGGCTACCCTAATTTCTTCCTTATATGATTTGAAGTGATCCCGCAGCATAGCCAACTTCTTTGCTAGACGAAGCATAGCTGATCCCTCCACCTCAAAAGAGCTCCACCTCTCCTCCATCATACTCTAAAACCCCTCCTCCAGCAGCCAAGATCTGTCAAACTTGAAGTAGGTGCCACAGTGCCCCCCCTCATTAGGTCACCACATAAGGGATGTAAGAAAGGCCTCTCTAAAGGAATCACCTCCGCCAAGGGGAATGCCTCTGTCATCTCCACACTAGATAGAAATCTGTCAATCTTGGACATCTGACCACAATTGTTCCTCCATGTGTACGCATAGGACGTCGGGATCATATCCATGAGGCCATGCGTAGCAACAAACTCTACAAAAGTATCAGATCCAAGATCTTGCGTCCCCCGCCCACCAGGTCTGTCTTCCATCTATAAAGTGATGTCGAAATCTCCTCCAAGTAGCCAGGGACATCCATGGCAATTCACGGCCACTGATGTAAGTTCCTCCCACATCAACCCTCTCACCTGAGCATCTAATGGTCTGTACACTACCGTGATCGTCATCTTGGCAACTCCCCATTTCCAAACTAGTTTCACAAAGATGACGTGCTCTCTAGTAAAGCAGTCATCCAAGGAGAAAATATCTTCCCATCATCCCAGTATTTGTCCTCCTAAGCAACCAACCGCACCAATAGACCGAAATCCCTCCATCCGTGAGCCCCCTATCTCCCTCCAAGTTAGGAAACTTATTGAGCCTAACGAGACCAATGAAGTCCCCAACCTAAAAGAGAGATTGACTAAAATCAAGTGATGCTCTCATTCCTCCTAGAAGAATTTAAAGGGCAATGCATTTACCTGAATGATATGGATTCCACATCTCAAAAGGACTCTTTTGACATTAATCCTACCACATATAATGAAGCAATGAAGGATCATAATGTGGACAGGTTGAGGTTAGCAATGCAGTATGATATAGACTCCATACACAAGAATAATGTATGGACCCTCGTGAATCCTCCTAACGGGAGAAAACCCACTAGGTGTAAATGGATCTACAAGAGAAAGAGGGATCCAGGTGGGAAGGTAGAGACCATCAAGCACGGCTTGTGACCAAGGGTTACACCCAAAAGGAAGGGTTGACTATAAGGAAACCTCCTCTCCTGTTACCATGCTTAAATTCATTCGAAGATTACTAGTCACAACTGCGCACCATGACTATGACATATGGCAAGTGAATGTCAAAACAGCTTTCCTTAATGGATTCCTCCAGGACATCTACATGAAACAACCTAAGGGTTTCCAAGTAGATGGTGGGGAGAGAGGTGTGCAAGCTAAAGAAGCCCATGGCTTCTCGTAGCTAGAACATCCGATTTGATGAAACCATAAAGAGTTATGGATTCCATCAAAACGCAGATGAACCTTATGTCTGCAGAAGGCCAGTGGGTGTGCTATCACCTTTCTGGTACTATATGTGGACGACATCCTAATCATTGGGAACAATATAGGAATGTTATCCGTGTTAAGCTCAGGTTATCACAAAACTTCAAGATGAAGGATCTCAAAAATGCCTTTTATATCTTGGGTATGAAAATATTCAAAAACAAAAAGGATACTGGGATTGTCACAACAAGAATACATGACCAAGGTCTTGGAGAGATTCCACATGGATAACTCCAAGAAGGGCTTTCTCCTTATTAGATATGATGTTTACCTATCAAAGGGATTGTCTCCCCAAGCAGTTGAGGAGAAGAAAGCCATGGGTGGATGTTCATATGCTTCCGTAATAGGCAACCTAATCCATGCCATGCTCTATACACAACCAAACATCTGTCATTCAGTGGGAGTGGTAAGCCGTCACCTGTCCAACCCAAGACAGGAATATGATAGCAACATACTCAAGTACTTAAGAAGGACTAAGGATTATTGCTTAGTCTTTGAAAATGGAAATCTCAAGGTGTTAGGGTACATCGATTTTGACTTCCAGGTGGATATTGACAATAGAAAGTCTAAGTCAAGGTTCGATTTCATATTTAATGATGGTTCTATGAGCTAGATAAGCAAGAAGTAGGATACGACAACTGATTCAACAACTAAAGCCAAATACATCATTACAGCAGATGCTACAAAGGAGGCGGTGTGGATACGCAAATTCAGAAAGGAACTTGGCATATGACAACAATTGCCAATCCCACTGTTGTGTGACAACACGTGTGCCATTGTGCAAGAGGAGCTTCACTCTCACCAAAAGAGCAAGTACATTACGAGGAAGTACCATATCATCCGGGAAATTGCCAAGCGTAGAGATGTGATCTATCACAAAGGTAGCTTCTACGAATAACATTGTTGATCCGTTGATCAAGGCCTTTATTAGAGTCATTTGATCAGTATGTTAGTGGTATAGGACTAAAAGAGGTTCTGGAATAGCTCTGAGGGCAAATGGGAATCTGTTGGATTTTGTATGCCCTCAGCAAGCCATCTGGGCTTTTTTAATATGCTTACATTTTATCTGAATAAAGAATTTAGTTATTTTCTATTAAATGATTTGGATCCCTTAGTACAATTAGGTTTACGTACTTCGCCAGATCGAATAGCCCGATATGTGTTGATTCAGAGATCTAAATAGTTTAAAGGATCTAATAGCACATCAAAAAATCATCTAATTCGATCGTATGTTTCTGATCTAAGTTGGATGGCAACCTTCTTTAAAGGCCATCACCTAATTGATGTTCTCAAATGGAGATTCGAGAACTCACACGAGTCAGGTTAAGGAATTAACCTGATGAAACAAGAGATAACGAAAGTCCTCCAATGCTGTCATGGAGAAAACATACCCCTAGACCCAAGACAGATATGCCACTATTCACGAACACATGCATTTAACAGACTAATAACTTAATGCACCCACCTTGGTGCTGATGCTAAAAAGCTAATGGATGTGGGAAGGGACAGGAGACACATAATCCCTCAAAGGGATCGCATAAATCTGTTACATAGGTGTATATAACCGATTAAAGGCATGAGCTCACTCCACGTACATTGGGAATGACATTTCACATGTGGTCGCAGAGTCCTGATCAAACTCAATGCATGAAGAAAAGAAGATAGACCTTTGGGAAAGATTCCAATCTTCATTCTTGCCCCAATAGTACAAAGAGACATTAAGAATAATATTATCCAACAAGGAATGGTAATTATGTAATGGGATTAGACCTTTGGTAATATTTTCTTCTAAGTGTAAAGGATTCACAAGTATTTGGAATATTTAAAGAGGCAAAGTGCTAAAGTTTCATCTATCCTATAGGTCATTATTGAAGTGATGAAACCAATAATGATATTCGTGGGTTCCTAGTTAAAGAGAAAATTAATTGTAGCTTAAAGAGTTAAGTTACATTTAATTTTCTAATTAATTACACTTAATTTAATTAGGTACAAATTTCAAGTGTTGAATTGCAATTAATTTAAGTTTGAATACTTGATCCAAACTTCCTAAATTTTATTTTTGGGCCAAAGGTGCAAAAATCAATTAGGATTACATCCCATTTATGCTTTTATTATTTCTCTTGGTCCTCTTATGTAATTTACCCACACCTCTCTCAATATATAAAGAGGTGTAGGGTTTCCAAGGAATAATAAGTTGATCATTCTCTCTGACTTGGAATCAGAGCGGTGATCCTGGATCAATGCTTTGATATCTCACCAAATCCCTAGCCTCCAAACCCTTCCACTAAAACCCCTTATCCCTCCTACCATCGCGTAGCCATGATCTGTTGCTAAGAGAGGCACCTCGCAACCTTCTCTCCCTCTGTTCTCTCCCTCGTGCACAGCCTCCTTCACGAGTGACGACAGCCCCTGCCGGCAAGGTCACTGGTAGCTACTAGTACCAAGAGCAGTGGCGGCAAGGGAACCGGTCCCTGCTGGGCAGTGACACTAGGGACCCTCCAACCCTAGCGTGCACCCTCGATTGACCCAAACAAAGCCGAATCATATTCCTAACATGATTTCTAGGACTTCGTTTTTCCAGATCTTGTGTTAAGACTCTTCTCGTGATTTGATGGTCTATATGGTCTAAAAAATCAAATTTTGGATCTGTTTGTGTGGCTATTCCTTCCCGTCTTGGCATAATGGCTGCATCTTCATCATCTAAAGTCACATCGAATACTACATCAGAGAATGGGAACATCAAAAATCCATTCTTCGTTCCCATCACGAAGTTGGATGAGACCAACTATACACGTTAGTCACAGACATTTCTTATGACAATTGAGGAAATGATAAGGAACATGTTCTCTTGGAGTTAGAGCCTGCAAACAAGATTGGGAAGTATGCCACGTGAAAGAGAGACAATGCCATGGTAAGAGTCCGGATTATGAATGTTGTGGCTCCTCATATTGGTGATGGAATCATGTATTATAAGACTGCAAAGGAAATGTCGAATTCTCTTCATGACACGTACTCTCGTGAAAAGAACTCCAGTAAGGTATTCCAAATTACCCATGACACGTTCTCTCTCAGACAGGAGGATCTTACTTTGTCTCAGTACTATAGCAAACTGAAGGGATTACTTGATAATTACAATGCTTGCAGACTTGTTTGTACTTGTGCTACACAAAGAGAGTATCGTAAGGAGTTTGCAATACTCAAGTTCCTATCTGGCTTGGGCCCTGAGTATGAGTCAACATGGTCCCAAATGCTTATGCTAACAAAGCTTTCTACTCTGGAGGAAGGCTACAGTCGGGTTAGTCGCCTTTCTGTCAGGACTGCTGCTCCAGAGACTACAGGCCAAAAGTCTACCTTTGCAGCTGTAGGAGATCGTGGAGGATGCGGTGGTCTTGCGATTCGTGGACGTAGACAAGGCTGGGGACAACCTGGAAAACCACACCCAACTTGTTCGTTCTATGGATGTATTGGACACATTAAGGCTACATGCTAGACCAAGCATAGTAAGCCTCTTGTTGCCAACCAGGCTGTGGCTTCTACTGAGACAGAGACAGATATGATTCCTAGAGCAAAGTTTGATGTTCTTGCCCAGAGACTAGCTCAAGTGACACAAAAGCCTTCATCCACCTCTAATACTGCTGCCCTCACCTCCTCGAGTATAGAGTGTGCTTCTAGTATCTTTGTACTTCCTCATGGTAGTAGTTCTACATGGCTTATAGACTCTAGAGCTTCACGACATCTGAGTGGTAATCAAAGATGTTTTCAACAACTTCAACCTGTTACTTCAGGCCATATAGTGCAGGTTGCAGATGGTCACCACTCCAGGGTGGATGGACAGGGGGAGGTTTCTCTTACTCCCAGTTTACGAATACCTAGTGTCGTGTTTGAACCAGATTTTCCTATTAGTCTATTATCAGTTAGCAGAATCACAAAAGATCTCAATTGTCATGTTCTATTTGATGATGTGGGTTGTGTTTCAGGACAAGCTTACAAAGAGGATGATTGGTAGCGAACATGAAGAGGGGATATATCACCTGTTCTAGACAGATATACCTGCTTCATGTCAAGGTGAGCATAGTTTTACTGTTAGGACTGCACTTCAATGGCATCATCGCCTTGGACACCTTTCTCTGAAAAGGCTACAACATACCATCCCTCATCTATCACCTACTACTGAGATCAGATGTGATGCGTACCAGATTGGGAAACATCATCGGGCGTCTTTTCCTACTAGTTTTTCGTTGTCTAAGTCTGTTTTTTATTTGATTCACTTGGATGTTTGGGGTTTAGTAGAGTATCTGATAGATTGGGACAGATGTTAATTATTGTGGATGATTGCTCCCATATGTCATGGTTGTTTCTTCTAAAGGATAAGTCTGATATGGGCACAGTTATAAAGAATTTTATTATTAAAATAAAAACTTAATTTTCTTTTACTGTCACGTGTGTGTGCTCAAATAATGCTTTAGAGTTTTGCACGTCTAAATTGTGTGCCTTCTATAAGTCACATAGTATTGTACATCAGACTACATGTCCTCATACATCCCAATAAAACGGGATAGCAAAGAGGAAGCATAGATATGTTCTAGATGTGGCAAGAACACTTATACACCACAATGTGCCACAGGTGTATTGGAGCGATGCAATGCTTACGTGTTACCTGATCAATAGGATGCCTAGTTCTGTTTTATCAAAATAGATCCTTGGCAGATCTTGTATCTAGATCATGATCTATTTTTGATGCCACATCGTACATTTGGATATGTTGCTTTTGTACATATTACAAGTTGAAGAAAATGAATTTTTGTAATTACTAAATTATCCCTACACCTCTTTTATAGAGAGAGGTAAGGGAAAAAATATAACATAAGTCCAACAAAACAATAAAAGGATAAAATGCCCCTCACAATATAACGTAACGCAACACTCTCCCTCAAGTTGGAGCATAAATATCCACCGTGCTCAGATTGTTTCTACACTTCTCAAACTGAGGGCGAGACAATGGCTTAATAAATATGTTGGCAATCCAATCCGAAGAGGCAAGACAAGTAATACAAATAGACCTTGCTGAATCAAACTCCTAGTATAATGACAATCCACTTCCACATGTTTGGTCCTCTCGTGGAACATGAGATTGTTGGCAATGTATGTAGCAGCTCAGTTGTCACAATGCATTTCCATTGGCTCCTGAATAGTAACATGAAGATCTCGTAATAAAGATTTTATCCATGTCATCTTAGCTACAATATATGCCATGGCACGATACTCAAACTCAGCACTAGAGCATGAAACTACACTTTGTTTCTTACTCCTCCAGGTCACCAAATTTCCGACTAGAAAAGTGCAAAAGCCAATGGTAGATCACCTTTCCCCGACATCTCCTGCGTAATCTGTGTCTGAGTAGGCAATAACAAACATAGGAGCCTTCCTCTAAAATAGAATGCATCTACCTGGACATCCCTTGATGTACCTCAACACACGCATCATAGCCTGCCAATGATCATCAGCAGGTTTGTCTAAGAACTAACTTAGCTTACCAACTGCAAGGCTAATATCTAGCCTAGTGATGATTAGATATAAGAGCTTCCCCACTAGCTGTCGATATGCCTTCTTGTCCTTCAACTTTACAGCATCACCAAAAAGGTGAACTTTAGGATCCATAGGAATATTGGAATCCTTGAATCATAGCATACCAGTCTCCTGAAGAATGTCAAGAGCATACTTCTTTGCGACATAATTATCCCTTGGTTACTTGTGGCAATCTCAATGCCCTAAAAATACCTCAGCTTCCCAAGGTCATTTATCACAAACTGGCATGTCAAATACTCCACCTGAGAAATACCAGCTACATCATCACCTGCGAGGATAAGATTATCCCCATACACAAGTAGAGCCATTGTACCACCACCAATCTTCCTAACAAATAGTGAATGATCAAACAAGGAACTTTGCATCCCAATAACAGACGCCTCAGATGGGCGCTGAAACCAGGCTCGGGGACTATTTAAGATCATAAATGGTCTCACAAAGCCTGCATACACACTCCCCCTAAACCTCAAATCCAAGCGGCTGCTGCATATCTATTTCCTCCTGCAAATCTCCATAGAGGAACGCATTTTTGACATCCAACTGGTGTAGGTGCCATCCATAATGAGCTACAACAAAAATCAGTATACAAACTATGGAAAGTCGAGCAACTGTAAAAAAGGTGTCAAAGAAATTCACCTCATAAGTTTGGGTGAATCCTTTGGCCACAAGGCTAGCCTTATACAGAAAAATAAATCCATCTGGGTTGTATTTCAAGGCAAAGACCCATCTGGCTCCAACAAGGTGTGTACCAAAAGGTAAAGTAGTAAGCTCCCAAGTGCCTCTGTCAGTAAGAGCAGACATCTCCATAGCTGCCTTCCAGTGTGGATGTAGTAAAGCCTGCTGGTAAGATGTAGGTATCTCAGCACTGGAGACTGCAGCAGTGAATGCATAAAACTCCATACCCAGAGAATCAGCAGAAACAACACTCCCAGCAACACAATGCCGGGCACAAGATCGTAGGGGCCTTTTTGATAGCAATGGGAATATCCTCATCTGTGGGCATAAAGGTAGAACCTGGAGACAGTATCAGAAGAAGTATCTTCACTGTCCTCAACACATACCTAAATGGGGGGAGGACAGTGGTGGCTTAGTAAGAACTGAGGGGGGGTGTGTCTTCTCTCTATAACTGGCAAGGAGCTTATATGTAGCACCCTTAAAAGTATTATCATCTAGTAGTACAACTCTGAATGTGCCCACATTCTACTCTGTAACAAGTACACTATGCTCTAAGAGAAATCCTTCATAGCTAAAGTACATGCATCAACACAGCCATCTCAACCTCCTTCAACTGATGACCTGAGGTGGAAAAATACGGAATAGATTCATGGAAGGTCACATTCGCACAAACATTGTGCCTCTGGTATATAGGGTCAAAACACCTATATCCTTTCTGAGTACGTGAATAGCCAAGAAACACGCACTTAACTGTCCTAGGAGCCAATTTACCACGACCAGGCTCAAGAAGGTGTACAAACGCCACACAACCAAAAGTCTTTGGTAGCACGGTAAACAAATCTGAGTTAGGATAAATAATGTTCCATGAGATCTGCTCATGAAGTACAGAGGAAGAGAGCCTGTTAATGAGATAACAAGCAATGAAAACATCTCTCCAATAGCTATATGGAACACTATTCTGGATGAGCAAGGCTCTACCTATATCCAGAATATGATGGTGTTTTCTTTCAGCAATCTCATTCTGCTGTGATGTGTGAGGGCAGGACATCTGATGTGCAATGCCAAGTGACCCATACAAGGATGACAAATTCTTAGTACAAAGTTCTAATGCATTATCAATTATGATCTTCTTAATGCACACACAAAACTAAGTTTTCACAAACATCACAAATTCTAAATAATTGATCCAACCTCTGATTTATTCCGCATCAAAAATATCTATGATAAACGAGAGAAATCATCCACAAGTAACAGATAATACCGATAACTCTGTCAGTCTACCACATGGCTAGAACCCCAAACATCACAATGTAATAAATCAAAACAAGCAGAACTATTAGACAAGATAGAAGCTGGAAAACTAGAACGATGATGCTTCCCCAGCTTGTTAATACCTTTGTTTTGATAGAATAAAATTATGGTTTTATTGTGGGCTAACCATTATAAGTCAAAATTGTAGCATTGATGCATCCTCATTAGCATTTTCATCAAGGGAGAAAAAGACTTGAAGACCTTTTTAAATTTTATTGAGTCTAGAAGAATATACGGAACCTCAAAAAGTAAAACAAACATAAGCATTTTGTTTTCACAAAAAAAATCATTTTTTTTTCCTATTGTTGATCAACAAACATATCCTTTTGATTACCCAAACCTTGATCGACCAATTAATAGTTCTAATCAATCAAATACCTCTAATGATCATATTATTTTTTTATCGATCAACCTATTTTATTTAAACGATCAAATTTATTCCAATGGTCGAATGTCTTTTGAAATCTCAGAGTCGATCAAATTACTTCTTTAATCGATCAACATTGAATCAATCAATAATTTTATTTAATCGACCAAATACAATTTTGATCGATCAAACTTTATTTTGATCAACCAAACCAGTATTTCCAGAAATGTCGAAAAGTGCCTATAATTAGGACCGATACCCCCTCTCAAAAACACACTTCAAGAGCTTTCTAAGAGAAAAATGCCTACTCTCTCTCTCGTGATTCACGAAACCTCAGTTTGCTCTAAATATTTCTGAAGTTCCAAAGGAATATTGTTATATTATTTTATTATATTGTTCTTGATCTGAGAATCCAAGTTGGATTGGAAATCCCGTTGTTCTTCTCTTTGTCAGGTATAAGAGAAGACATTTTGTAAGAGGTTATGCCACCCTCGTTCAAGTGGTACATGTTACTGGACTGACTAACGTTAGTAAGGAAAATCCTAAGCTGAGAGGCTTAGGTTGTGATTTTTACCTGAAAGGGTTTCCATTCTAAATCAAGTATTATTTCTCTGATTTGTGATTATATTTTTTATCTGTGATGAATGTTTTAAAGTTTCAAGTTTTAATAGATACAGAACTATTCACCCCCCTCTAGTATATATGTGATCCTTTATGCTTCGCTGGCACTCACATCTGGTATCAGAGCCAAGTTATACTCAAACCAGGATGTCAAAGTCCTCAGAAGTATACATTGAGTATCAATCTACGATTAGACCACCCCTATTCGATGGCACCAATTATGGTTACTGGAAGACCAGAATGCAAATATTTTTGAAATCAATGGATTATGAAGCCTAAGATGTGGTAGCATCCAAATACACCAGACCAGAAAGGAAGGAGTAGCCATCACTACAAACCAAAAGAAGATGGCCACACATAACGCCAATGCCATGAATGCCATATTCTGCAGTCTTTCCAAGGAGGAATTCAACAAAGTTTTCCTGCAAAACCGCATATGAGATCTGGAACATTCTTGAAGTCACTCATGAAGGGACTTCAAAAGTGAAAAAAACTCGAGTCAACCTCCTCACTCAGAAATACGAGCTTTCTCGTATGAAAAAGGGGGAGACCATCAAGTAGATATACACAAGATTCACTAGTATTATCAACTCTCTGAGGAACCTAGATCTGACAGTCACAAATGAGGCATTGGTTCAGAAGATACTCAAATCCCTCACAAGTGACAGGGAAACAAAGATAATAGCAATTCAAGAATCGAAGGATCTCTCAGTGCTTCAGTAGGATGATCTCATAAGTAGTCCAATAGCCTACGAAGTTCAACTCGAACTTCATAGGAGCACGAAAGCGAAGGAAAGAAAAAGAAAGATCTAGCTCTCAAAGCAGACCAACACTGAAGAGTCAAAAATGGAAGACGAAGATATAGCTCTTCAAAAAATTCAAGAGGTTCCTAAAAAATAAAAAGAGCTGGAAGAAGAAGAAAGAAGAGTCTCGAGAAAATTCAGTCATCTACTACAACTACAAGAAGAAATGGCATGTAAGAAAGAAATGCCCTCAACTCAAGAAGGAGCATGACAAAAAAAAGACTCAGAGATTTCCTAAACGTGATGCAAAGAAGTCTTTGCAAGTCACATGGGATGATAACGACACAAGCTCAAAAGAAGTGAAGACACCTCAAGCAAAGAAGCACTCTGCGGTCTCATGGCGATTGAAGATGAGGTATCATCATTTACTTTTGACGAATTATTAGAAGCATTTTATGAGCTACACAATCTAGCTAAAGGACTTAGAATAACTAGTAGGAAATTGATAAAAGATCTAGACGAAAAAATTGATTTGAAAAGTAGTGCTGAAAGCTCAAAATCAATAATTGTCACAAGAAATCACCACACTTAAAGTTCATGTTGACACACTTCAAATAGAGTTAGGAAAGTTAAAACAAAAATCTATTGCTCTTGTAAATGACCTGGCTAAGTTCACTAAAGGAAGAGCAAACCTAGAAAAGCTATTACGCACACAAACTCAAACCAGCACAAAATTTGGGTTAGGATATAATCTTAGTAATGACCATGAAGCATCCACTTTACAAATCAACACACAAATTCCCTCCAGTCCTAAGGCCAACAATAAGTCAACGCCTAAACAGGCACCCGCTAACAAAACTGGACCCAAACAAAAATGAGTACCAAAAAGAGATTTACAATCTTGTGTTGTAGGAAACTCCCAAGGATTAGTTCAGTACTTAGACTAGATCTACCATCAAAAAGATGGACACCATGTAGTAGTAAGAAAACTCACTAGACCTCGCAGATGACAACCAATGACAGGTCTAAGGAAAAAGATGTGTTATGGACAGCAGATGTTCGAAAAACATGGCAGGAGAAGAAGACCTATTCATCAACTTCAACAGCAAGGAAGGTGGTTCAGTCACCTTTGGCAATCATAAGGGAGTATTGGCTAAATTAGTAATTCTAAAACTTCTTTTGATAATGTTCAACTTGTTGTGGCCTAAACCATAACTTGATTAGTGTAAGTCAGATATGTGATAAAGGCTATAAAGTTACCTTCTCTGTAAAAGGTTTTAAAATTGGGGATAACAATTCTAAGAAAATCCTTTTGATCGGAGACAGATCAAAAGACATCTATACTATTGACTTGCTAAATGCAATGATCTCAATTGCCTGGTTGCATCAAATGTTGAGTCAATATTGTGGCATCGTCGTCTCGATCATGTTCACATGCGAAATATAAACAAGCTTGTGAAACACGATTTAGTACAAGGGTTACCTAAGATTTCCTTTAGAAAGAAGAATCTTTGTTCATCTTGTGAACTAGGACAAAACTTCTTTCAAACCTAAAAATATAGTCAGTACTTCTAAACCACTTGAGTTGATCCACTTGGATCTTTTCGGACCAACCAAGTCTAAAAGTCTAAATGGGTGCAAATTCTGTCTCGTCTTAGTTGATGACTTCTCTAGATTTACTTGGGTATTTTTTTAAGATCTAAAGATTCTACTTTCAAGGAATTTAGAAAATTAACCAAGAGAATCCAAACCGAATCTGGACTACCTATCACTAAGATTAGGAGTGATCATGGAGGAGAATTTGAAAATAAAAAATTCCTAGATTTCTGCTCTACTTTTAGGATAAAACAAGAATTTGTTTTTCCTAGAGCAGCTCCTCAAAATGATATTATAGAACGAAAGAATAGAACCCTACAAGAGTGTGCTCGCACTTTGCTGTGCAAATCAAAGCTACCTCAGTATTTTTGAGCTGAGATTGTAAACACTACTTGTTATATCAAAAATAGGGCCTCCGTTAGACCCATTATTGAGAAAACACCCTTTGAACTTTACTTTGATAGGACTCCTAAGATCTACTTTAAAATGTTTGGTTGCAAGTGTTACATATCGAATACAAAGGAGAACCTAGATAAGTTTGATACAAAAAGTGAGAAAGGAATCTTTCTAGGATACTCATCTAGAAGTAAAGCTTATAGAGTCTTTAATAAAAAGAAACTGGTAGTTGAAGAGACTCTACATGTGTCTTTTGATGAACCTCTAGATGATCCTTCAAATATACCTGAAGACACCATCTCTAGTGAACTTCCTAAAGGCTTAACCTACACCAACGATCATCCTAAAAATTTAGTGATTACTGAAGTCTCGAAGGGAATTCAAACTATATATCATCCTTTAATAACTTTGCACTTAACGTCTTTGTATCCCAACTAGAACCAAAATCTGTTACCGATGATTGTTATATTGTAGCTATGGAAGAAGAGTTGAATCAATTTGAAAGAAATGATATTTGGAAATTAGTGCCTAAGCCAAAATCTCAAACTATCATTGGAACAAAATGGGTCTTTCGAAATAAGCTTAACAAATCAAGAAAGGTTGTAAGAAACAAAGCTAGACTTGTAGCTCAAGACTACACAAGAGGAAGGAATAGACTTTGACGAAACTTATGCTCCTGTAGCTAGACTAAAATCCATTAGAATGTTACTAACTTTTGCTGCTCATATGGGATTTAAACTATTCCAAATAAACGTCAAAAGCACTTTTCTAAATAGGTTTCTGAAAGAAGTCTGTGAAACAACCTCCTGGCTTTGAAAGTACTAGTAACCCTGATCATGTTTTTAAACTTAATAAAGCTTTATATGGACTTAAACAAGCTCCTCAAGCTTGGTATGAAAGGCTAAGAAACTACTCAATAGCAAATGACTTCAAAATTGATTTAATTGATCCAACTTTGTTTACTAAAAGAAAAGACAAACAGATTTAATCCAAATTTATGTTGATGGCATAATATTTGATGCTACTAACGATCTTTTGTGCGAAAAGTTTGCAAAAGTCATGCAAGATCAATTCAAGATGAGCCTGGGAGAATTAAAGTTCCTAGGGTTTCAAATTGATCAGCTGGAAGATAGAATCTTAATCTCACAAACAAAGTACACAAAAGAGATTCTGAAAAAGTTTGGAATGGATAAAACAAAAGAAAAAGGCACACCAATGGCTACCACTACTTAACTCAAAGAAGATAAGTCAGGTAAGTGTATAAATCAAAAATTATATAGAAGATGATACGATCCCTGCTGCTTCACTTGACTGCTAGCAGACCTGATATATTGTTTAGTACTTGTCTGTGTGCTAAATTTCAAGTAAACCCTACGGAATCTCACCTAAATGCCTTAAAAAGGATACTTAGGTACCTACTCAACATTGTTGATCTTGGTCTGTTCTATCCCAAATCAGCCACACTTGACTTACTTTCCTATTGTGATGCTGATTATGCAGGAAGTCAGATTGATCGCAAGAGTATTAGTCGAACGTGTTAATTTCTCGAAAATTTCCTAGTAGCTTGGGTCAACAAGAAACAAAACAGTGTTTCTCTATCCACAACTGAAGCTAAGTACCTTGCTGCATCATTAACATGTTCACAGATTCTGTAAATGACAAACACTTTTTGAAAACAATAGGATTCTTTGTCAAGGTTCGAAATGTCGATTTCGATGCAGTACTGATGAAATTCTAAGTGAGCATTTCGTGGACATGCCGAGGGCACGCTGTGGAAATGCCTGTTTTTTTATAAGCATGCCAACGGCATGCCGATGCATACCGACAAAAATAACAGTAGTCAAAAATACCAACAGCAACCTCGGCATAAGCACTTAGTTCGTCAGCATGCCAACCATACCGATGCCATGCCGACGGCATGCCAACGATATCCCTGTAAATTGACACTTTATCCGTGTCGACACAGCCCCTGCTCGAAAATGGCCTTGCCGAGGGCATTTAAAACGATATTTTTTGTAGTAACACTAGTGCAATAAACTTGTCCAAAAATCCCATTCAACACTCTAAGACAAAACATATAAATATCAAATATCACTTTTTTAGATATTACTCCCTAAAGAAGCAAATAGTGTTTGAATGAAAGATTTATAGTAATAAGAAGAGACTTAAGCTTAACAAGACTTGCTGAACTTTGATTGCTTTTTGTCATGATAGCCTTTAATCGATCAAACAAATTTTGTTAATCAATCAACCGTTGATCGATCAAGCTTTGAATCTTTTGGGTGGGAAATTTCTCTCCAAAATTTCAACTTTTGATCGACCAAATATTGGTTTTGATTGATGAAGCTTTGGTAAAAAGTTTTCCCTCTACTTAAAATTCAACTTCAATCGATCAAGCTCTCTTTTCAATAGACCAAAGTTGAATTTGGTCAACCAATAGGTACTTTTGATCGACTAAATCTAGGCAGATTTGATCTCGCCGAGATTTCGTTTGGTGATTCTTTTATTTTTTTGAAGAGAAAGAGGAAGATTACCTAAGGAAGGTAATCATCCAGAAGTAAAAAAGGAACGGACTTCAGGTTTTGAAGTTAGAAATTAGAAAGAAAATTTGCTTCTCTTACAATATTATCTACCCAACATCTATCATTCTTCGTTTGGTGATTCTAATCACTTGATTTGATCATTAATCACAATTAATCTTTGATTTAGACCTTTAATCACCTCCTACCTTATTTGGTTTACCCATTTCCTACAAAAAAAACTTTTTACCACTTCTTTTGATCACTACAAAACCTCCTCCAACCAAACCACCCCCACAACCAACCAAAGGCCCAACTCCACCTTGTAGTCCCCTCTCCACCACCGACCAAAATGCCGCCACCTTCTCCAACTAAAATGTGGTCGACCGCCCACTAGCACACCTCTTCGACGACCTCCCCTCACCACCGTTTGTCTGCCGACAATCCAATCAACCTCCGGCGAGCCATCCGACATCCAACGACCACCTCGACCATCTGTTCGACCTCCCCGCTGCTAATCGGATCAATCCTTGTCGATCCTTGGTATATCCCATTTCTCTACTCGTTTCCTTCAAAAACATGTCACTTTGATCTTGTTTTGATATGTTTTCTTGTGTTTTTCAAAATTTTCCAACCACTGTTCTTTGTTCTTCATCTGTTCCTCCCGTTTGATCCATTCGCATCCTCTCTTTTTAGATTCTGTTGATATTTGATCGATCAAAATGTTTACGTTGATCAACCAAAAATATCATGTCCAAATCTCTTAAAAACTATTTTTAATCGACCACTTTTGATTTTTGATCGACCAACACAAAAACCTAATCGACCAATCCTTCAAACCTAAAACTCAACTTGCTTCCCTTCTATTTTTGATCGACCAAAAATATTTTCTTGATCGAACAATGTACTTTTTTGATCGATCAGCTGCCTATTTTTAATCGACTAATCTTTGTTTTGATCGACCAACTTGATTATTCTGATCGACCAAAACTATAACAGACCCACTCCTATGGCTCCCAAACGTTCCTATGACTCTACCCTCACCCCCAGGGATGACACTTTTGACCGATTATTAATGACGAGGTGTGTCAATTTTTCTCTCTACTCACGCCTCTCGTCCCATTGACCTTGACTACTTCGAGCGCATCTTTTCAGGTCTCAAAGACCGACTTACCTACCATAGGATAGGTCGCATCTTTGATCAGACTTTTTATGCGGATGCTATAGGTAGTCGTATCAAGGGCGTACACCCTATGGCTTGTCACCTTTTCTATTCCAATCTTCGCAACATTGGTGAAGATTTTGACACTCAGTTGGCATCCAATGTCTACAGCATTGAGGTCCTTATCAATGCCAATGTTCTTTCTGAGGTTCTTGATTGTCCCTCTTCTAGTCCTACCTATCTTGAGCTCCACCATGACATCAGCATTTTAAATGCCGTCGGCAAGGCCATTTTCGGAAAGTGGCCATGTCGACACAGCATAGGTATCGGTTTACAGGGGTGCCAATGGCATGCCGACAATTTCGATAGCATGCCGACAATATGGGCGGCATGCCGCCAATGCCGACGAAGCCGCTGCTACTAAAAGCGCGAGGCTGAAATTCGAGCTGGGCGCGACTGAGCGGGAGGTTCAAAATTTGAAAAAAAATGGGTGCGAGTGCAGTTCAGGGTAGGTCACACACAAATTGAGTATTTATGTGATTTTACACACATACAAAAAATTGAGTATTTTAACATCATTTTGAGTATTTATGTGATTTTTTGTCGGCATTCCTACGGCGTGCCCCTGGCATACCCATCAGCATGGCCATCGAAAAACAGGCATTTCCACGACATGCCCACAAAATGCACACTTAAAATTTCATCGGCACGACGTCGAAATCGGCATTTCGAACCTTGCATGACATCTTCTGAGGTTATTAAGGAGACTTCGATGACTCCCGAATCTTTTGACTTGAGCAGACCCACCAAGTCCCCATATTTTCATCCTCTCCCGCAATTCCTTAACCGCGTATTTCTTTGAAATTTTATGTCCAAATCCACTTCTTTCGAGAATTGTCCAGGTCCCATGCTCGTGGCTCTATATGCCTTCATGACTAATATGTCGTTTAATTGGAACCACTTCATTGTCACCTTCATGGAAAGGAAACCCACGAGCGTCTTCCCTTATGGTACTCTTCTCTCCCATATCTCCCTGCATTTTAATGTCCCCATGGACATTAATCATAAGAGTTCCTCTATTGTGTTTCCATTTTTAGAGAGCTCACCTACTCCAAAATGGAACGAGCATCAAGCTCGTCAAGATCCATCTCAAGAAGCAGCTTCCTCTTCTCAACCTCCTTCTCAGGCTGGTCCTTCATCTAGTCCTTTCTCTGGTCCACCTCCTTATCCTCCCTACCAACACTTCGATGCTTACTACCCACCTCCAATTAGACCTCCCTCGTTCTATGACATGGAGTGGCCTTACCTTGACCAGCACTTCACTAGACACAATAGCTTGGGAGTCCAGGGCGTGATTGATGGCATCACTCTGATGATGCACCACCAGAGAGAGACAGGACAGATGATGATGGAGCACGGCACTCAGGTTTCTTCATACCTAAGTAGGCAGGGCCAGTTTCTGGATCAGTTTAGAGAGTAGATCCACGCACTTACTGTCCGTGACCATAAACCCCCCCAAGGCCGACATTCATCTACAGCAACTCCTCCGCTGAGTACTTCAGCACCATCCTCCTCCAGACAAACACAGCCTACTGGTTCTGTAGTCCAGCAGTCGTCCCATTGATCTACGGATCTTCAGATCTCACTAGTTTCAGGACACAGACGATGCTTCTCTACTGCAGGACCCAGCACCAGCACACCTCCATTCTCTCTGGATGATTTTGATATTGACATGAAGTTTCCATCAGGTATTGAGACCATCCTTAGTTACTTTTAAATTTTATCTATTATGTTGGCTTGTAGTACGTTATATTTTATTTTTGTCTTCTATGTGTGGACTTCATATTATTTTACTTTGTAGTACTTTTATATGAGCACTTCAGAATCTTTTTGAAATATCATGTTCTTAAAATAATGTTGCTTATCCTGCTTATTGAAATATGTTTATAATTCTATGGCAATGCAGCATATCATGAATTGCATGAATATGTCAATAAGGGAGAGCATTATCTACTTGTTCATTGAATTGCCTTGATCTTTTTGTTAATAACAAAAGGGGAGAACAATGATTTAAATGCCATCGGTAAGGTCTTTTTTGGAAAGAGCCCATGCCGACATGATAAAGATGTCGAAATGCAGGGATATCGTCAGCCTGGTCGACATGCCCTCGACATGTCGTTTGCATGGTCAAAATACCAGCGAAATCGACGGTCATGCCGAGGCTGCCGCTGATTTTTTTTATTACTTTTGTCATTTCTTCGGTATGCATCGGCATACCCTCGGCATTTCCACGACGTGGCCTCGGCATGCCCATCGAAAAACGGACATTTCCACGATGTGGCCTCGACATGCCTACGAAATGCACCATAGAATTTTATTGGCACGACATCGAAATCAATATTTCGAACCTTATGAGAGACATTTAATCGTGCATCACGCATAATTAATTATAATTTTGTTATCATCAGAAAGGGGGAGATTGTTAATACCTTTATTTTGATATAACAAATTTATGTTTTTATTGCAGACTAACCATTCCAAGTTAAGTCAAAAATTGTAGCATGGATGCATCCTTGTCAACATTTTCATCAAGGGAGAAAAGGACTTGAAGACCTTTTTAAATTTTATTAAGTCTAGAAGTATGTACAAAACCTCAAAAAGTAAAACAAATGTAAGTTTTTCATTTTCTTAAAAAAAATCACTTTTTTTTCCTATTGTTGATCGACCAATATATCGTTTTGATCAACCAAACCTTAATCAACCAATTAATAGTTATAATCGATCAAATACCTCTACCAGTCATTTCTTCTTTATCAATCAAACTATTTTATTTAATCAATCAAATTTATTCAAAAAGTCAAATTTCTTTTGAAGTCTCAGAGTCGATCAAATTACTTTTTTAATTGATCAACATTGAATTGATCGATAATTTTATTTAATCAATCAAATACAATTTTAATCGGTTAAACTTTATTTTTGATCAACCAAACCCGTATTTTCAAAAATGTCGAAAAGTGCTATAAATAAGATCAACGACCTCTCAAAAACACATCTTAAGAGCTTTTTAAGAGAAAAATGCCTACTCTCTCATGCTTTCGCACCTCTACGCCTACAACTATTGTGATTCAAAACACACTCTCTTGTGATTCATGAAAGCTCGATTTGTTCTAAATATTTCTGAGGTTCCATAGGAATATTGTTATATTATTTTATTCTGTTCTTGATCTGGGAATCCAAGTTGAATTGGAAGTCGCGTTCTTCTCTTTGTCAGGTGTAAGAGAAGGCATTTTGTGAAAGATTATGACACCCTTGTTCAAGTGGTACGTGTTAGTAGAGATTGACTAACGTTGCCTAGTCGGGAAAATTCTAAGCTGGAAGGCTTAGATAGTGGTTTTTACCAGGAAGAGTTTCCACTCTAAAATCAAGTGTTATTTCTCTGGCTTGTGATTATATTTTTTATCTATGGTGAATGTTTCTAGGTTTCAATTTTTAATAGACACTACACTATTTACCCCTCTCTAATATATACATGATCCTTTAGGCTTCACTCGCACTCACACAGCTGACAGGCATCACACTAAATCTTCATGGCAGGTGAAAGGTGAGGGATGATCCGACGTAACTTGTCCAGTGAAGGATAGCCTAGTCATATGTGCCACTACAAGGCACTCTCAACAATAATACTTGTCTGACAGGCTACAACAACAGGACTCTAAACCAACTGGTATACACCTCCCTCCTCATAGCCACCATCAATCATCCTCTCCATCATGTAATCCTAAAACATACGTCCAACCACATCAAAAATGTCACAACAATTCAACTGCTTAGTAATGGTACTAACAAACAGTAACTGCATTGTCATATCAGGCACATAATAAACATCAAAGAGTTGCATGGAGTAACTGACACCCCTCCCTTACTATAGATGGGGGCATGCCTACCATCTGTAAGCTGTACTGAGTGATCCTGTGGTACCTTCTGTATATTCCCAAAGTACTGGGAATTCCCTGTCAAATGATTTGAGGCACCTAAATCAATCAATCATGAGCTATTCATACCTAATAAGGAGGCATAAGCAACAGTGCCTAAGGACTGAGGTTGCTCATGGGTCAACTAAGTGAGACGTACAACCGCATCATAGTCCGCCTCTACAAGGGTCACTACCTCAATAGACACAATTGGAGGTGTAGTCACAGAAACTTGGTTGGCAACTCTAAGCCATCCAAGTTTGTTCCAGCACTTGACCTTAATTGGCCAATTCTCCCACAATAGGAGCAAGTGGGCTTGCCACGACCACCATTAGCACACCCCCTGCCTCTACCTCTAAAGGCTCATGTCTGTCCTCCACGAGATTCACAGCTGCATGAGCAGAGGAGGTATGACTAGTATCAACCTCTTGCGTAGACTAGACCTGCAACCTGCTAAGTCTCTAGTATATTTCAATAGGAGGAAGTTCATATATTGTCAAAATCTGTGAGCATGCAGCAAAATAACTATCATTAAGCTTTGCTAGAAACATATGTGCGAAGAACTCCTTCCTCTTATCCCTACACATGGCTGAGGTATACATGGGCCTGCATGCATTATATTTCTTCAAGAATCCCTTCATAGTAGAATAGTACTGCGAAAGATTCATGGATTCTTGCTTCAAGTGCAGAGGTCATAATGAATCTAAAAGACCTGGGTGGAGTTAAGTTCATGAGAATATGCATCCTTTCAAACCATCCAACATCTGTTTGGCAGTTTTGTAGTACATAACTTCATCTCCAATGCAGGATATCACACTATTTAGTATCCAGGCCCTTACCATGGCATCATCTCTGTTCCAGGTTGCATATTTCCTTGTCTTCTGCTCTGGCAATGCGTCTATGGGGACATGTTGCTTCTCATGTCCTTCCACAGTCACAAGAAATGTCTAAGACCAACGTAGGTAAAAGGTCTCATCAAGCTTCACAATAAGAGCAAAAAATAGATTCTTGTAGACTACACTTTCTCCAGTCAGTTCTAGCATCACCCCAGACTCTAACAACGCTGAGGCCATAGTGACAACATACCACAAACACCTTAAAACACATATCTAAATTCTGACAGAAACGGAGAATACACACCCCAAAATATGCATCAACTAAGAAATACACACTCCAAATTCCACTCACACGCAATCAACAATCCAAGGGGAATACACACCCCAAAAGACGCATCAATAGGGAAATACACACTCCAAAAACAGTAATCAAAATATTGATTTGATCATACCATCAAAGATGAATTTCTAAACACCTTCTGGAAAGTCCTTGCCTTAGAACTCCATCAACAACATGCCAAGGACCTTCCTAGACCCTGTTGCAAGGGAAAACAGGGCCTACTGCCCTCTCCCTACCCTTGAAGGAGACCTAGCAACAAGGGGAAGATGCTAGAGAAGAAGAGGTTGAAACGACCCTCCTACTACCCCTCCTACTGCTATAGTGACCGGCGGCGGAGGTGTTGCCTGTGCGGCAACGCTGCTACTATGCTCGGCGACGCCACTGCTGCTGTTGCTGACCAGCGACGCTGCTGCCAGTGGCGAGGCTTGGTGGTAGGGTTAAGGTTTTTTTAGTAGAGTCCCCAACTTGGCTCTGATACCAAGTTGAAGAAAATGAATCTTCATAATTACTAATGCATCCCTACACCCCTTTATATAGAGAGAGGTGAGAGAAAAAATATAACATAAGTCCAACAAAATAATAAAAGGGCGAAATGCCCCTCACAATATAACGTAACGCAACATTACAAGACCTAGGCAAGACAAGTTGGCACTAAGAGCTACTAAGTGCATCTTTGTGGGATATACTCATACCCAGAAAGGATACCAGTGTCATGATCCACTTACCAGGAGACATTATGTGAGTGCAGATGTCACATTTCATGAGGCGGTACCATATTTCTCTATCATTGCATGCCAGTTATCATTTGCACCTTAGTCTATGCCCATGCTTGTTCCACCCATACAGTTTGGTGATTTCTCATCTACTCAAGTTCCAACTCAGTCATCTGAGGATTCAGTTGACATCAGGTTCGAAGATCCGCCATTGATATATAAAATTTCGATGTAACATAAACCACGTATTACTACGACCCCCTTCCCCCACCTTAATGCCATCATCCTCCCCCACACAGGTATATATTGAAGATACTGATGGTTTTGTGCCTTTTGATGATTCTACAAGTCCAAATAATGTTCCTGAGGACACCACTATTGTTCTAGAGGCTGACATTGACCTTCCAATGGCAATTCAGAAGGCACCTCGCAGTTGTGCACATTATCACGTTGCAGGGCATATGTTTGTGATGGCCTGAGTGCCTCATTTGTTGCCTTCACAACGGCTCTCTCGACGTCTCATTTGCTTGCCTCATATCAAGAGGCAATGCTTCATCCAGAGTGGCATCAGGCAATGAAGAGATAGCTACTCTTCGCTCTCAAGGCACGTAGGAGCTTGCACCAAGGCCAGCAGGAGCTCAGGTTGTTGGCTGCAGATGGGTCTTTGCCTTGAGATACAACTCTAACAAATCTATTTCTCGGCATAAGGCTCGCTTGGTGGCAAAAGGGTTTACCCAAACCTATGAAATGGACTTTTTTGACATCTTTTCCCCAGTGGCGAGGCTCCTGACTGTTCGTATACTCCTTTCTGTGGCAGCAAACAGAGACTAGGATCCACATCAATTGGATATGAAGAACGCCTTCCTCTATAGTGTTCTTCAAAACGGGTTGTACATACAACAGCCCCCTGACATTGAGGTCAAGGGGGAGTGTATATGTAGGCTGAAGAAGGCAATTTATGGACTCAAGACGAGTCCTCGTGCATGGTTTTAAAAATTGTCAAAGGTTATGGAAGGCATAATTCTAAAGAGATCCACCTCAAATCATTCTTTGTTTACCAGGATAACTAATAGAGGAGTGGTTGTGCTTCTTGTATATGTTGACGACCTTATTATAACTAGTGATGATGCTACTAGAATAGTACAGGTCAAGGAGAAATTGTCAGCACAGTTTGTCATGAAAGATTTAGGCTCCTTGGGGTATTTCTTGGGCATTGAGGTGGCTAAAGGAAGAGATGGCATTTTGGTGAGTCAGAGGAAATATGCACTTGATGTTCTTTGGGATACTGGGATGTTGGGAGCCAAGGCAACTAACATTCCCATGGATCCTAAAGTGCACATGTTTGATGTGGATGCAGAACCTATGGAGAGTAGGAGCTGTAAACAGCTGCTTGGGAGGCTTCTATATCTCGTTATTACTAAACCTAATGTTTCTCTTACAGTTGAGAAACTTAGTCAATTTATGGAAAAGCTAACAAAGCAGCATTGGAATGCTATAATGTAGGTACTAAGGTATTTGAAAAAGACACCAGGTCGTGGATTGTTATTCCGTAAGGGGTCTCTTATGACTGTTGTAGGACACTCTAATACAAATTATGCTAGGTATCTTACAGATCGTATGTCTACCATGAGGTTTTGTACATATGTGGCAGGGAACCTAGTGACATGGAGAAGTAATAAGCAAACCGTGGTATCTAGATCTAATGTCAAGTCAGAGTATCGTACTATGGCACAAATTGCAACTGAAAAGGTTTGGGTACAGTCTATTCTGCAAGATTTGCATGTGCAAGCAGAAGAGTCCGTGAAGATGGGATGTGACAATCTTGCAACCACTTACATAGCCAATAATGTCATGTTTCATGAGCACATAAAGCATGTGAAGATCGATTTTCACTACACTAGAGATCTCATTTAGAAGGGAGTTATTTATACAACTCCAGTTATTTCAGAGGACCAAACATTGGACATTTTTACAAAGCCCCTAAGCAGAGCTACCTTGGATACATATTGTAACAAGCTGAGCATGATAGATATCTATGCTCCAACTTAAGGGAGAGTGTTGCAGTATCTCCTTTAGTTATTGTTTTATTATGCTTATATGCTTTTATTATTTCTCTTGGTCCTCTTATGTAATTTACCCACACCTCTATATATAAAAAGGTGTAGGGTTTCCAAGGAATAATAAGTTGATCATTCTCCCCAACTCCATCCATTAGATAAAGATTGAATAGATCCCATCAATTTAGGAATTATGATACAATCCCTATATATATCTCCCAAAGGGAGAACCCTAATTGCCATTCATTCATTCATTCAATAAATTAGTTGATTGAATCCACCAAGATCCACCAAAGAAGACACCAGCAGCAACTGCAGGAGAAGACTTAGGCAGCACCCTCTGTCACCATAATAGCCAGCCAAGCAATACCAATATTGGTCGACGCCTCCCGCTGTACCCAATCAACCGGTTGCTGAACCGACCAACCGTCTACTGAAGGTTGCAACTACAGCTTCTTCCTATTTCGTGCCTGCCCTCTGCTACCCTTGGTAGCTGGTCAACCGACGAGTCCAAGCGTCAACCTACTACTACTGTAGCGGCTGCTGCAGGATTTCAAAACCTATTTTTTGAGATCCATTATTGGATTTCCAAGCGACCGTCGCCTCGATTTACAAAGGAGTTTACGAATCTTCGATGGAGCTTATCTTCCACAACACGAAGGCTTCATCCGCCCGTCGAGGAGAAGCAAGAAGAGTCTCTCTCAGGACTTATTTGAGGAAGCACCACCACATCAGGTGTTGTACAACACCATCTCAAGATATAATCCCTCAACTCATGGGATCCCAAAACGGGAGGAAACTAATTCCTCTCGTGTGATTCCATTTTAGACATTTTGTTTTCATTTACTTGATTGATTTATGGCATCAATTCGATCCAATTTGCAAAAAACAAATTGAAAAGCCTATTCTTGTTCTTCATGCTTCCACAATGCCACAAGGTCGTTAGGAATAATCCCATTAGATAGACAATCTACTACAAGATACTGCACTTATGTTCGTGGTAATTTGGTCACATGGAGAAGTAAGAAGTAGAATGTAGTCTCCAAATCTAGCATAAAATCAGAGTGTTGCACTATGGCACAAACCACTTGCGAACTCTTTTGAATCAAACCTATCTTGCATGATTTTGGTGTTGATGTCTTAGGACCTATTAGACAATAAAGATGCTACCTTCATTACTAAGTTACTAACAACCCTTTCTTTCATGAGAGAACCAAATATATAGAAGTTGACTATCACTTTGTTCGAGATGTTGTGATAAGTGGGAAGATTTCTACACTATATGTTTCCAGTGAAGACCAGATAGCTGATATATTCACTAAGCCTCTAGCAAAGAAGCAGTTGAAGTATCTATGTTCTAAGCTAAGCATGTCTGATGTTTATGCTCCAGCTTGAGGGGGAGTATTAGAGTCTTGTTATAATTCGGTCTTGTCTATTTTTGGAGTCTTTTGTATTTTCATTATTATGTAAGGGTCCCTCATGTAATTTATTCCTTTGGAGCCTCTCTATATAAAGGGCTCCTAGGGTTACGGAATAAAGCAATTGCTCATTTTCTCCTATCGGGTTCTTATATTCTTTGTTCCAATAAATTTTCCAATTGGTCATGTAGTTATTATATGTCTAGCTTAAACATCCAAAACGTCCCATGCAGAAAAAAAAAAGTAACAATATCACATGACTCTAATACATGAGATCATGGCTCCGATAAGTAACAATATAACATGGTGCCTAAACGACAAAGAAATGAGTTTATGGCTCCGATACCGTCTTGAAATCAATCAACCATGAGAAACAATCATAAGCACATGAATTATGTGGAAACCCTCCACAACACGAGAAGAAAGCCACAAGAGAGAAAAACCCCAGGCAGCTAGAGTTTTCATTTTGCCAAGGCAATTAGAAGGTTGGGTGTGAAAACAATAAGTATACAAAATAAATGAACCCACACCTAAGATTCATTTATACAGGTACAACTAACATTGTCCTTCCCGTCAAGCAAAAGATCCTTGGAGTTATACATGAAAGAATTTGATGACTACTTTCCTTCATCGACCCTACTTACTGCTCATAGATATTTGGTGTGGTCCACTGTTGACACACATGTTTGTTTCAATCTGGAAGTCTCCACTTATTTCACATGTTCTCTTAAACTAGTGGCCAGCTGTCCATTTGTCTGATATCATTGCCATGTTATAATAGATCATTTTGGGAGGTTAAACTCTGAGCACAATTACTGTACAATTAGCGAGCTTAGATTAATGTCCCAAAGTAGGTTCGTTACATATATGCCTTTGAGTTTCCTTAAAATTCCCAAATATTTGTCAGCATTGAAATGAAACCCAGCATAGTCCAAAAAACCTTTTCAGAAATGCCTCCACCAGTCCGCTTGGCGGCTCCTTAATTAATGAAGCTGGGTGGCCGGATAACCACCCTTTAACCCTTCAAAAAAAAAAAAAAACGAAATATCTCCACCAAACACTATGGGAAAAAGTTTATTAAAACAAGTCAACAAAGATTGCCAGAAAACAATAAAATGATATTCACACCTTGTGTTAGTTGTAAAAGTCTTCTTTCTGATAGCTGGGCTAATAAGTTATTATGCAGTCTTCAAAAACATCCGGTGACCATTCATTTCCTAGAATCATCAATGTCAAGATTTTTGCATAACCCACACTCTGGCTTATTGCTTCATTTGGTTGTCATGAATAACTTCCATAAGTAGTTTTGTTGCCGTATATGCTTTCATTTTAGACGAGGGTACCACAACATCATATCTTGTGAATTACCCAGCTTGCAATTCAAATTACTTCTTATATTTCTATGCATCACACAACTACCTACACTTACTAAAAACAAGCCTCTGCCAAAAAAAAAGCCTCGCACATATCTTGAAAAAGTTCCTTTTTATTTTTCAAATATCTCAAATGATGCATAGAAACAACTTTAGAATGGCTAGGTGCAACCTTCTATTTCTCTATGCTTGCACCTTTTGAAAAAAAGAGACAAGAAAAAAAACTCAATGCTTGCAAATCCTACACATACAGCAAGGAGTGCATTAGATATCATCATAAGGAATTCCCTTCAAGAATGCCATAGATGGAGGCCTCTCAGCTTTAGCATGTGTTGGTGTTGGAGACAAATGGCCCTTTTAAGAACTCAACAAAAAAGACCGATCATGTAGAAATCTGAAAACACAATAACTGTCACAGTTCAGCCTTCAACTAATCTGTCTTCCTCCGTGTCTCACATTCACAACTGATATCATTTGTAAGCCTTTCCTGTTAAGAAAGTTGAAATGTGGCATCCTGTTGGATACTAGCTAATAAGTATGTAGTCCATGGGGACTATGTGGCATGTGGTTTTGCATCTTTAGATAAAAAGTATATGAAAACATAAAAATATTACCAATCCAACCTGGAATTTCACTTTAAGCTCCAATGCATATAAGATTCAAACGAAAATAAGCATAAAAGATGGGATGAATGCAGGGTAGGAAGCACATAATCCATGAAGATTTTATACAATGCAAGATGTCCAAAAGTGCAATGCCTAAGACCCAAAAACACATGGCATAATTTGCATAAAGTTCATACTCCTAAACATAAGACACAAGTCTTACAACGGAAAGCATAAGGCCTAAGAACTGAAGCATAAATGGAATATCCTAAGTATATGATCCAAGACAAATTATGGATGCCCATGCAACTACATCAACAAAGTTCGGATAATCACCCTTTCACTTTCCAAACAATTGCATCAGCAAAGATTCATGTCTCAGATCATGCTTGGTTAGGCCAAAGGAAAACTGGTGGTGACAGGCAATATCTGGTGAGATCCCCTTACCAACTACGATTACTCAAACGACTGCCTAATATTGACCCTTGGTTAGAAATCCTCTTTCTACAAGAGCTACTTAATGGGCTTGGCCATCAAAGGAACCCTAACATTGAAGAACCAAACAATCTCTTGAGAAGAAAGGATCTAAATGTTGGTGCTAGAGCACCACGATCAATTATTTTGATGATAACAAAATGCGTGTCATTTAACATTCGCACTTGGAGTCTCAGATTTCAGGCAAATTGCAAATGAAGATGTGACTAGACGGAGTTCGAGCTCGCATCCAGGATGGATTGGAGCTTGATGGAAAACAGAGGAGATTCGCGAGAAGCGATAAATTGAAGATGGAAGGACAAGAAGAATAGGATAGAAATCTGTTTATTTCTTTCATGTACTTTTGTCTTTATTTCCTTACTCTTTTTGTTCCTTAGAAAATCTTGTTAAAGAGCCTCAAAGTACCCTTACAGTAGTCCTAGGAACACCAGCACAACCTTAGGATACTTAGGTTTTCTATAGAAAACTTAGAAAATCAATATACAGTTCAAACAGCCTTTTCAGACGTCTAATTCCAAGATCAGACGTCTGATAATGTGTTTTAAGACGTCTGACTGTTGATTCAGACGTATGATAACATTTAGGCTGGACTTGTTAGCTCTGTCTAATGAAATCAAACGTCCAGACCTCTGTCCAGACATCTTAGAAGACGTCTGATGAATTTGCCAGACGTCCAATTAGTAGACCGTTGGCTGGTTTAGCAAACACTCAAGGATATGACCGTTAGAGCCTTATCAGACGTCCTTAAGCCTTTCCAGACATCTGATAGATGATCGTTTTGCCTCGGCTGACCCAAAATCTCTTCTCAGAGATTTTCTAGCCGTTGCAACTCTTGGAAATCCATTTCCACGAAAAAATAGGTTTCCAGACGTCCAGACACAGTGCCAGACGTCCTGTATGTCGTCTAATGGACTTGCACTAGAACCATGTTTAGATCTGATTCAAGTCAGGAAGAAACCCGCCTAAAATCAGACGTCTGACTTTGTTCCCAGACGTCTTAAAGTGATCTTCCAGACGTCTGATAACCCTGTCAGTGCAATCATTGTTCCTGATTTCGGCCTTATTCTCTTGGGCTTTGCACCCAACGGCTATGGAAGCTTTCCAAAGCTTTCCAAAGCCTTTATAAGGCCTCTATAAATATAGGGGAACCTTTACACACAAGATACACCCAAGCAACATAATTTCCACTCTTTTGTGTCCAAAAAGAAGCTCTTGCTCTCCAAGCTCAAGTTCTACATCTTGAGAGCATCAAGCATTTGCGCACCCGCTCTCCCGCCGTAGTTCACGAGAGCGACGTTGCGCCGTCGCGTGGCTCACGCACCCGCGTCATCGATTCGACGCACTCCTTGCAAAGAGGAGTTTCCCAATTCCTATAGAAGCTAGGTTTAAATCTTTGTTGGCTCTATAGGACTATATTTGTTATTTTACTTTATTATTTGGTTGGGTATTCGTTTTGCGAATTCCCATCTCCTTCGTGGGACAAAATCATTCTCGTGAAGAGAAGGGGTTGAGAAACACTACCCTCACACTTGTAGCGTAGTTGTAATTGATGTTGAATCACCCTCGTTTAAGTGATTCGTTTAGTGGATTTAATCAACTTAATTGATCGGAAAATCCTATCTCTAGAGGGTTAAGTGGTGGTTTTCACCCGGTTTGGATTTCCACCTAAAAATAATTGTGCACCTTGTTTGATTGAATTTTTGTGAGATTGTTTATATTTTATTTTCGCAATTTATTACGTCACCCCCTCTTGGTAGGGAAGAAACCACAATTGGTATCAGAGCAGGTTCTTGCAAGATCAGAGTAACACCCGGCAAGAAGATCATGGAGGGGAGCATAGCCGCAATCAGAATCTCCGAAGGGCAGTCCACCGTCCAACCACCCTATTTCGACGGGAGGGACTTCGGATATTGGAAGTTGAGGATGAAGACGTGGCTCCAAGCCACTGAGTTCGAGATATGGGGATGTTGCGAAACCCCATACAAGATCCTGAAGCGACCCCAAGGAGGTTACTCGCAGCTGCAGATTCGAGAGCTTTCACTCAACGCAAAGGCAATGAATGCCTTGTATTGCGCGTTGAGTCCGAAAGAATTCGAACGAATCCAAAAGTGCACCACCGCCCACGAGATATGGAGGAGGTTGGAAGGCACTCATGAGGAGACGAGCTTGGAAGAAGATCTCGAGAAGAAGGAAACCGCGTGCCTTGGATTCATGGCCATCACGGATAACGACAGCAACGACAGCGACAATGAGGTAAACTCGGATTTACAAGATGCTTTTAATGAGTTGTATGAGCTTAGTAAATCACTAAAAATAGAAAACAAAAGAATGAAAAATAATCTTAGTTTTCTTAAATCTGAAAATGAAAAGCTAGAAAATAAACTTAAGGATCTAGAAATAGTTCCAACACTTATGAAAATGAAAATTTGTTTCTAGAAAATAAAAACCTAATTAATGAAAATATTAAATTAATTGAAGAAAATGATAGTTTAAAACTATGCATATTATAGAAAAAGAAATTGCATATTTTACGGAAAACTCTAACAAATTAATCAACAAAGTAGATAATTTTTATAGCCCTGAGGTTGAGAAAGGATCTCCGTCAAGGAGACCCGCTAACAGATCCAGATCCAAGCTCACTTGGATACCGAAGAAAGAATTGGAATCCTGTTTTGTAGGTTTCAGGGATAACTACAACACGAACAACTGGACCTACAAGCTCAAAGCTGGTCAACTCGTGTTGGAAGAACCAAGCAGCAAACCAAGGAGGAGAACAAGAAGACCGATGAGACGGCGAACAAACGATGGACCCGCCGCACGTCGACCACCAGACTGGAGACCGACGCCAATGCCCGGGCCTCCAAGCTACGGATAGGAGCCCCATCCTATGTGGCATCCACCACCACCATTTTGGCCATTTTATTGGCCATGGTAGGTGAGGTAAAAATTCTTTACCCTATCTTTTTATCATTAGCATTTAGATAGGGGGAGTTAAAAAATTTATGAGCTAATTGTCAATTTTTAAGGGTGAGATGCAAGTTAGCTAAATTTCCTTTAGTAAGGGGGAGAAAAATAATAGCTATCTTGTTGTTACAAAAAGGGAGAGGGCATTACTCTTGTTAAAAGAAATTCATAGAAGAGCATGTTTTAAGGGGGAGTTATAGGAAATTTAAAATCAATCAAACCTTTTTTATAATGTCAAAAAGGGGAGGATTTTTTGCATTATTATTTATGATTTTGTCATCATCAAAAAGGGGAAGATTGTTGGTGCCAGAGCACCACGATCATTTGTTTTGATGATAACAAAACATGTGTCATTTAACATTTGCACTTGGAGTCTCAAATTTCAGGCAAATTGCAAATGAAGACGTGACTAGACGGAGTTCAAGCTCGCATCCAGGATGGATTGGAGGAGCTTGATGGAAAACAGAGGAGATTCGCGAGGAGCGATAGAATGAAGATGGAAGGACAAGAAGAATAGGATAGAAATCTGTTTATTTCTTTCATGTACTTTTGTCTTTATTTCCTTGCTCTTTTTGTTCCTTAAAAATCTTGTTAAAGAGCCTCAAAGTATCTTTACAGTAGTCCTAGAAACACCAGCACAACCCTAGGATACTTAGGTTTTCTGTAGAAAACTTAGAAAACCAATATACGGTTCAAACAGCCTTTTCAGACATCAATTCCAAGATCAGACGTCTGATAATGTGTTTTAAGACGTATGACTGTTGATTCAGACGTCTGATAACATTTAAGCTGGACTTGTTAGCTCTGTCTGATGAAATCAGACATCTAGACCTCTGTCCAGACGTCTGATGAATTTGCCAGACGTCCAATTAGTGGACCGTTGGCTGGCTTAGCAAACACTCAAGGATATGACCGTTAGAGCCTTATCAGACGTCCTTAAACCTTTCCAGACGTCTGATAGATAACCGTTTTGCATCGGCTGACCCAAAATCTCTTCTCAGAGATTTTCTAGCCGTTGCAACTCTTGGAAATCCATTCCCACGAAAAAGTAGGTTTCCAGACATCCAGACATAGTACCAAACGTCCTGTATGTCGTCTGATGGGCTTGCACTAGAACCCTGTTTAGATCTGATTCAAGTCAGGAAGAAACCCGCCTAAAATCAGACATCTGACTTTATTCCCAGACGTCTTAAAGTGATCTTCCAGACGTCTGATGCCAGGATCAGACATCTGATAACCCTATCAGTGCAATCATTGTTCCTGATTTTGGCCTGATTCTCTTGGGCTTTGCACCCAACGGCTATGGAAGCTTTCCAGAGCCTTCCAAAGCCTTCCTAAGGCCTCTATAAATATAGGGGAACCTTTACACACAAGATACACCCAAGCAACATACTTTCCACTCTTTTGTGTCCAAAAAGAAGCTCTTGCTCTCCAAGCTCAAGTTCTACATCTTGAGAGCATCAAGCCTTTGCGCACCCACTCTCTCGCCGTAGTTCACGAGAGCGACGTTGCACCGTCGCGTGGCTCACGCACCCGCGTCATCGATTCGACGCACTCCTTGCAAAGGGAAGTTTCCTAATTCCTATAGAAGCTAGGTTTAAATCTTTGTTGACTCTATAGGACTATATTTGTTATTTTACTTTGTTATTTGGTCGGATATTCACTTTGCGAATTCCCATCTCCTTCGTTGGACAGAATCTTTCTCGTGAAGAGAAGGGGTTGAGGAACGCTACCCTCGCACTTGTAGCGTGGTTGTAATTGAGGTTGAATCACCCTCATTTAAATGATTCGTTTAGTGGATTTGATCAACTTGGTTGATCGAAAAATCCTAACTCGAGAGGGTTAGGTGGTGGTTTTCACCCGGTTTGGGTTTCCACCTAAAAATAATTGTGCACCTTATTTGATTGAATTTTTGTGAGATTGTTTATATTTTATTTCCGCAATTTATTACGTCACCCCCTCCTGGTAAGAAAGAAACCACTCTAAATATGCCGTGAAACCCTTCAACACCTTGTAAGAGGGGTATACATAGAGGAAATTTTTTCTTTCAATATTTGGGGCAATTTTTCTGTGGGGCCAAGCGTCTAGTTGCCATGTGTAAATGATGATGTTATGGCAAAAAATGAAGTTGCCAAGATGATGCATGGCCATAGGACGAAAGATTGGAGGACCTATGGTGACTTATCCAATGGAAATTACCACGAATAGAAGATAAAGTGAGGAAAGCATACTTGAGGTGATTTGCGTATAAAAAATAAGGGCATATAGAAGAATACTAAAAAATGCTACCTCCAAATGGCGAGCCCTACCTCCCCACCTTCGAACCCTACCACCTTCATGACACCCCACCTCACCGCAAGCCCCACCTTCCCACCTCTGGTCCCTACCAATACCACCTTCAAGACACCTCACCCTACCACGAGCCCCCCCTCTCCAAACCCAATCCCACTGTGAGCTTCCTCGTCACAAACCCATCCCCACCTCTGAACCCCACTGCTGCGAAAGGAAGTGAGAGGAGCTCCACCGCCACCACCTCCACTGCCACTCGATCTCCTTTTTCACTAACGTCATTGTTTCAATGCCGCATTCAATAATCGCTGGTAGCACCAACAGGGGCTCCATCTCCTTGTACAACATTGCCTCTAGAGGAGGTCCACCATTGCTAACCCTAGCACCTGAAGCCCCCTCTTTGTGATTCTTCGAAGGGTGTCGCACCGCTTGCACCTACGCATCTGGATGATGATGGCTGGGTCCGAGTGACCCATTGTCGTCATTGTGCCAACCATTGTGGTAGGTGCAGCAATGTTCGACACTTTTGTTGCCTTTACACTAGCCAGATGGCGAGCTCATCCTCCTCAAATCTTGTTTACCGGTGATGCAAAGGTTTGGGTCACCACACACACAAGTGCTTTCTCCTTGTTGTGACTCATAGCATCTTTTTTTTATCCAAAGAAGGCATTAGTCTGAATGCCCAGCATGCCCACAAAATGACATTTTTCTGACGCAGGGTAATATCAACACACATGTATTGTCGAAATGCAATAGTATCAGCAATATTTTACCAAATATGGATAATATGTCTATAACTTCAAAGAAATAGGTGGCATTAGGTACAATTCTTAAATCGTTACCATATTTTAAGGTCAATATAGGTTGTCTTAATAATCAGTCTCTACCCATTACCATTATTGTAACTGATTTAAATTTCAATGGCTATTTCCATTACCCGTTCCACATGTCATCAAAATGGCTATTTTTAGGACTACGCTATATCAACATTACTATAATATCGAAACATAGGGACTTCATAATGTCAGCAAGTGACAAAATACACTCGACATTTCGACTTACTGTCGCAGCTTCTCACTCTTAGTTCTCCCATTCTTCTCTACTACTATTGTTGTTGTTGCTCATGTTGTTATTACTCCCTCTCGTCTCACTGCTTCTCTCCGTTGACCCTCTTAAGGTTTGATTCTACACCTATCCATAATTATAGAGTAGATCTACATAGCAGACTCTAGATCTACTATTATTAAGAACATATAAGTCTAATCACAATTTAAAATTGAGAAATCATTTATTTAATTCCTAAAAATAAAATCCTAAGTTTGGGTTAGCATTAGAGAATAAAGAACCTGCATCCATCCATAAGAGAATAAAACCTAAAAATTGCAAACACTAGAGATTTGTTTACTTCATGAATCAATCATCATTTACTTTAATGATAACATTTGACCTAAAAACCCATGGTTCCATGTTTGGAGGTGAACCTATATTTTTCATACATAAATATGATACAACTAGATCTAAACCTAACTCATAAAGGGTGGCATAAATAGAAATGACCAACACAACACACATAATTATGTTAATCTAGATCTATTCAAATCAATTGATGTGTCACCATAGTGAAAGATCTCAAATTAACCATAAAATATCTTAATTTACCTCTAAAAAAAGATAAATTAATTTAAGATCAATTAGTTAAATATTTAAATTCTAGCTTTTAAATTTTTACTTTAGTTTACTATATATTTGAATCTTTTATCCTTGCATGAATTAATTCAATTTACATAGTAATCATTTACTATTTAATTCTTGAACTTGAACATGATATAGTAGACTACAAGTTACATATGAATTTAGGGTGTAACATTATTATTCTTATATAAACATGTTTAAGCTTATAATTTCCTTAAAATTCTAATCATTTTGACTACTTCTGTAATTTTTGTTAATATACATCAGCATGCCTCCAGCATACCCTCAACGTGCCTCCAAAATGGACTATTTTTGGGACATCAAAATCATCGAAATACAGTCGTTTCCATGGTGTACCCTCAACATGCCTCCAAAATACGCACTTAGAAATTTATCAAAACAACATCAAAATCAGCATTTAAAACCTTGAAAGAAGGCTCTACCAGGTTGCCTTATTAGTCACGATGCATCTTTCGCTAAGGTACTACGATTGCCAAAAGCTTCGTGAAGGGGTGGCAACATCACACTTCTATGCATGGCAAGTGTCTATTGCTCGTACCGAAAGATTTCTCCACCTTTGAGCCTTTGGTTGACACGATAATGAGACTTGAGGGAGGAGGAATGGTGGCTTGGGTGGAAGAGCCTCTCATTATCTATGTTGGCATATGTCCATCCTCATCCCTGGCTTTGATAGGGAAGGCAAAGGTGCATCGAGGAAAGATGGGCCAAGGGCAACTTGGGAATTTCCAACCAAGTTCAAACTCGGAAGCTATTTACCACACAATCAACGAGACCCTCATCGAGCGACGCCACACTCGAAATTGAAGTAGCTGGCAATTGATTCTTGAGCCAAATGCATTTTGCCCCCAACTTTCCTAGTTGGATCTATCTCATGTGGTCCTTATGCCACTTCGCCAACAATCTCAAGTCGAGAAGATTTCGATTCCACATTATTTGAATCTTCCAGAGTCACTCCTTGATCCAGAATATGGATTTAACTGTGGTTCGATCCCCCAAATACATAGTTGTGACCCTTGTCTTCACGAATTACCGTGATGGTAGCAGTGGTTAACGAGCCTTGCTAGAACACCTGTTGTCCTTCGATAAGGAAACACTAGAAGCCTCCAGCTCCTTCGAGTTGTCCCCAAGCAAGGGTGACGAAGCAAATATCCCCCCGATTACCACTGTTGCCCCTAACTCCTCTGCCGCCCCAAGCACTTCTTATGCCTTCGTCGCTCAAGTTCCTGTAGATGCGCTTGTTGAGGTCCCAGAAGATATCAATCTCGAGACTGATCCTGATATCGCCCGTGACCTACCCACGTAGGAGGTCAACTCCTCTTTCCCAATGGAATTGGAGTTCATCTACACCAAAAGACCTGTCTCTTCCTCCTCCTAAGTGGTTGGTGGTCCAAGCATGGGTTGTCAAGCACCTCCTACCTCTATCACTCCACCTAGTACTCCCCGTTACTAGTTGACGATATAGACAAAACCAGGATTGTAGAAGCAATGGACCTTCGGGCAATGGAGAGATGTATTACTTAAGACCACCCATGCAAGACAACTGAAAGTAGATGAAATGAACCTTTTGGAGATTTAGAGAAAAATAGAAAATAGTATTGTGAATCTCAAGAAATAAATAAGTTGTCCCTTTATATAAAGATGGTCAATCCTAATCTTAATCTTACTACAATTAATTTAAATCTAATCATATCTCTAAAAATGGAAAGAGATAAAGCCAGCATATTCTACTAAAACTAGCTTTCCCAATTCTTTAAATAATATCTCTAACACTCCCTTACAAGTTGAAGCATGCAACGTCTAACTTGTTATAAAAGAGAACTCCCCCCTAATGTAGACTTCCAGAGGAGCGGGCAGTAGACTCGAAGAGCAAGAACAGCCATAACAGAAGTAGCAACCACAGTAAAATGAGAGCAATGGTAGTCGGGTGGTATGAGACAATTCCAAGTAGGCAGTAACAATAGTAGTAAGTAGAAGTAGCAACAAGACAACTGTAGTAGTAGTAGTCACAAACAATAGTAGTAGGACTATAGCAGCAGTAGATAGTAGTAAGGTTGTAGCAATAGTAGCAGCAGCAGTAGACAGTAATAAGTTTGTAGCAATGGTAGCAGCAATAGACAGTAATAGGGCTATAGCAGTAGTAGCAACAGTAGTAGTCAAAGTGGGAGACAAGAATCCTCACTTAATCCCCCCACTAGTCCTCACAATCCTCATACTAGGCAATAGTAGGATCGGCGGCTCCAAAAGTAATGACCCGATCACGAGTAGGAATAGTAGTTAATGTTATGGAAGGCAGTCTCTCAGGCACCTATTGTGAGAAGATAGATGGCTTGATTAACTCTTCTGCATGGTGAAATATCTACAGCCTAATGCCATACAACACCAGCAGACCCAATTCCAATGGCATCCTCTCTCGGTCCACTATTGATAATAGCATCCATAATCACTTGAATTGGGTTGTGGTCAATTAAAAGATGAATAATCTCCATAGCATGCTTGACAATGTAAACAGCCATCAATTTCTTGCCATTATTCTACCCATGCATCATTAGTGAGTTTGTCAAGCTCTCTACAATTGGACATTAAGCCTTTCTGAACCTCTTGACCTCGACATCCTCAAAGGACTAGCGGTTGAAGAGCTTCACTTATGAGACTTTCTCTTCCATTACTTCTCTCAAAAGAGGCCAAACAGAATCAACAAGGCAGATAAGGAGAAGATTGGCGGTGCATGGGAGTGGGAGTGGGTTGTGTGGCCACCAAAGGCAGCAATTTGGTCAAGCAACGCGTTAAAGGGTGGTTGTTGTAGCCCTAGTAGTCGAAAGCGACGTCAGTTGGTGCTAGGTTTGCAATAGCAAGGCAGGTGTCACTCAAGGGGGCACTACAGTAGTAGAAGGGGCAACAACAAGAGGCTCCTATAAGGAGAAGTGGGCAGAAAAGAAGGCAAAGATTGGATCGACAATGGATGGTGGTGCTGACAGTGGAGGGTGCAAATGGTGAGAAAGAGATAATGCCGACGACGGAGGGTGGAGAAAGGAGAAGAGATTTTTTTTTTCTCCTAGGGTTTCGTGGTAGAACGCACTCATGCACACAAGAGTAAGGGTTAACGGTCTAAGGGAATTCCCTAGGACCATTCCTACTCCGATACTATGAGAGTAGAAAATACATGGAGTCTCAAGTTTTTATTATTGGAGAACTCAAAATAACATAAAGGGCATTGGCCTCTTTATATAGAGATCCAATCCCAAAACAAAACTAGGAAAACAAATCTCCAACAAAGATTTAAATCACTAACAACTTTCCTATTCCTACACTTAATTCAAATAAGGAAACGAATTGACTTAGCTCTTAAGAAAACAAGCTTAACCAACAAGTCAACCAACTAGACTTGGCTAGGGACTCTTGCCACTTATTCCTAACGTGATCTCATGATCTCCTTGGAGAAGATTCACACAATCTTCACAATCTCTAACACTATCCCCCAAGTTGGACGTCTCTAACTTGCGAGAGAGTGTGTGTTGATGTTGCATGCACAAATGGTGGCTGATCTTTGAACTACACCGCAGGCTAAAGTTGTAATTTGAGAGATGATCCCAAGCAATAGTAATCTAAGAGACGATCCCAAGCAGTAGTAGGTGAGAGATGATCTCAAGCGAATGGTGGTTGTAGCAGAGTAGCAGTCGCAGTTGAACAAGAGATGATCCCAAGTACATGGTGGCTACCTTGCATCAGCCATGGCTCATGCACAAAAAGATATCTCTGTATAAAGATTGCTATGGGAGAAACCCGAGTTGTCTTGATCAAAAAACACCAATCACACCTAGGATATGCCCTACACATAGGTTTCAACGTGGAAAAGAGACCATGCACAGAGAGAAGGGTTCTCCCTTCTTCACGTGTCGATGTTGAGGGGATGCCAAGGCTTTGCCTTGGTGTCGTTACAGCCCACAAGTTCATGAGTGGAAGATTTCCACGCACAAGAGAGGTCTCTCGACCTCTAGCCATTATAAAGAGGCATTGTAGAATAAGTTAGGGTCCTAGGATGGACCCACTTTGATACCTTGTTAGAGATTTAAAGAAATAGGAAATAGTATTGTGAATCTCAAAAAACAAATGCAAAGTTGGTCCCTTTATATAGAAAGGGGAAATCCTAATCATAATTCTACTACAATCAATTTTAATCTAATCATATCTCTAAAAATGGAACGAGATGAAACCATCATATTCTCCTAAAGCTAACTTTCCTAATTCTGTAAATAATATCTCTAACAGAACCTATGTAACAAGACCCATAGAATTTAGGAAAAGGGTTGACTTGATCTGGTCAACCCTTGCCCTTGGTATGCCCGACCGCAGACGACGAGAGACGAATCAATGCGGACTCCGAGTTCGGGTTCCCCCATCTCATAACCTGAAAAACAAAATCAATGTCCTGTCCTTGAGATTATTGATATCCTCGTTCCTCCTCATCTATTTCTCATTTGGTTCACGTCATTCATTCCTTCATTTTCTCCCCTGCAGCCCAAGCCTGCCCCCTCTCGACAGACACCCTTGATAACGCCATCGTAGAGGTAGACAATAATAATAATAACAATGATGATGATGATGATGATGGTGATGGTGATGATGATGAACATTCATTCCATCGGATTGATTGAGTAGTACCAGTGCAAGCTGGTTCAGTAGCATCATCCGCAATAAGAAGGTCGTCAGGACCTCATCTCGGCGACCTGACATATCACCGAGCCTCTTCCCAAACCAAGCAAGAGACTGATATCAAATGGAACCCAACCGTCCACACTCGAAAGTCCTCCAACACTCGACATCCTTATAGTAAATAGCTCAACACGAGAAAAAGAAAAACAAAAACGAGTAAAAGGGAGAAAAATTATGGGAGAGCATTGGAGTCCATCAGTTGAGTGTGGAGATCTTTTTCGAGGAGTGTGGAGATTTTACCTCTGTAGCTTGGCATAAGCCTGTGCTCTTCTCTGCTGAATCAGAAGAAACCTCCTGAGCAAATCAACGAGCTTGAGAGATGGGCAGATGGTTTCCATGATGTCCATGGGCTCCCCTCCTCCTCTTCCTTCTTCTTCCCCTCCCAAGTCTATGGCCCCCACTCCTTCCACGATACCCATCTCCGCCTTTGCAAGCCGGAAGCGTTCTGTCCAAGAAGGAAAAGGAATTCTTGAACGGGGTCCCTATTCTTGAAGTTGAAGGTGAGGAAAGGAAAAAAAAAATCCTATCGGGGGAGAACGCGCCGAAGGTACAACCAGCCATTTCTTATTTTCACGTTTGGTAGAATTAATTAGGCTATTTGATAATTTAAAAAAAATTGAACGAGGCTGGTTTAAGTTGGTGTTTTTTTATTTTAATTTTATGGTAAAATTAGAGTTATTTCTTTATTTTATTTCAGTGTCTTTTCTTCTACATCCAACATTACCATTATTTCTCGCAAAGTTGCTATAAATGTCAATATTTTCCCTACTCTATTTCTTACACCCTTCACCAATATGAGATCTTGTAATCTTAGTCTGTTGTTGCTTGAGATGATTTTAATAACATAACATCAGTTTGGATTCGTGTTTTTGTCAATCAAATGGTGTTTTCATTATTTTCGAAGTTAGGGGTTTTTAATGATGTCAATGTAAATGAGGTTTTGATCATATATTTGGTACTCTCCATGACTTATTTTACAATAATAATTGTTATGCGAGTTAAACTAAATCTTTGCATCCTAAACTCCATGTATCTTATCTTGCATTTTTCGAGGCTTTCTTGCTCGTGTACCACGACACCATTGATGGTTATCATGTTGCTTTCTCTGATCTGCGTTGTCATTTTGAGGTAATAAATCTCACAGTTGCTTTCATGTGAGATATATTCGCACATTTACTCATATGGTTGTGAGGTCTTCAGTCTTCGTCGATAAGAAAGACTGATTTGCATGGATTTGAATTTTTGTCATTCTTGCTTGTCATTACTCCTTTCTTTCAATCTCCTTTGTACCTCCTATTTCCTTATTTGGTTTCAGTCTTGCCTTCCCATCTACAACCCCTATCTCTAGCGAGAGATTTTGTTCTTCAATATCATGATCCCCCTGAGCCCCTATTCATCTTCATGTGGGAGGATCAATAATGAGGACTAGCTTGAGATCGGAAGGGGGATAAGGTTGAGGTCCTCCTATAAAATGGGGTCATGGGTGCTTGATGGCATATTGTGGGTTATGCTTGAATTGTTCTTGGAGGAAGTGGAGGGTAAAGATTAACTTTGGTTTGTTTTTATTTTCTTTATTTCACAATTGGGCTATTCATAACACACTCTCTTCCATGGTTGTTCTGCTTACGGGTGAGATTGCTTTGATTGAGGAGTTGTTGCTCAATCTAGTGAAGTGTGTGCACAACAAACTTATAGCTAAGGCCATTGGAAGGTAACCTACCTATTTACTAGTTTGAATTATTAATAGTTTGAATTACTAGTTTGAAGGTAACCAACTAAGATCAAGCTTACACTTTTGCATTCTTGGTTTAAAGTCTCCTTAGGGTGTTACCTCCAAAAAAGTGTTTTCATGGTATCGAGCTTCGAGCCATTAAATGTAGAGGATTCCCTCCTTACAATGTCACTATCCATCACTTCTGGTAGCAAGATGCTAATGTTTCATAAACAAACACCAAGCATTATTCAACTTATATCACATTTCATATTTTAGACTTGAATTAAAACCCCTTAAAAGAAGAGGCAAGATTGATGTTTAGAAATTTAAATATCTTATTTCTAATTTTAATTGTAGAACAAAGAATAGAAGTAAATCTTGACCTATATGCATCAGCTTGACAATCTGACACAACTGATTGCTTCACTAGTTATTTTTGAAGTTGTAGAGTTATGATGCTTGTTATTTGGAGTTGTTAGTGTTACTTGACGTAAGTCTATCAAGATTAGTTGTTTTGAACTGATGCGAATCATAACTCAACCTAAGAGGCATTTTTTATGGTTTACTTTTGGTTCATCTTGGTTTATGGTATTCTCGAAGTTGTAGGCATGTAATTGATTGCGCAACAATCATAGATATTAATTAACCTAAATAATGTTAGAAATTTAAGTACATTGTACATATTGCATTCATATTCTACATATCACACATTGCAACATTTTATACAGCTATACATAAAATAATGAGATTATCCTGCTATTTAATGCTTTTGTTGTCATTTACAGGTAATAAGAAAAGTCAAATAGAATCAGGATGTAAAATAAAGAGAAAGAAAGTGAAATAAAGAGAGAAGATGAAGAAGAAAGAAGAAGCCTAATCCAGACAAATGGAGACAGGAGGATATCCCTATCCACACCCCTAAACCCTAGGATAGCCCTTCCTAAACCTTGAACCACCTCCACCTAGGATAACCTAGACCTAGAACCCAAAACCTAGATAGCACTATCCAATGCGTGATACAAAAATTAAGCAGCTTGTAAAAGTAGGTTTTGATGCCGTTGTAATGCGTAAAATCCAATCAACTTTTAAAATTTATAACTTAGATAATGGGAGTATCTAGGATCATCCAAGGAAGCAATTATGTTATAAAATCAACCATCTCCCTCTCACTCTCTCAAATCCTCTTTTTTGGGGTTTTTTGTGATTTGCAATTTTTTTAGGATTTTTGAAATCGAAGCAACGAAAGGTAAAATTACACCTAAATAAATATGCAAAATAAAGAAATCCCACCTTCCTAAACTCACCTTAGGTAAGTGAGCCTAAGATAATTAGGTAGGTGGTGTGTGCAACAAAAACCACAACAATCTATTAAAGAGTGCAAAAATTGAAAGGCAATTGATTTATTAATAGGAAGAAGAAATAGTGACTACAAAATACTTGGAGAACTCACTTGTATGGACGGATTCCACACAAATAATCCCCAAGTAGAGAAATGCTTCTCTACTACAAATTGAAGACAACAAAAAGCTAAATAAAAAAGTCTCCTGAATGAAGAAGATCCTCGCTCCAAGTGTGGCTACTCCCAACTTGAAGAGAACTCCTTCTTGCTCCAAGATAGTGCTCCTTCCTTCTAGCTCCTCCAAGGGTGGACGTCCACCCTCCTTGCCTAGCCATCCTCCAATATGGCTTGCTCCTTGGCTTGGTTCCAACGAAGAAGAAGGTGGTGTGTAGAGACTAGAAGGACATGGTGTAGGACCCTTCTAGTATGCACGCCCACCTTGATTCTTCCAAGGAATTGAATGGAGATTTTTGGTAGAGAAATGTGTGGCCAAGATGGTCTTATGGTGATGGTTACTAAGTCATTATATAGGCATAAGGGGGGTGGTGGTTACGGGCAATATTGGCTCCAACTTAGGGTTCTAGAAGAATGGTTGTTGGCACCAATTTGGAGGGCTAGATGTGGTTGTTTGAGGTAACGGCTATGAGATCAAGGGCAAGGAAGAGTTGGTGCTAATTGATGGGATGTGATGGGGGGTGGTTACCACCAAATTGGTGCCAACTCTATGGTGGTTGGGGTGGTTTTTTTGTCACCACCTTGTGAAGAGGTGTTAAGGAAGGTGGTGGTTACAAGGTGGTGGCGCCAACTTGAAAGGAAGTGAAGGAGATGGTGGTTATGCATATTTTTGGTGCTAACTAAGGGGCGATTAGGATTGGAGTTGGAGCTAAGGTGGAGAAGAGTAGGAGGTTGATTTTGGAGTTAGCTTAGCTAGCTAGGGCTAGCTAATAGCTAGTAGGAGCTATGAGGAGTTGACTTGAACTTGATATAGCTATCTGATAACACTGTACATGGGGGTGATAATTCTGTTAAATAGGGGCCATCTTAAGAATAAAAGGCACAACATAAGTAGAATGGGAGCATTGCACGCATCATATACCAAGATTGCTTATAAAATTGTATTAATGGCAATTTGTATAAGTCTTGTCAAAGCAGACCTCAGATGAGCAATCGGACCACACGGATGGATTCAGAACGACGAACGGAGTCCAACGGACTCAAGATCGGCTAAATCCAACATCCGAAGCTCCTACAATGGGCCTAAGAAGTTCTGACCGTTGATCTGATGATCAACGGCCTTCGTTGCGCCACGTCGCCCCCCGCTCACCGCACGCCACTTCCTCCTTCAGCTGAGATCAAATCTCAACCGTCGATCTTCGATCAGACGGTCGAGAACCGCGCGCTGGCCCGCAGTCACAGCGACAAAACAGCGGGCGTGGCGCAACGGTTAGCGTGCACGTCCGCACGCACGCGACGCAAGTTCGAGCCGCGCGATGCGAAGAATTGAAGACGAAGAAGCGCGCGGCGAAATTGGGCCGCCCGATCATCAGTGGGCGCCCGAGATCGCGCCACGCGGCGTGCCCTCAGACAACGAGCGCCCACACGCGTGCGTACGCCAGGCGACGAAACCCGTGTGCCCGAGGTGCGATCCGAGCGCACCCAAGGGAGGATCTCAGCCGTCCGATCTTCGATCGGATGGCTCTCACGCAGCGGCCACGGATCAGGCGCGAAGAAGAACAGCGTGGACGTGTGACCGACGGGCTGGAGGGCTTCACCGACGCTTTTGAAAGGGTTTTAGCGACATCCCGAACGTCGTTAAAGCCCCTTCTTCTTTTAGAAAGCCCTTCTCCCTATTTAAACTCCCTCCAACCACTCATTCAAGGCATTCACTTCCCTTGCAACTACTCTACCCCTCTCTTAGCTAGCTTTAGGCCCTCTTGCATTCGCCAGAGACGACGAGTCCCCGACGGAGCCTCCTCCACCGCCGTGGCTGCCTCGCCGCTCCCCCCCTCTCTCTCTTCCTCTCTTTTAAGCTTTCCCTTATGTTTAAGCATGTATTTATTGTTGTAAGCTGTGAACTAAAGCTACATGATTAATAAAGTTACTTTCCGTTCAGTGTTTACTTTATTTCCTGTTTAAGCTGCATGATCAAGCAAAGAAGCGACTCTAACCCTAATCTCTCTCTATCTCTCTCTCGCTTTTCAACCGCACCTTTCGCAAGCAAAACTCCGCAATTTCCGTGACAACAAGTGATAAGAGATATCCGATTTTCATGCCTCCCTGAGACCAACACTCGGACTCACCTCCATTTCCTTACTTTAAAACCGGCATTGCAAGTGCGACTATAATGACACTTCTTAACACACACGCACGAGCGCACGTCAGTTTTTGGCGCCGTTGCCGGGGAGGCAACGGATTTGTTTTGTCACTTCCATTCCACATCCATTCTCACATCGTCTAATGCCCTGTTTTCCTTTTTACTTGATGGTTGCAGGAATTTGGCGCGTGGACAGCGAAGCGACGCATCCCACGACGGTAACAAGGGAGTAGACGCAACAAGGACCGAGAGTGAGTAATTCTTCACTTATGATTGTTTGCTTGCATGAAAAACTAAAAAAAAAAGTGTAAAAATTGAAAAAATTAGCGTGGTGTATGATTGCTTGACCCACATCCTTAACACATCACCCCACAAAAAAATGTACACTCTAACTTTCTGAATAAATTCTTGGAGTGTTCTTTTCTCTTTTTTGAGTGGTGTTTGCGAAGCCACCGTGAGTTGACCTGGGCTGCACCACTCAACCCTAAAATCGACTCATCTAATAGAAGCTACATGATCATTAGGATGAGTACATTAGGGTTTTAGAGCCTCTACAGAATAAAAGGAAATCTACTTTCACCTAATTATGTGCAGAACTTGACGTGCCCACTGAAACTTGTCTGAAAACATTAAGACACGTCAACCCTAAAAAGTACTAAAGTAAGGATGAAACACTAAAAGACACCACATCTTAAAAATCCTTGCTTGAAAACCATGTTTTGATAGAAGCACACACCTTGAAAGTGGAAAATTAAGAGGCACCACCCCAATCAATGCCTCATCACATAACCCTAGCACAAGCACTATCCTAGCCCTTTAAAATTAAGTAGACGTGCCCTAGGCAGGATTGAGTTAAGTCTCGAAAGGCGAGGTTTTGTTCGCTGGGCACTTGGCTTTCATTCCCTTGGTAGAATCTGGTGACTAGGCTGCGGGGCAGTGTCAAACAACCACGGTTGTGGGGTCTACGGAACCGGAGGCGCAAGCCAAAGGAAGAACCTTCCCTGCAATTCCCTTGTAATCAACCTGGCCAGATTAGCCTTGGGAAGGGGAGTCCAGTACTTACGGACTTAATCACCCTTTGTGAGATTTCTAGGTCTCCTAAGGAATACACCATAAGGACTAGGCTTGCGTGCTTGATTGAAACACATTTCTCGCATCTGTCGCCCTCCGCATCCCCTCCTGTTCTTCTCTAGTGTATGCACGGGAGATGCTCACTGCATCCCAAGTTGTGTGTTTTGGGGCAGGAATCTAGGCGACGTGATTCTGTTAGGAACATGGCTGAACCTAGGGTAGATGAGGCTGAGGATCAACCCCCACCAGACGCAATGGCCATCATCCAAACCTAAATTAATGCAAACCACCGGCTTCAACAACAACAAATCCACACCATCATGCAAGCCATACAACGGTTACAGAACCCACAAAAACAACCACCACCACCTTTCCAAGGCGTACAAGGGCAACCACCACTCGATATACCACCATTTCAGGATCAGCCAAGGCCCCTCCGCGATTTCTATAATCCCTCCACTATTAGAGTCGAGCCACACCTTAGGATCCCCGAAGGGGGAGATAATTTTGAGCTGAAACCGAATGTCTTAAGTCTGATCGAGAGCCACTTTCATGGAAGCTCAAATGAGGACCCCTTTCAGCACCTAGAGGATCTCGACCGCATAGCACGAACTGTGAAACCTAGGAACATTAGCCTTGACATTGTTCTAATCAAAATGTTTCCCTTCTCATTAAGAGACAAGGCTTCTCATTGGCTTAGAACCCTAGGTAGACCCATCACCACCTGGGAAGAACTGAGGCATGCATTTTTAAAGAAATTCTTCCCCATAGGAAAGACCAATGCCCTCAGAAGAGCTATTACTACCTTTACACTCCAGGGTGGGGAACAGTTTCATGAGGCGTGGGAAAGATTTAATGAACTCTTGAGGAAATGCCCACACCACGAAGTACCAAGGTGGCAATTGGCCCAGATTTTCTACCATGGTCAGGACAGCAACCTACAAAACTTCGTCGATGCCTCATGCGGGGGAAACTTCCTGAACAAGGACGAGGAGAGTGCGTTTGAGCTCTTTGAGTCTATGAGCGAGAATTCGCTCAACAATGCCTCCATGACCCAGTTCAACAGGTCCAATCAACCCCGTGGTGGGATTTATGAGGTACAAGCAAATTCTGGAATGGTTGACATGGACATCATTGCCAAGAAACTGGATCAAGTGGAATTTGTGGACAAAAAGATTGATGAGCTACTGAACCAGACCAGGAACCCCTTACAGACTTCCTCCCTAGCAAAGGGAGCGCATAATGTTGACCTGGTCCATGATGGCGAAAATACGCGGTTTGTTAATTAGGTCGTTGTAACGCGTAAATCCGCTTTCGCTCTTAAATTTATAATCCTAGATAGGGAAGTATCTAGGGTCGTCCAAGGAGGCAATATGGTTGCAAAATTGATTCTCTTGCTTGGAATATATCTCAACTTTCTTTTTGGTAATTTTCAATATACCATTTTTTTTTATTTTTGAACTAAGGCAACATGCGAACTGATGGCGGGAAAAGTGTTTACACTTCCAATTAAGTAAACAACTCTGAAGTAGCAAGTAGAGCCTCTCCCTAAGCTCACTCTAGGCAAGTGGAGACCTAGAATAAGTAGGGAGAGGAAGTGAAGAATGCTGAAAATAAGCAAATAGAAATGCAAACAAGATATACGAAGAAGGCAACTAAATAATTGATAAAGTGTTTAACAAAAATGCCTAGTAGAGGAATGCTTCTACTACTAGATAATTGAAGTAAAAGAAAACACAAATCCTCTAAATAGATGGTGAAGAAGAGGGCTTCTTGCTCCAAGGTTGGTGGCTCCCAAGCTTGAAAAGAATCCTTCAACTCCTTCCTTGCAGAACTCCGCCAAGGTGATGACCTCCAAGGCAAGCCCTAAGGGGGCGTGCCCTAAGTTTCTCTCCAAGGGTGGACATCCACCCTAAGCTTTTCTCCTTTGCCTGGCCATCCTCCTTGAAGTGGGAGAGTCCTCCTCCTTGGCGTGGCTCAAGTTGAAGAGAGTGGGGAGAAGAAGGCACCAAAAGGGCTGGTGATGTGCCCCTTTAATCTCCTTCTCTACTCCTTCTTCTTGGCCGTAGGTATAGGTGGTTTAGGTAGAAAATATACTAAGGGAGGATGCCCCAAAAATGGTGGTAGGTGGTGGCTTTTTATAGAATAGGAGGGGGGCTATGGTGACCTTTGAAATGGATGGCCAAGATGAGTTGATGGAGGTGGTTGGAGATCCCATGGCCAAGGAGAGTTGGCGCCACCTTAAAGGGCACCAAGGGGTAGTTATGGGTGTTGACACCCTTTGGTGTTGGCGCCAAAATGGGCATTCTAGAAGGTCATTAGGTGGCGCCACCTTAAGGTTCTAGAAGGGGGGTATGTGGATGGCTAGGATGGCTTATGTGGGTAGGTGTAGGGTGGATTAAGGGGCTGAAAGTGGCGCCAATATAGAGGTGGTTAGGGGTGGTTTTTGGTGCCAACTTGAAGTGTCTTTTGGTGGAGATAATGGGGTGAAGGGATGGCTAGGAGGTGGCGCCAACTTAAGTAGGGTAGCTAGCTTAGGTAGGCTTGAGTTGGTGGAGCTAGCTAGGGTTGATTTTTAAGGTAATGGATGGCCAAGGAGCTGGTTGTTGGCTAAGCTAAGCTAAGCTAAGCTAAGATAAGCTAAGCTAGCATAGCTAATGGAGGAGTAGAGGAGAAGGTGTTGGAGCTAGGGTTTGGAGGGAGGAGCTGAGGAGGAGAAGTCTGGAGCTGGAGCTGGCTGCTGCTGAAGAGGCTGGCATGGGGCTACTTTAGCTGGCTTAGCTTGCTAGTTCTTTGCTAGTTGCTAAGCCAAGCTAAAGTGAGCTAGCTTCTACCAAAATGAGCTGAGGTGAGCTAGGTCTGATGCTCCCGGGGAGAATCAAGCTGGATGAGGCAGCTAAGGTAGCTTAGCTCAACTGAGTTGAGCTAAGCTGAGTCCCTGGGAGCTGGACTTGAGCTTCCTGAGCTGGGATGAGTTCTTCTTCAGCTGGCTGGAGCTGAGTGGAGCTGGATGTAGCTGGATCTGAGCTGGGATGAACTCCTGTCAACTTAGCTGAGCTAGCTAGAGCTCCCTGTGGACTAGTGGGAGCTGAGATGAGCTAGACTCAGCTAAGTTGAGCTGGATCTGAGCTGACTTGAGCTAGGGTGAGCTAAGGTGAACTCTCTTGAGCTGCCATCCAGCTGAGATTAGCTGAATGGAGCTAGGATGAGCTAACCCTAGTTCAAGTAAGCTAGGTTCCAGCTGCGGTGAGCTGGATCAAGCTGAGGTGAGCTGGATCAAGCTGAGGTGAGCTGGATTAGGCTGAGTTCCAGCTAGTCTGGGCTTCTCCTTCACCATTTGCCTTCTTGAGTGCTAGGGTTTTAGGGATCTATATATCTGTACATCCCTAACACTCACAAAAACATATTAAAAAGATAATAAAAAATGCAATGCATGCCTTACCTATTTAATGCCTAAATGCAGCCCAAAAACCCGTTTGCGGAGTAAAATCCTAAGAGCTAGGTTTGTTTTAATGCATAAGAATGATGATAAACTGGCGTTTATCACACCCCCATGCTTATCTTTTGCTAGTCTCTTAGCAAAACTTAAAACGGAATTTTTTTGGGAAATCTAATTTTTTCAACTTTGGAGGAGAAAAAGAGATCAATGGACCTTGGTAGAATAAAAACACTGGAGGTACGGGATTTGTTAGAGATAAACATCGGGATTTGTTTTTGGATTCAACAATTAGATAGAACGGGATCAATATATCTTCCAAAAAATTCTCAAATTAACCCCTTGTTAATTCAGATGACTTGAAATTTTTGTTTTTAGGAATTTTTTTGGCTCATGAATCTGATTCTCAACTTGCAAAATCCTTTAAAACCTTGTGGCTGTACTTATGAAAAGCCAACATTTATAAGGGCGTGTTCATTTATTTATTTATTTATTTATTTATATATATATTTTCTCCCCCATGCTTATTTTAGCTTAGTCTTACAATAGATGTGTCGGGATCATCATTCCCGTTACCATTCCTCGAGGGGGTTCTGGCGCCAGTACTTTGAGATAGCACTGTCCATGACACCACCCAGGAGCTCACAACCCCAGAACACGATGCGGTGAAAAGGGGCGCTCCAAACAAACTCAAGCTCTTGCTCCGACACTATAGGTAGAGCATCGTCTAAGACACTTGAGCTGCTAAAATGCGCTTTAATGCTCCGTCTAAAGATATGAAATATAGATATGGAGCAACGCCGAGGTGGTAACATGTTGACATCGCGTCTTTAAAGGAGGCATTTTCCTCCTTCTCGGCGGTGGGAACTCAAACCAATGATCTGCTTCAGACTTTCACTAAGTCGAAACAAGGGAGTTTTTTCAATTTTTTAGTTATTTTTAAGTGTTGGCTTGTGTGTGAAGAGTGACACAAGAAGTTTCTCAAAACATGCAAGTTTTTGAATCAGAAGCTAAGTCAAATAATTTTCATATTGCAAAATAGGATCAAGTCACCTGAACTATCATGAGTTCAGGTGGAATTTTATAGAAGGATATCTGATCTTGTCTAAAATAGACCCTTGAATTCTAATGATCAGATCCATATCCTCATCCTTAGTTTGTTAAAGATTAAATCCCATTGTACCAAAAGTGAATTTTTCGACCTTAGTCCCGATTTCAAAATTTTTCCTCAAAAAGTTTTGAACATTTTTATTTTTTTGGGTATGCAAGCAGGAAATAAATTAAACAAAGATGCATGTTTTTAGGTTTTGAAAATCCTAAATTGATCGTAAAATTTAAAAACACCCCCCCATGCTTAAGATATGCCATGTCCTCATGCATTAGGAGGGAAAAGTGATCACCTTAGTGAAGAACGGTCGGGTTTAGGAGGAACAAAACCTGGAAAAAGAAGAAAAAAGGGAAAGCAAGAAAAAATGATGGGTTACCTCCCATCCAGTGCTATTTTTTACGCAATTCAGCCGGGTGTGAAGGTATGCACGGAAGACGTAAGATCATGTAAATAATTGGACACTTGGATGCCCGCAAAAAAGGTGTCTTCTTTTAGATCCCTAGAAAATTGATTAGAAATAACATTGGGATCAAAGTTGGATGGAAAATGCTAAGTGTAGCCCGAGTCTGGCCATGGGTTTAAATTAGGTTGGGTGCCAAACTCAGGCTGGGTTGGTGGCAGGTCCATAAGAAAGGGGTCGGGGAAGGAATGGTGAGGATTGGGTGAAGTTAGTGTGGAAAAGTTAGGTGCGTGAATAGTGGGTGGGTTAGGGGGGTATCAGGAATAAATTTGGGGTCAAGACAAGTTTCCAGATCACAGATTTCACCGACCACTGATTCTGAATCAGAGTCCTCAAAAAAAATTATGGTCGGTAAGGGTATCTATTAACATTGTCTCCTCCACCATATTGGAAATTTCAGTATCTGAGTCCTCAAAGAAGTTATCATCATGGAATCTCCTGGAGGATTTGAAAATATCTAAAGTGAGAGTTTGGCTTGCACAAGTGATATCCATTTTTCCTGTGTGGCAATTGATATTTGCCTTTGCAGTGGCCAAAAAAGGGCGTCCAAGGATTATTGGGGAGTCCAGTAACGATTCAGGTGCCTTAATGTCAAGAACCAGAAAGTCTGCAGGGAAGACACAATTATGGACCTTGACTAAAACATCCTCGATAATCCCACGAGGTTTGATTGTAGATCGGTCGGCTAATTGCAGGGTAACCTCAACGGGTTTTAATTCACCGATCTGAAATTCTTCGAATAAACTCGTGGGAATAATATTAACTGAGGCACCAAGATCAAGGAGGGCGCGATTAAATGTAGTGTCATCAATAATTACAGAAATTAAAGGCGCCCCCGGATCTTTCATCTTAGGAGGCAGCTTACTCTGTATGACAGAGCTTACTGTCTCTGAAAGATGCACCTGTCCTAGATTTTTAGCCTGCCTATTAGGAGTACAAATCTCCTTCAAAAATTTAGCATAGGCAGGTATATATTTGATGGCATCTAGGAGAGGAATATTGATATGAACTTGCCCAAATAGCTCCATGAGTTCTTCTGTAATGGGCTCAGATTTCTTTTTTTTGTTGGTGGTGGGATAGAGAGCTTGTGGGAAAGGAACAGGAATCTTGTCTTGAGATTTTTGTTTTTCTTTTTCTTCCTGATGGGGAGGTGGGGAGTCAATTTGCACAGGTATCTTACCAGGTTCGTGTGAAGGCCCGGGGTCAGTGGTGGTTTTCCCACTCCTCAAAGTAACTGCATGTGCAGTCGGATTATTATTTGGAGGAGGTGGGGGGGCTTGTGATTGCAAAAACCTGGGCAGATGCTGAGGTAGTGGATTAGGAGGAGGCTAATTTGGATATTGTGGATTTCTGCCCATATAATGGTTTCCTTGGTGATTAGGGTTGGGTATGGGTTGGGACGGAAGATGTCCTGCAGGTCTTTGCGTGGGAGTAACCCCAATCTGATTGTTCAGATTTGTGATGTTGCGGGTTACTTCCGTCATTTTTGTTTGCATATCCTGCAGGGTTCGCAGCATCTGGGCATTGATATCTTGTTGGGATGGCCCAGGATGGAAGTTTGGATTCGACCCATACCCATTAAAATGATATGGTTGGGAGGAAACTTGATTATTCTAGGAGTAGTTTGGGTAATTCTTCCAATTGGAAAAATTTTTAAAGGGCTCCTGGATGGCAGAAATGTTTTGGGTGGGGTTAAGATCTGGATAGTTGTAATTCCCCAGTGAATCATGGGCAACCTCAGAATAATCAGCAGGAGTAGTGTTGAGATTGTGCAAATTTTCTCTTCGTGGAAAGTTAGGTTGGGTTAGATGTGGGTGTGGAACTTGAGTTGATGTAGCGAGTCTTTCCTCAATTTTCTTCTGATTAATATGCATCTGGTCGAGTTTCTGAGTGATCAATTGAAGATCGTCTTGGGTGACTGGGATAGATTGAGTGCCTATTTCATGAACACCGAACTGCGAGTTTTGGTTCTGCAAAATGTGTTCATGGAAGCTTGATTAAATGAGTTTTCACTCATTTCTTCAAACAGGTCATAGGCACTTTCCGCATCTTTATTTAAGAAGTTGCCGCCACACGAGGCGTCGACAAACTGTCGGATTTGATCTTCTATTCCATGATAGAATATTTGCACGAGCTGCCATAAAGGAATCTCGTGGTGCGGGCAACTTCTTAAAAGGTCTTGAAATCTTTCCCAAGAATCATGGAAAGTTTCACCAGATTTTTGGTGAAAGGTCGTAATAGATCTTCGTAAGGAATTGGTATGACCTATGGGAAAGAATTTCTTGAGGAAGGCACTCTTGAGTTGAGGCCATGTTGTAATGGGTCGGCCAATGGTCCTGAACCAATAAGCGGCCTTATCTTTAAGAGATAATGGAAAAAGCCGCATCAGCCATATGTCTTCTTGCACATTTCGGGAACGGGTTGTCTGTGCAAGAAGAGTTTGCTCTTCAAGGTGGCTGAAAGGGTCTTCCCTAGGAAGGCCATGAAAGTGTTTAATTAGGTTCAGGACCGCAGGCTTGATCTCAAAGTCCCCCTCCGATATGACCACCCCTGGTCGTTCCTCATAATAAGACGGATCATAGAAATCTTTTAGAGGAACAACAGGCTGCTGATGGGGTGGTGGGTTTGGCCTTGGATTGGCTAGGTTTTGGATGTTCCTAGTCAATGTCTGTTGATTGGAATTTAATTTATTAATCTGATCGGCCATTAATTTTAAAAGATCAGGTAGGGGGTCTTGATGTTGTGTGTGGGGCAACTCAAGATTAGGGAGCTCCAAGTGTGGGAAGTTACTGGTGGTTGGGTTTTGGGTGGAAGGGTTAGAATTAGGGTTAGTGGTGGGGTTAGAGGTGGACGTAGAAGGGTCAGTGGACCTATTTTGTTATGTTTCCATTTTTTCAGGAGAAGAAGACAGAAAAAGTGGTCTTTTTGCGTGGGGGCGAAATCAAATGGTCCTTCCAAGTGCGGATTTTGAGACTGTCGCCCGTGCATAAAATGGAAGAACGGGAGGGGAGGAGAAGAGAAAGAGATGAGAGAAAGTGTGCAATTCAAACAAACAAAAACTAGACCTAACTTAATTGTGACTCCTTAATAATAACTTAAGACTTGGTCTATATAGGAAATAAGTAATCAATAGTGAATACTCGTTCTATCAACAAATCTAGCCAAGTTGCTTAAGGGGAGGTTTGGGCCCAAACGTTTCCCAGGGAAAACCCCAAGTGCTTGTACAAACCCACGCCTGGTCGTTTGACACGGCCCCTCAGCCTGAACACCAGATATAGATGACAGAATTGGTACTAACTAAAGAAAACTTAAGACCTAAATAGCAAGCCTAAGTTGATAAAGCCTTAGGGGTCAAGTTGGTATAAATTTTAATTAGGTCTAGGATTCTATAGTGCACACGGAATGTGGAGGGCGTTTATTGGGTTGTTGCCCTGTTATTTAATTTTTTTTTTTTGTGTGTGTGTAGGAATTGGAGAGTGATTCCAATGAAAATCAAGTTGTCACACAATTTTTTTTTGTATTTATGTCTTTTAGGATTCAATTTAATTAAATGAGTTTTAGGATTTTTCTCTTTAAGCTTTCAAACAAGTTTGAAAGTTCACAATCAAAGGAAAGACAAGTTGTATGTGTGATTGTATATTTCCTTTTAATTGAGTCTCTAAAGAGAAAGAAGAAACCCTAAGCCAATTATCCTTAAGACAGAAATTTAACTACCAATGAATTATTTTTAGCTTTCTGAATTAAGTAGTAGCCCAAATAAGTCAAACAACACCACTACTTTGAATAAATTCAAACAAGGATTCCAGAAAAGATTTTTGTAAGATTTTAGGAATTTGTTTGATAATTTTTTTGAATTTTTAATTGTACTGGTGTCAAAGTCCAAAAATAATACCCGTGGGTATTATGGACTTTTCAGTATTACCACCGACCTTAGAAAATTTTATAATTTTATATGATGTGTAAAATTTCACAAGGATTCTAGTAAGCTAAATTTCTCAAAAATTGGATGAGTATAAAAATTCTGAAAATTCGCGGACAGTAGCAAAATAGGAAGATTAGAGGGTGTGACCCCTCTTCTATCCACGAATTTTTAAAAATTAAATACAAATCCAATTGTTTTGAAATTTGGAACAGATGTTCCTAACTTAACTGGGAATCACTCTATGAAATTTTATGATTTTAGGAGGCCTGGGGTTTTAGGAATCGATTTTTCAAGTCCAAACAGAAATCTGGACTCGAAAAACAGAACACCAATACTTGCAATAGAATGGTGCTAAAGAAGCTTACAAGCAAACAATGGATTTTATAATGTACCACTCCACTTAATTAAAGTGTTTAGGGTCCTGAAAGCCAAGTTTAGTGTATTTTGGTAGTTTTTTTTTTTTAACCTAAATGTGACAAGAAAGGGGAACCAACCTGAATTTCATGGGAAGAAAAGGATCTTTGAGCTCTCGCTTCCAGATTCCCGCCTTCCCGCTGTAGTTCCTATACACACAAAAGAAAGAAAGAGAAGGGGATGAGATCCACTTCAAGCAAGAGCAAATTAATTAATGCAAAGCCGTGCCTCCCCGGCAACGGCGCCAAAAAGTGATGGCGAAAATACGCGGTTTGTTAATTAGGTCGTTGTAACGCGTAAATCCGCTTTCGCTCTTAAATTTATAATCCTAGATAGGGAAGTATCTAGGGTCGTCCAAGGAGGCAATATGGTTGCAAAATTGATTCTCTTGCTTGGAATATATCTCAACTTTCTTTTTGGTAATTTTCAATATACCATTTTTTTTTATTTTTGAACTAAGGCAACATGCGAACTGATGGCGGGAAAAGTGTTTACACTTCCAATTAAGTAAACAACTCTGAAGTAGCAAGTAGAGCCTCTCCCTAAGCTCACTCTAGGCAAGTGGAGACCTAGAATAATTAGGGAGAGGAAGTGAAGAATGCTGAAAATAAGCAAATAGAAATGCAAACAAGATATGCGAAGAAGGCAACTAGATAATTGATAAAGTGTTTAACAAAAATGCCTAGTAGAGGAATGCTTCTACTACTAGATAATTGAAGTAAAAGAAAACACAAATCCTCTAAATAGATGGTGAAGAAGAGGGCTTCTTGCTCCAAGGTTGGTGGCTCCCAAGCTTGAAAAGAATCCTTCAACTCCTTCCTTGCAGAACTCCGCCAAGGTGATGACCTCCAAGGCAAGCCCTAAGGGGGCGTGCCCTAAGTTTCTCTCCAAGGGTGGACGTCCACCCTAAGCTTTTCTCCTTTTCCTGGCCGTCCTCCTTGAAGTGGGAGAGTCCTCCTCCTTGGCGTGGCTCAAGTTGAAGAGAGTGGGGAGAAGAAGGCACCAAAAGGGCTGGTGATGTGCCCCTTTAATCTCCTTCTCTACTCCTTCTTCTTGGCCGTAGGTATAGGTGGTTTAGGTAGAAAATATACTAAGGGAGGATGCCCCAAAAATGGTGGTAGGTGGTGGCTTTTTATAGAATAGGAGGGGGGCTATGGTGACCTTTGAAATGGATGGCCAAGATGAGTTGATGGAGGTGGTTGGAGATCCCATGGCCAAGGAGAGTTGGCGCCACCTTAAAGGGCACCAAGGGGTAGTTATGGGTGTTGACACCCTTTGGTGTTGGCGCCAAAATGGGCATTCTAGAAGGTCATTAGGTGGCGCCACCTTAAGGTTCTAGAAGGGGGGGTATGTGGATGGCTAGGATGGCTTATGTGGGTAGGTGTAGGGTGGATTAAGGGGCTGAAAGTGGCGCCAATATAGAGGTGGTTAGGGGTGGTTTTTGGCGCCAACTTGAAGTGTCTTTTGGTGGAGATAATGGGGTGAAGGGATGGCTAGGAGGTGGCGCCAACTTAAGTAGGGTAGCTAGCTTAGGTAGGCTTGAGTTGGTGGAGCTAGCTAGGGTTGATTTTTAAGGTAATGGATGGCCAAGGAGCTGGTTGTTGGCTAAGCTAAGCTAAGCTAAGCTAAGATAAGCTAAGCTAGCTTAGCTAATGGAGGAGTAGAGGAGAAGGTGTTGGAGCTAGGGTTTGGAGGGAGGAGCTGAGGAGGAGAAGTCTGGAGCTGGAGCTGGCTGCTGCTGAAGAGGCTGGCATGGGGCTACTTTAGCTGGCTTAGCTTGCTAGTTCTTTGCTAGTTGCTAAGCCAAGCTAAAGTGAGCTAGCTTCTACCAAAATGAGCTGAGGTGAGCTAGGTCTGATGCTCCCGGGGAGAATCAAGCTGGTTGAGTCAGCTAAGGTAGCTTAGCTCAACTGAGTTGAGCTAAGCTGAGTCCCCGGGAGCTGGACTTGAGCTTCCTGAGCTGGGATGAGTTCTTCTTCAGCGGGCTGGAGCTGAGTGGAGCTGGGTGTAGCTGGATCTGAGCTGGGGTGAACTCCTGTCAACTTAGCTGAGCTAGCTAGAGCTCCCTGTGGACTAGTGGGAGCTGAGATGAGCTAGACTCAGCTAAGTTGAGCTGGATCTGAGCTGACTTGAGCTAGGGTGAGCTAAGGTGAACTCTCTTGAGCTGCCATCCAGCTGAGATTAGCTGAATGGAGCTGGGATGAGCTAACCCTAGTTCAAGTAAGCTAGGTTCCAGCTGCGGTGAGCTGGATCAAGCTGAGGTGAGCTGGATCAAGCTGAGGTGAGCTGGACTAGGATGAGTTCCAGCTAGTCTGGGCTTCTCCTTCACCATTTGCCTTCTTGAGTGCTAGGGTTTTAGGGATCTATATATCTGTACATCCCTAACACTCACAAAAACATATTAAAAAGATAATAAAAAATGCAATGCATGCCTTACCTATTTAATGCCTAAATGCAGCCCAAAAACCCGTTTGCGGAGTAAAATCCTAAGAGCTAGGTTTGTTTTAATGCATAAGAATGATGATAAACTGGCGTTTATCAGTCCAGCCCTTAACCCAACTGAACCTGGAACAACCCTTGACCACGTTCCAGGGAGGGACCTTTGCTCCCTCAACCCTTGATTACTCCCTTCCCTCTTCTTCAACATCAGCTATCCTTGAAGATGTGCAAGCTACCCAAGGTTATGCGAAACCGAACCCTTTCTCCAACACTTACAGCACTGGCTGGCGTAACCACCCCAACTTTGGTTGGACAAACCAGAAACCATCGCAATTCCAAAACTAGCCTAGGCCAAACCAGCGGCCACACTTACCCCCTATCAGCAAGGACCACCAGTTAGACCCCAATATAATCAGAATAGGGCGGCTCCTCCCCCACAAAACCAAATGGGCACCCTAATAAAGATGATTGCTGACATGAACCAGAAACATCAGGAGGAAATGGCCTTGGTAAAGGAACAGTTAAGCCAACTCTTGGACTATAAACAACAAGGATCCCTACCTTTCCAGCCACAACTGAACCCGCGAAACATAATTAACAAAGCCCAAATTCGCAAGAGTTCCAAAGCAATCCCGGGTAGGCTCACATGGTCCAGCTAGCCCCACAAACACCCCCTGGGTTTGGTGCTTCTTCGTCCTCATCTTCTCAAAGATCAACCCATGGCCCCAATGCCTCTGTGAATGCGGTGACCTTGAGAAGCGGCACAAAAATGCAGGATCCCAAATGGCCGACTCTCCCCGAGACTTCACCTGCTGAAATACCCGACTTAGAAGAGACACCAACCAAGGACCCAGAAATAGAACCAATCCACATTCAGACACCCTACCCTGAGGTCTTGGAAACAATCAAGAAAAAGAAGAATGTTGTGGAAACTGAGGAGCTGTTGGAGATCTTTAAGCAAGTACAGATTAATATTCCGCTCCTTAAAGCCGTCAAGCACATCCCTGCTTACGCCAAGTTTTTAAAGGATGCCTGTACACCCAAGCGTAAGCCGAGACCTCAAGCACTTAGGAAGGTTGTGCTCTCTGAACAAGCAAGTTCCGTAATATCAAGCAACCTTCTGCTCAAGTGAATTGACCCAGGAGCACCCCTGATTTCCTGCAATATCGAGGACATGACATTTGATAGAGCGCTCCTGGACTTAGGTGGTTCTATCAATCTGATTCCAATAACCATGTACCACCAATTTGGTTTCGGAGAGTTGGCACCAACCCCTGTCACCATCCAACTGGCTGATAGATCAGTGAAAACCCCGAAGGGGGTTGTCAAGGACATGATTATACAGGTCAAGGACTTCTATTTCCTAGTCGACTATTTGGTGCTCGACATGGAAGTCCTTGAAAAATTATAGAACACACCCATAATCTTAGGCAGACCTTTCTTAGCTACGGCTAAGGCAAACATTGATTGTGACATGGGATGTATGGAAATCGCCTTCGGGTATAGGAAAATGCAATTGGATATCTTCCGAGTAACAAAGTCTTTTGATTGCGATTGCGTTGAGGAACATGATCCCATGGAAACTCTGATCGAGGAATGCCTCACCCTTAGTTCTGTATCAGACCACCAAACCAGTAATGATTGTTCTGACCCGTCACCATCACTACTTGTGGACCTCTGTAAGGCTGAGTACCATCACACAACACCATTTGAGGAGATCAATGTTGATCAACTCCCGCCCTTTCCCTTTCCATCAACTGTGGTTCCACCCGCACCTAAACTTAAGCCATTGCCCAAGAATCTCAAGTATGTCTTCCTGGGACCTGACCAGACCTTCCCACTGATTATTAATTCTCATCTAACCAAGGATCAGGAACTCAGGTTGACTGTGACCCTTTCAGAACATTGGGCCGCCATTGGTTGGACCATTTCTGACTTAAGAGGAATTAGCCCCACCTATTGCACCCATAAGATTTACCTGGAAGACGAGGCACGACTCTCCCACCAGATGCAGAGACGTTTAAACCCAAACATGCGGAAGGTCGTTAAGAAAGAAATTATCAAGTGGCTTGATGCCGACATCAACCATCCTATCTCTGATAGCCCCTGGGTGAGCCCCACTCAAGTGGTTCCTAAGAAAGCTGGGCTCACTGTTGTCACCAATGATCATGGAGAATCCATCCCCACCCGCACCACCACTGCATGGCGGGTGTGTATTGATTATAGGAAGCTAATGAAGCCACTAAGAAGGATCATTTCCCCTTGCCATTCATTGACCAAATTCTTGAAAAATTGGCAGGGCAGAAGTATTTTTGCTTCCTAGATGGATATTCAGGATATAACCAAGTCGCAATTGCGCCGGAGGATCAAGAAAAGACCACATTCACTTGCCCGTACGGCAACTTTTCATTCCGACGAATGCTGTTCGGGTTATGCAACGAACCTACGACCTTCCAGCGTTGCATGCTAGCCATTTTTTCAGAAATGGTGGGTGAATACTTAGAGGTCTTTATGGATGATTTCTCTGTATTCGGGAATTCATTCGACCATTGTCTGAGCAACTTGGAGAAAATCCTGAAACGATGTATCCAGGTTAATCTGGTGTTAAGTTGGGAAAAGAGCCATTTTATGGTTCAAGAAGGAATTGTCCTCGGTCACATTGTATCGCATAGGGACATCGAGGTAGATCGGGCTAATGTTGATTTAATTTCCAAACTTCCTCCACCTAGCTCGGTCCGACAGATTCACTCATTCCTAGGACATGTTGGCTTCTTCCAAAGGTTCATTAAAGACTTTTCCAAGCTTTCCAAACCCTTGATCGACCTTCTAGCCAACGATGCCATATTCCACATGTCTTCTGATTGCATCTAGGCTTATCACACCCTCCGAGACTTAGTCTCCACCGCACCTATACTTCAACCCCCAGACTGGTCCCAGGACTTTGAGATTATGTGTGATGCATCAGATTTTGCCATAGGTGCTGTCCTGGGACAAAGGCAAGACAAGAAGCCCGTGGTGATCTACTATGCAAGAAAAACGTTGGACGAGGCCCAACGAAATTATACGGTCACAGAGAAAGAGCTGCTTACTGTAGTCTTTGGACTTGAAAAGTTCTGATCATACTTGCTAGGATCCCACGTGACAATTTACACTGACCATTCAGCCATCCGGCACCTGTTGGCCAAGAAGGACGCAAAGCCTAGGCTCATCAGATGGATCCTGCTTTTGCAGGAATTTGACCTGGAAATCCGAGACAAGGCCGGATCGAAGAATGTGGTGGCTAACCACTTGTCTAGACTTCATCCAGACCACATTGGACCCTCTCTACCTCTATCTGACGCCTTCCCTGATGAACACATCCTGGCTATGCAAGACAAGAGAATGCCATGGTATGCTGACTACATCAACTACCTATTTGTAGGACAAACCCCGCACAGCTGGTCTAGACAGCAATAGGATAGGTTCTTGGCTGAGGCCAAGCACTATTTCTGGGATGATCCCATGATGTTTCGCCTCTGTGCTGACCAGATCATCAGAAGGTGTATCCCCAAGAACGAAGTTCAGAGTGTGCGTTCCTTATGTCATGACCAAGCTTGTGGTGGCCACTTCTCTGGAAAGAAAACTGCTGCAAAGGTTCTGCAGTCTGGATTTTACTGGCCATCCCTACTTAAGGATGCACACAACTTTGCCAAGACTTGCTCACGCTGCCAAACGCTGAGGACCATGACCAAGAAAGATATGATGCCCCTCCAGCCCATTTTGATTGTCGAAATCTTCGACGTTTTGGGTATCGATTTTATGGGCCCCTTTCCACTATCCAACGGTTTCGAGTACATCCTAGTCTCGGTAGACTATGTTTCCAAATGGATTGAAGCCGTCGCCACCCGCCGATGCTATCGCAGGACTGTCATGGACTTTGTTAAGCAGAACATCTTTTCCCGGTTTGGAATACCCAAGGCCATGATCAGTGATGGTGGAAGCCATTTTATCCATTCCCAATTCCGTGCCCTACTTAGAAAATACGGGGTGAACCATCGCATTGCTACCCCGTATCATCCGCAAACAAACGGGCAGACCGAGGTCTCAAATAGACAAATCAAGAACATTTTATAGAAGACTGTGAGACCTGACAGAAAAGACTGGTCCACATGACTTGATGATGCCCTGTGGGCATACAGGACCGCTTTCAAGACCCCGTTAGGCATGTCGCCTTATCGCCTGGTCTTTGGCAAAGCCTGCCATATTCCTGTCGAATTGGAACATCGGGCTTACTGGGTTGTCAAGCAATGTAACATGGATTCCCAGTTAGCCGGTGCGCAGAGGACGCTCCAATTATCTGAGCTCGAAGAAATTCGTCGGGACACTTTTGAAAATAGTCAACTGTATAAGGAGAAAATGAAAGCCATCCACGACTGACTCATTCATAGAAAAACCTTTGAGCCTAACCGCAAGTCTGGCTGTTTGACGCTCGCCTAAAACTCTTCCCAGGGAAACTCAGGTCCAAATGGACAGGACCATTTCGGGTGGTTAAGCCCTACTCTAATGGGGCGGTTGAAATTGCTGATCCTAACACTGGGCACACTTTTACAATTAATGGTCAAAGATTGAAGCACTTCCTGGCCCAGGTTCCCCCAAAGGAGAGTGTCACCCTCGTTAAGGGATGACACGAAGCACCGCCCAGCTGGAGGTGTTAAACTCAGCACTTCCTGGGAGGCAACTCAGAGGATTCAGACTGATCCGGTATTTTACGTCACTCAGGTACTATCTTTTTGAACCCCTAAGCATCCATATATTTGCCAATGAGGACATTGTCCAACTTAAGCATGGGGGTGGTAAATTGCACAATCCCGAGCTCATTTAATCAGTTTGAATAAAATAAAATTAAATTAAAAAAAAAAGAATGAATTTAAGAAGAAACTTAGGCATTAGAAACTTGTCAATAGTGGGAAATAATACAAAAAGAACTTAAACACTTAGACTTTTCAGGTCGTTAGGCTTAATCAGCCCTGGTGTCCGTTAAAATATGGATTTAGCTTCGAATCCTTGCAACCTTAAGCTATTCTAATCCACCTACTAAATAAGGTGATAAGTATATGACTTATCAACTCACCCTCTAACTCAGAAAAACTTTGAGTTTAAGCATATGCACACATTTTTTCACAGACTCACTCCGCGGAGATTTTGACAGAAATTGAGTAGCTAATGAACTCTCTAGGGTGGTATGGTTGGCAAGTTTTCGTGGGTAACTGCCCATTGGCAGGTTATCCAAAACCCAACGACAAGACCATTTCTTCTTCATTGCCTCTAGGTACATTAGAGATCAGGGAAGCCACCTACGAAAAAAAAAAGGGGTGAAGAAAAGAAAATAAACCACACTTCACCGCACGAGTATGGCTGGCAAGTGATCGTGGGTAACAGCCCATTAGTCGGTTGTCCAGAACCCAGCTCAATAACTACACAAAAAGAACTAAAACACTTAAGGAAGAAGCGGGGAAGTAGTAAAAGCCGGGGAGATATACACTGGAAAAATCCTTGTGTTGACCCTAATTAAAACAAACGTAGGGAGAAAGCTACCAATCGAACAAATACACCTTCAGGCAAATATATTTCCTCTTCCAGTCACTTAGGGGCGTAGAAACCCGAAGTCTGTCTGAATTACCGTTAAGTGAGTCTATCACAATCTTCACACCAAGATGCTTAGCACTTAGGGTTTTGACCGAGTTCTAGGTGGGTTTGGTAGCCGTAAAAAGTTACCAACCCACGCTGAATTCCGAAAAAAATTCTAAATATATATATATATATATACATATACATATGTATAGTTATATACATTAAAGCAAGGATTCGGGCAATTCGTATTTTGGCAGACACCCAGGTGTTGCTTAGTCTTTGTAGATTAAGATCTTGGTATATTTCCTACTATTGACAAGTGACGAAGTGTCTAAGCAATTACTTCTTAAATTCTGAAAGAAAATAAAGGCTAGAATAAACCTTGCTAGGGACTAGCAAGGAGTAAGCATGGGGGTATGATAACACTACACATGGGGGTGATAATTCTATTAAATAGGGCCCATCTTAAGAATAAAAGGCACAACATAAGTAGAATGGGAGCATTGCACACATCATATACCAAGATTGCTTATAAAATTGTATTAATGGCCATTTGTATAAGCACTTGTCAAAATAGGCCTCAGATAAGCAATCGGACCGCACGGATGGATTCAAAATGACGAACGGAGTCCAACGGACTCAAGATCGGCTAAATCCAACATCCGAAGCTCCTACAATGGGCCTAAGAAGTTCTGACCGTTGATCTGATGATCAACGGCCTTCGTTGCGCCACGTCGCCCCCCGCTCACCGCACGCCACTTCCTCCTTCAGCTGAGATCAAATCTCAGTCGTTGATCTTCGATCGGACGATCAAGAACCGCGCGCCCGCCCGCGGTCACAACCACAAAGCAGCAGGCGTGGCGCAATGGTTGGCACGCACGCGACGCGAGTTCGAATCGCGTGGTGCGAAGAATTGAAGACGAAGAAGCGCGCGGCGAAATTGGGTCGTCCGATCAGCAGCGGGCGACCGAGATCGCGCCACGCGGCGTGCCCTCAGACAGCTAGCGCTCACGCGCGCGCGCACGTCGGGCGACGACGCCCGCGCGCCCGAGGTGCGATCCGAGCGCACTAGAGGGAGGATCTCAGATCGGACGGCTCTCACGCAATGGCCACGGATTAGGCGCGAAGAAGAACGGTGCGGGCGTGTGACCGGCGGGCTGGAGGGCTTCACCGACGCTTTTGGAAGGGTTTTAGCGACGTCCTGGACGTCGCTAAAACCCCTTCTTCTTTTAGAAAGCCTTCTCCCTATTTAAACCCCTCCAACCACTCATTCAAGGCATTCACTTCCCTTGCAACTACTCTACCCCTCTCTTAGCTAGCTTTAGGCCCTCTTGTAATTGCCGGAGACGACGAGCCGCCGATGGAGCCCCCTCCACCGCCGTGGCTGCCTCGCCGCTCTCCCCCCCTCTCTCTCTTCCTCTCTTTTAAGCTTTCCCTTACTTATGTTTAAGCATGTATTTATTGTTGTAAGCTGTGAACTAAAGCTGCATGATTAATGAAGTTACTTTCCGTTTAGTGTTTGCTTTATTTCCTATTTAAGTTGCATGATCAACCAAAGAAGCGACTCTAACCCTAATCTCTCTCTCTCTCTCTCTCTCACTTTTCAACCGCACCTTTCGCAAGCAAAACTCTGCAATTTCCGTGACAAGTGATAAGAGAAATCTAATTTTCATGCCTCCCTGAGATCGACACTCGGACTCACCTCCGTTTCCTTACTTTAAAACCGGCGTTGCAAGTGCGACTATAACGACACTTCTTAACACACATGCACGAGCGCACGTCACTATTTTGAAGCTGAGAAGAGTTGAAGTGGAGCTTGGGATGAGCTGCTTACAGACTCCTTAACTAGCTCAGCTAGCTAGCTCATAGCTAGTAGCTATATTGGATGGAGTTGAGCTGCCAGGAGTTGGGAAGAACTGAAGATGAGCTGATATGAGCTTTCATTCAGCTAAAGAGGAGTTGGGATGAGCTGGCATTCAACTAAATGGAGCTTCTATCTTCTGCTTCTTGTATTTTTGCTTTTCAATATGTCAAGGTTTAGCTGATTTCTAATGTGTCCTCATTCCTTGGCAAGCAAATAAGATGCATAAGTACACAAAATAATAAGAAAACCTACCAATGCATGTACTAACCCCAATTGCATATGAATGCCTAAATGCAACCTAATAATGTAATGAAAATGCAAGAAACCTAGGAACTAAGTGTGATTTGAGCTTAAGAATGGTGATAAACAGGAGTTTATCATTGCCCTATCCACATTATCCCTTATCCACATTAGCCTATGCACTAGCCCAATTTCACCTTTCCTATCCCAATTCCCCTATAGGTTCCCAAGTAGGCTCACCATCACCTAATTGGGTTCATCACTACTTGATTGGGTGCACCTAGAATCCATTTAGACCCAATTAGGTCCACATCTAGATGCACCTGAACCTAATTAGACCCACATAGATTTTATTAGGCTCACCTAGTCTAATTAGGTCCACATCTAGACTCACACCCACTTAACCTAGGTCAACCTAACCCAATCCCACCTAATCCTATAGAACCTATTCTACGAAATTTAAACACAACACACACCAAAACCTTCCTAATCCACCACCCACCAATCTTGGCATCAACCAACTAAAGCCACCAAAGGTGGCGACTTCCAAAGAAAGGTCCCACCAAAAGTGGCGACTCTTGAAGATTCCAAAGGAGAACATCCTATATAAGCCTAATTTCTAAGAATCACCAACGTCATTGCCTACCACTTCCAACTTGTGACACTTCAATTCTTCTCCACCCTAAGGGTCGTCGCCCATCACATCTTCCTCCTCTCCAAGCTACCACCCTCCTCCCTTCCAAGGGATCCTCCTCCTCCAAGGTTCGTCCATGGATGGCTAGCGAGGAGAAGTCACAGTGAATGGCCACTATAAGGTTTGGATCTTTATTGGTGTTTAATTATCTAATTAAAACCTTAATTGGTTTCTTAATGTTGAATTAAGGGCTTTGGGGACCTCGATTTGGAAATAGTACTTTAAAAAGATGAGTAATCCCCTTAAGTGTTAACAAAATGTTAAGTAATGGAAAGGTGAGGGGCCATTTGTAAGAAAATTAAGTTGAGAGCACTTGCTTGGAGCCTAAGAAAGAAAGTGGAGGGTCTTGAGCATAAATTTTCCCTCAATTATACTTTGGGTTGGCTTGTTGGAGAAGCCAATCCCTCCTCCTTACTGCCAACGAGGGAAGAAAGGAAGGGAAGAAAGAAGAAATGAAGGAAAGGGAGTCTCCCCTCCCTTCCTCTCATCCCCTTGTGATCCACCTTCAACTACTGTTGCTGTTGCTATTGCTGTTGTGTTGTTGTCGCTACTGAGGTTGCAACGAATGAGGAAGAGAGGAAGAAGGCTAGGGGGTAAAGCTAAAGCCTAGAGGTAGGGAGTTTTCCCCTTTTGATGTTTCTTTTGTTTCCCCTTAGATGAAATCAGTGAATGGGAAGGTGATTCTAGTTGGGGAAAAATGATCTATTCGGGTATATGTGCATACATGTGTTTGATTTGAAAGTATTGGGGGTGTTAGGGATATGAGGATGGCAATGGAGCCATTGGTGAATAAGGATGAAATCTTAATGTTTCATGTGATTACAGAGGTAATAGATGTGTTTTAGAATGGTCTACAGTCATTAGGAATGATTCCATGCTTGTTGGCAATTTAAAGAATGCATTTTAGAACCCAGTTCAATTTTGAACTACAGATCGGATGTCTGATATATTGATCAGACGTCTACTCTACCTAATTTGGACGTCTAATCCATTGATCAAATGCCCAATCTGTCTAATTTTGACATCTGGACCATTGCCTTGGACGTCTCTGTTTTAGACCTGGAGTTCCAAGAATAAAACTCTCATGAATAGACGTCTGGACTCCATGAATGGACATCTAGACTATCCTATGGATGTCCAACAAAGGTCCTGGACGTCTAGATTGTCCTCTAGACATCCAACAAAGGTTCTGGACATCCAATAGCTGGATAAGGAGAGGGTCCTTTCTGGATGTCAAGTTCTGGATGTTTAAACATTCATCAGACGACTTAAGTGGCCAAATTGGACATTTGACACTTTCATTGGACATTCAATAAAGCATATGTGGTCTCGTTTCATGCGAAAATTCCTTACGAAGACTAAGAGCCTGATTTATTTGGTTAAATCTAAGCCAAAAATCAAAGAATGAAGGTATTAAGCCCCATTCGGAGTTTGAAACTAGAACCTAAGGATCCTGAATGGACCCCTGAAAGAAACTGTGAATGAAAATAAATATGATGTCTAGGTTAGATAGGTAGGCTCGTAGGGTTAACACCTTGACCCCTTGAGCCACAGGCTCACGATGGTGGATAGAAGACCCAGGAAATTCTGTATAGCTAGTGGCTACTAGTGATGAACCTTGGAACCTAAATAGTTCTCGATTGTGGTGACAAGCCTCGAGCTATCATCAAAATGAGGTATTTGAGCATACTTGAATTCGACTCTGTTACGACCCGAACCCAACTCCTAATGGAACCCAGGAATGGTTCACCTTGACTAATCCAAGATCCAGTCGTCCATCGAGAAATAAACCAAATATATATATATATACATATATGTATATATATATATGTATATATATATATATATATAACATTCCTCACATGTACCATAGTTAAGCATTAAATGAAAGACGGAAAGTAGAACATTAATCTAAAATAGACATCATGTCATAGGAGAAAAACAGAGTTCACAACACAGCCATCACATCTGAAATTGAAAGGCAGAGAATAGGGCTACTAGTTCCAACATGAAGAAAGAAAAGTACCACAAAGATAGTAAACTGAAAATTGACTAAGGCTGAGTTCGACTAGGCCCAACACTGTCCACAGCCAGTGGTACTGAGCCTAGTCGAGCCTAGCCTTAGTCAGTTTTCAGCTTACTATCTTTGTGGTACTTTTCTTTCTTCATGTTGGAACTAGTAACCCTATTTTCTACCTTTCAATTTCAGATGTGATGGCTATGTTGTGAACTCTATTTTTCTCCTATGACATGATGTCTATTTCATATTAATGTTCTACTTTCCGTATTTCATTGAATGCTTAGCTATGGTACATGTGTGGAATGTTATATATATATTTGGTATATTTCTCGATGGATGAATGGGTCTTGGGATTAGTCAAGGCAAACCATTATCGAGTTCCATGAGAAGCCGGGTTCAGGTCATAACAAGATGGTATCAAAGCAAGGTCGTCCCGAGAAATAAACCAAATGGCCTGGAAGTAACCACTCATGTGCATGTAGCTAGGATAATCATCACAACGTGTTATCTTGATTTTCTCTTTTGAGTCATATTTTAGTCTTGTGTCATTGACAATCTTTGATTTCTTCCATCTCCTTGTAGGAGATGCCTCGTTGTGTAGCTCGTGGGGCAGGCCAAGGGTGGGGCCGTGGGTGTGGTCATGGGGGCGAACGTGCCAGACCTGAGGCAAGGGTCGCTCCACCCCTCCTTCAAGGCATCCAAGCCCAGGACCTCGCTCAGCTAATCTGAGACATTGTGCGGGAGGAGTTTCAGCAGCAGCCATTTCCTCCGCTGCATCCTCCTGAGGATGTGGAGGGGGAGTCTTCCATGAGATAGGGGAGTCACCACAGTGCTAGGCGATCTGGAGAGGGAGTGCCTCCTCCTGAGTAGGAGTCCTCCCTACTGGGGGATGCACCTGTTCCGGCTTCACCACGAGCTATTCGCCCAGTTCTAGAAGCTGAAGCCTCCCTCTTTCAAGGGGAAGGAGAGCCTGTCTAAGGTAGAGAACTGGATGGAGCAGATGGAGAAGATCTTTGACACACTCCACCCTCCTGTAGAGTATCTCATGGCCTTTGCCATGTACCAATTGGGGAGTGCAGCCTGTAGATGGTGGAGGGCAGTCAGAGGACAGGAGGGGAAAGCGCCGTCTTGGGACCGGTTCATGGCACTCTTTTGCAAGCTACACTTCCCATAGACTTGGCAGGACTAGAGGAGGCGAGAGTTTCACACTCTTCGACAGAGGGCGATGACAGTTAGCGCGTACCGCACGCGTTTCCTGGAGTTGTCACACTTCGCCCCGTCTGCTGCGACTACAGAGGAGGAGCGCCTGTGGAGGTTCACCGAGGGTCTCTGGCCTTCTATACGGGGGTACGTGAAGCCCCTGAAGTTGCCTACCTTCTCCTGCACGGTCAAGGCAGTGACGACCTATGAGGAGACCAACCCAACCACACGAGACACTGATGGAGGAGGACGGAAGAGGCCTTACAGCCGGAGCACTTATAAGGCCACCAGGAGAGGAGGCACACGGTGCCCATAGGGGAGTCGTCCCGCTCTATGGGGCCACCAGTGGCCTTTGGAGGCCCACGACAGGGACCAGTTGTCTGCACCAGACCCCTGCCCAATTACTAGAAGGGACAGACTGAGGGGGGAGGTTGTGCCCCTCTCTAATACTAGTGTAGCCAGCTGGGTCACATGAGGAAGGATTGCCCATCTAGGACCAAAGCATACCAAATGCTCCAAGCATAGAGCACTGGAGGTCGATCTGGCGGCCGCGGTTACCAAGCACGAGGAGGAAGAAAGCAGTTGCGAGGTTGGTACCGGCTAGCTGCTACTCGTCCGACCCAGAGCGTGGCTACTTTTTCTACACCTAGGGTTGAGGGGCGTGTCAACACCCTGACTCACAGAGACGCCCAAGCTTCGGGTTCTGTTGTGGCTGGTATGGTTACAATTTCCGGCAAATTAGTATATGTGCTTTTTTATTCTGGTGCCATACATTCCTTTGTCTCCACGAGTTTTGCCATCAGTTTAGGGCCGAATAGTACTCTATTAGAGGATTCATTCCTGATTAGAGGCCCAGGTGGACAGTTGTTTGTAGTCGAGCATATTTACACAGACTGTGAGGTCACTATAGGAGGACACAATCTTCCAGCTAACCTAATTGTGATCAAGATGGAGGATTTTGGCGTGATTTTAGGGATGGATTGGATGTCTGCCTATCACACCCTAGTGGACTGTTTTGGGAGGAAGATCATCTTTTTCGTACCTGAGCTACCTCCTTTTGAGTTTCACGGTCAGCCAGTGGACGGAGGTTTCAGATGATTCTTCGCGCTTCAGGCAGCGAAGCTATTGAGTCAGGGGTGTGAGGGATTCCTAACTTGTATTATAGCAGAGCCTAGCCCAGTAGCTGACCTACAGAGTGTTCCGATGGTCTGCGAGTACCTCGACGTCTTTCCAGAGGAGCTGCCAAGATTACCACCTGAGCATGAGATCGACTTTGAGATCTCATTGGTACCAAGGACCAACCCCATCTCCATTGTGCCGTACAGGATGGAACCACTTGAGCTGTGAGAGCTCAAGTCCCAGTTGCAGAATTTGTTAAAGAAGGGCTTTGTGAGGACTAGTGCGTCCCCATGGGATCCCCTATTTTCTTTGTGAAGAAGGATGGCACCCTTCGGCTTTGTGTTAATTACAGGCAGCTAAATTGGGTCACCATCAAGAACAAGTATCTGTTACCTCATATCGACGACCTCTTTGACTAGTTGAGGGGCGCCACGGTGTTCTCCAAGATATACTTGAGGTCGGGTTACCATCAGTTGAGGATCAGGGAGACAGACGTCTCCAAGATAGCTTTTCGTACTTTGTATGGACACTATGAGTTTTTGGTCATGCCGTTTGGGCTGACAAATGCCCCGCTGCTTTCATAAACTTGATGAACCGCGTCTTCAGACCTTACTTGGACTAGTTTGTGGTGGTCTTCATCGATGGTGTGCTAGTTTACTCACGAGATCAGTCACAGCATGGGCAGCATCTACACATGGTTCTGGACACTTTGGGATGGCACAGATTGTACGCCAAGTACAACAAGTACAAGTTCTGGTTGAGGCAGGTTACTTTCTTGGGCCATGTGGTCTCGGGAGATGGGTTAGCTATGGATTAGGCCAAGGTTGAGGCAGTGCACAAGTGGGAGAGGCCACGTGCAGTGACAGAGATACGCAGTTTCTTGGGGCTAGCAGGCTACTACCAACGGTTTATCAGAAGATTCTCCTAGATTGTGCGTCCTATGACTCAGTTGACTAGGAAGGGCGTGCCTTTTACTTAGACAGACGAGTGTGAGGTGTGCTTTCAGGAGCTGAAGGGGAAGCTGACTTTAGCCCCTGTACTCACCATTCTAGACAGTAGTGGCGGGTTCGTGGTCTACACTGATGCTTCGTTGCAGGGGTTGGGTGGTGTGCTCATGCAACAGGGCCACGTTGTTGCTTACACATCATGGCAATTAAAGCCCAATGAGCATAACTACCCCACTCATGACTTGGAGCTGGCAGCGGTTGTCTTCGCGTTGAAGACATAGAGGCACTACTTATACGGTGAGACTTTTGAGATCTTCATGGATTATAAGAGCCTCAAGTACTTGTTTGACCAGAAGGAGCTCAACATGAGGCAGAGGTGTTGGTTAGAGCTCTTGAAGAATTATGACTGCAGCATCTCTTATTATCCGGGGAAGGCTAACGTGGTGGTTGATGCCTTAAGCCGGAAGGCATCCGCCTACTTGGCTAGCTTATAGGCACAGAGTTGGCGTCTCATGCAGGAGGTGGGCAGTTGGCAACCTCAGGAGCCACGTGGGTACTGCGGGGCAATGACAGTGATGAGACAAGCATGACCAGAGCTCATAGATCGTATCATTTCTGGATAGATGACTGATCTATATCTGCAGATACTGCGAGACAGAGTATTGATAGGAGATCCTAGAGACTTCACTTTCACTGATGAGATCCTACGCATGAGGGGCCATTTGTGTGTTCCTAGAGACGAGGAGTTATTGAGGGAGCTTCTGGCTGAGGCACACGGGTCCAGGTTCACCATACATCTCGGAAACACCAAGATGTACCATGATTTGCGACGTGACTTTTGGTGAAGGGGGATGAAGCGGGATGTTGATGAGTTTGTACAGTAGTGTTTAGTGTGCCAGCAGGTGAAGGTTGAGCACTAGAGGCCTGAAGGGCCGCTACAGCCACTTTCTATGCCAGAGTGGAAGTGGGAGAGTGTCACTATGGATCTAGTAGTGGGGCTACCGATTACATAGCGGGGATACGATACCATTTGGTTTATAGTGGACAGATTGATGAAGACGGCGCAATTTTTGCTGATCCGAGTCATCTTCGAGTTAGTACAATTGGCAGAGTGTTACATCCGGGATGTGGTGCGCCTTCATAGAGTCTCTCATGAGATCATATCCGACAAAGATACTTGTTTCACTTCCCAATTTTAGGCAGAGTTTTAGCAGGCCTTAGGGACTCACTTGAGATTCAGCACTGCTTACTGATGGGTCGGCCCGAATAGGTTGTTAATATGGTATTTTTATCGTTGAAATGTGTATAGTGGTTAACCTAATTTGGACCTAACCATCTCTTTACAAAATTTTTAACCTGGCCTAATTGATTTTATCTTGTCACTTTTAGGCCCAAGGTCGAACACAGGGAAGTGGGGTTAAAGTCGAGTTTCTACGTTTTCCTTAAAACGCGTCTCTTCCGTTCGTTTATTGTGTTTTTGGTGTTTTTCTTATTTAGGTTTTTTATGGTAATCCTTGTTCTTGAGGCACACCCTCAAAATTGTGTCCTTGGCTTTTAGCCAAACAGAGTCCCAAAACAAGTCTTGCTACTCGCAAGACGAGGTACCTGCAAGTCAAAGATTATCTTTTCTTTTTTTATGTATTTTTTTATCTTTTTACTAACAGAAAAGCAAATAGACAGAAAGTAAATATAGTATGTATATATATATATATATGTAGTATATATATAAAGGGGTGGGGGTGGCGATGGAGTGTAGCACTATGTCGAGTCAGTCGACGTCTAGAGAGACGCAACCAATACGACTAGGTGCCGCGTGGAGTGTGGATGGAGGATGGATGATGTATGGGACCACGCTTTTTTTTTTTGCACGCGTGTATCAGGAAATATCAGCAACTGGTGCAGATATTCCCGCGATACAGCGTATAGTAAATATATCTATATATATATAAATGTATAGTTATATATGTATAGATATATATATATATAGATATATATGTGTTTATATATATAGGTGTATAGATATATATATATATATATATATGTATATATATATGTATATAGATATTTATATATATATATGTATATAAGTATATATGTCTATATATATGTAAGTATATGTATAAGTATATAGATGTATATATAAGTAGATATATATATATATATATATTATATATATATGTATGTATATTATATATATATGTATGTATACATAACTATATAGATATACTATGTATATAAGTATATATATATAGATATATGTATGTATATATATATATATGTATATATGTTACTATAAGTGTGTGTGTGTGTGTCGGTGAATGTGTGTGTGCGTCGGTGAATGTGTGTGTGTGTGTTGCTGTGAGTTAAATAAAAGAGAGAGAGAGCACCAGACAGAGAGAGAGCGGGTGGGAGAGATCGAGCGGACGCGCGCGGGAGAGATCGGCAGAGAGAGAGGGAGATCGCGGACGCGCGAGTTAAGACGTCTGCAAGAGGTGGCGGACGTCTGACGCCGCGTCGTCTTAAGGCGAAGGCGGACGTCTGACCGTCGCGGTGCACCGCGCCTTCGCGCAGAGGACGTGAGGCGTCTCCTGCAGACCGGATGCGAGGACAGAGAGCGGGCGATGGCGCGCTCGGAGAAGGCAGCGGGGAGTCTGCAGTCAGTCGCGGAGGGTTGTGGAGGAGGGCAGGGGTCGGCGCGAGGCCGTAACCGGCCGCTGCAGTGCACGCAGCGGCCGGCTGCGGGTGCAATGCGGGGTGGACAGAACGGAGATGGAAGCGGGGAACGGGCCTGCAGGCGCGCGCGGATGGTTGCGCGCCTGTGGGGAAGGTCACGGAGGAGGCGGGAGGACCTGCTGCTACTGCTGCCGCGGCTTCAAGCTTCGAAGCTTGGAGCGGCGGCAATGGCGTTAAAGAAAAAAATGAAGCGAGGGAATGCACCACGCCCACCGGCTCGTCGAAGAGCTGGGCGGTGGTGCTCCCACTGTGGTGGTGTGTACCACAGTGGGTTTTCCTGCTCGCCGGGTGCCTCCTCGACGGAGGGCCGACGTATGGGAGGGGAGAACGGTGGAGAGGAAGGTGGTGGCTGTGGGGTCTTTGCAGCAGCTGCCTTCGTTGCGAGGATGAAGCTGCAGCTACTTCTAGAGGAGGAGAGAGTGGCGAGCCGGCTGCAGCAGGGAGAGGGTGTGCGAGTTGCAGCTATAGGGAGCGGCGTTGGCAGGGAGAAGTGACGGGAAGAAGTGCTGCGTGGCTGCTGCATGCAGCTGCGGGAAGAGTGCAGCCGCGGGAAGGAGAGAAAAGAAGAAATCAAGAGGAAAAATAAAAAGGTGATTTTGCAAGGAGGCACTTGAAGAAAAATGTAACTATGCAGGCGATTGTTTCACTCCTCTTCCTCTCTTGATTAAATGCATGCATGCAACCGTTTTTACAAATGTGGCTATAGGATTATAATATACATAGTTAATGCTAGAAAATAGCATAAGAAGGAATTATTATAGGCGTGTTTTGAGGTGCAAACATATACCCCCATGCCTATCTTTTGCTAGTCCCTAGCAAAACTGTATTTAGAAATGATCTTAAGCTAAAGATTTTCTTCTGAGGTGATATCGGTGTGTTTATTATCGGATATTGTGAGAACTAATTGTAGAGAAGATTACCAGTACTTTAAGTCTTACATGACAAAGATCATCTCTCAACTAACCAGGACTCTTGATATTTAAACCCTAAATACGATTTCCAAGACCCAGGAGGTTTTGCCGTACTCGAGAGCTCAAGAGGTTATGGTTGTGCATAGTGAAGGATCAAAACTGACCAGATGAACCTTAAGACTCACTCCCAGGGTTTCACGAATTTTTAAGTACAAGTTGGTCCCAGTTTCAGCTCGTGTTTTTGGATTGACCCTTAAGATGATTACGGAAAACTCAGCTCCCATTTTCTGATTTTTTTTTTTTTTGTGGCTCACCGAAAAACAAAGTATACAGACATTTATGAGATATACTGACTCTTTTAAAACATCTCTTTTTTTTTCTTTTTTTTTTCTTCTTCTTGTTTTTTTTTTTTTTTTGAAACACGTGTCAGTATATCTCTTACAACACATTTTGAAGCACACTTTTTTTTTTTTTGGTGGGAGAGTTTCTTTTTGGTGGAAAGAGTCGCTCCTAAACACACTAAAGCCTGGGATAAAAAGTCTACCTGCGCGCACAGGTAAGGACTCCACCTTCCCTAATGAACACTAGGGTTGGATCTTATGTTCACCTGGTCTTTCCTGATATGTGTAGTGTGAACCAAGTTTACTTAAGCTCTCAAGAAAAAGCAAACCAACGGATCTTGTACTGGTGTCTCAGGTACAAGAATACATCCTTAGTTAGGAGAGATTTTGATCTATTTCGTCAATACTTTAAGTGAATTAAGCCGAGCCTGAGCGAATCAAGCTTCTGTGGCCTGGAAAATCTTCAAAAATAGAGTTTGAATATCCATAAACACTTATTGTATTTTTGTTTCAGCTTTTAGATCATTACTAAACACCATTTATTACTAATATATATATATTTTTTTCTTTTCTTTTCTTTTTTCTTTTTCTTGCATATTTATAAATAGGTGGTAATTGTCTGATACCATAAAATACCCGGATCCTATGGATGCCTATCCACCCCCCCATGCCAAACAATGCTATGTCCTCATATGCATGCAGGGAAAGGCAGAGAACGGACGACAGATCGGGTAACAGGAGCTGAGGTTCAGGGTATAAATCAGGGTGGAAGGGTGGGTGGATGGTGGGTGGTGAAGAGAAAAGCGAAGTAATCGCGATAGAGGCGTGAAAAGTAATGGTGGATGGTGAGAGATTTGGCATTTTCTGGGACGAGAGTGTCCCAGGCGGATCAGAAAACAGATCAGGAAGAGGAAGTTGGCCCTTAGATTGGCTAAGAAGGGGGGCTTTTTGGATAGATGGATCCAAAAGGGAATAGCCCCGATGAGTAAGATGTGGGCTCAAGGTCCCAGTGTGGATTTGCAAATCCGCCTGATTTAGCGGGAAAGAAAGGGCAATCCGGTCTTCCATAGTGTGGACCGGCAGTGAGCAGCCCGGCGATGACTCATACCACAAGGTATGGGAAGCGGAAAAAACCTCGTCAGAAGTCTGGTCAGGAGAAGGTACAGGAATAGGGAGGGATTGGGGAACGTCACAGTTTGTGTTGGTCAGGCAGTCGTCAGGTAATTCGCAGCAGTCTGAATCGGCTCCAATTAGTTTGATACACGTACTGACAGTCACGTCCTCGTCAGACCTGTCATCCTTGACGTCATCACTATCAGCATAAGAGTGCGGTGCTGCAGCGGGATTAACCTGAAATCCCGGAGGAATACTCGGAGCTTGCAGAATTTGATGAACCTGTTCCTGAGAAGGTTGTACCTGTGGTTGCGGACCACAGGGTACAAAGTTTTGCAGGTTTGGAACAAGTTGGCCGGGAAGAGTGCCCTGAGATCGAGTCACCATGCTTAGTTGACTGATCTCAGCATTCTGCTGCGCCAAATGCTGAAGAGAGGTCATGTTCTCTTTATGGCGCTTTGACATTTCCATCATCATTCGCATCAATTTATCAAGAGGTTTTGATGCGTGTTTGGTTTTCTGCACACAAGGGCCTGATGGCAGATTTGCCATAGGATTAGACTGGGCCCTTGGGATGACGGGTGCGGACGATCGCATTGGTCCACCAGCGGGGTTTCGACGCTGCGGGTTGTTGGACCATGCAAAATTAGGATGATTGTGCCACCCTGGGTTATACGTGGCAGAAAACGGGTTGTTCCCCAGGGTGCAGGCATCTTCTATGCTAGAAGACGTGTCCGCATATGTGTTCGAGTACACGGAGGCTTGGTCCTCCGTGTTGAAATACTGGCTCGCAGAAGCCAGTTCCACATGACTTACCGAGTCGCTTGGCGCGACACTCGATAAGGAAGGTCTTGCAGGGTTTCTCGGGATAAGCCTGGTGTTGAAAGAATTGGAATTGTGACGAAGTGGTGAGGCGGGGGTGTGTGCCATGTTTGTGGAGGGGGAGGATGATTCGGCTCTTTTTCTAGATTTATCAGTCAATACAAGCAATTCAGGGTTTTGTGACCTCCTCCCAAACATGCACTACCGGAGGAAGAGTTGAGGAGATGAGTAGGGAAAAGAGATGAGAGAAATGACGCCGCAAAGGTACACTTGATTACAAATCAATACAATCAAGTTCCTAACCTCGACAGTGTTCCCTTAGACTTAAAGATCTAAGTTACCTACTATCACGAACTACGGAACCGAATGCGAGCACCGCGGAACCACCGGGCCAGATTGAAAGGCCGTTTGCCCCAGTCTTAGACACCCGATAGCACGCGGGAACTCTCACCAGCACGTAGTCGCTACACGCAGGTAGTTAGACCTCAAATCCTTAGTAAGGGTCAAGTTACTACCAGTTTTAATTAGAGGCTTAGGGTCAAGTGCTTTTGGAATGTGAAGGGCGTTGTTTACGGGTAATGCCCAAGTGATTGATTTCAAGAGTGTGTAAGAACAAGCATGCAACAGGGAAATCTCCCCGAATTGAAGTTTTAATTGGTGAATGGTTTTTAGAGTTCAACCTTAAGTAGTATGAATTTTAGGATTTTGCTGAATTACCAATTCAACCAATCTCCGGGTTTTGCAAGAATACAGGTTTTTTTTTTTTTCTAAAGCCCAAGAAACCCTTCTTCAATTATCAGTTAGTTAATGCATGCTAAAATGCAATGGGCTACCCTAAATGGAGATTTCTATGTGTGGATGCGCGAGTCAATTTTATACCAATGTGAAAGGGAGCCAAAGCACTTCAATTCAAGTGCTCCCAATCACCAGAAAGATATCCACACACAAGGCTTCAACCAACAGATAAAGAAACTAAAATTGTTGGGGTTGAAGTATTCAGGATCGAATCACAGGCAAGTTTGAAAAGTCGTGGTAGGGTTGGAATCAACTCAATTCCAAGTCTCCCCACCAAAAATGTGATCCTGAATTAAAGATAAGTGAGGCAAAAGAGGGATACAAGCAATATTTTTCTTTGCCTCAAAGAATACTTCCCACGGCGAAAAATCTAAGAATCAAGATTCTCGGATTTTCGCTATGCGAAGTGTGGCGGGAAATCCCGGGGCAGTGGGAGTGAATACAACCAATCAAACAAGTGAATTTTAATCCACTTGCCCCAAGAAATCCCAAGAAGTTTTTCTAGTTTTTTTTTTAGGTGGCAAGCTAACCCTAGTTTGCTAAGAAAGAGAAAACCTACTGGTTTGGCAACGTGTGCGAAGCTCCAATGCGGTGTCGGCGTCTTCACGCTCTCGTTCCCGCCTTGGATCTACCCTCGTTCCCGACTTCGCCTGCTTTCCTTCTTCCACCAAGTTCACCTGCACACCAAAAACAACAATACCCGTGAAGAGGGAAGAGAAAAATTGAAAGGATTTGGATAGAAACTTACTCAAAGGCGCACCTCCCCGGCAACGGCGCCAGAAAAGTATGATGGGTCGGCCCGAATAGGTTGTTAATATGATATTTTTATCTTTGAAATGTGTATAGTGGTTAACCTAATTTGGACCTAACCATCTCTTTACAAAATTTTTAACCTGGCCTAATTGATTTTATCTTGTCACTTTTAGGCCCAAGGTCGAACACAGGGAAGTGGGGTTAAAGTCGAGTTTCTACGTTTTCCTTAAAACGCGTCTCTTCCGTTCGTTTATTGTGTTTTTGGTGTTTTTCTTATTTAGGTTTTTTATGGTAATCCTTGTTCTTGAGGCACACCCTCAAAATTGTGTCCTTGGCTTTTAGCCAAACAGAGTCCCAAAACAAGTCTTGCTACTCGCAAGACGAGGTACCTGCAAGTCAAAGATTATCTTTTCTTTTTTTATGTATTTTTTTATCTTTTTACTAACAGAAAAGCAAATAGACAGAAAGTAAATATAGTATGTATATATATATATGTAGTATATATATAAAGGGGTGGGGGTGGAGGTGGCGATGGAGTGTAGCACTATGTCGAGTCAGTCGGCGTCTAGAGAGACGCAACCAATACGACTAGGTGCCGCGTGGAGTGTGGATGGAGGATGGATGATGTATGGGACCACGCTTTTTTTTTTTTGCACGCGTGTGTCAGGAAATATCAGCAACTGGTGCAGATATTCCCGCGATACAGCGTATAGTAAATATATCTATATATATATATAAATGTATAGTTATATATGTATAGATAGATATATATATAGATATATATGTGTTTATATATATAGGTGTATAGATATATATATATATGTATATATATATGTATATAGTTATTTATATATATATATGTATATAAGTATATATGTCTATATATATGTAAGTATATGTATAAGTATATAGATGTATATATAAGTAGATATATATATATATATTATATATATGTGTATGTATATTATATATATATGTATGTATACATAACTATATAGATATACTATGTATATAAGTATATATATATAGATATATGTATGTATATATATATATATATATATATATATATATATGTATATGTATATATGTTACTATAAGTGTGTGTGTGTGTGTCGGTGAATGTGTGTATGCGTCAGTGAATGTGTGTGTGTGTGTTGCTGTGAGTTAAATAAAAGAGAGAGAGAGCACCAGACAGAGAGAGAGCGGGCGGGAGAGATCGGCAGAGAGAGAGGGAGATCGCGGACGCGCGAGTTAAGACGTCTGCAAGAGGTGGCGGACGTCTGACGCCGCGTCGTCTAAAGGCGAAGGCGGACGTCTGACCGTCGCGGTGCACCGCGCCTTCACGCAGAGGACGTGAGGCGTCTCCTGCAGACCGGATGCGAGGACAGAGAGCGGGCGATGGCGCGCTCGGAGAAGGCGGCGGGGAGTCTGCAGTCGGTCGCGGAGGGTTGTGGAGGAGGGCAGGGGTCGGCGCGAGGCCGTAACCGGCCGCTGCAGTGCGCGCGGCGGCCGGCTGCGGGTGTAATGCGGGGTGGACAGAACGGAGACGAAAGCGGGGAACGGGCGTGCAGGCGCGCGCGGAGGGTTGCGCGCCTGCGGGGAAGGTCGCGGAGGAGGCGGGAGGACCTGCTGCTACTGCTGCGTGGCTGCTGCTGCCGCGGCTTCAAGCTTCGAAGCTTGGAGCGGCGGCAATGGCGTTAAAGAAAAAAAACGAAGTGAGGGAATGCACAACGCCCACCGGCTCGTCGAAGAGCTGGGCGGTGGTGCTCCCACTGTGGTGGTGTGCACCACAGTGGGTTCTCCTGCTCGCCGGGTGCCTCCTCGACGGAGGGCCGACGTATGGGAGGGGAGAACGGTGGAGAGGAAGGTGGTGGCTGTGGGGTCTTTGCAGCAGCTGCCTTCGTTGCGAGGATGAAGCTGTAGCTACTTATAGAGGAGGAGAGAGTGGCGTGCCGGCTGCAGCAGGGAGAGGGTGTGCGAGTTGCAGCTAGAGGGAGCGGCGTTGGCAGGGAGAAGTGAAGGGAAGAAGTGCTGCGTGGCTGCTGCATGCAGCTACGGGAAGAGTGCATCCGCGGGAAGGAGAGAAAAGAAGAAATTAAGAGGAAAAATAAAAAGGTGATTTTGCAAGGAGGCACTTGAAGAAAAATGTAACTATGCAGGCGATTGTTTCACTCCTCTTCCTCTCTTGATTAAATGCATGCATGCAACCGTTTTTACAAATGTGGCTATAGGATTATAATATACATAGTTAATGCTAGAAAATAGCATAAGAAGGCGTTATTATAGGCGTGTTTTGAGGTGCAAACACTTACCACCCCCAGACCGATGGACAGTCTAAGCGCACCATTCAAACCATTGAAGACCTTCTACGCACCTGTGTACTAGACTGGAGAGGCTCCTGGGAGGAGCATTTGCCCTTGACAGAGTTTGCATACAACAAAAGCTACCACTCGAGTATTGGCATGTCGCCTTATGAGCCATTATATGTGCGAAAGTGTACGGCTCCCCTGAGTTGGGTCGAGGTAGGGACCAAGTGGGAGGTTGGTCTTAGGTTGATCTATCAGAGTCAGGAGGTGATAGAGCAGATTCACAGATGACTCTGCACCGTCAAGAGTAGACAGAAGAGCTATGCTAACAAGAAGCATCAGGAGGTATAGTTTAAGATCGGAGATCACGCTTTTCTCCGTGTTTCACCCATGAAGGGCTTGCAGCATTTTGGGGTGAAAGGTCAGCTCGTGCTGAGATTTGTGGGACCTTTTAAGGTCTTGGAACGGGTGGGACCCGTTGCTTATCGGCTTGCCCTTCCACCCCTGCTATCAGGTGTGCACGACGTGTTGCACGTCTCTAACCTCAGGAGATACATCGTCGATCCCAGCCACGTTTTGAGCCATTAGAGTATTGAGGTGGGAGATGACCTGACCTATCCAGAGAAGCCAGTACAGATATTGGATAAAGCCGTCAAGAACTTGAGGTAGAAGGAAGTGCCACTGGTGAAAGTCCTATGGAGAAGCCAGCAGCATGAGGAGGCGACTTGGGAGCTCGAGGCGGCGATGCGGGATTGGTACCCAGAGCTTTATGGGGGTACGTAATCTCTGACCTACTCTAATCCTCTTTAAGTTGTTGTGCTCATGCCCTATCTCTTTTCGCATCCTAGTTTAGCTCAAGTTTCGAGGGCAAAACTTCCTTTAAGTTTGTTATGTTGAAATAACCCTCTCCAAGGGCCATTTAGGCTTTTTCGTAAACTATAGGGTTCCTATCATAAATTTTACACCACTACTTCTCAACTATTTAATCCCACAAGAACAAATCAAGGAATCTAAGACTGTTTCCAAAATTTTTACACCCCAAATTTTTGGTTCTGCGAGGTCAAGTGTAATTTACCCTAGCCCCACCTTACCCCACGCAGCCCTAAAACCCTACTTCCACCCTTTAAAAATCCCCCATTGTTTTCTGCACCCCCATCTTGCCTCTTGCGGTGCCACCTTCACCCCCACCTACAGCGAGTGAGGGAGAGGGAGAGCAAGAGCGGGAGTGAGAGGAAGAAGGAGAGATTGAGTCCCTGCTGCCCTATTGGATTTGGCGTGTGGTTTGTATCTTCATAGATCCACCCTCGGGCACGAGATCGAAACTTGGTGGATAGAGGGAGAGGAGGGCGTTGCTGTAGCTGCTGTGGAACAAGGCTCGAGGTGGAGCACAGCAGACGAGGTGGAGTGAGTTGCTAGGAGTTGCTGTGCGTGAGGTTTGGGTGCGTCTCCTGCGGCTATCAGATGTCTATGACATCTTGCAGACGGCTAAGGGGATCCACAAACATCCACGGCAAGCTTCGGATGTCCGGGCACATGCAGGACCAAAGGTAAGACCTGTCTGAGGCGTCTGTGTCACGTACAGGCTTGGAGATCATGCTCGCATTGGGAGGTGAGCTGTGTAGGGGAGAAGGGTGTTGAGAAAGTACGCACACTCGGCGACCGAGGTGCTTTCGGACGTCTGGAGGTGGTGTCAGATGTCTAGCTGCACACCCAGACGGCCGTAAGCAGTAGTAGACGATGGGAGAGGAAGCAGGAGTGCTAGACGGATTCCTACGTGCGTTTAAGACATCTGGGACTCACCCCAGACGTCTGATATCAATTAGTGCGCACGCCTGCTACAGCCAGGCGGCCGATCCAGGCAATCTAGCCTGCTTGGTCCAGTTTAGGTGAACTAGGAGGAGTGTTTAGGCCGGTTCAGGGCCCAAACAAGGTCGGAATCGCGCAAACAAGGTATCGTTGGAAAGCTTATAGGATTTACTACGTTTTAAAGTTGTTTCCACATTGTTTTGAGCCTGTTTAATGTACTGAAATGTCAGTCAATGAGGTTGATGCCCTGTATGACCGTTAAATTGTTGTAGGCCCCAAATTCGTAGTGCGCGCGGGACTTGCAGAGGCATTGGGATCTGCTGCCTGTGCCCCCATATCACCCGTACCCCTTGGTAGAGTGGTCTTTCTCTACTCTTTTTTGTTGTTTCAGTTAAGTGAATGTCAAAACTAGAGATTTCTATCTAAAACCTAAGATATGGGTTGGGCCTTAAGATAACAATTAATATAGGTTTGGTTGTTGAATATGTGAGACATCATGGAGCTTACTTGTTATGTAATAAACCCTAAGATTTAGAATGATGCTTGTTGTGTTCAATGCTTGGACGCTGTTGCCATAACCTAAATGAGAAAAGATGATTATTCTAACGATTGAGATAAATGCCTTTACTGTTATACTGTGAATTGCCTATTCCCATGTTGGATTTTGAATGTGAGTAGAGGTGCATGTAAATCATTGTGCGTGAAATAAGAATCATGAACGAACTCTATGGGGAATTAGAAGTATAGCTTAAATGTTGTGGCATGAAAACTTTGATTTATGATGGAAGAATCCACTTGCAAGGACATGACTGTTGGTTGGACTTGGGTACAGAAAGTGAGCTGGCCCTCGTGTACGTGGTACTGAGGAGAGCAACTGTCACTTTTGTGTAGGGAGAGAGCTAGCCTCCCCTTGGGTTGGGACCCGAGATAGGAATAGTCTCCCTACACTGACTCCTGTTGGGTCCATTGGGCAAACCGGGATAGTTGGGTGAGGGTACGTAGATCGGTGAGGGGCGTGGCCCCTGTTTTGCTCTGTGTTGTACGTTCGAGCGTACCTACTAGCGGAAAGGACTAACAGTGTGCCAGTACAGGATAGCTACCCGTGCATTTATCGCGCATGTCGTAGTCACCGCTACATCATGACTATGACCTTGGGGTGGTAGACCGGGTGTAGGATTACCACGAGGTACTCTCCCAGCTAGGAGAGTGCCATGTGTGCGCCCTGTATCACGGGAAAATTGCAACAAGATTGTTCCCATAGGAAACATGTGAATCAAGTGATGACATAGACCTTTACTAGAATGCCTAAATACTAAACAATTAGTGATTATGAATAGAATCAGACGTTAACTGTATGAATAGATGAAATTGCATAAATAGTTTACTACTTTTAACAGTTAAATGCTTAGCTATGGTACATGTGTGGAATGTTATATATATATTTGGTTTGTTTCTTGATGGATGACTGGGTCTTGGGATTAGTCAAGGCAAACCGTTCTCGGGTTCCATGAGGAGCCAGGTTCGGGTTGTAATAGACTCAATGTGAGGTACTCGTAGGGGTAAGTTCCGTAGGTGCTCGCGAGGACAGATGATGTTGAGGGACCTAGTACTTGTAGTAATAAGCTCCGTAGGCACTCGTAAGGACGGATGACGACAGGGTATCGTGAGGGATGGTGGGGACCTCATCCGACGGTTGATTTGAGAGGGCACATTTGGGAGGTGAGCTTTGCGATGGAGCATAGATGTGACTCGACAATGTCTGACCATGCCCTGTACTATGATATGGAATGATCTGAATGATCGATGACCTAGTTTCATGGAACTTGGCCAGTGTTGGCTTATCTTATCCGTGAATTATCTGGCATCGGTAGCTCCCAAGAGGCTTGACTCCCTTGACGGAAGTCAGACAACATTCTCCTAGTGCAAGAATGAGTACTCCTGCTTTAGGATCACTTGCATTGCTAGTCTCTCCCTTAATCAAGAAGGGACTACCAAGCGATGATATGAGAGGAGGATGCATCGACATCTCCTTTAGTAGAGAGGAATGATTTTGAGAATTGGATCTTCTGAGGCAAGTGAGCCAAATAATAATAATGATAACTAGAACAAAAGATATGGAATAATTGACCATGAGGGATGGGGTGGTTGGTTCGGTTAGCCTGAGGGCACTGAAACTTGTACACTACCCATTGTTCTTATAATACCCATTGTTGTGTTCCTTACTGAGCCAGCTGGCTCACCTTTACTTTGTGGCCCAATTTTCAGGACTCGAGATCTTGGAGTCATACCACGACTACGAGGAGTTTGGTGCAGGTGCGTTGCGCGTTGGTGAGACACCATTGTTACTAGAAACTTCGATGCGTAGAGGCCTAAACTGCGAAGCTTCTATTCCAGGTACTATTATCAAACCCTCCCACTAATGGGTGATGGGAGGAATAGGTGTAAATACAACCTTCAACAGCTTGTATTTTGTTTCTTTTGCTACTACAAGCCCTGTTTGGTGTAAAATTGCGGCTGGGCCCCGCTCTGTTATTATTGCGTGGTAATAATTAACTACCATGATGTGTATAAACTGTGAACAATGACTCCTGAGGATTTTCTATGGGATGATCGTAGTGTTTTATGGGCTCGCGAAGTTTTGACGAGTACCTTGTGGTTATTACGATTTTTACCGCACTTGTTAATTCTATGTTTCTTGCTATTGAAATTAATGTACATATAATTATGCCATGTGAAACTCATAATTGTTTTTAAGTGGACCAAACTTAAGAACTGATGATTCGACAACGTGCAACCCAAAGGCAAATATGGGGGAGTCACCTAGGGCCGTTATAGCCACCCCTCCTCTTCTTCTTCAGGTGTGGTCTTCTTTCTCCTTGTAAGAAGAGTGCATGCCCCCTCTCCTCTCTTCTTGGATGGCCATGAAGGCTCTTCTATGGCCTCTCGTGGTCGGCCACCTTTTTAGCAGGCATGTAGATGGGTTCCTTGGACCCAAGGTCTAGCCTACACCCTCACACAAAAGTTGATGGCCCTCGTGGCACGTGAGGGATTTCCTTTCTTTAGTGCTTTCTAGTGTAGACATGTTAGTTGACACTTTTGATGTCTTTTGCTTGTGCATATTTATGTATGTGATTGATGCATGCTTGGATTATAGATTTTGGATCTGAATTTTCTTGTGTATATATCTTCATGTTCAAGCAAGTTTCTCCATTATAAATACACACTCACCCTTCTCCCTTAATCCTTAGGATCAACCCCTTAGGTTAGGCCTACACCATATGCACATCCACCCTTAGGCCCCATACACCATTGCATACTCCCACTTAGTCAATTAGGGTTTTGCTTTATTGTTTCATAGTGTAGTTAGATTTAGGTATTGTCATATTTGCTTTCGCTTTTAAAAATCAAAATTGTAAAAAAGTTACAAAAGGCAAAAAGACTAAAAAGAGATTAAGTTAGCGAAATAGATTCATAAACAACCCTCACTTTTCAATACACCTCCTAGAGATGATTGGGACTCAAATAATTAAAAGATAAAAATTAATTGATGCAAGTTTAGTAAAAAAAAAATTATTTAATTATGATTTGATGCAACTATACTACAAAAACAATGACACAACTTTTCTAAGATTATTTTGTGCAAATCTCCAATCAATATAATGTTGGACTCTCTTTTATCTGGTTGGTTTGTTATGTGCTTCAGGTTGAAAAATGTCCTACAAATTTTTGTTTGTATGCATGTAAAAATATATAACATTTTGATATGTTAATTTATATGCATGTTTTATATGCACAAACTGAAATGTTAATTTATATGCATATTCATTTTTGATCCAGAGAAGAAAGTAATCCCTAAGTAAAATAACTAAACCATGATTGGAGTTCTCAGAAACTAGATTTTCCACCAACAGGGAAATTTGGCTAAAGTGCCATAACGACTTACCATTAATCAATAGGCTTTTGCTATCGGTCACTAGGCTAGATTGATTTGCAGCAATTTGTTTTGAAGTGTTTTGACGGGTAGTGTTGGTATCTTATTAATTTAAAGCCTTTTGTCTTGGATTGTTTTGAAGCATTTTAAGTATCATAAATTTATATTCTCCTTGAAGAGTTGACCTAATGTGTTAATTGGTAGGAAGAATCACTTTAAACAGAAATAGCATAATATGGGGAGTTGATGCCATGTTTTGATGTTTACTAAAAATGAAACTCATGAAAATCATAAACTTAAATGTTTATCTTGAACTAATGTTGCTTTATTTCCATCTTTAATTTGCATAATTGAAAAAAGGTGGCGCAATAAACTTGGTATGACATTTTCATTTTTCTCTGTATATATCAATAATATCCCAAATGTAAAAGTAAAGATTTAGCTAAATGCATTAGTGTACAAATTCAATGGCAATTATTACAGTAGACTAGCATATCTCTGAAGTCATAGAATACAAACTACAAAGTACAAGAGTCAATTCAGGTATAATATTGACTTAGCCATATTTAGTGGATGTTAAGATTGTATGGAAAAATGGCCACATACGAACCCGTTGTAGAATCTAATGGGCGATGAACCTGAGTTAATGTAGTATATTGTGCATGACAAGAATTTAGAAACTTGGGACAGTTGTAGGTAGCACAATTCAGTTTTTTTTTTATAAAAAGGAAGGACCACTACTGTTTATCCAGTTTTATTCATTCAATTGAGTGGGAAAAAATTATAAGTTTTCCTGCTACAACCCAGCATGGTAGGCTACATCACTACATATATTCTCCACTCAAATATTAACATCCCTAAAAGTTGGCCTCATTTCTTGCTCTCCACACAGCCCACAGAATTGTCGCCATGTGAATCCGAAGCTTAGTAGATAACATAAAGGAAGACTAGAGACCACTCCATGTGGGTAAGGATGAAGAGCAAAACTTTACCCACACCGCATCCCTTACCACATAAGAAGTAAAACGATGTCTTGTATCATCCTCTTCAAAACCGCAACAGGGGCAAGGAACAGCGACCGTGCCCATCACCCTTCTCCTGAAGGAGCTTGTGATCAACCCCTCATGCCTGGAAAGTCACAAAAAACTTTGAACCTTTAAAGGAATCTTTAACTTCCAAAGGAGGGACAGTTGATGCCTACTGTCATCCCCATCCTGTTCCCATCACATCAACTCGTATGCCTTAGATGGTGCATATATACCTCTCTTCCACTGGAAGATATCTAGGCCCTCTCTAGGCCTAAAAGCTTCCAATGCCATCTTTAACCTGTAAGCTTCCTCACCAACCCACGTGTTGTACCTTCCACCTAAAGGAAGTCTCCAACGCTCCGTATCTTACAATTCAATTTTCGAGTGTCATAAATTTATAATGTATCTTCCTATTTGTAGTGTTGGTCGGATGTGTTATTTCTCATTTTATATATGATTGCATATATGTTGACCATTGCATAAAGTTAAATGCAATTCCTAAGTTGTTGTAAGATGATGAGAGCCTCATCATGAACCCTAACTAGCACAATTTGATCTAAATAAGTGTGCAAAAGCTCCTACAAAATCTAAGAAAAAGCCTAACTCAGAGAATTCTGAATTTAAGAATAAAATAATTCATAAGGGATAAAACTGCAATTTTACCAATACAGTACACAAATGGGGTGTCTAAGAATCTGAACACAGGTCAAATGGACTTAATAAGAAAGAAAGTGGGATAACTTGATCCGAAAAGGGTTATAGCAACTTCTAGGAATTAAATGACATTCTGTAACCCTAAAAACAAACCCGCTTTAATTCACAAGGTTCCAGGAAGAATAAAATCAACTAAGCCCCCTAAAATTCATGGAAAATATTCTCTAGGGTTTAGAACCTTCAATTTAGCTTTTGGAACCTATCTTGACCTAAATTGAGAACCATACCCAATTCTTGACCTAATTTAGGTTTTTGTGCAAATTGATCGATCAAACATGGTCAAACCTAAACTCAAACCTCACCATTAGATTCCTTAGGTCCAAATTAGGTTTATACCAAAATTTGGACCTAAGGGAAAGCCATCTTGACCGACTTTACAAATTGGTCCTCTTGAATTACTTTTCGACCCTTATCTTTCTAAACCCTTGCATTTTGCCCCCAACTTCTCTTTCATTCTTTGCATAACGGTCCCTCTGCCACCCCACGTAGCCGCCCATACCTCCGGCGACCTTGCGCGGAGGATGGCGTCGCGCAGGGTATGGGGGCCGCTCTTAGGAATGAAAGGGGGGTTCCCTGCGTCGTCCTCTTTCGCAGGGACCCTCCCCCTTGCCCTGCAGCTGCCCATGCCTCTCGTGCGAATGCACGAGAGGAATGGGTTTGCTCTTCGGCCATTCTCCGGTGAGCTCCCCACGTCGCCCCCTCCAGATCCTCTCATCGCCAGCACCTTTATGACGAGCGGTAGGGGCAGTCGTTTCCTTCAAGCCTGTTTTGGCGGAAGGAAACCCCTAATCTTCGTCTCCTCCTCCTCCGGTAAAGCGCCCACAGGCTTCGGTGACCTCTCCTCCTCCCCCTTGTCGCTCTGCTGCCATACCTGCAGCAGAGTTCACTCTACCTCGTTCTCCCGCGCCAGGCCTCACTAGCTGGCGCCTTCCAGACCCCCTCCTCGTCGCTGTTACCCCCCTCTGGGCACCTTCGTCTCCGACATCGGCAGGCACGCGCCGACGTCTCCTTCCCCCCTTTTCGTCAGTTAAAGTAGGTGAAACTCTTCCCCTCACTCTCTCTATTATTTCCCCTTCTTAATTTGCTATTTCAACCCACCGACCACCACTGTCCGTCACCACCTTCTCCATCTCCGGCCACCCTCCGGCGAGGCATTTTCGCCACTCCACGCCTCCATCCGCCTCGTCAGCTACCCCTTAAGCATCGTGACACTTCGCTGATACCAAATCCACCCTCCATTCACCATGCCGCACCTCCAGAACACCCCCCGAACACACCCACTCTCAAACACACAGTGTGCCCTAGGCACACGCACTCCGGCCTCCCCACGCCGCACCGACCCCTACACTGTCTTCGCCGTGCTCTGGCGAAGCTCACCAAGTACTCTGACAGGGCCGCGAGGCCGTATTGGTGGTTTTAGGTTTCACCTCGTCGCCGCCATTGACGGGAAGCTTGGAGCTAGCTTGCAAGCAGCTCCAAGCCTCTTCAACTCCAGGTCTGCAGCCCAGGTCGTGCAGAAGGGATTTGTGCATGCACTCAGGACTTCAATTGGGGTTGCAAGCCTCTGCTGCTGCCCCAATTGGGAGAACCATCCTTCCGCAGACGCTTGAGAACGAGGGTGGGACTTTAGTCCCACCTCAGAAGTGTGTGGGCGCGCGCCCACACATAAGAGGAAAAAGTGCTCTACGCTGGTTGCCTCCGATAACACTGGGGTGAGGTCCCTCACCTATTCACCGGGTCTCGTCCGCGGCACTGCCCACGCGGATCTGACCCGCGACCTGATTACCCCTCACTCCTAAGCACTCCTGAGCACTCCTCGCGCACCACACACATGCCGGTGTGCCTAGACTTGGGCACACGACCTGACCCGATTACCCAGCTCTGGGAGAGCGTACACAAGAGAGATTTAGAGAGAAAGAGAGATGCAGGAAAGGGTAGGGGTTGGGTTTTGCTTCGCGTGTGTGCAAGGAACAGGTGAGGAAGAAGAAGAGGAAGAGCGAGCGGCGAGGACTTAGTCGCAGAGCTCCCGCAACAGAAGAAGGTGAAGGAGAAGCCGCAGCAAAGAGAAGAAGAGGAAGAAGCTGAAGAAGAAAAGAACACAACAGAAGAAGAGAAGAAGGAGGCACTGTAGCAACAGCGCCAATAAGGCATCCGACACGAAGAATCAGATGTCCGGATCAAGGAAGAAAAGAGAAAGAAGAAAATCAGAGAAGAAGAGAAGAAAAGAGAAGAAGGAAGAAGAAGAAGGACGGAGATGCTGAAGTAAAGAAGAAGACGCAAAAGAAAAGAAGAAAGAAGAAAGAGGCAGCAGCTGAAGAAAGAAGAAGAGGCAGCCGCAGCAAAGAAAAGAAGAAAGAAGAAGGCAGACTGAAGAAGAGAAGAATCGGTTGAAAGAGAAGAAGAAAAGAGAAGAAGAAGAAGCCAAAAAAAAAAGAGAACTTTTGCTCCCTCTCTCTCTCTCTCTTATTCTTTTTGTAGCAGAGTTGTGAACCTTTATGTTGCTAGAATGACATGTGCTCCTTGAGTTCGACCTCGGGAAACTTTTAATTCCGAGTAATAAATTGTAAACTGGTGACCGTTTTTTGTAATATACTATAACGAATTAATCATTATAACACCGCCAAGAGCAAGAAACGAGTCGCACCAGTTTTTGGCACCGTTGCCGGGGAGCAACGGCCATTCTAGAAGCTATTAATTCATAATTTTTTTTTTACTACTGATTTAATCTCTTCTCTTTGATTGTGCAGCCACAGGAAATCAAGAAGGAAACAAGCAGCCGCACAACAATCACACCAAGGACAGGTGATTTTCTATCCTCTCTTAAGCCCCTAAAATTCTAAAGAGGAAGAAAAAGAAGAAAGCAATTTAGGAATAACCTGTCTTCCATACCTAGTAAATCATAAATGTTGCCTGTTTTCAATTTCAACACATTCTATCTGTACATCCATTAAAGGTATTTAGGGCTAAAACCTTCTTGTTTGAGCCCTAATTGCCCAATCTTGAGACAACTAACTAGACCAATTAGAGCCAACCTAAGACTCAAAGCTAGGGTTTTAGAGACACACTTTCTAATCAAGAATTGAGAATTCCCAAAAGAAGTGTGCCCAAGCCATTGCTTGGAAACATCTATCAAGGGAAACCCTTCGCAATTCGGCTCTTAAAACACTTGAACCTTAAAAGACAAGGCCTAATAAGCTCTCAAAGAAACTAATAGGTGAAGTTGATCCCTTGGATCAACCAACCTTTAACTTAGGTCACTCTTTGCACTCAAACGGTTAAAGTTCAAGTGAAACCCTAAGCACCTTGATCCTAACTAAAAGTGGTAGACTTAAGAGGTCAAGGTCCCCATTCTGGTCTACCTGGAATCTCAGTGAGAAGAGAGGTCGGGTGGGGGAAACCCTGTAACCCGTGGGGGCACTCTACCATGTAGGGGTCTTCACGGGACTCACCCTCTCTGGCTGCCCAGGTAATTCTCAAGTGGACGACCTTCTAATTAAGGGGTCCATCCGTCCCGAACCTCTATAGTCACCCAACATTTTGGGTGTCTCGATTGGGTCCAGCACCTGCTAACCTCATCTAATCCATCGGTGCATGTTTGGTAGGAGGTCCTTGAAACCTCCTCTAGAAATTCACTCTCCCCAAGGCTGAACCTCGATACCCTTGTTTGTGCAACCAACTCTTCACATAGACCTCTCCTCTGATTCTGAACCCAACTCACCTTCTTCTTCCACAATGGCTCTGCCAGTTGAGGAAGAGAACAATCTTGAGCACCAGCTCCAGTGACTCAATGACCTCTTCCAGAACTTCATGAACCCACCGCAGCGTCCCATGATGCGAGATCACTATAATCCCGTTGTGGTGGCAATTGAGCCTCGAGTCAGAATCCCAACTAGAGGACCTGATTTTGAACTAAAGCCCAATATGATTCATGCCATACCTAAATTTCATGGGCTTAATTCTGAAAACCCCTTCCAGCACATCAAACGGCTAAAGCATCTGGCCCAGACTTTCGGGTCAGATGTGCATAATCGGGATATCTTACTCATGAAGATGTTATCTTTCTCCCTTATGGACAAGGCAGCCCATTGGTATCAGACCTAGACCCGTCCGATCAACATTTGGGAGGAACTTCAATCCGAGTTCTTGAAAAAGTTCTTCCCCGTTGGTCGGACCAATGCCTTGCACCATCAGATTACTCACTTTACGCAACAGACGGGAGAACCTCTTCATGTGGCATGGGATCGTTTTCAGGATCTCATGAGGAAGTGCCCCCATCACGGAGTTCCTAAATGGGAACAAGTCCAGTCTTTTTACCAGAGATTCCGTGAGGATATTAGACTATTCATCAATGCAACTTGCGGAGGGAATATCATGGGTCAACATGAGGACACCGTGTGAGAGATTCTCAAGAATATGTGCGAGAACTCCATCAATAATGACTCCATGGGACTATTCGACAGGACGAATACCTGCGCATCGACAAACCTTTGGGGAGCACATGAAACGCAGGGCCTGTCCGCATCATTCGACCTAGAATTAATGTCCAATCTATTGGACAAGGTCTCTATTATTGAGAAGAAGGTGGATGAGTGATGAGAACCTCATCATGAGCCATAACTAGCTCATTTTGACCTAATACAAAAGATAAAAGCTCCTACATAACTCAAGGAAAGGCTTAACTCAGAGAATTCTGAGTTTAAGGAGAAAACAAGTCATAAGGGGTAAAAATGCAATTTTACCAGTATAATCTGCATACAGGGTAATTCAGGGCCCAAACATAGGTCAAAGCAACTTAATAAGAATAAAAGTGGGATGAAATGATCTAGCAAGGGCTACAGCAATTCTAAGAAACTAAATGATAATCTGTAACCCTAAAACAACCCACTTCAATTCACGAGGTTCGAGGTAAAGTAAAAATAGAATAAACCCTCTAAAATTCATAGAAAAATAATCTCTAGGGTTTAGAACCTTCAATTTGGCCTTCAGAACCCATTTTGACCTACATTGAGAACCATGCCCAATTAATAACTTAATTTGGGTTTTCGCATAAATTGACCGGTCAAACAAGGTTTAATATAGAAATGAAATTCACCATCAGATTCCTTAGGTCCTAATTAGTCATGTATAAAAACTTGAGCCTAAGAAGAAACCTCCTTGACCAACTTTACACTTTGGTCCTCATATATTTACTTTTTGGCCCTCAACTTTTGAACCCTCGCATTTTGGCCCCTAACTCTCCTTTGTTCTTTGCGTTCAGGTCCCCCCTGCAAAACCTGCCAGCACCATGCTCCGGCGACCTTGCGCGGAGCATGGCACCGCGCAGGGTGAGGGGGAGAGCCTGGCAAGTAAACCGGGGGTGCCCTGCGTCGTCAGCCGTCGCAGGGACACCCCCCTGGTCGCTGTAACCCACCATACCGGCCGTGCGAACGCACGGACGGTATGGGTTTCCATCTCCGGCGTCCTCCGGCGAGGGAGACACGTCGTCTCCCTCCGCCTTCCTCCCTGATTCGGTCCCTATAAATACCCCCGTCGCTCCACCGTTCTTCCCAGCTCGGATCTGACGGAGAAAACCCCCAACTTTCCTCTCCTCTCACTCCGGCAGACGCCCACCAGCTCCGGCGGTTCCTCCTCCTCCTCTTCGCTCTGCCGCAATACCAGCAGCAGAGACTTCTTCCCCTGCTCTTCCCGCGCCACGCTGCACCCAGCTGGCGCCTCTCCGGCTCTCTGCTCGCCGCCGCCCCTTCCCCTGGGCATCTTCTTCTCCGGCGACAGTCGATACGACTGTCGCCCTGCTACTCCCCCTTCGTCCCTGCAAGTAAGTTAGAACTACTTCCCTTCCTCTCCTCTTTCTTTCCCCGGTTTCAATTTGTTCAATTAAGCCCTCGACCGACCCTGACCATCGTCACCCCCTTCGTCTCCGGCCACCCTCCGGCGAGATGCCCCCATCGCTCCACAGCCTCACACGCCTCGCCGACCCTCACCGAACCTCCGCCTCATCACACTGAGCACCCCCCACCCCTCCACTGCCACTCCACACCTCCGTAACGCTCCCCCAAACAAACCCATTTCTCCGGTTGCAGTCCAACCTAGGGCTGCCGCCAGACACCACCTTGCGGCTTGCCGCACAGCTCCACACCTTCGCCGTGCCACGGCGAAGGTTCCCCAGTAGTTTGATCAGGCCGAGAGGCCATATTCGTGTCCGACAGGTTCTGAGGATCGACCGCCATTAACGCCACATTGAAGCAGCTTCTCCCGCGCTCCAGGCTTGCGGACTCCAGGTCTCCAGCTGCTGCGGATTACGGAGACTCCTGCGAAGGCAGCCAGCCAGCAACCGACGCAAATCGAAGCTGCAGCTGCAGAAGCAAGGCCGCGGTCTTCCAGCAGGCGCACGCGAGGAGAGGCCTCCGTTTAGTCCCACATTGGCACAGGTGAAGAAGAAGGACCGCGGAAGAAGAAGGAAGCTGAGGGATACACTGTAGCAACAAGCGGTTTAAGTCGTCTGATTGGAAAATCAGACGACGTCCTGAAGGGAAAAGAAGAAAGAAGGAGAGACGACGTCCTGACAGGAAAAAGAAAAGAAGAAAGAAGGAGATCTGAAGAACAACAGAAGAAGGCGAGGCAGAGGAGAACACAAAAGAACAAGGGAAGAACTGAAAGAAGAAGAGCACGAGAAGAAGATCTGAAGAAAGGAAAAGAAGAAAGAAAGGAAAAGAAGAAGAACAGGACCGCTCTGCAGAAGCAAAAGGAAGAGTAGGAACAGCTGAAAGAAGAAGAAGAACATCACCACTGCAGATAAAGAAGAAGAAGATAACAGAAGATCTGAGACGAGGAGAAGCAAAGAGAAAAGAAGAAAAGACAACAATTTCTTTCTCTCTCTTTCTTTATTTTTGTAAAAGAAACTTGTACCCCTAGAATACAACTTGCTCCCTGAGTTCGACCTCGGGAACTCTTTTATTTTCCGAGTAAAAAAAATTTTTATATTTGAAATGATGGCAATAACTGGCTATACTACAATGCTATAACAATAAAACCCGGTTATCTCTCGAAGCCAGCGTTTCAATGAGCTGACTCAGCATTTGCAGCGAGCCACCTCTGCGCAGAACTCCTTTGCACAGCCTCCTCCCACACGGGAGACTACACAGAACATTTTCCACCGACCTTCTCCTAGGGTAGACTAGTATCCAACCCCATCTGACTCTCAAATCGGAGGAACCTCCGATCCTTTCTATTCTAGTCGGGGGAATTCTACTCCTGCATTCTCTGACTTTTCTAAGGCTCCTCAGACCTGCGAGGACCTCAACACCTTCCAGAATGACCCATTTTCCAATACCTACAATCCTGGATGGCGAAACCATCCCAACTTTCAGTGGGCAGGGAATTCCCAGAATCCAAGACCACCCTTTTAGCCCCGTCCACAAGCAACTCGTCCTTACCAGCTGCCTCAGCCTTGGCCCAACCCCACTTATCTATCCAGGCCAAACCAAGACCAAATGTCCCTCATCCTCCAGATTTTGGCTGACATTCAGAGAACGAATGCGGCTATTCAAAAGCAACACAAGGACGAAATCACAAAGATTCGAAACCAACTGGCCCAGTTGGGAAATTCTCGCCAACCAGACACGCTTCCTTCTCAGCCTCTACCCAACCCTAATAGCGTGCCGACCCAGCGGCGCGTTATGAACCCAAACCCAGGCCAAGCACACATGGTTTTAGGCCCCTTCTATTCCTTCACCTGATGGGATGGAAGCTTCAACTTCTTATGCGAGTTATCAACAGGAACAAGCCATTCTACCAACCCCCAACCAGAACCAGGCAGGACTTAACTCCGTAACAACCCGCAGTGGTAAGGCGACCCAAGATCCACCTTATCCAGACCACTCCAAGCCTGGTAGTGACCCGAATTCTAGGACAGTTATCCAAGATGTTCCTATCCCCGTCCCAGATCCAAAACTTGGACCTATCCTAGAAGAACCAACCAAGGTTCCTTTTCCCGAGGCCTTGACCAAGGGAAAGAAGACAACCAAATCCGTGGCTCCTGAGGAGGACTTGGTCAAGCTTTTTGAGCAGGTCCAAATAAACATCCCCTTAATGGATGCGATCCGCCATGTACTGGCTTACGCACGATTCTTGAAAAATGTGTGTACACCTCAACGTAAGCCGAGAACCAAGAGTGGGATCTCAATTGTACTGTCAGAGCAAGCCAACTCTGTAATCCTAAGCAGACTCCCACCCAAGGCAAAAGACCCAGGCACTCTGATTTCATGCAAGATCGGTGAAACCCAGTTCGACAGAGCATTGTTAGACTTAGGTGCCTCCATAAACTTGATACCCACATCCTTACTCAACCACCTAGAAGAATCTGAGCTGAAACCGACTAAGGGGACACTACAGTTAGCAGATCGATCTATCAAGTCACCAAAAGGGATTCTTGAGGATGTTATTGTAAGGGTGCGGGATTTTTACTTCCCTGTGGGCTTCATAGTCTTAGAAATGGATGCACCTGAGAACCCAAGGGATACACCAATCATTCTAGGGAAACCTTTTTTGGCCACTGCAAGGGCTAACATAAGTTGTGAGGAGGGCCAAATAGAACTGAAATTTGGGAATCAGACTCTCAAAATTGATATCTTTAAGGCCTAACAAGGGATCAATTGCAGTGTCATTGAACAAATCTGTGATATTAGAGCTCTGTTGATGAACCACAACTTGAGGGAAACATGATCATTCCTCATCAACCACAAGAGAATCTTGAACCGCAATTAGAGGAGGCAGACATTGAGATAGACACCCATAACTCCTATCCTTGTACCTCACACTCACTATAAAGCACCTGCTGCTGCTGATAACCCCATTCTTGAACTCAAACCCCTTCCCGATCATTTGAAATATGTCTTCTTGGGTTCTAATCAGACATTTCCTGTGATTATAAACTCCAGACTCACACTTAATCAGGAATCCCATCTGATTACTGTGCTCCAGCAACATCGCAGAGCCATTGGTTGGATTCTCGATGACTTGACTGGAATAAGTCCCTCTTATTGTACACACCGTATCTATTCTGAAGAGGCCGCACGACCTTCTTGGGAAATGTAGAGACACTTGAATCCCAATCTGCAGTAGGTCATGAAAAAGGAGATCATTAAGTGGTTAGATGCATGGATCATCTACCCGATCTCCGACAGTCGTTGGGTGAGCCCAATCCAAGTTGTGCCTAAAAAGGCAGGGCTCACCACCATTACGACTGAAACCGGAGAGGTCATAGCTACCCGTATAGCCAACTCATGGAGAGTCTGCATAGATTACCGAAGACTCAATTCCTCCACGAAGAAGGATCATTTCCCACTACCATTCATTGATCAGATTTTTGAGAAATTAGCGGGAAATAGATTCTTCTACTTTCTTGACGGTACTCCGGTTATAACCAAGTGGCTATTCATCCTGAGGACCAAGAGAAAACCACATTCACCTGCCCCTTCGGGACGTACGCGTTCCGAAGGATGCCTTTCGGTCTCTGCAATGCACCCGCGACTTTTCAGCGGTGCATGCTTGCCATATTCTCTGATATGGTAGGTGATTTTCTGGAAGTGTTCATGGATGACTTCTCAGTTTTCGGGGCATCATTTGATGATTGGCACCAGCACTTGGTTCAGATACTCAGACGTTGCATCGATGTAAATCTGGTTCTTTCCTGGGAAAAGAGCCACTTTATGGTGCCCGAGGGGATCGTCCTAGGTCATTTAATTTCTGAGAAAGGCATCCAAGTGGATCGAGCCAAGGTTGATCTAATTTCTCGACTTCCTATGCCTAGCTCGATCAGGGACATCCGTTCTTTTCTGGGGCACGTCGATTTTTAATGTCGTTTCATTCTTGATTTCTCGAAAATCGCACGCCCCCTGACTACTCTTCTCTCCAAGGATGTACCCTTTGAAATTTCCAAGGAATGCACTCAAGCTTTTGAGAACCTTTTGACCGAGTCACCCAAGCCCCAATCCTACAGTCCCCTGATTGGTCTCAACCCTTTGAGATCATGTGCGATGCATCTGACTTCACTGTAGGAGCGGGTTTGGGGTAGAAGATTGACGGGAAACTCGTGGTCATCTACTACGCTAGCAAGACAGTTGACGAGGCTCAGCATAACTACACAGTTATGGAGAAAGAGTTGCTAACCGTAGTATTTGCCCTCGAAAAATTTCGATCTTATCTCTTGAGTTCCCATGTCATCATCTACTCGGATCACACTGCTGTGAAGCATCGCCTTGCTAAGAAGGACGCGAAGCCTCGATTAATCTGATGGATCTTGCTGTTGTAAGAATTCGACATAGAGATTCGCGACAAGGCGGGAAGACAGAATGTGGTAGCTGACCACTTGTCTCGCCTTCCTTCTGAAATCATCGACCCTTCTGGACCCATCACGGAGCATTTTCCTGATGAGCACCTGTTGACTATTGGTACTAGGCTTCCACGGTTTGCTGATATAGTAAACTACCTGGCATCTCGTTAGATCCCCTCTGATTGGCCAAAGGCCAAGAAAGATAAGTTGCGCTCTGATGCCAAGTACTACATTTGGGAAGACTCGTACCTTTTCTGCATAGGTGCTGACCAAGTAATCCGGCGATGTGTCCCGGAGGGCGAGGTCAATGACATTCTCTCCTTCTGCCATGACCAAGCATGCGGTGGCCATTTCTCTGGGCACAAAATCCCATAAAAAATCCTCCAGTGTGGCTTTTACTGGCCCACTATCTTCAAGGACGCATACAGTCACTGCAAGGCATGCAGTCATTGCCAAACTTTGGGCAACATGAGCCACTGCGTCATGATGCCTTTGCAGCTGATTCTCGTATGTGAGATCTTCGATATTTGGGGGATTGATTTTATGGGCCCCTTTCCTGTTTCGGACGGCTTCGAGTACATTTTGTTCGCTGTGGACTACGTGTCCAAATGGATCGAAGCCATTCCGACCCGAACTTGTGATCACAAGATCGTTATCAAATTCATTCATCAGAATATCTTCTCACAGTTCGGGATTCCTCGCGCAATCATCTCTGATGGAGGGACCCATTTCACGAATGCTCAGTTCAGGTCATTGATGACCAAATACGGGGTGTCTCACCGAATCTTTACTCCTTACCACCCCCAAACTAATGGTCTAGCTGAGCTATCAAATCGGGAGATCAAGAAAATCCTGCAGGTTACTGTTCGACCTGACAGGAAGGATTGGTCGTCCCGACTTCCGGAAGCTTTATGGGCTTATAGGACCGCCCACAAGACCCAACTAGGCATGTCTCCTTTTAGACTGGTGTACGGGAAGGCGTGTCACCTTCCCGTCGAACTGGAGCACAAAGCCTATTGGGCAGTACGGAGCTGCAACCTAGATCTTTCTAAGGCTGGAACCCACAGAAAGCTTCAAATAAGCGAGATCGATGAATTATACCTTGATGCGTATGAGAACTCGCGAATCTACAAAGAGCGGGTTAAATCCTTCCATGACAAGCACATATCTAGAAAGATCTTCCACCCTGGTCAAAGGGTCCTACTCTTCGATGCCCGACTCAAACTCTTCCCTGGGAAACTGCGATCCAAGTGGGTCGGACCGTATCTTGTCTGACAGGTTTTTGGAAATGGAGCCGTCAAAATCAATCCTCTCAGCCACGATTCCGAACCTTTCATTGTGAACGGTCAGAGACTCAAACCGTTCATTGATGTAACCTCTACAGATTTGGCTGAGTCGTCATTTATCCTCCATTCTCCCTGAGCTTATTGCACCCAGCCGATGATGTAAAACTCAGCGCTTAACGGGAGGCAGCCCGTCATTTTGAAAAACCTGAAACCTTTTTTAACACCTTTTTGCACTTTAGGTTCATCCTTTAGGACGGCCGACTCCACCTCGGGTGCTCGCATCTGAGATTAGAAATCGTCTGCAACAGTCACCCCGACCCATCTACTCACCAAAATATCTGTCCTAATGCATGAACCAAGCTAAATAAAAAACCATCCTAATTTACAATGAGGACATTGCAAATCTTAGGCATAGGGGGGTATGAAAGTGCAAAATGAATAAAAACTCATATGACAAGGTTTCAACATAAAAATTTGTAAAATAAAAAAAAGGAGGGGGGGGGGGGAAGGAGGGAAGAATTATTGTGGAGGAGGAGAAAAAGAGCTTAATGATAAAAGGAACACAAAAATGAAAAAGAAAAGGGATAGTCATTAGTAAGAAATTAAGGAATTAACCTAAGTTCTAGACCACATTCAGGAAAAGAAAATGGAAAGTGCACAACAAGATTAGTAAGAACGCAATCCTTAGGCATTCTTGGATAGACTCTTAGTACCCATTAAGATCTAGATATTCCTCAAGAGGTTGAGGAAAATGAAAAGCTTAAGTATTAGGCCCAAGGCTCAGGTAGTATTTGGCCTTATTAACTGATTTTTGGTTTACGTGACTTAGTAACCTAAGCACCCAAATTCACACACAGTCTGGTTTAGTGGGCATAAATATCAAAATCACGCAGAAGCATTTCAAATATTCTGAAAATGTCACCTAGAGTAGGAGCGGCCGATCAACACAAGTTGATTTGGACAAGTTCCTAGTGCGGAGAGGTGGGAAATTCCCCTTGAAGATGCATAACAAAATATCATCTTCTCGGTGCTTGTCTCTTAGGATATTTACATATCCTACTAGGGGCATGTAAGCACTGTACTGGTTTAGATTCCATGGATGGCATTATCACGAAGTGTCAATTGCCAGGGTCTGAATTCGACCACGGAACACTATGGATGGGATTATCTCGAAATCTCGAAAGCCAAAGTTTTGGAGGTTACCATGGACGGTGCTATCTCGAAGCATCGAATGCCAGGGACCCTTGAGGATTGATGATGGGGACAAGGAATCCGATACAGATCATGTTGAGAAGCCAATCCTAAGCTAGAATTAAAAAGAAAAAGAGAGAGAAAACTCTCCAAACAAATAAATCTTCTATCTCTCTCTCTTACAAAACTCACTGCGAGATGAACCAAGGATAAAAATATCTCAAGCACGGATGCTTTAACCACGAAGTCCAATAAACCTTAGGTTAGTTCTTGTAGGCCTTAAAAACCTTTGCTAAAGATTGAGGCTAAAGCTGGACAGATCTGGATCTTGGTTGGTACTAGAGTACCTTTTAGGCCTATAATTGGCATTCTGACCTAATCAAGGATATAAGAGGAAAATCACTTATCTAAACTTGATAAGAAATTCATGGTCTAGAACAAGGGTTAAAACCTTAAAATTTTGCTAAGAGACTAGCAAAAGCTAGGCATGGGGGTATGATGAGAGCCTCATCATGAACCTTAACTAGCATAATTTGATCTAAATAAGTGTGCAAAAGCTCCTACAAAACCTAAGGAAAAGCCTAACTCAGAGAATTCTGAATTTAAGAATAAAATAATTCATAAGGGTTAAAACTGTAATTTTACCAATGCAGTGTACAAACAGGGTGTCTAAGGGTCTAAACACAGGTCAAATGGGCTTAATAAGAAAGAAAATCGGATAACCTGATCCGAAAAAGGTTATAGTAACTTCTAGGAATTAAATGACATTCTGTAACCCTAAAAATAAATCTGCTTTAATTCACAAGGTTCTAGGCAGAATAAAAATCAAATAAATCCCCTAAAATTCATGAAAAAATATATCCTAGGGTTTAGAACCTTCAATTTATCCTTTGGAACCTATCTTGACCTAAATTGAGAACCATATCCAATTCTTGACCTAATTTGGGTTTTTATGCAAATTGACTGATCAAACGTGGTCAAATCTAAAATCAAACCTCACCATTAGATTCCTTAGGTCCAAATTAGGTTTATACCAAAATTTGGACCTAAGGGAAGGCCATCTTGACCGACTTTACAAATTGATCCTCTTGAATTACTTTTCGACCCTTATCTTTCTAAACCCTTGCATTTTGCCCCTCAGCTTCTCTTTCATTCTTTGCAGAACGGTCCCTCTGCCACCCCACGCAGCCGCCCATACCTCCGGCGACCTTGCGTGGAGGATGGTGCTGCGCAGGGTATGGGGGCCACTCTCAGGAATGAAAGGGGGTTCCCTGCGTCGTCCTCTTTCGCAGGGACCCTCCCGCTTGCCCTGCAGCTGCCCATGCCTCTCGTGCAAATGCACGAGAGGAATGGGTCTGCTCTTCGGCCATTCTCCGGTGAGCTCCCCACATCGCCCCCTTCAGACCCTCTCATCGCCAGCACCTTTATAATGAGCAGTAGGGGCAGCCGTTTCCTTCAAGCCTATTTTGGCTGAAGGAAACCCCTAATCTTCGTCTCCTCCTTCGGTCAAGCGCCCACAGGCTCCGGTGACCTTTCCTCCTCCCCCTCGTCGCTCTGCTGCCATACCTGCAGCAGAGTTCACTCTGCCTCGTTCTCCCGCGCCAGGCCTCACCAGCTGGTGCCTTCCAGACCCCCTCCTCGTCGTCGTTACCCCCCTCTGGGCACCTTCGTCTTCGGCGTCGGCAAGCACGCGCCGACGTCTCCTTCCCCCCTTTTCGTCAGTTAAAGTAGGTGAAACTCTTCCCCTCACTCTCTCTGTTATTTCCCCTTCTTAATTTGTTATTTCAACCCACCGACCACCACTGTCCATCACCACCTTCTCCATCTCCGGCCACCCTCCGGCAAGGTGTTTTCGCCACTCCACGCCTCAATCCGCTTCGCCAGCTACCCTTTAAGCATCGTGACACCTCGCTGACACCAAATCCACCCTCCATTCACCACGCCGCACCTCCAGAACACCCCCCGAACCCACCCACTCTCAAACACACAGTGTGCCCTAGGCACACGCACTCCGGCCTCCCCACGCCGCTCGACCCCCGCACTGTCTTCGTCGTGCTCTTGCGAAGCTCACTAAGTACTCTGACAGGGCCACGAGGCCGTATTGGTGGTTTCAGGTTTTGCCTCCTCGCCGCCATTGACGGGAAGCTTGGAGCTAGCTTGCAAGCAGCTCCAAGCCTCTTCAGCTCCAGGTCTGCAGCCCAAGTCGTGCGGAAGGGATCTGCGCACGCACTCAGGACTTCAATTGGAGTTGCAGGCCTCTACCGCTACCCTAATTGGAAGAGCCATCCTTCCGCAGATGCCCAAGAACGAGGGTGGGACTTTAGTCCCACCTCGGAAGTGTGTGGGCACGCGTCCACACATAAGAGGAAAAAGTGCTCTACGCTGGTTGCCTCCGATAACACTGGGGTGAGGTCCCTCACCTATTCACCGGTCTTATCTGCGGCACTGCCCATGCGGATCTGACCCGCGAACCGATTACCCCTCACTCCTGAGCACTCCTCGCGCACCACACACACGCCAGTGCGCTTGGACCCGGGCACGCGACCTGACCCGATTACCCAGCTTTGGAAGAGCGTACACAAGAGAGATTCAGAGAGAAAGAGAGACGCGGGAAAGGGTAGGGGTAGGGTTTTGCTTCGCGTGTGTGCAGGGAACAGGTGAGGAAGAAGAAGAGGAAGAGCAGGCGGCGAGGACTTAGTCGCAGAGCTCCCGCAGCAGAAGAAGAAGGTGAAGGAGAAGCCGCAGTGTTGCGACCCGGTTCCCGAGTCCCTACGAGACACGAGAACCGGACCGACTCGACTAATCCCAAGACCCAGTCGTCCAACGAGGAAGTAACCAAAAGACAGTAAAATAAACCACATTCAGCATGAATATAACTAACAGTAAGAAAGTACAGCAGTAAGGAAAGAAACTACTACAGTAGGTACCACCACAACAGTAAAGCAACATTTATCATATAACAAAAACTGCAGGTAAAGAAGGTACAGCGGAAACAAAACTACTCACTAGAACAGAAACAAAAGAAGGTACAAAGCTGTGGCAACTCTACTGGACCCTACTCGGCCCAGCGTCCTCTGCAGCCGCCGACCCTGGCTGCTCAACACCTGGTCCTGAAAAAGGTAACGAGTGTAACACGTCAGCAAACGCTGAGTAGAGTGGCAAACTAACTAACGGCAACAGTAGAGTGTACAGTAGCTGTTATGTTCTATTACTTCCTTTATTTACATCTTTCAATTTTTCTCACTATTTCATTTACTTCTCAGATCCTTTACTTGATCTCGAATGTCCTCGTGGGACGATCTTGATTGCAGTCTTTTCCAACAGTAGAAGTAGCACGTGGTGCTCTCCTGGCCGGGAGAGTCCCCCGTGGTGATCCTACCCTCAGTCAACCACCCCAAGGTCACTGACAGACGTAACGGTGACTACGGCACGCGCGATAAACGCACAGGTAGCTAGCCCGTACTGGCACGCGGTCAGTCGTTTCCGTTAACGGGTGCGCCCAAAGCACAGCATGGAACCAGGGCAGAGCCCTCTCAGTAACAGGGGTCCAACCCCTCCACAGTAACCAAACCGGGGCCTTGCCCCTCCACAGTCCGCGCACCCTCGCCTGACTACCCTGGTTTGCCCTAGTGGGCCTAACAAGTCGGTGAAGGAGGCTAGCAGAACCCCGGGGCCCGTGGGGTAGCTAGTACTCTCCTAACACTACTAGCTCTCCTCGGTACTACGTACACGAGGGCCAACAAGTCGGTACAGAGCGGCCAATCCTAACCCCGGGTCCCTGGGGCGGCTGGCCCCACTCTGCACTGAAACAGGTACAGGTACTTCCCTTGGTACTGCGTACCCAAGAGACAGTACAAACTACATCTCAGTTCCATTCCTTTTCTTTCCAGGAGTTCCACTCCTATTTCCCCGTAGGGTTCCAGCTCTTTATCTCAGAACATCATATGTTTCACTTTCCAGATTCTCGTTCTCACATTCCATGATCTCAACATGATTCTTTATGCATAACATGCAGCTGTTAATTAAATTTACAGGCAGCTTTATATATTCCTTTCCATTTTTCCAAGACTGCAGTAATGTACATTCCACTAGTTTTTCCATCCTAGGATTCATGCCATATCCTAGGATCTATCATACAATCTAGTTTTCCGGCCCTAGGATTCATGCAACACCTAGGAGCTATCATTCCATATATTTCTCATTCCTAGGATTCATGCAATGCCCTAGGTTCTAGTTATGGTTCCATACTTTAACAGATTTTATTAATACTTAAAACCACTCTACCAGGTACAACGGGAGTAATGGGGGCGTGGTCGGGAATCCCGCGCGCCTCCGCGACTCTCAAGACGGCAACCGAACGAGGTCCTATCACAAGGATCAAACACCAGGAGTGTCTCAAAACAGTGTATAGCTACTGTAGGCGGGTAGAGGAATAAATTCTGAAACGAACGCAACTCGAATCGCGGAAAACGGAGCCCAAACGGGCCCTAAACGGGTCGAGAAAGACAATACTGTGCAAAATCAAACATCCGGAACTCCTTCCAGACGTCTTAAACGGTGGATCAGAGAATTACCTGTTCGGCTTGGTTCCCCGGACGTCCAGAAGTCTGTGGGGACGTCTCTCCTAGATCCCAGACGTCCGATGGTCTCTCTGGACGTCTGGAGGTCACTCCCGCCGTCTGGTACAACTTCCAGACGTCTGATTCGCAAAGGATGACGAATCCGAACACCTGCGCACAGCCAACCCTCCTCCCTCAGTACGGTCAGTCGACAAAAAGAAGGAGAAAGCGGAACTCACCTTTCAGACGTCTGTATGATCTCACAGACGTCGACCTTGTCGTCTGGATATCAGTCCAGACGTCTGATTCTGGAGATTTTTCCAGAATCAGAACCTCGCTCGGCCTCCGCTCGCGACGCCGCCCGCGTCGCACCTCGCGCGTCCGCTGCTCCGCCCGCAGCAGGTCCCTCTCCGCGACGCTCTGCGCCCCCTGCGCCCTCCGCCGGCCGACCAAGCCGCTCCCGGCGAGCTCGCCCTCACGGCAGAGCCCCGCCCTCGCACGCCGCAGCTCCTCCGCGCCTACTGCGGCCGCCGCTGCCGCTGCGCCCTCGCGTCCGCTCGCTCTCGCGCACAGGCAGGAGAGAAGGAGGAAGATGGTGGAGACGGGAGGGGAGGCGCGCCCCCTCCCCCTTTTAACGCCGCGCGGAGAGGAGGGAGAGACGGTCGCAGTCGCCTGCAGCCGCAGAGAAGATGCGGGATCGCAGGTCTGCGCGCACAGGCGCGCAGACGAATATCCCGTGCGAGCATAACTGTTCGCCAGACGTCTGTAAACTATCCCGGACGTCTGGTCAGACGTCCGGATGTGATCCCAGACGTCTTTACAGACGTCTGGGCCACCTCCCAGACGTCTTAAAAGACGTCTGGGGCACGCGCTCGTTACACGCAGCAAAGAGAAGAAGAGGAAGAAGCTGAAGAAGAAAAGAACACAACAGAAGAAGACAAGAAGGCAGCACTGTAGCAACTACGCTGATAAGGCGTCCGACACGAAGAATCAGACGTCCAAATCAAGGAAGAAAAGAGAAAGAAGAAAATCAGAGCAGAAGAGAAGAAAAGAGAAGAAGGAAGAAGAAGGACGGAGTTGCTGAAGTAAAGAAGAAGATGCAGAAGAAAAGAAGAAAGAAGAAAGAGGCAGCAGCTGAAGAAAGAAAGAAGGGGTAGCCGCAGTAAAGAAAAGAAGAAGAAAGAAGAAGGCAGATTGAAGAAGAGAAGAACCGGCTGAAAGAGAAGACGAAAAGAGAAGAAGAGAGAAGAGGAAGAAGTAAAAAAAAAAGAGAACTTTTGCTCCTTCTCTCTCTTATTCTTTTTGTAACAGAGTTGTAAACCTTTATGTTGCTAGAATGACGTATGCTCCCTTAGTTCGACCTCGGGAAACTTTTAATTACGACTAATAAATTGTAAACTGGTGACCGTTTTTTGTAATATACTATAACGAATTAATCATTATAACACCGTCAAGAGCAAGAAATGCGTCACACCATAAGGTTTCGAATTTTCTTTTATAACTAATTATGCAAATTAGGTAAACCCATTTTATATCTATTTGTCGAGGCAAAGGAATTTTCTCCTTGGGCTTGCCCACCTTTTGGCCCTAACTTCTTAGGTGGAGGGGGTTTTGTGTAAGAAAATCAAGTTGGTGGATTTTTTTGGAGCTTAAGGAAAGGAGTGGAGGGGTTCCTTCATAATTTTGCATCCCAATTAGTGAGTTGGCTTACATGGGAAGCCAATTCCCTGCTCGACGTGAGGGTGATGGAGAGAGCGCACCACCCCTCCGATGCTCTCACTCTCCCTGCTGTTGTTGGAAAATTTTTTACTTTTTTACAAATAATAATAATAATGATAATAGTAATAATACGTCGTCACATAAAAAATTTTTCCATCAATAAATCAATTAATATTAGACTTCTACAAATTAACGAAATCAAATCACACCTCCAATCAAAAAATAATCAAATATTATATAAAAAATTCAGTCAATTCAAAAATTCTATCAGCTCACAATGAGCTACGAAAATATAATGTCACCTCGTGGGATCGCAGTAAGAACACGCGGTCGTGGATGTGGTGCGGTGACGAGAACATCAGAGAGTCACGGTCGCGATCAACGCGGTGGAGTAGACGGGGCGTGCTGTCACCACCGTTCCCCACGGAAAAACATGGTGCGGGCGTTCGCAGTCAAGGTGGCATGGTGAGGAGCTCGCTGTCACGGAGAGTTGGTCCACGCATTGTCACCACGTGAGCCGGAGGGAGTGGAGGTGCACGGTTGAGGCTGTCGAGGGTGCCGTCGCGGTAGCACGATGGACGATCGTGAGTAGTAAAGCAGTAGGCGCGGTGGTTGTCGTTGTGGTCGTGGTGGCGAGGAGGAATGCAGTGGTGGGTGTTGTGGTCGAGGAGGATGGTCGCGGCAGAGGAGGGCTCTGTTCTGGAAGCCGACCGTCGAAGGTGGAGCACGCGGTGGTCCGGTTTGGCGTGGGTCTTCCACCCAAGGGAGAGAGCCCTGCTACGGACGTCGCGCTCTGTCGAGGGCGGAGCGCGAGCGGAGGAGGAGGCGGGCGCGGTCGTGGTGGCTGCTGTGGTCACGGTGGCGAGGAGAGAACGGAGGGTGGTGGTCGCAGAGATCGAAGGTGGGTCGTCGAAGGCGTTGGGTCCCCGTTGGCGCGGTCGAGGGAGGAGGCTGAGGCGCGGTGAGGTCGCAGTCTGGCGTAGGTGCTGCTGTGGCGTAGACCTTCTACACAAGGGAGAGAGGTTAAGGAGCTCCGCGATGAGGGGCGGAGGAGGTGCTCTGTTCTGCTAGAGGAAGAGGACGAAGGGGGTCGGGCCTCCCCTCTTGCCACGAGCGTGAGGCTCTTTTTTATCGTGAGAGCCGAAATCCAAAAAAATGGCAGGAAGGGCAATTTGGAACGAGGCTTCAACGAAATTGGAGGAGAGAATTGGTGGTCAATCATTTTCAATTCCAGCAATATTCAACCCTGTTTCCAAATAAGAGAGAGAGACTATTGAGCAAGAAGGAAATTTTCCAGTGAAATTTCTTGCCAAAAATCTTTTGTTGCAAAAAATGATTAGTTGATATTTCATGTTTGATACTCAATAAATTCCTACAAACATATGCAAATAATGTATCAATATATGATTACGTATTAAAATCATATGCATACAAAGTATAGTAAATAAGAGCTTTAACTAATTTTTTAATATAAAGTAATGTTCGAAGTCTACTTCAATTTCCAAATTGAATAATCTGAGGAGCAATTATAGTCTATTAAAGTAGACTTATCAAATACTCTTATAGTTAAGTTTTACTAGTTCCGAGGAAAATCATACGGAGAAGAACCAGATCTCTAGACTAGAATTTGCTGTCATGATCCCTTATCGTGCCACACCTCTAGATACTAGTTTGAAATACCATCCCTAGGCCTTAAGGTACTCAAGTAACGGCAAAGACACAGACCTGATCGACTTCAGCCTTAAGTTTTCAATAAAGGTTTTGGAGGCCCAAAGCCTACCTAAGGGTTTGTTAACCCCAAATATTAAAGCACTCGTGCATTCGTGCAAAAGGTCCGAGTTCAACTTGCCAACGCATTTTTCAAAACAGAGATGGAGATATTTTTGAGATTTTTCTCTTTTTGTAATTTTTGTGAATCTTCTAAATCTAATCTTGGATTAGCTCTCAAAATAGTTCATGTCAGATCCTCGTTCCCATCATCGATCCTCGAAAGGTCCCTGCCATTTGATCCTTTGGGACAGCACTGCCCATGGAAACCCCTAGAACCTTGGTAATCGATACTTTGTGATAGTGCCGCCTATGACACTTTTTAACAAATCTACGCATTGGCAATCGACATTTCGAGATAATGCCGGACATGGCACCTAAACAACATAATGCGCTTACATGCCCTTAGTAGGATATTTAAATATCCTAAGAGACATGCGCTGAAGAGATGACAAGTTATAACGCATCCTCAAGGGGAGTATTTACTCCTCTCATGCAACAGGGGCTTTTCTAATCAACTTGTGTTTTTGAACTTCTCCTAAGTCAGATTTTCGAGAAAACTATTTTTCAGACGGAGGAACTTTTGAAATTATTCTTCATTAAGCATACTAAACTAGACCAATATGAAAGATGTGGATGCTTAAGTTACCAAGACTCGCAAACCAAAGGGCAGACAAAGAGGCTAGATAATCTCTAAGCTTTAGACTTAATACTTCAGCTTCTCAACTTCCTCAACCACTTGAAGAATAATCCATAACTTAACAAATACTCGAATTTTTGAGCCAAGCAGGCCTAAAGTCAGTATATCCCACTTATCACCTAAAGTTTAGCACTTCAGGTTATAATTTATCATTCGTTCCAACCTAGAACTTAAGTAGACTCTTCCAAAATTAAATGCTAAGACTAACACAATTTTGCTCATTTTCTCTCTTTTCTCTCTCTCTTTGTTTTTTTTTTAATGGAACTACCCATGAACTCCACAAGTATGCAATTCATATCCCCAAGTATTACCATTACCCCCCATCCCTAAAATGTGTAATGTCCTCATTGCATGCAAAAGGGTAGATACTACCTATAGAAGAGTTAGGCTTCCTCCCAATGAGATAGACAGGCAATTCTTGCAAATTGGGGTCTAGAAAAGAAGAAGAGAGAGAACCAAAAAAGATACGTAACAACGTGGGCCTTGTGAATAGGTAACCCAAGATGTTGGCAAGCTGGTGATGGAGAGTGATGCCAAATGATCGCTAGACACAAGTGAAAACAATATATTCTTAGGCCTCCATTGGAGATCTTCCATAATTGATGGCAAAAATACGCATTTTGTAAAAGCGGATTTTTATGTCGTTGAGATGCGTAAATCACAATCAACTCTTAAATTTGTAAACTTAGATAGTGGTGGTATCTAGGGTTGTCCAAGAAGGCCAATTGTTAGTCCAATAAATGATTCTCTCTTTCGCTATCTCAAATTAACACTTTTCTTTTTTTATATTTTGATTTTGCAAATTTTTACGTTTTGAAATAAGCGGGACACGAATGCGGAGATGACTATGCTAAAAAAGACTATGCCTATCAACTAGAATTTAAGTGACAAGATAAACTCTTCTCTAAGCTCACCCCAGGTGCATGGAGACCTAGGATAATTAGAGAGAGAGTGGTGCACTACAACTACTAGAAAAGGGAAACACATTAAATCGAAAATAGGAAATTGAAAGGCAACTAATTTCTTGTATTACTTATTAAGTAGAAGGCAGGTAGTGGAATGTTTCTTACAAGAAAAATAGGAAATACACTAGCTAATACAAAGATAGATAAAGAAGAAGAAAAGCCCTTCAAGTAGCGAGAAGCTTTCACTCCAAGTGCGGTGGCTCCCGCACTATGAAGAAAACTCCTGTGCTCCTAGTATCCTCCTCTATTCCTCCTCTAAGGGTGGATGTCCACCACCTTTTTGCTCTTGCCTGGTCGTCCTCCTTGAAGTAGGCTTGCTCCTTGGTGTGGCACAAGGAAGAAGAGAGAAGAAGGCACTAAGGAGGCGGGTATGTTGCCTCCTTAATCTTCTTTTCTTCTCCTCCTTCCTTGGTCGAATTGTATAGATATAGGTATGGAATTTTTTTGGTAACTAGGGATAGGGTTTTAGTGGTGGTTAGATGGGGAATTAATAGGAGGGGTAAAAGGGGGTTGGCGTGCCCTTTTGATGGAGGGCTAGGATTGGATTTGGTGGTGCTTATGGGTAATTAATGAACTTGCAACCATCGTCAAACAATCACAATAAAGCACTATTGACAGGTTTTTGTCCTCGGCAACGATGCCAAAAATATGTTCGTAACGATGTCAACAATCATAAGAAAGCACTATTAGCGCCAAAAATATGATCAATGACTTTTGATTTGCAATAAAAATATTTTTTAATGTGTCATTGTGATAGTATATGTGTCACAAATGCAAACTGATATCACGTCAGTTTTATTTATTTACAATTTTTATTGGTTTGTTTTTAGGTCGTTTACTGGGAGGTAGTTATTGATATACATCACTCTCTAAGTCCAAAAATATTATTTTATTCCAAAAATGTTAATTTTATTTACAAAATGAATGAATGAATCAAATAATGAATGAATGGGTTAATTATTTACAAAAGAATCAGTTAATATGCATCACAATGCCTGAAATATACGTATAATAAACAAGCACCAAAAACTAACTACTACTACAATATGTTAGTTATATACAAGTAATACAAGGAATAACTAAGTATAGGTACAAAAATATCTAATAATAACATACTAACATCTATAGTAACATATATTACATATATAGTAACATAAATAAATGTTGCTAAAGCCTTAGTAAAATATCTACATAGCATAAGGCAAAATAGCTATCTATACTGATATATATACATTGATGGATACAATTATCACTAAAGCTCTAGTTATTTATATACATAATAGCTCAAACAAGTACCTATTCTGCTTATACTACTATATACGTATATATATTACAGTATATGTATACATACTTATAATTACTTATTTACATTACATATACATATATTTTATATACTTGTCCTATACATACTCATGCAGTACAACACACTCACACAAGCAATCACGCTTGACACTTAGCCATTTTTTAGGGTTCGCATTACTCCTCTCTCTTCTCCAACACTTGATTGCTTTAGGGCCTTCCTCTCTCCACACAACACTTAGTTTTTTAGGGCTCTCTCTCTCTCTCTCAACAAAACAAAAGCCATTTATACCATGGTTGGCGGTCTGCCACTACCAATGTGGCACCATTTGTAGTGCCCATCAGGCGTTGCAGCTGCGCAAGATTGCATAGCTGAAAGCTTGATTTTGGCCCTCGATTTAAGGGTCATAAATTCTTTTAAATTAAAAATAAATTATAGGGTTACAAAGCTCTTGTATAGGACTACCTAATTGTACAATTATTTTACATAAATAAGTTATTTAATTATATAATAAAATTAGCTAAAGTTGATTATTTTTATATGTTAATTTAGAAGTTAATTACTTAATTAAAGTATAAATTAGTTAATTAATCGTACAATTGACTTATACAGTGTTTATATACATAATAAATTATTTATTACACATTTTTATTGTATTTTAGGAACTTCATTTTAATTTATGTGCAATTAAATACGTGTTTAAGTTAGTTTTACATATAAATAATTTATAAATACTATAATACAATATAAATAGGTTAAAAATAGTTAATATAATATTATACAAGTATACATTATAAATTATCTCAGTATTAACTCAAATTACTAATTTAATTTATTTTAAGTTAATAATTTACTTAGTTAACTTAATAACTTGATTATTTACTATAATTACTTAATTAAATTAACTTACACAGTACATAATACATATATAAATACATATGTATAGTATTAAGTATAATTATGTACATCTAAATATGTTTATATAATTACTTAGTTTAGTATACGTTTAAGTTAATGTAAACTAATAGATAAGTATTTAATAAGGTTATAAATACCATAAGTTATTCTAAATACTTAATTTAATATGTAGAATACATATATAAGTTATTTATAGATATTTTATTCATATTATACATTATATACATACATCTTAGAATTAAATTACATATACAAGTATATATATAGTGTATAGGATATTTTTTAGGTTTCTTTTATTTTTATAGTTTTTATGGATTTAGGGGAGTTAGGGGAAGAGAGAGAAAGAATGAGATGAGAAGTAGAAATTTCATTTTGTGATTTTTGAGTTTTGATTTTTTATTAAATTCCAAGGTAGACTGAACTGTTGGTTGGTATATTCTACCAAATCAGGGATTTAAATTACCTTGAATCTTAACATACATCTAAGAAAATACCTGATCTTACTACAGATTTATCTTATTTTTTTGAAATTTTTTTAATGATTTTTATTTATTTACAAAGTTTACACATTCTAGACCTAAATGAGTTTCATTTAAAGAACCTAAGACCTCAAAAAGTGTTCTAAGGGCTAGGATATCATACAAAAGGATTAAACATGTTTAGCACATACTAAGAAAGATGTTGAAACATTTAAGTCTGATTTTTTCAATCAATTTCGTTCAAATTTGCATATGTGGCAGTTAAACTATCCAAGGATAGTTGACAAAGAATTTAAACCCAGATTACATGCCATTCTAATTGGATTTCAATTAATTTAAAGTAAATGAATGCTTGAAAATATGTTCTACAAATGTACATGAGGTCAGCTTCTTAATAATCTCCAAAATCCATCCAGAATACATTAACAGTGGCTGCGACTACTCATGGCAACAGTTGAAGTGCTGCTGTTGCAATGGATTAGCAGCTCAAATGCTGCTACTTCAAATCCAGATGTTGTCTTCAATAATCAGACATCTTAAAAGCATGCTGCAGTTACTACTACAACCCTTAATGTTGCTGTTCTTGCTGTTCCATGCAAGCAAGTTAGAATGTGGGGATCCCAGATCAAAATAGCAACTGTTAGCTGCTACAGAAATCATCAGATCAGTAAATAAAATCCATGGGAATCCACTTGAAAACATCCCCAAATCTCTATTGAAATCTTTCACATGTCAATCACTCTTTTAACAACCAATTAAAACTGAATTTGGATTTGAAAACCCTGTCACCGAAGTGGGTTGTTGATCTTGAATTGCTAAGGTGATATGATCACCTATACCTCCTGCACACCATTAATTGGCATTCAAGAAGGTTGGGTGATTCTTAAAAAGCAATTGAATCATTACTAGAGCCTCAAATCAGTGCAACTGATTCTCCTTGACTCTAGCTATCATTAAAGAGCAACATCTCAGAATCTAAGATATAAATTGGGCATGAACATTATCCTCATTAACAAATCTCATTAAAACAATCCATGCCCATCACCATTAGTCCAATCAAACACCTATTTGCTTAATTTGATCATTTAAAATTTGATTAAAACATAATTGCATCAGAAAAATCCTCATTCAATTGCAAAACTTAAATCAGATTCAAATGACCAATTAAGCACAAATCAGAGCGCAGTGAGGGTGGTTGTGACTTAATGATATCGATGAAATCACCCTCAAGTGATTTTTAGTGTGATTTAGATCTAGAAGCCATAAAACTTTAGATCTAAATAAGCTAATCATGGATGGAGTGATCAGGTGACTGAAACCATATATAAAACAGTGAACGTGGATCATGAGGTGACGGGGAAGATATATGAACATGTGGATGGCAATGGATTCGTCTTCTCTGATCTGAATTGGTTAGAGGAGGTGAGGAATTATCCTAATCTACTCCTAAACTAAACACAATATCCATGAATCAAGGTATCTAATCTACTCCTAAGTTAATCTAAACTACACTAATTAATACTAAAACTAATCTAGAAAGCAGGAAATCCCAATCTAATTAGACGAATGGGACCTGTGGATCCAAAGCCGGCTGCTAAGGAGGAAAAAGGGCGGGAGGTCTCTAGCAAGTGAAGAGCCCACAAGAGAAGCTCCAGGGTCATCTCCTGGTGTTACGAGATCCAGCTTGACGAGAAGAAATTGAAGGTGAAGAGCCATTCCCTTGTCGTAGGCGTGGCGAGTGAAGGGGTTAAGAGTTGCTGGAGAGGGAGGAAGGGATCACCTCAAGAAACTAGGAGGGGAGGTCGATGGCGCACGCGAGCTCGGTGAAGGTGCTTAAGGAGTTGAAGCAGTGGATCAGAGCATCGCAGTGGTGGAATTAGGCTAGTAGGGTTTGGACGGTGAGATGGAAGCTAAGAGGGGTGCACAAGCATTCAAATCAAAATACCGCTGTTGGATTAGATCTGGGGAGGATGGTGATCCTACACGCGAAAGCACACGAAGATTGGATTTGGTTTGGCCGTAGATCATGGATGCATGAGATGAACGATCGAGATGGGTTGAGTTCTTGCGGTGCTATAGTAACCTCACGGCTGCAGTTGTGTTGGTGAAATTGCAAGGAAGGCCAAATGAGCGAAGGGATAGAAAGTTACAAAGAAACCCATAAGTGGCTAGAATTGTTGCAACGTAGCCCTCAGATCTTACAAGTAGGTCCTTGGCAGCTTACAAACAGGTCCTTGGATGGTTTTGTGTGAGGAAAATGTTATGACTTGAGGACCTAGATGTAAAATTTTTAATGCAAGGTCCTAATGATATCCAAATGCTATGAGATTTTTATTGAAACCCAATTGAACATTTAAGAAGTTGATTTTACTTTCAATTTGAACTTTTGAACCCAAACATGTGTTAAATTTGCAATTAAATCATCAATTTACATTTTGAATAGAATATCTCATTTTATGACCTAATTTTACATTTTTAATATAAATTTGGAGTTTTAGGTCATTTCTATTAGTTTCCACACTTAACCCATTTCATGTGTTGATTATGTAGTGTTTAACCTAGTTTCTAGCTTAACTTGGGCATTTTAGCTGTGATGAACCATACCTCATCAATGGGGATCCAAGGGTTATAGATGGATGGTGCCAACTCAAGGGTTACAAGAGGGGTAGTTAATGGTGGAAGGGTGGCTTTTTTAGTGGTGGTTATCTCCTTAGTTGGAGCCAAAAATAGGCCTTCTAGAAGGGTTCTTCTTGGTGACAACTTTGGATGGTTGAGATAGGAGTAGGTGGTGGATGAAGGATTGAGATGATGGTTAGAGTTGGCGCAAAAATCAAGGTGGTTGAGGGGTGGTTTTGGTGCCAACTTGAAGGTGTCTTTTGGTGTTGGAGAGGGGTGAAAGGGTGGCTATGGTTGGCACCAAAAGGAGGGTGGACTAGGTAGCTTAGGTAGACTTAGGGTTAGGTGTCTTTGGTAGAGCTAGCTAGGTAGGCTTTTAAGGTGTTGGTTGACCAAGGTAGGGGAGTAGGAGCTGAGATAAGCTAGCTAAGCTAGCTTATCTAGTAGAGTAGTGGAGGAGTAGCTAGGGTTTAGCTAAGTGGAGGTAGCCAGGAGTGGACTGGAGCTGAGTTAATCTTCTTGGAACTGATAGTGGCTAAAGAGGTCATTTTACGAGCTCAGCTATTTAGCTTAGCTAGCTAATTCTTCTTCTAGCAGCTAAGCTGAGTAGCGGAGCTAAGTTGAGATGACTTCAACTAGGTTGGAGCTGAGGTGAGCTAGACCTGCTTCTCTTGAAGGCACCTTAGCTAGCTTAGCTACTAGTTGTCAAGTGGTAGCTAAGCTAGAAGGAGTTCAGCTACTGTAAGCTGAGTGGAGTTGGAAGGAGTTGGGGTCAACTAAGTTGAGCTAGCTTGAGCTTACAGTGAACTGATTGGAGCTAAAATGAGCTAGCCTTAACTAAGTTGAGCTGGAATTAAGCTAGCTGAGTTGAGCTATCATCAACTGCCATCTAGCTGAAATGAGCTAAATGGAGCTGAGATGAGCTGAACCCAACCAAGTGGAGTTGGAATCCACCTGTGATGAGTTGGATTCAGCTAGGATCCAGCTGAATTATGCCTCTTCTTCATCTTCTACCTTCTAGAGTATTAGGGTTTTGTGGGATCTAGCTTTCTGCTTATCCCTAACACTTAAATACACACATTAAAATGACATAAATATGCAATGCATGCCTAACCTAATGGAATGACTAAATGCAACCCAGAAACCTAATTGTGGAGTTAAAACCCTAAGAGCTAGGCCTATTTTAGGGCATAAGAATGATAATAAATTGGCATTTATCAATAGTACACATAAGCAATGACCTCTGAGAGTGTAGGGTGAGGAGGCAAAGGCTCCTCAAGCAGAGGTGTGTAGGGAAGAGAAGGTGCTAAGAGCAACACCCTAAGGATGATGGACTGACCTAGATAAGAGTTAATCCATGCTCGCCACTCCACTATAGGATGTATTGGTCTAGTTATCCCCCTGTAAAGTAGAAATGTGAGCAGTGACTTCAAGAAGCTGATTTTTAAGGAGTTTAAGTCTCTAAGTTGTAGGGTAGTGAAGAGGGTTAACGAGGACTTGAGAGGTTCAACATTCACCCCCAACAACCATTGTAGTTTTTGAATTTCATCAGTAGCAACTTTACTAAATGATTGAATTTCATCCTGCCTATCATTGGGGTGCTCATCCTGGAATGGGGCCAAGTGTTCACCCTTCAGATTGGACTGATCAAGGTTGGCTCCCATTTCACTATCATGTGAAGGTAGGTTGGAAGCAATAGGAGTGAGACTGTCCTCAACAACAACATCCTCAGGTTCTTGTTCGATTCTAAGATCCTACCCCAGGGGTTTATAGATTCCCTCATCAAGAGTATCAATTGCTTCCATTTCTTCCCAATTTTTGGGAGGATGATCCTCGTAGTCAAAAATAGGTAGGAATCCGAATTTGGCTAAATCAGTAAGATCCTTAGTGGGTAAGTCCTCAAACAAAACATACTCCCCCCTGGAGTCACTCCATACTCTAAGTCTGGGCCCTTTAAACTCATCATCATCCTTCTCTATGTTTCTTCCCTCGTGCCCCTAAGACTTAGACAATCCTTAATGCCAAGATCAAGTACTTCAAGTGTTTCCTTATTCTCCTAAAAAATTAAATCTTCATGTCCCTAAGACCAAAATTGATCCAAGTCATCTAATTTAGTATCAATCTCATTAGGGGCACCTGTGTTTGTCACATGTAAATTCTCAGAATGTTGTATGGTTATGTTGGTTCCCTAAGTGAAGGGTCAGGGTTTTTATTATTGACTCCCAATATGATTCACTCAGACACCTAAGAGTCATGAGATTTATTAATTTTAGAATCACAATCCTTAGGAAAATCTAATTGAGGTGCAAGGTCCTCGGAGGGGTAAGGTGTAGGCTCAAAATTCCTAGGATGGGGTGTAGATTTCACCTCAAATCAAGAATGGGAGTTGGGTTGACTTTTTGACTATGACCCTTTTCATCAATTGTAATAAAGATACTATCATTCGTGTTGAGTTCATCTAATGAGACCATCTTCCCCTTTGATTGGCTCCAATAAAGCTCAGGTGGAAAGTCTAAGGGATCCTCCTCTTATGGTTGCCACCATTCTACACAATTCATTGAGTGGCTACTTGATGACTCTACAAATTATAACGTTAATTACATTAACTAGAGTCAACTTCAAGGACATATGTGCATAAATATTGCGATACAATGGTGATGAGAACCTCATCATGAGCCATAACTAGCTCATTTTGACCTAATACAAAGGATAAAAGCTCCTACATAACTCAAGGAAAGGCTTAACTCAGAGAATTCTGAGTTTAAGGAGAAAACAAGTCATAAGGGGTAAAAATGCAATTTTACCAGTATAATCTGCATACAGGGTAATTCAGGGTCCAAACACAGGTCAAACAACCCGAATAAGAAGGAAAGTGGGATGATCTGACAAGGGCTACAGCAATTCCAAGGAACTAAATGATAATCTGTAACCTTAAAACAAACCTACTTCAATTCACGAGGTTCGAGGAAAAGTAAAAATAGAATAAACCCTCTAAAATTCATACAAAAATAATCTCTAGGGTTTAGAACCTTCAATTTGGCCTTCAGAACCCATTTTGACCTACATTGAGAACCATGCCCAATTAATAACTTAATTTGGGTTTTTGCATAAATTGACCGGTCAAACAAGGTTTAATCTAGAAATAAAATTCACCATCAGATTCCTTAGGTCCTAATTAGTCATGTATAAAAATTTGAGCCTAAGAAGAAACCTTCTTGACCAACTTTACACTTTGGTCCTCATATATTTACTTTTTGGCCCTAAACTTTTGAACCCTCGCATTTTGGCCCCTAACTTTCCTTCGTTCTTTGCGTTCAGGTCCTCCCTGCAAAACCTGCCAGCACCATGCTCCGGCGACCTTGCGCGGAGCATGGCGCCGCGCAGGGTGAGGGGGAGGGGCTGGCAAGTCAACCGGGGGTGCCCTGCGTCGTCAGCCGTCGCAGGGACACCCCCCTGGTCGCTGCAACCCACCATACCGGCCGTGCGAACGCACGGACGGTATGGGTTTCCATCTCCGGCGTCCTCCGGCGAGGGAGACACGTCGTCTCCCTCCGCCCTCCTCTCTGATTCCGCCTCTATAAATACCCCCGTCGTTCCGCCGTTCTGAGTAGCTCGGATCTGACGGAGAAAACCCCCAACTTTCCTCTCTTCTCACTTCGGCAGACGCCCACCAGCTCCGGCGGTTCTTCCTCCTCCTCCTCTTCGCTCTGCCGCAATACTAGCAGCAGAGACTTCTTCCCCTGCTCTTCCTGCGTCGCGCAATACCGGTGCGCGCTGCCTCCGCCCCGCCGCCTGCACACCCCCCGACCACCTTCGCCGTGCCACGGCGAAGGTCCTCCGCGTTTCTGATTGGGCTGAGAGGCCGTTTCTCTGTGGGCAGGTGCCTGCGCTCGTCGCCGCCATTGTTGAAGCGAAGCAGCTTCGACCTGCTGTTCCAGGTGCGCCGCGCCCAGGTCACGCTCCCAGGCTGTGCGGGGGCATTTCGGCAAAGCGTTAGGCTGCAGTTGAGGCGAATCCCTCGCGCGAAGGCCTCGCGTAAAGCTGCGATTACCAGCTGCTTCCTCCGCGCAGGCGCCAAATTGGGGTGGGACATTTAGTCCCACCTTGGAAGACTCCGAAGCGGCACAGCGGTATAAAGAGAAAAAGTGCTGGAGGCTTATTGCCTCAGCACACGGGGTGAGGTCCCCTTCACCCACCCGGTTACCCGGTCTCGTCCGCGCTCACGCCCCGCGGACCTGGCCCGACCCGACTTAGACTGACCTGCACTCCTCGCCCACCACGCACGCCGGTGGGCCTGGACCCGGGCGCGACCCGTACCCGGCAACCCGGCAGCTCTGGGAGAGCTTTCCTAAGAGCGGCTTCTGTGAGAGAGAGACGCGGGGGAGGGTAGAGGTAGGTTTTGCCCCTCTGATCAAGCTGTGTAAGTGTGCAGGCACAGGTGAAGAAGAACCGTGGAAGAAGACGAAGGCTGAAGGAAGGAGGAGCACCGAGCGGCACTGTAGCAGCAGCGGTTTAAGTCGTCTGATTGGAAAATCAGACGACGTCCTGAAGGCAAAGAAGGAGAAGGAAGGCGAGGCAGAGGAGAACACAGAGAGGCCAAGGGAAGAACTGAAAGAAGAAGAAGAGCACGAGAAGAAGAAGATCTGAAGAAAGGAAAAGAAGAAAGAAAGAAGAAGAAGAAGAACAGGACCGCTCTGCAGAAGAAAAAGGAAGAGACGAGCAGAAACAGCTGAAAGAAGAAGAAGAACATCACCACTGCAGATAAAGAAGAAGAACAAAGGAAGAGAGCAGAAGATCTGAGAAGGAAGAAGAGGAGAAGCAAAGAGAAAAGAAGAAAAGCCAACAAATTCTCTCTCTCTCTTTATTTTTGTAATAAGAATTTGTATCTCTAGAATACAGTTTGCTCCCTGAGTTCGACCTCGGGAACTCTTTATTTTCCGAGTAAAAAATTTATATATTTGAAATGATGGCAATAACTGGCTATACTACAACGCTACAATAAAACCCGGTTATACACGCCCAGCCAATGTTTCAAATGGGTTTGGGCATTGCATGCATATTGTGTTATTCCTACATTAAGATTGCTTTCAATTAATGTTTAATGACCATGGATACAAGTACGCATTGAAACATGTCCCAGATGAGTAATCGGATCATACAGATGGATCTGGATCGACGAACAGAGTCCAACGGACTTAAAATCACCTCAATCCAACCTCTGTAGCTCCCACAATGAGACAAAGAAGTTTTGGCCATTGATATGATGATCAACGACCTAGAATTGACCATGTGTCACTCATCCTCGCCTCCCTTACACACTTCACATCTGCTGAAGGCCCTTCCAGTGACGCCTATCCACTGTTGGATGAAGATCCAATGGTAAGGGTTATGCCACGCCTCACCTCAGCTTAACTGTGAGATCGCATCCAACGGCTACGGACGCAGCACCAGCAGCGCATCTGTGTGACTATCCGCGGGTGTGGCGCAGCGGTCCACACTTCAACCTACACGCTGTGGGCGCACGTTTGAAGCCTCGCGAGGGCGCAAATCAACAGCATGCATGCTAGCGGCGGGTGAAATTCGACCCTTGATTTCTCATCGAATTGTTCTAAAGGGCGTGGCGTGGTGTGATCTCACGCGCCAGATGCTCATGATGTGTGCACGCGCCATCCAATGCTTGATCCAACACCTGATCATACTCGTGCTTTGCGCAATCTGAAGGGCACGGCCACACGCGATTTGGACCGTCGATTCTCGATCGAACGGTTGTGAGAGTGAGCACACAGATCGTGTGCGATGGTAGCTGGGTGCACGTGTGCACTAGCGTGCAGGTGAGCTGGCCTACAACAACGCTTGTAGCGACGAATTTGCTGTTGCTATTGATGTGATGCCTATTTTAGCTCTCTTTCTTTCACTATAAGGAGACCTATGGACCTCCATTGCAAGGCATCTTTTATCTATCTACTACCAAGCATGATTCCACAACCTTCTAGAGCTCAGAAGCAAGCCTTGGAGTTGCTGATCTGCCGACGGAACCCTTCCATCACCATGGCTGTCTTGACACTCCAACTGTCGCCTTTAGCTACTTGTTTAATGCTTATGTTTCTTACAGTTTTTATCTAACATTGTAGTTGCGAAACAATTTTACCCATTCAATATATGGTTTTATCATCTTATGCTAGAATCTATTATGCTCATCATGTCTATTCTTCAAGCATAGTTAGATATCATTGCTCGACTACAGATTTCTAACCCTTCTCACACACTCTCTCTCTTTTCGCAAGCAAACCAATCGGCGTACTTTGTGACGTTAAAGTGATTAACTGATCCGATTCCTTGCCTCCCTAAGATCGACACTCGTGCTCACCATTCAGTTTTCTTATTAAAATTGACGTTGTTTTTGCTTGCTACAACGAATGACTTACATTTACACATTTTCGTGACGTCACTACTCCTTTTAATTTCCAGTGTGTCCATGTAGCCCCCCTCCCCCTTAATGCCAGGACTTCTCAAAGAAGGATTATCGTGTATGGAGGGGTCTACATTATCCTCAAGAGGATAGCTATACTCCATGATTGAGTCCCTAATGTCCCCTTCTATCTTATGGTACGGCTCTCTCAAGGGAGATGTATCTATTGTGGAGGGGTTAGAATCAACCTCAAGAGAGTAAATCTGGTGACTAATTTCTTCCTTTAATTGGTTACTTATCCTCAAAGATTCTCCTAAAGCTTCCATCATTTCCATATGTTGTTTTTACATTTCAAACTTAAATGTGGAGAGGCTATCATTCTGATATGTCTATATTTATTTACATAATTTATGCATAACTATTGTTAGTTTAAAAATAAATTAGTTCACATTACATTATATTAGATTATATTAGTCACATTATAACATTTTGTAAATATTGTATTTTTAGGAGTTTAGTTATAATTTTTGCTGCTACTTACATCTGGTACTTTGATATTTTTGCTTATACATGTGTAGGTATCAGGTATAAATCTGATTGAAGCATAACATAGAGGATAAATTGGATTGAGATAAATTACACAGAGAGGTTGAATTATTTTTCAAAACCCAGAACTGATTAGACCTTAGCCTATTTAGAAATCCAATTCCAATACCCACCTACATTTATCTAAACTACCAAATAAATTCCCCTCCACATTTTACCCACCTTTCATTTAACCCATTTTATCCCCTAAATATACTTATGTACATCTACGTACGTTGCCCATCCACGTCAATCCCATGCAAACCTATCCCCTCTCCACCGACTTCACAAAAATCCCCTCAATTCCCACATCTCCATCCAACAAACCCCCTACGTATCCCAACAATATCCTACTTATCCCTCCAACAAAAATCCATCGAAAGCCCCACGTAAACTCTTCCCCTCGAATCCAACCTACTCCACCCAATATTCTCTCACATTAAAATAATTTCGTCCTATCATATTTCCTCCCTCCTCGTAATATCCCATCCCTCCACCGGTACTCCTCAGGCTTTTAGATCCCAACAAAAATCCCACGTAACCTTTTCCAACAACTAAACCATCCCCTCCTATCTACAAATCCTATTGCCATACAACAAATCCCCACAAAGACAAAAAAACCTACGTAACCCTCTCCACCGCTCCTCTCTTTATAAAACCATGCACAGGCTTTCTCTCTATTTTTATTGGATTGATATCCGCCACCCCTGCTCCCACTACTCCATCTCTCTTCCACGAACTCAAGGTCTGTGCATGCATGAGGCTCTCGATTCCTCTCCAGCCTCTTCCTCCCCTCCCTCACGATCTGGCACTCTCTTCTTGCGGCAGCACACACCCCTCTCATGTCTCTCGTTTTCTCCTCTCTTGCTACAACAAAACCACCCGACACCCTCTTCCTCTCTCTCGTTCTTACGTTGCTTGAAGCCACCCTCGACGCACCTCTGACCTTTGGCAGCCGCTCCACCCTCTGATTACTCGACGATTCCTATACTCTTCCCACAACTTCTCTGCATCTTTGCATCATACCTGCATCTTCTCTGACTTCTCGCCTCTGTGCACATTCTCCACCGACGACCATCGACGGCTTGCTCCACCCCCGTCACGACCTCGCCGGACTTCTCTTTGAGATTCTTTTCTCTCTTCTTCTTCTTGTTATTCCATGTTATTCTGACTTTCTAGTAGTAATAAAGTTCTTATTTGCATTTACGGGTTCTCTTTGTATTTGTCTTCGTATTTGTCTAATTTATTTGCTTTTATTATAAAAATAAAATAAATAAAAAAATTAGTTGACTTGGTCAAGTTGGAATTTTCTAGATATTCCTACCTCCCTGTGAGACGATCCGTACTCCCGACATTATTATTTTAGTATTTTTCAGAGATGATTTTATAAATTTAAAATGACGTGTTTTTGCACCTACGACGACAGATTTATCAATATCGTAATTTCACGGTCAGCTTTTGGCACCGTTACCGGGGATGCACATATTTGAGATATTTTCTTTGTATTCGTGAGCCTCACATCTTTTTCTGTTTGTGTGCAGGTACCAAATACGCGAGACGAAATCTCGAGGAGTTGCGAAAGTGAGTTGCAGAGGCGGAGATTTGCGTAGGCGAGACACGACCAAGGCACGCGAGGCGTGACGTAGTTTAGAATATTTTTATTTTTTCTTTTAGACTATTTGTATTAGGTAGTTGGTGAGAGAGCGTATTTTGGACTGTGGACTCTCTATCTCTCTCTCCAAACTCCGTAGTTAGATTGTTTGCATTAAAAAAAAAATCCATCATGCTTATCTAGAAGCTGCATACCCTTAGGCATTCACGGTAGAATTTGCATAAGTAGCATTTAGAATTTTTATTACGTGTATTGCATCTGCATTTTGAAGATTGCTGGAGGCAGGTACGTCCTTCATTACCCTTCTGAGCTACTTGTCATCTATCTCTATCTCTCTCAAGACTTAATTGAAAATCTCACTTGTTTGCATTGAAAATACCTTTAAGTGAAAACATTGTAAAACTCAATAATTAACAGTGAAATCCTAAAATTCACTTCACGAGTGCTTAAAGGCCTTGATTGCGATTTTACCGTGAGTGTTGCTTGACACTTCTCTCTCATTGAGCACACACTAGGCATTGCACTAGGTCTCGATCCCTTAAGGCTATAGGCACCGATCTCTTTATCGGTGCAGACTCTCCTACTTCACTTTGTGGTGGTGGTATTGTCTTGTGACCCAGTGTTTTGATACTTTAAGGAGGGGGATACCCCTTAAAGGAACAAAAGGGTAGTTAAGAGGCACCGCATACGCATTACCTCAAAGGAAGGGTTCATCCTATTTGCAACCTTTAGTTTTGTCTTTGGAGTAACTTCTCATTAGTTCACTTGAGAATATCACTTAAGCAAGGTATAGGTTTTAAGGCACTCCGTAGGTTGATTTAGGGTGCGTAACTGGTTAATAACTTGCTTGATCACATACAAACATTAAATTTTTGAGAAAAGCAAGTAAAATTCACTCTTATCTTGTGTTTGCTTACTTGATTTCTTATTGTGCATGCGTGGTATAAGATCAAGAAAACCAAGGTTAGAGGGACCTTTAGACTTCGAATCTAGGAGGAAACCTTAGTCCAACGAGCCCTCAACAATGGATCCACCACTTCTTGATCAACCCAATCCAAACTAGGAGGAGCTAATGAAGCAACTGCTTGAACAGTTTGAACGGTGGTTCAACAATAGAAACAAAAACCAGCCAAACCTCGACCCTTACGGGACTTTTACGATCCCACGTCTTATAATGCCGTACCTCATGTAAGGGTTCCTGAGGATGATTCTAAACTTAAATCCCATTGGATAGGTCTTATTCAAAACCATTTCCATGGACTTAACATTGAAGACCCATTCCAACACATTGAAGATCTTACCACCCTTGGTCAAACTATAAAACTTGGGAACATGAATCTTGATGTCTTGATGATGAAGCTTTTCCCTTCTCCTTAAGAGACGAAGCTACCCATTAGTATAGACCATAGGAAAACCCATCAACACATGGGATGAGCTAAAGAATGCCTTTCTTAGGAAATTCTTTCCTATTGAGAAAACAAATGCCCTTAGGAGAGCCATCACAACCTTCACTCAACAATATGAAGCCTGGGAAAGATTTACTTAGCCAGAAAATGTCCACACCATGGCATACTCAAGTGGCACTTAGTGCAATTTTTTTACCATGGACTTAATGAGCAATTGAGAAATTATGTGGACGTGGCTTGTGGGGGTAACTTTTTAAATAAAGATGAGGATAGTGCATATGATCTATTTGAAAGCATGAGTGAAAACTCCCTCAACCAAGCCTCTATGAACACCTTTGGAAGGACTAATCAACCAACAGGAATGTATGAACTCCAAACTAACCCAAACAAGGTTGACTTAGAAAAGCTTTGTGAGAGGCTGGGAACCACAATCTCTAAGAAGTTTAATGAATTTCTTAACACAATCAAGGCCACCCTATCCATACCCAAATAGGGGACACACTCCTCCCACTCTGCTATGCATAGACTCTCGCAAGAGAGCATCTTCACAACCTAAATCTGACTCACTCTGTGAGCCTGAGCTATCAAGACCCTTCATATGGAGCTCAACAAGGAAACTTTGTTCCTACTTATACTCATTCTTCCTATTCGATCGACCGATCCTCAGGATTAAAGGATATTCAGGCTATCCAAGGATACTCTAAGAATGATCCCTTCTCTAATACTTACAATCCTGGATGACGTAATCATCCAAACTTCTCTTGGTCCAATCAGAAGGTGGGACAAGTGCCCCACCAGACCTAGATTAGACAACCTTATCCCAATTCTTTCAATCAGGGTCAATCTTCAAGGCAAAGCTATGTCCAAAGTCTCCCTCCACCCACCCAACTGACCTAAACGGAATTGTTGGTTAAAATGATGGGTGAAGTATTGACTAAGCAACAAGAGTAAATCAATCAACAGAACCGAAGGACTTAGGAGGACATGAATGAGATTAAGGGGCAACTTAGCCAACTTGTTGACTCACGACGGCATGGGACCCTCTCCTCACAACCCATCCCAAATCCTAGGAACATCCAAAACCTCAATAATGCAAACTTAGGGTTTAACTAGAATAGTATGCCTCAATAGAACCGAGTTAATATGATGAACTAGGCACCGCTAGGCTTCAACCAAAACCCACAACAGGGTCAACCGATTTTACCAAACCTCGATCGGAATCTAAATTCAATGGTGAATGCTGTTACTTTAAGGAGTAGGACCACCACCCAGGATCTTGTGTGGCCAACACAAAATGATTTCGAGCCTGAACAAGAGGATGGAAAATTAGAGGATGAAAAATTTAATACCGAGGATGATAATCTTGAGGCTCAAGAGCTCGAGGTTGAAATACCCACCCATATCCCATTCCTTGAAGCCTTAGAAAAATCAAAGCCAAAAAGGAGGAACCCGTCTAGCAATGAGGAGTTGCTTGAGTTGTTTAAATAGGTCCAGATAAACATCCCACTCCTCAATGCTATCAAACACATCCCTGCCTATGCTAAATTCCTCAAAGACCTTTGTACTCAAAAGCATCAGGCTAGGACCAAGTCACCTAGGAAGGTGGTTCTTTCTAAGCATGTGAGTTCTATAATTCTAAAGAATCTACCTCCTAAGCAGAAAGATCCTGGAGCTCCATTGATTTCTTGTGTCATTGGTGACATGACTTTTAAGAAGGTTCTACTTGACTTAGGGGCATCCATAAACTTGATCCCCAATGTGCTCTTTGAGAGATTTGGACTCGATGATTTGAAATCCATTGATGTTACATTGCAACTAGCTGATTGATCCATTAAAACTCCTCTGGGGGTTGTGGAGGATGTGATAGTTAAGGTCAAAGACTTCTATTTCCTTGTTGATTTTTTCATCCTTGACATGGAAGTACCAAAGAAACTACACAACACACCCATCATCTTAGCAAGACCCTTTCTAGTCACTGCTAGGGCTAATATTAATTGTGACATTGGAAGAATGGAGATTGCCTTTGGAGATCAAAAGATGCAAGTAGATATTTTTAAAGCATCCCGAACTTTTGATGATGAGGAGTGTAATTTGATTAAGGAACTTGGCAAAGTCGATAAAGTGATTGAAGAGTCCATATCGATCCATTTGGTTGAAGAACCCATAATCGAAGAGGACCAACAAGAGGTTCATGCCCTATCTAACACACAACCTTTGTTTATCGTGTGAGATCGAGTTTAAAATGAAGCGTTGTAATATAGTCGAAATTGATTTGAAAACAAATACAATTTTTATTACTTAAATAAGTTCCAAGGTCGAACACAGGGAGCAATATGGGATTTAGAAATCAAGATCACAATTTAAACTTGAAGAATTTGCAATAATATCAGTATCAATGTGCAAAAAGATGGGAGTAAAATGGTGATTTAGATCACCAAATACTCCTACAATATCAACTAAGGAATTCAATGTATATGTATGAAATGAAAGTAAACCCCTGCATCTGATTTACAAATCAGATGGCTTAAAGTTAGATTTTTCTTTCTCTGACTCCTTTCTTCTGCAGCTTCTTCTCTTTCTTCTTTTTCTCAGGCCTTCACTTCTTCTTTTCTTCTTTCTTTCTCTGTGCCTTTAGCTCTTCTTCTTCTTTGGCCCTTCAGTTTAGGCCTTGACCTCTTCTTCTTCTGCCCTTAGCTGCTTCCTCTTTGACTCTGTGATCGTCCTCCTCTTCTTTAGCTTCTGCTCAGGCCTCCTCCTCTTCTTCTCTTTCTTCCTTCTCTGATTTTCCTCTTCAGAATCCGGCTAAGTGTCAGCCGAAGGTCCCTGTAGCAAAACCCTCCCCCTACCTATGTGACTCTCCTCTCTCTTTCTCTCTTAGGATCCGCTCTCCCAGAGCCACAGGATATCCGGGTTATCGGGTCAGGCGCGTACCTGGGTCCAGGCTCATCAACGTGTAGTGGTGAGTGAGGAGTACAGGTTAGGCGGGTTATCGGGTCAACCAGGTCCGCGGGTAAGTGTCGCGGACGAGGTCGGGTGAGCGGGTGAGAGGGACCTTACCCCGTGAATAGAGGCTAACAGCTAACAACACCAAATCAATTTATGTGCCTCAACACGCTTCGCAACCGCCGATGTGGGACTATCTGTGCCCTCCTCCTTCGCGTGTCTGCAACAGGGGATTTCCTTCCAATTGCAGCAGCTACTGAGGCTCACGTCTTCAGTTGAGGACCTGGGCTTGTGCGCGAGACACTTCCGCGCAACCTGGGCGTAGCAAAACCTAGAGCAACCTTCAAGCAAGCTCGAAGCTTTCTCGTCAATGGAGGAGAAGGCTAACACTTGAAATCATTGAAACGGCCTCTCGACCACGTTAGAACGTTCAGGGAGTATCGCCGGAGCATGGCGAACGTGATGGGGGTGGTGGCGTGGAGCGACAGTGGCTGTGAGTGTGTAGCTAGGTTAGACTGTGTGTGTAAGAGTGGGTGTGTTTGTGGGTGCGTGTGGGTGAGTGGTGAGGTGAATGATGAGAAGGGAAATGATCAGTGAGGTGTGGCGAATGTTTTGAGATGGTCGGTGAGGGTTTTGGTGGTCTGTGGAAGTGGGATGGTCTCATCGGAGGGGGTGGCCGGAGATGGAGGAAATGGAGTTGCAAAGGGTTTTCGATGGTTGGATTTGGAAAATAAAGAGCAGGGAAGAAAGTAGAGGGGATAGGGGACTTAGCTAGGAGGTTGATGGACGAAGTGGGGCAGCTATGGTGTCGGATGTGGTGTGGCCGACGTCAGAGATGAAGGCAGCTCCGGTGAGGTAGAGATGGCGAGTACGAAGGAGGACGGGCATTTGCTGGTACAATGAGACGTGGGGACGGAGGCAAGGAAGAGGAATCCACCACTGGTATTGTGGTCGAACGATGAGGAAGGGTAGAGGGGATCGTCGGACATTGAGGAGCCTTCGATCATGAAAGAGAGAGAGGAATTGTGGGGATTCACGGCTAATTTCGAGCGTGAAGAGATCGGTGAGCTCTAAGGGTCCTTATAAAGGGTTCTATGGGGAGGTTAGAGCTTGGGAAGCAAGCTTCCCAAGCTTGGAAGGTCACGGGATTTGGGATTTTCAAGAGACCCAAATCTCTCATGTGTTCTCATGAGAGATTGGGAGGGAATCAGAGCACATGGACGGATTCATACTGGAGAAGATTGCTCAAAGAATCTCCCTTCCAATTTTGGAAGGGATTCTCCAAGCAATCAAGGAGAAATTTCTTATCAAAGGTCGTCGGAGTAGGTTTCCTCCGCGATAATGGTGGAGGGACCTAATTGTGAAGGTGATGAAGAAGTTAGGGGGCTGTATGCAAGGGTTTTTGAAAGTTAGGGGTATAAATATAATCAGACAGGACCATTTTGCAAACTAGGTCAAGTCAAGCTCATCTTGAGTCCAAATTTTGGTACAAACCTAATTTTGACCTAAGGAATCCAATGGTGAAGTTGGATTTTGGTTTTGACTATGTTTGATTGGGTAATTTATGTAAAAACCTAAATTAATGCAAATATATGTCTGAGACTCCATTTTAGGTTAAGATGGGTTTTAATGGCCAAATTGAAGGTACTAAACTATATAGAATATTTTTCTATGATTTTTAGATGCTTTAGGTGAATTTTATCCTGATCAGAACCTTGGTTAATTAAGTTGATCTATTTTTAGGGTTTCAAAAGTCATTTAATTCTCAGAACACACACAAACCCTTTTCTGTCTGATCTAACCCACTTATTATCTTATTAAGACCATTTGACTTTTATTCGGACCTTGAGGAAACCTGTGGTTGTACTGTATTCATGATAAGCTGGTAAAATTATAGTTTTATCCCTAGTTGCTTATTTTTCTCTTAGAATGGTTATGCAATGAATTATGACCTTCAGTTGGTTATGTAGGAGCATTTATTGACTTCATTGGGTCAAAATAAGCTAGTTAGGACTCATGATGGTGTTCCCATCATACCCCCATGCCTAGCTTTTTCTAGTCCCTTAGCAAAATTTCAAGTTATTAAGCTTGATTCTAGACCATAAAAATCCCTTGATGCTTACAACCTTTGTTGTGTGCTTCCTTTTGTAGATTAGGTTAGAATGCCGACAATAGGCCTAAAGGTACTTAAGTACCAACCAAGATCTGGACCTGATCAGCTCTAGCCTCAATCTGCTGCGAAGGTTTCTAAGGCCCACGGGAACTATCCTAAGGTTTGTTGAACTCCGCGGTTAAAGCACCCATTCTTGTAACATGTTTTAGCCTCGGTTCAATTTGCAGTGTGTTTTTGTCAGAGAGAGATAGAGGGATTTTCTTTATTTTTGGAGAGTTTTCTCTTTTTCTTTTTATTTCTAGCTTTGGATTAGCTTCATAACATGGTCTGTATCGGATTCCTAGTCCCCATCATCAATCCTCGCAGGGTCTCTGGCAATTGATGCTTCGAGATAGCATCGCCCATGGCATCCCCTAGAACCCTGGATTTCGAGATTTCGAGATAATCCCTCCCATGGCATTCCATAGCTAAATCCAGATCCTGGCAATCAACATTTTGGGAAAATGCCGCCCATGGCATCTGAACCAGCACAGGGTGCTTACACGCCCCCGGTAGGATCTGTAGATATCCTAGGAGACAAGCACGAGGAGATGATATGTTATTGTGCATCTTCGAGAGGAATTTCTCATCTCTCCGCGCTGGGAACTCATCCAAATCAACTTGTGTTGATCAGCTGCTCCTAATCTAGGTGACTTTTTCAGAACAATTTAAATGCATTTGCGTGATTTTGATACTTAGGCACATTGAACCAGACTGTGTGTGGATTGGGGTGCTTAGGTTACCGAGTCTCGCAAACCAAAGGTCAGTTAACGAGGTCGAATACTCCCTAAGCCTTAGACCTAATACTTAAGCTTTGCATTTTCTCCAACCTCTTGAGGACTACCCAGATCTTAGCGGGTACTTGAATTTTTAAAGCTAGGATTATAGCCCAAAAGGCCTAAAATCAGCATTCCTACTAATCTCTTCTCTATTTCATTAGCACTTTCGTTTTGCCTTTTATTTTCTTTCTTTTGATATGGTCTAGAACTAAGTCAATTCCTTAATTTCTTACTAATGACTACCTCTTTTTCTTTTCTTTTTAACTTGTGCTCCTTTTTTGTCATTTTTAACTCCCCTTTTTCTCTTCAAAATTTGATATGCCATCAAAATTTCCTCTCCTCTCATTTTTTTGTTCTTTTTCAAGAATTTTTTATTTTTCTGGTATTTTTGGAATATGTGATTTTTTTATGAAACCCTTTCTTGTGAGATGATTTTCATGGCGTTTTGCACTTTAATACCCCCTCATGCCTACGATTTGTAATGGCCTCATTGTAAATTAGGTGGGTTCGAGTTCAGCTTAGATCATTAATTAGAATAGGTGTTGGGTGGGTGAATGGGTTGGGATGACTGTTGCGGATGATTTCAAGCTCGGGTACGTGTACCAGAGGTGGAGTCGGCTGTTCTAATGGATGAACCCTAAAGTGCAATATGAGTTCAGCATAGGATGTGTCAAGAAAGGTTTTGGATTTTTCAAAAATGATGGGTTGCCTCCCGTTAAGCGTTGAGTTTAACGCCATCGGCTGGGTGCAATGAGGTTAGGGAGAATGAAGGGTAAAAGATGTCTCAGCCAAATTTGTATCGGTAAGTTCAATGAACGGTTTGAGTCTCTGACTATTCACGACAAAAGGTTTTGAATCCTGGCTGAGTTGATTGATTTTGATAGCTCCATTTCCAAAGATTTGTCGGACAAGGTAAGGTTCGATCCTTTTTTATCTAAGTTTTCCTGGGAATAGTTTGAGTTTAGCATCAAAGAGTAGGACTTTTTGACCAGGGAGAAAGATCTTTCTGGATATGTGATTGTCGTGAAAGGCCTTAACCTGCTCTTTGTAAATTCGCGAGTTCTCATACACATTGTGGTGTAATTCTTCGATCTTGCTCATCTGAAGCTTTCTGTGGGTTCCTCCTGCCTTAGAAAGATCGAGATTGCAGTTCTGTACTGCCCAATAGGCTTTGTGCTCCAATTCGACAGGGAGGTGACATGCCTTCTCGTACACCAGTCTGAATTGTGACATACCTAATTGGGTTTTGTGAGCAATCCTATAAGCCCACAAAGCTTCCGGAAGTCGGGATGACTAGTCTTTCCTGTTAGGTCGAACAGTGACCTGGAGTATTTTCTTGATCTCCCGATTTGATAGCTCAGCTAGACCGTTGGTTTGGAGGTGACAAGGAGTAGAGATTCGGTGTGACACCCCGTATTTGGTCATTCTTGATCTGAACTAAGCATTAGTGAAATGGGTCCCTCCATCAGAGATTATAGCATGTGGAATCCCGAATCGAGAAAAGATGTTCTGATGAATGAATTTGATAACTACCTTATGATCGTTGGTTCGGGTCGGAGTGGCTTCGATCCATTTGGATATGTAGTCAACAGCGAGTAGAATGTACTCGAAGCCGTCTAAAACAGGAAAGGGTCCCATAAAATCAATCCCCAAACATCGAAGATTTCACATTTGAGAATCGGCTACAAGGGCATCATATCACGGTGGCTCATGTTGCCTAAGGTCTGGCAATGAGTGCATGCCTTATAGTGATTGTATTCGTCTTTGAAAATCGTGGGCCAATAGAAGCCGCACTGGAGGACTTTTGCTGCGGTTTTGTGACCAAAGAAATGCCCATCGCATGCTTGGTCATGGCAGGACAAAATGTCTTGAATTTCTGCTTTCGGGACACATCTTCGGATGATTTGATCAGCACCAATGAGGAAGAGATACGAGTCTTCCCAAAAGCAATACTTGGCATCAGAAAGTAATTTGTCTTTCTTGGCCTTCGGCCAATCGGATGGGATCTGATGTGATGCCATGTAGTTTACTAGATCAGCAAACCATGGAAGCCCTGTACTGATAGCCAGGAGGTGCTCATCAGGAAAATGTTCTATAATGGGTCCAAAAGGGTCAATAATGTCAGAAGGAAGGTGGGACAAGTGATCAGCTACCATGTTCTGTTTTCCTGCCTTATCGCGAATCTCGAGGTCAAACTCTTGCAACAGCAAGATCCAGCTGATTAGTTGAGGTTTCGCGTCCTTCTTTGTAAGGAGGTGCCTCACAGCTGTGTGATTAGAGTAATGATAACACGGGAACCCAGAAGATATGATCTGAAGTTTTCCAGGGCAAATACTATGGTTAGCAGCTCTTTCTCAGTAACTATGTAGTTACGCTGAGCCTCGTCAAGTGTCTTGCTAGCGTAGTAGATGACCATAAGTTTCTCGTCAATTTTCTGCCCAAGTACCACACCTACAGCGTAATCAGATGCATCGCACATGATCTCAAAGGGTTGAACCAATCAGGGGACTGTTGGATCGGAGCTTGGGTAATCGATCACGTAGGATCTCAAATGTTTGAGTGCACTCCTTGGAGATTTCAAAATGGACATCCTTAGATAGCAGAGTAGTCAGGGGGCATGCGATCTTCGAGAAGTCTAGAATGAATCGATGGTAAAAATTAATGTGGCCCAGGAAGGATCTGATGTCTTTGACCAAGATATGCATAGGGAGTTTGGAAATCAGATTTACCTTGGCTCGATCCACTTGGATGCCTTTTTCAGAGATGAGATGTCCCAGGACAATTCCTTCAGGAACCATGAAGTGGCTCTTTTCCTAGGAAAGAACCAGATTCACGTCAATGCACCGCCTGAAGATCTGGACCAAGTGCAGAAGGCAATTGTCAAATGATTCGCCAAACTCTGAGAAGTCATCCATGAAGATTTCCAAATAATCACCTACCATATCTGAGAATATGGCAGCATGCACCGTTGAAAAGTAGTAGGTGCATTGCAGAGACCGAAAGGCATCCTTCGGAATGTGTACGTCCTGAAGGGGCTGGTGAAAGTGGTCTTCTCTTGGTCCTCAGAATGGATTTCCACCTGGTTATAGCTGGAGTACTCGTCCAAAAAGCAGAAGAATCTGTTTCCCGCTAATTTTTTGAGGATCTGATCAATAAACGGTAGTGGGAAATGATCCTTCTTTATGGAGGTATTGAGTCTTCTGTAACCAATGCAGACTCTCCATGAATTTGCTACACAGGTCGATATGATTTCTTTGGTCTCAATCGTGATCATTGTGAGTCCTGCCTTCTTAGGCACAACCTGGATTGGACTCACCCACCGACTGTCGAAGATCGAGTAGATGATCCCAGCATCTAACCACTTAATGATCTCCTTTTTCACGACCTCCTGCAGATTAGGATTTAGATGTCTCTACATTTCATGGGAAGGTCGTGTGCCCTCTTCAGTATAGATGCGATGTGTGCAGTAAGAGGGGCTAATGCCAGTCAAATCATCGAGAGTCCATCCAATGGCTCTCCAATGTTGCTAGAGGACATAAATCAGACGGGATTCCTGATCAGGTGTGAGTCTGGATTTGATAATCACAGGAAATGTCTGATTGGAATCCAAAAAGACGTACTTTAGATTCTCGGGAAGAGGCTTTAGCTCTAAAACAGGGTTATCAATAGCAGCGGGTGGTTCAGGGTGGGTGTCAGGAGCATGGGGAGGAGTTATGGGTGTGTCTAGGTTAAGTTTGGACTCCTCTAATTGTAGGTTTTGATCCTCTTGTGGTTGATTAGAAGAAGTTAGGTTTTCCTCGATATAATGATCGTCAACCACAGCCTCAATATTACATATTTGTTCTATAACTCCGTAATTAATCCCTTGTTGGGCCTTAAAGATGTTGATTTTTAGTGTCTGGTTCCCAAATTTTAGTTCAATTTGGCCCTCCTCACAATTAATGTTGGCCCTAGCAGTGGCCAGAAAGGGTCTCCCTAGTATGATTGGTGTGTTTCTTGGATTTTTTGGAGCATCCATATCCAAGATTAAGAAATCCACCGGGAAATAGAAATCCCAAACCTTAACAATGACATCCTCAAGAACTCCTTTAGGTGACTTAATAGATCGATTTGCCAACTGTAATGTCACCTCTGTTGGTTTGAGCTCAGCTTCCTCAAGATGGTCAAGTAGGGATGTAGGTATTAGGTTTATGGAGGCTCCTAGATCCAATAATGCTCTATCAAATTGGATATCACCAATTGTATAGGAAATCAGGGGAGTGCCTGGGTCTTTTTCCTTAGGTGGGAGTCTACTCAAAATGATGGAGCTGGCTTGCTCCGAATATACGATTGGGCTCCCACTTTTGGTTCGCGGCTTACGCTTAGGTGTACACACGTCTTTTAGAAATCGTGCGTAAGACGGTACATGGTGAATCGCATCCATCAAGGGGATGTTTATATGGACCTATTCAAAGAGCTTGACCAGGTCCTCTTCAGGTGCCACGAGTTTGGTTGTCCTCTTTCCCTTGGTCAAGGCCTTGGGAAATGGAACCTTAGATGGTTCCTCTAGAATAGGTCCAGGTTCTTGATCTGGGACTGGGGTATCCTGGATGACTATTCTTGGGTTTAGGTTACTACCAGGCTGAAAGTGGCTTGGGTAAGGTGGGTTCTGTGTTGCTTTGCCACTACGGGTTGTAACTGAATTCAGTCCTGCCTGGTTCTGGTTAGGTGTAGGTAGAATAGGTGGTTGCGCCTGAAATCTCGAGTATGATGTCGAAGCTTCCATCCCGTCGGGTGATGGGGTAGAAGGGGCCTAATAAACCATGTGGGCTTGGCCTGGATTTGGGTTCATAACGTGCCTCTGGTTCGGCACGTTATTCGGATTAGGTAGAGGTTGCGAAGGGAGTGTACTAGGTTGGCGGGAATTTGCCATTTCGGCAAGTTGATTGCGAACCTCTGTGATATCATTTTTATGCTGTTTCTGCATAGCCGCATTCGTCTTTTGAATGTTAGCCAGAGTCTGAAGGATAAGAGTCATTTGATCTCCTTGAGTTGGCCCAGATTGATAGGTGGGGTTAGGTTGAGGCTGAGGCGGCTGATATGGATGAGAAGAAGCTTGTGGATGGGGCTGATATGGTGGTCTCTGATTTTGATTGTTTCCCACCCACATGAAATTAGGATGATTTTGCCATCCAAGGTTATAGGTATTAGAGAATGGGCCGTTCTGGATGGCGTTGAGGTCCTCGCAGGTCTGAGGAACCTCAGAAAAGTCAGAATACGAGGGTTTAGAGTTCCCCCAACTAGAATAGGCAGGTTCGGAGTTTCTTCCGACCTTAGAGTCAGATGGGGGTGGATACGGGTCCATCCCCTGAGAAGATCAGTGGTAGATGTTATGCACAGCTTCCCTCCTAAAGGGTGGTTGTGTGAAAGATTTTTTGCGCAGAGGTGGTTCACTGCAGATGTCGAGTTAGCTCATCCACCTTCTTCTCAATAATAGAGACCTTGTCCAAACGACTGGCCATCAGTTCCAAGTCGACAGAAGAGGATAGGCCCTGTGTCTTATGTGCTCCCCTTGGATTTGTCAATGCGCGAGCATTCGTTCGGTCGAATATGCCCATGGAGTCATTATTGATGGAGTTCTCACACATATTCTCGAGAATCTCCCGCACAGTGTCCTCGTGTTTACCCATGATATTTCCTCCGCACGTTGCATTAAAGAATAATCGGATGTCTTCATGGAGTCCTTGGTAAAAAGACTGGACTTGTTCCCATTTAGGAACTCCGTGATGGGGGTACTTTCGCATGAGATCTAGGAAACGATCCCATGCTTCGTGAAGTGGTTCTTCAGGCTGTTGTGTGAAGTGCGTGATCTGGTGTCATAAAGCATTCGTCCGACCAACTGGGAAGAATTTTTTCAAAAACTCAGATTGTAGTTCAACCCATGTGTTGATTGGACGAGTTTGAGTATGATACCAGTGAGCTGCATTGTCCATGAGAGAGAAGGAGAACATTTTCCTGAGAAGAATATCTCAATTCTGAACATCTGACCCGAAGGTCTGGGTCAAATGCTTGATCTGTTTAATGTGCTGGAAAGGATCCTTGGAATTGAGCCCATGAAATTTTGGAATAGCAAAAATCATGTTGGGCTTGAGTCAGTATCAGGACCTCCAGCCAGGATTTGGACTCGAGGTTCGATCGTCGCTGCAGTGGGATTGTAATGATCTCGCATCATAGGACGCTGCGGTGGATTCATAAAGGCTTGGAATAAATCATTAAGGCGCTGAAGTTGATTCTCGAGGTTATTCTCTTCTTCTGCGGGTTGTGCCATGATGATGGATGAAGGAGAATTAGGTTCAGATGAATTAGAAGATGTCTATGTGATGGGGTTGCTGCACAAACACGGAAGTCGAGGCCTGGCCTCGACGGGAGTGAATAACAAAAGGAGGCCTCAAGGATGGTCTTAAGGACCTCCTACCAAGCATGCACTGATGGACTAGATGAGAATAGAATGTGATGGACCCAATCAAGACACCCAAAAATTTTTGGATGACTATAGAGGTTCAAGGTAGATGATACCCCTTAGTCAGAAAGCCGTCCACCTGAGAATTACCTGGGCAGCCAGAAAGGGAGAGTCCTGCGAAGACCCCTACACGGTAGAGCACCCCCACGAGTTACAGGGTTTCCCCCACCCGACCTCTCTTGTCACTGATGTTCTAGGTAGACCAGAATGGGGACTTGACCTCTTAAGTGTATCATTTTTAATTAAGAGCAAGGGTGCTTAGGATTTCACTTGAACTTTTAAGATGTATTGAGTGCAAAAAGTGACCTAATTTAAAGATTGGTTGACCTAGCAAGGTGGGTCAACTTCACCTATTTATTTTTTGAGAAGTTTAGGTCCCTCTTTTATGATTCAAGTGAGATTAAGAGCCTGATTTTTAGGTTTTGCTTGAATAGATGAGTTCAATCAAGGCTTAGGCACACATTGTTTAGGAAAGATCAGTTCTTGATTATGTAAGTGTGTCTCTAAAACCCTAACTTGAGGTCCTTACTTGGCTCTAATTTTGGTCCAATTTAGTTTGTCCAAATGTGGTATCTAGGGCTCAAACAAGAATGTGATAGCCCTAGTTACCTTAAGTGGGTGCACAAATCAGGTTTTGTTGTTGAAATCAAATCAGGCAACTTGATGAATTATCTAAGAATGGAAAGCAAGTAGCTCTAATTGATTTTATCCTTTTTAACCTTTTCAGAATCAGGGGCTTAAGAGAGAGAGTAATCAGAATTCACCTGCCCCTGGCATGTTTGATGTGCAGTTGATCTTTCTTGAATGTATCGTCTCCCTGAAACAATCACAGCAAAAGAGATATAGCAAGTTAGAATCCGAATTAGGAATTGCAATCAAGAGTTCTAAATTGCCCGTTGCTCCCCGGCAACAGCGCCAAAATGTTTATCGTGCGAGATCGAGTTTAAAATGAAGTGTTGTAATATAGTCAAAATCGCTTTGAAAACAAATACAATTTTTATTACTCGAATAAGTTCTGAGGTCGAACACAAGGAGCAATATGGGATTTAATAATCAAGATCACAATTTAAACTAGAAGAATTTGCAATAATATTAGTATCAATGTGCAAAAAGATAGTAAAATGGTGATTTAGATCACCAAATACTCCTACAATATCAACTAAGGAACTCAATGTATATGTATGAAATGAAAGTAAACCCCTGCGTCTGATTTACAAATCAGATGGCTTAAAGTCTGATTTTTCTTTCTCTGACTCCTTTCTTCTGCAGCTTCTTCTCTTTCTTCTTTTTCTCAGTCCTTCACTTCTTCTTTTCTTCTTTCTTTCTCTGTGCCTTTAGCTCTTCTTCTTCTCTGGCCCTTTAGTTCAGGCCTTGACCTCTTCTTCTTCTGCCCTTAGCTGCTTCCTCTTTGACTCTGCAATCGTCCTCCTCTTCTTTAGCTTCTGCTCAGGCCTCCTCTTCTTCTTCTCCTTCTTCCTTCTCTGATTTTCCTCTTCAGAATCCGGCTAAGTGTCAGCCGAAGGTCCTTGTAGCAAAACCCTCCCCCTACCCGTGAGACTCTCCTCTCTCTTTCTCTCTTAGGATTCGCTCTCCCAGAGCTACAGGATATCCGGGTTATCGGGTCAGGTGCGTACCTGGGTCCAGGCTCACCAGCATGCGATGGTGAGCGAGGAGTGTAGATTAGGCGGGTTATCGGGTCGACTAGGTCCGCGGGTAAGTGTCGCGGACAAGGCCGGGTAAGTGGGTGAGAGGGACCTCACCTCGTGAACTGAGGCAAACAGCTAACAACACAAAATCAATTTATGCGCCTCAACACGCTTTGCAACCACCAATGTGGGACTATCTGTGCCCTCCTCCTTCGCGTGTCTGCAGCAGGGGATTTCCTTCCAATTGCAGTAGCTACTAAGGCTCACATCTTCAATTGAGGACCTGGGCTTGTGCACGAGACACTTCCGCGCAACCTGGGACGTCAACCTGGGCGTAGCAAGACCTGGAGCGACCTTCAAGCAAGCTCGAAGTTTGCTCATCAATGGGAAAGAAGGCTAACACCTGAAATCAGTGAAACGGCCTCTCGACCACGTCAGAACGTTCAGGGAGTATTATCGGAGCACGGTGAACGTGATGGGGGTGGTGGTGTGGAGCGACAGTGGCTGTGAGTGCGTAGCTAGGTTAAACTGTATGTGTGAGAGTGGGTGTGTTCGGGGGTGAGTGTGGGTGAGTGGTGAGGTGAATGAAGAGAGGGGAAATGATTAGTGAGGTGTGGCGAATGTTTTGAGATGGTCGGCGAGGGTTTTGGTGGTCTGTGGAAGTGGGATGGTCTCGCCGGAGGGGGTGGCCGGAGATGGAGGAGATGGAGTTGCGAAGGGTTGTCGATGGTCGAATTTGGAAAATAAAGAGCAAGGAAGAAAGTAGAGGGGATAGGGGACTTACCTAGGAGGTTGATGGACGAAGTGGGGCAGCGATGGCGTCGGATGTAGTGTGGCCGACGCTGGAGACGAAGGCAGCTTCGGTGAGGTAGAGACGGCGAGGACGAAGGGGGATGGGCATTTGCTGATATGGCAAGACGCGGACGAAGGCGAGGAAAAGGAATCCACCACTGGTATTGTGGTCGGATGATGAGGAAGGGAGAGGGGTCACCGGACATCGAGGAGGCTTCGATCGTGAAAGAGAGAGAGGAATTGTGGGGATTCACAGCTGATTTCGAGCGTGAAGAGATCGGTGAGCTCTGAGGGTCCTTATAAATTACTCTAGGGGGCAGTTAGAGCTTAGGAAGCAAGCTTCTTAAGATTGGAAGGTCGCGGGATTTGGGATTTTCAAGAGACCCAAATCTCTCATGCGTTCTCATGAGAGATTGGGAGGGAATCGGAGCACATGAATGGATTCATACTGGAGAAGATTGCTCAAAGAATCTCCCTTCTAATTTTGGAAGGGATTCTCCAAGCAATCATGGAGAAATCTACTGTCAAAGGTCGGCGGAGTAGGTTTCCTCCATGATAATGGCAGAGGGACCTAATTGTGAAGACGACGAAGAAGTTAGGGGCCGTGTGTAAGGATTTTTGAAAGTTAGGGGTATAAATGTAATCAGACAAGACCATTTTGCAAGCTAGGTCAAGGCAAGCTCATCTTGAGTCCAAATTTATGTACAAACCTAATTTGGACTTAAGGAATCCAATGGTGAAGTTGGATTTTAGTTTTGATTACGTTTGACTGGGTAATTTATGAAAAGACCTAAATTAGGGTAAATATCTGTCTGAGACTCTATTTTAGGTTAAGATGGGTTCTGATGGTCAAATTGAAGGTACTAAACCTTAAAGAATATTTTCTATGATTTTTAGAGGATTTAGGTGAATTTTATCCTGACAAGAACTTTGGTTAATTGAGTCTGTTTTTAGGATTTCAAAAGTCATTTAATTCTCAAAACAAACACAAACCCTTTTCTGTCTGATCTAACCCACTTATTATCTTATTAAGACCATTTGACCTTTATTCAGCCCTTGAGAAAACCCGTGGTTGTACTGAATTCATGATAAGATGGTAAAATTACAGTTTTAACCCTAGTTGCTTATTTTTCTCTCAGAATGGTTATGAAATGAATTATGACCTTCAGTTGGTTATGTAGGAGCATTTATTGACTTCATTAGGTCAAAATGAGCTAGTTAGGGCTCATTATGGTGTTCCCATCAAGCTCCTTGGACTTTTCAAGTGGAGAGACTACCTAATTCGCCCTCTACACCCCTTCTGCCCTCTACCCTTATCCCACCTCAGCTTGAACTGAAACCATTGCCCAATACATTGAAGTATGTGTTCCTAGGACCAAACCAAACTCTTCCTATGATTATTAATGCCAAACTAAGTAGGGAACAAGAATGTAGACTCATTCAAGTCCTGGGAGATCATAAATTGGCAACTGGTTGGACCATAGCTGACCTTTAAGGAATTAGCCCCTCCTACTGTACTCACCACTTTTATCTTGAAGAGGGAGTTAAACCTTCTCGCCAGTTACAAAGAAGGTTAAACCCGAATATGTGAGAGGTTGTGAGAAAAGAGATCATTAAGTGGTTTGATGCAGGATTTGTGTACCCCATATCTGATAACCCTTGGGTTAGCTCTATTCAGATTGTTCCCAAGAATGCTAGTCTGACTGTGATCGTTAATGAGCATGGGGAGTCTATACCTACTAGGATACCTTCCTCATGGAGGGTTTGTATTGATTATAGGACGATAAATTCAGCCACTAAGAAGGATTATTTTCCTTTACCATTCATTGATCAGATTTTGGAGAAGTTAGCTGATCAGAAATACTTCTGTTTTCTAGATGACTATTCAGGATACAATCAAGTGGCCATAAGTCTCAAAGATTAGGAGAAGACCACATATTCATGCCCCTATGGCACTTTTGCTTTCCATAGAATGCCATTTGGTCTTTGTAATGCACCAACGACTTTTCAGAGGAAAATTTTCAGAGATGATCGGAGACTTTACGGAGGCTTTTATGGATGATTTCTCTATCTTTGGGGACTCCTTTGATTCTTGTTTAGCCTACCTTTAGAGAGTATTGAAGAAATGTATTTAGGTGAATCAAGTTCTGAGCTGGGAGAAGAGCGACTTTGTGGTCCAATAAGGAATCATATTAGGACATGTGGTCTTTGATAGGGGAATAGAGGTGGATAGAGCTAAGGTTGATTTGATCACTAAACTCCCACCACCCACATCTGTTAAGCAAGTAAGATCTTTTTTAGGACATGTGGGTTTTTATAGGAGGTTCATCAAAGACTTCTCAAAGATTGCTAGATCTCTAAGTAACCTTTTAGCTAAAGACCAAGCCTTGCACTTTGATGATCATTGTCTTAAGACCTTTGACTCACTAAAGAAATCTATCACACAAGCACTAATCTTACAACCACTTGACTGGGACTCACCTTTTGAGATCATGTGAGATGCCTTTGATTATGCTGTTGGTGCTGTCTTGGGTCAAAGAATAGAAAAGAAACTTGTTGTAATTTACTACGCTAGCAGGACTCTTGATGATACTCAAAAGAGTACACCACCACTAAGAAGGAGTTGTTAGTGGTTATCTTTGCTTTAGAAAAGTTCAGAGCTTACCTTCTAGGATCCCATTTGATTATCTATACTGACCACTCTGCTCTGTGACACCTGTTAGCTAAGAAAGATGCCAAACCAAGGCTAATTAGGTGGATCCTTTTGCTTCAGGAATTTGACTTAGAGATTAGAGATAAAGCAGGAGCGCAAGATGTAGTGGCCGATCATTTACCTCGGATTCTAGTTGTGTATCCACATCCAACCATACCTATTTCTGATTGTTTCCCAGATGAGAGTATCTTAGCCATTTCAGAGGTCCAAACCCCTTGGGATGTTGATATTGTGAATTACTTGGCTATTGGGCGAATACCTGATAATTGGTCCAAGCAGAGAAAAGATAAATTTTATTCTGAGGTCAAGTACTACTTATGGGAGGATTATGAATTGTTTAGACTTTGTGCTGATCAGATTATCTGTAGATGTGTCCCCAAGAATGAAATCCATAGTATTTTGACATTTGGCTATAATTTTGCTTGTGTAGGACACTTCTTAGGGAAGAAAACGGCCACTAAAGTGTTACAGAGTGGATTTTATTGGCCTAGCATTCACAAAGATTCCTACACATTCTCTAAGGCATGTCCACAATGCCAATCTATAGGAAACATGACTGGGAGAGACATGATGTCCTTGAACCCCATATTAGTGGTTGAGATCTTTGATGTTTGGGGTATTGACTTTATGGGATCCTTCACACCATCCTTTGGATATCAGTATGTCCTCGTAGTTGTGGATTATGCATCCAAATGGATTGAGGCAATCTCAACTAAAACGAATGATCATAAGGTTGTTATGGAGTTTATTAAGAAGAACATCTTTAGCTGGTTTGGGATGCCAAGAGCTATCATCAGTGATGGAGGGACCCATTTCACACATAATCAGTTTAGGAACCTTCTTGCTAAGTATGGGGTTACACATAAAATTTCTACACCCTACCATCCATAGACGAATGGCTAGGCTGAGGTTTCAAATAAGGAGATCAAGAATATATTGTAGAAGACAGTTAGACCCGATAGGAAGGATTAGGCTACTACGCTCGATGATACACTTTGGGCCTACCGTATAGCCTATAAAACTCGCATTGGAATGTCACTGTATCGTTTAGTGTTTGGTAACCCCCCATAAATTTTCCCCCTCCAATCCTACATACTCCACCCAATATTCTCTCCTATTAAAAAAATTTCGTCCTACCATATTTCCTTCCTCCTCATAATATCCCATTCCTCCACCGTACTCCTCTGACTTTTCGATCCCAACAAAAATCCTACATAACCTTTTCCAACAACCAAAACAACCCCTCCTATCTACAAATCCTATTCCCATACAACAAGTCCCAAAAAAAAAAACCCTACGTAACCCTCTCCACCACTCCCCTCTTTATAAAACCATGCACCGACTCTCTCTATTTTTATTGGATTGATATTCGCCACCTCGGCTCCCGCTACTCTCTCTATCTCTCTTCCACAAACTCAAGGTCTCTACATGCACAAGGCCCTCGATTCCTCTCCAGCCTCTTCCTCCCCTCCCTCATGCCCATGGGCACTCTCTTCTTGCGACAACACGCACCCCTCTCTTGTCTCTCATTTTCTTCTCTCTCACTATGACAAAATCGCCTGACACCCTCTTCCTCTTTCTCGTTCTTACGTTGCTCGAAGCCACCCTCGATGCACCTTCGACCTCTGGTAGCTGCTCCACCCTCCGATTACTCAGCGATTCCCATACTCTTCCCACAACTTCTCTGCATCTCCGCATCATACCTACATCTTCTCCAACTTCTCGCCTCCGCGCACATTCTCCATCGACAATTGTCGACGGCTTGCTCCACCCCCGTCATGTCCTCATTGGTCTTCTCTCTAAGATTCTTTTCTCTCTTCTTCTTCTTGTTATTCTATGTTATTCTGACTATATAGTAGTAATAAAATTCTTATTTGCATTTATAGGTTCTCTTCATATTTGTCTTCATGTTTGTTTCATTTATTTGCTTTTATTATAAAAATAAAATAAATAAAAATAAAAATAAAAAAATAAAATTAGTTGACTTGGTCAGGCTGGAACTTTCTAGATATCCTTACCTCCTTGTGAGATGATCCATACTCCCAACATTATTATTTTCGTATTTTTCAGAGATGGTTTTATAAATTTAAAATGACATGTTTTCTCACCTAGTATAACAGATTTATCATTATCGTGATTTCACGGTCACATTCTTTTCAGGAGAATGGCAAGCTCAGGGTTATAATACCTAGGTGTTTATGTCCAATCATTGGAATTAAAATCATCCAAGGAGGGTAGGTTGGGTTTTTCTAAAGTGTGTGGCATATTAGAGATGGTGCATCACACTCCTAAGTTTTTCTTATAATCACAGGATTGGGGATTAACCAAACCAATGCTCCTATAGTAGGAGTAGAAAGGATCTCATTGTTCATCAGGAATCCATCAAAGGATAGATAAGATCAGGTCATGGGATCGAAATGAGGTGTTCGGGGGTGCAGGTAAGAAGTGACACAATTGTAATCCATTTGAAAAACACACCCCCAATCAAACACAAAGCAATGGGACTCTCCTCTTGTTTAAATATTGATTAGGTCTTTAATCCAATATCCAACTTACCCCTTAGAGTTGTCAAATAGAGTTAAGTTCAGTCCCGTCTGTTCCCACTTTAGTGGTATAAAAGGGCAAATGTGACTTGAGATTCCTGACAGGCTCTTTGGAGAAGAAAAGAAGTCAGTTTTGTTATCTATTGGTGTTTAAACAAGTTACACAATCAATTACACGTCTTAGGTCGACCTTCGTTAGTGCCTTAAGACCTACTTGCAAAGAGATTTAGCCTTAAATGCTCACCACGAACTCCCCATGGTTGCATGATGAGACAGACTTGTTGATAGTTGGCTAACTCTCTTTGTGGTGCAAGGGGATGAGATAGAAAGAAGTCTCTAGTGTTCCTTAGTGAAGTGCTCCCGGGGTGCTCGTGTGCATCACATCAAAAATCAATTTGTTTTTAAAAGAATCGCACACAAGTCCTTTAATCAAGTGTGATTTTGCTTTTAAGGCCCAATCTGATTAGCAGTCCCAATTTCCTAGAAGACGACCACTTAGTTAATAGCTTCAATCAATTTAGCGGTCTTTGAATTTAGCCCAAATGCAATGAGTGAATAAGAGCTGGTTGCAAAGATAGAGAAAATATACCTGACTTCAGCACTCTCCATGCAGGTAATGTCCGCAGTGCAGGTAAATAGATCCAATGTGCTGCCAAATCACCCCTAAAATGCACGCACCTAAGGGTATGCAACTTTTAAGCAGGCAGCTCGAGAGTTTTTTTCTTTTTGAATATATAAAGCAATCAAGCAGGCAACTATACTAGCTAATGTTAAATCTACCATGCAATAGTCCACCCCATAGATGAATAGCCCTAATCTCTAAAGAAGTGGAAATAGGTTCCTGAAAAATTGCCCTAGAACAAGGGCCTAAAGAAAGTGGGACATACCCTTAAAAATTAGCCCCGATGCTACAAGGGCAAGAAAACTGAAACGTAAAGCTAGTAAACTTAGATCTCAGATCTCCTAATCCAATTAGTGCTGAAGGAGAATCCCTTTGCTGTGGGATCCAAGTCTCCTTTCATCTCCTTATGTCTTCTTGTGGGTGTGGCTCAAGGTCCACACCAGGGCTCTAATGCGCTTGTCATCTCAACCCGTTGATTCCTTGCACATAAAAAGTAGAGACGAGTTAAGACAAATTGTACCTCAGAATAGATTAGAAATATAATCAAGTGAACCTATTACGTCTGTTGCCTCCTTGGCAATGGTGCCATTTGATGTTGGAGAATTGTTCACTTTTTGCAAATAATAATAATGATAATACTAATAATATGTCGTCATAGTATAACTCATGGTGGAAAAATCCTAGATCAACAAATCAATTAATGTTAGACTTAACTGGTATGAGCTAATGAAATCAAATCAATCTTCAATCAAGAAATAATCAAATGTTTGCATCAAAGATTCAGTCAATTCAAATATATATATCAAGTCAAGATGAACCAAGAAAATATAATGTCGTCTCCACAGGGAGGCAAATACACATATAGGCTCAATGGTCAAATACAAAGATAACAAGTGGTAATGTCAATAACCAAAAAAATAAAGGAATTATAGAAGTAAGGAAAACTAAGTAGATCACAGTGGATGCAGAATCGTAGTAAGAACATGAGTTCATGGACATCGTACGGTGACGAGAACGTCAGAGAGTTACGGTTGCAGTCGTCGCAGTGGAGTGGGCGAAGCATGATGTCACCATGCTACCCCACGGAAAGACACTGTGCGGGTGTTCGCAATCAAGGTGGCATGGTGAGGAGCTTGTGGTCATGGAGAGTTGGTCCACGCACTGTCACCACATGGGGTGGAGGGAGTGAAGGTGCACAGTTGAGGCTATTGAGGGAGAGGCTGAGGTAGCACGGTGGGCAGTCGTGAGTTGAAAGTAAGAGGCGCGGTGGTTACCGCTGTGGTCGCGATGGTGAGGAGGAACGTAGTGTTGGGTGTCGTGGTCGAGGATGGTCGCTGTGGAGGAGGTGCTCTGTTCTTCAAGAGGAAGAGGACGAAGGGGGTTGGGCCTACCCTTTTGCCAAGAGCGTAAGGCTCTTTTTTATCATGAGAGCCGGAATCCAAAAAATGGCAGGAAGGGCAATTTGGAAGGAGGCTTCAATGAAATTGGAGGTGAGAATTGGTGGTCAATCATTTCCAATCCCAGTAATATTCAACCTTGTTTCTGAATGAGAGAGAGAGCCCCTCAAGCAAGATGGAATTTTCCTTATGAAATTTCTTGCCAAAAATCTCTTGTTGCCAAAAATGCTCAGGTGATATTTCAAGTTTGGTACTCAATAAGTTCCTACAAAAATACGTAAATAATGTATCATTGCACGATTACATATTAAAATCATATTCATGCAAAGTATATTAAATATGAGCTTCAGGTAATTTTCCATTGTAAAGCAATGTTGGAAATCTACTTCAATTCATGAATTGAATATTCTTAGGCACAATTATAGTCCACTAAAATGGACTTATCTCCTGCTCTTCTCCATCCTCCCCTCTTATTTGGATCTTCCATGTGTGCTCCTACTACTGCTGCAACAACTACAACAGCTGTTGCTCTTGTTGCTGTTCTTGGTGTGGAGAAGGAGAGAAGAAGGAAGGCCCTTCTCCAACCCTAGGACTATTGCATTACTCAATATAACTAGGTAGGAACATGGCCCTCCCCTTTTAATGCTCTTCCTTGAGTTCAAGCAGTTGTGGGGTCAAGAGTAGCAGCTTGTCTAGTGTGCACGCATGTAGAGCTAGGGTGTGTGCCAAGACTTGGAATTTTCAAGCATGTTCCTTGTTGGTTTTTCATGGTACAATGTGTTCTTTTTATATATACTCAATAGCCCAGGGAAAATAGGTCCAGGTTGCTGGGTTATAAGGAAGGATTTTTGGGAGGCAAGGGAATCTAAAACTGTTTAGGTTCAGGGCTTGAAACCACCTTGTACCAATACTAGTGTTTAGTGCGGGTACTGGGTAGGTTCCAGAACCCCTGTTCACATTGAAAAGGGGTAACAGAATGTGCCCAGTACCAGTACTTAAGGTGAGTACTAGTACTGGCACCTTCTGGTGACCTGGGGCAGAATGTGATATTGTAAGCCTTGATATGGGGTACTGATTTGAGAACGACCAATTCACCTCATATCTAGAAAACCCTATATGAAATAAATAAGTAAGAAGCCCTAGAAAACCAAAGTAAAAGCCCAAGGAAAATGGCTAAATCCAAACAGAACTCTTAATGCTGAACCCTAATGCCTTTTCAAGAATTTAAATATGGGAGAACTTGGATCCTAACGTCTGAAGTTAGACCCCAGGTGATCCACTAGGTTCCTAGGACCTCGTTCTGGATATGGAACCAAATAGACTAAAAGCTGGTAGGTTCGTTAGCTGGGCTTGTAAAGCTACATGTTCTAGACTTGGTGAATCACGAGTTCATTACTCAGGTTGGAGGCTCAAGATGATGCGGTAGCTAAAGGCTACCAAGAATCTACCTTAGAACTTGAAGGGTTCCTGGGTACAGTGGTGAGCCATGAGTTATGATATTACTATATATATTTACATTAACTATGCCTAATTAATGCTAATCTAAGGGTTGAATAGGGTAGAGTGCATTTAGTTAGGACAGTTTAGTCATATAGGTGCATTTTGTAAATATTGCATAAGTTTGGATTTTTTGCAATTTTACCCAAACTTATATCTGGTACCTTGATGTCTTTGGTGTGATTTGTGTAGGTATCGAGTTTGGAGCAATTTGTAGCCCTATAGATAGGAGATTCAAGATTGAGCTCACTTGGAAGAGGGTTGAGTCAATTAGACCCGAACTCAATTAACCATAGGTCTAGCCCAATTTAGGAGCCTAATTAACCTTAGCCTAGAGCCTAATTACCTAACCGAATTAACCAACCTAGAGGTCGGCCATGAGCCTTAATTTTAGACCCAATATGGCCAGCCAAAAATAGGTCCCATCCCTTAGAAAAATGAAACCTAAACTAAATCCTATTCTAAATCTCGAAATTTGTACTAGCTTGACACAGGTCTAGTATTTTGGCCATAACTTTTGCAGCTTAAGTCCAAATTGAGTGATTCAAGTTGCCTTGAAAAGCTGATTTCGAGGGTACAACTTTGTTTTTTTATGAAAGTTTAAATTGGAAACAAAACAAGGCTTAAAATTTGAGAAGAGTGAGGGCAATTTTACAAGGTTGTTGCAACAACCTCCATCCAATCCCAACAAAAACCAAACCTTATCTCCTCCTTCCATTTTAGATCCAAAGGTTCTTATCCTACCTACATTGATTCTTCCCCAACGGATGGAAATGCCCAAATCACCGGCTTCTCTCTTGGAATCTTCCGCCCCTTCCTGAAAAGCCACTTTGTACCCCTGCCTCAACAAACCCCTTCCTTGCCTAGCTCCCGAACTGGGGAATCCACTAAATCAGACTCCTAATCATAAGCATCCTAACTAACAAACTCCCTCGACTCCGAATCCACGGACTTCAAAACGAACCGAAGACCCCAATACATCTATTACTTAGGTAACTGGGGTCCCAGGGGTTGGGTGTTATGTTGTTGACTTAAGGAAAACTCATAGTGTAAAGGATTTAATCTAGACCATCCAAATCCTTGATCCTAGGCAACCTAAACCAACCAATAAGAAGCCTCTACCTTACCTATAAAAACACTAGGCATGCCCCCCCCGATCCATCTCTTCCTTCTCCAAAAATCCTCCACCTTCTTCCACCACCTCCTAAGTAGAAAATTTAGAAGTCCATGGCCATCCACCCTTGGGTCCACCCTCTTCCACCAAGCATTCCTCTACCCGGACTCCCAATCCTATTACTATATTAAAATTGATAGTGAACTTTCGTGCTACAACGAATGGAATTTACATTACGCGTAGTTCTGCTGTCAGTTTTTGGTGCCGTTGTCGGGGAAGCAATGAATTTCACTTGCATATTTTCGTCCATATTTTGCATTCGTGTCTCTAACTTAATTTTCTTTATTTCTTTGATTGTGTGTAGGATTTCACGGTGACACGGGATCTCGTGGACAATCGATAGAAACAAAGCAATGTGTGAGTAGAGACATCGAGGTAGGTTTCAAATCTTAGTTTAAGATCATTTGTGAAAGCTAGGCTACGTTTGCATTCAAAACAAAAAAGAAAAGTTTTCATTTGTCCATCTAGATTAGGTGTCTATCTTTAACCTTAGGATAGTTATTTTCTTGAGTTGTTTGTATAAAAAGATAAAAAAAATCTCTTTTGGTGGACATTATCCCTTGATATCCTCGAAATCACCTTCCTAAAATTTGGGTTGCTAACTAATTTGAGTTTCAAAAATCATTTTCAGAATTTATATTTGTGTAAAAATTATAAAATTATCCTTGGATGTAGACATTGAAGTCAGGAAGATTGTGTTCAAATTTCGTATCCATTTGATTTACATTCAATTTTTAAAAATTCACGGACTACATTAATATCACTCCTGATTTTTCTTCCTGATTTGTGACATTCTGAAAATCATAAGAATTTTTATAAAACCTTGATTAACTAAAATTTATAGCGTTGGATTCATGTGATAATTGGGAACCATATAAAAAAAATATTTTGAGGCATGACACTATCTGATTCACAGGAACCACTAAATGGGGGTCTTTTCTGACTTTTGGACCCTAGTATACAAAAAAATTGAAATAATTATATTTAGGGACTTAGAATTCTTGAAAAATATTTTTTTGATTCCCTATTTAGTGGGGTTTGAGAAGGTGGCTTTTTTGTATTGAGATGCACCACTTGAACTAATTAAAATCAATTCATCTTCTTGATTCTACCTACCTAGGTTAAAATTCTTAGGGTTTTGAATTAGGCACTCATATTTTTCTAAACTCTAAAGGAAATATACTATCATCCATTCTTGCAAAACATTTTGTGTGCCTTCACATGAACCTTGCTTGAATTTATTATCTCATTGAAACCTTAAATTCCCTCTTTAAACAAGATCAATCCTAAAAGTCATTTCATTATAAAAATCTTGTTTGAGGACCTTTGATTGTGCACTTCACTTGTGAAATCAATTTTAAGGACAACTCCCCCCTAACAACCATCACATTTTAAAAGCACTTCAAGCCTATGCCTAAAATTGAGTATACGTGTCCTAGGTAGGATTAATCTACTTGGTGACTTGAAGTTAGATTGGGCTAAGATCAAAGCCTTGTCTACTTGGCCAATTGGTGGCAAGAAAGGCTGGTGTAGTAACCATGTTAACCTCTAGTGATGTCCCACCATGCGGGGTGTCCTAGGGGGTCCCACCTTTTTGGCCAGCTAAGTAATTCAAGGGTTGGTCTAACCTAGTCGTATTTTGGGGAGCTAGGATTTGGTCTAATTAGGGTTTATACTATAAGGACTAGCTTGATTGCTTGTATTGTGAGGGTGGGTATTCTCTCAACTACTCTAAGAAACCTCTAGGGATATCCCCACAAGCCTATTTTATGGATAGGGGAACATTGACTGCACCGAGACTGCCTCAGACTCCCTTAGGAAAGGAGTTTGTGAACAATCTTGACTTGGTTCAACCTATGAATCAATTGAACCTGGAATAGATGCTGACTACATTCTAGGGAGGGGCCTTTGTCCCCTCTTATCTTGATTACTCTATCCCAACTCCTAGCATGTCCTCTAGCTATGAGGATGTGCAAGCTATCCAGGGTTATCCCAAAATGGACCCTTATTCTAATTACTACAACCTTGGATGGCGAAATCATCCTAATTTCTCATGGTTTAGATAGAATTCGAATCAAAGCAAATGAGTGCTAACCCCTCCTCCTATAATCAAGCTCACAACAGTAGGTCAACCTACAATAAGCTCAGACTTGGACTTAATCAACCTACTCAATCTAATCAGATGGATACCTTGATTAAAATGATGATATGAATCAAAAACATCAGGAGGAGATGGTAGAGGTTAAGGGATAATTGAGCCAATTAATGGAAGCTAGACAACAAGGATCTCTCCCTTCCCAGCCTATACCGAAGCCTAAAAATCTACAAAAAATGGACTTACTGTCGGTAAGGGTTCCACCTGACTCAGGGGCAAGCTCATATGATTAACCCTACCCTGCAAAACGCACCTGGATTTCCTATTCCTCAATAGGCTCCTATCTTTCCTAACCCATCTCAAGGATCTAACTTTAACTCACATGCCTTTACACACTCTGTTACCTTGTGAAGTGGTACTAAACCCAGGACCCAGTTTGGTCTTCTAACCTTAATCTTGGTGAGCCTGATTTGATTAATGATATTGGAGAAGAAATTGAGGATAATAAGGCTCAGGACCCATCTTTGCTAGATACCCAAATACTCTTTCTTGAAGCCTTAGAAAAAGTAAAAAGAAAAAAGAAGGTGGCTAACAATGAGGAGTTGATTGAGTTGTTTAAAAAAGTCCAGATTAATATACCACTCCTTGATGCTGTTAAATATATTCCTGCCTACGCTAAGTTCTTGAAAGATTTATGTACTCCCAAGCGTAAGGCTAAAACCTAGATGCCACAAAATGTAGTGCTGTTTGAATAAGTTAGCTCAGTGATATTAAGCAACCCACCTCCTAAGAAAAAGGATCTTGGAGCCCCATTGATTTCATGTACAATTGGTGATATAAATTTTGATCGGGCTCTTTTGGATTTAGGTGCTTCTATTAATTTGATACCAACCACTCTTTATAGAAAATTTGGATTTGGTGAGCTTAAATCCACACCTGTAACCTTACAATTAGCTAACTAATCTATTAGAACACCTAAGGGAGTGGTTAAGGATGTAATTGTAAGAGTCAAGGACTATTATTGTCTAATGGATTTTCTTGTCCTTAACATGGAAGTACTTGAAAGATTAAGAGACACTCCCATCATCCTAGGCAAACCTTTCTTAGCAATTACTAAAGCTAATATTAATTGTGCCACTGGATGTATGGAAATTGCCTTTGGAGATAAAAGATTACAATTGGATATTTTTAAGGCAACTAAAGGATTTGATTGTGGGTTGCTTGATGATATTGATTCTGAAGACAATTTGATCAAGGAAAGTATGGCAATTGGATTAATAGAAAGCTAGTTAGAAGCCACCTTAACTCAGTCCACTTCTCACCCACAAGTTGAGGAGGTCCCTAATTTATTCTACACTAACCCAGAACCCTCCTCAGCTAACATGATTTTAACTGAACCTGATTTTCCCTCTACATCTTCCCCACCTTCTAATATGGTCCCACCACAACTTGAACTTAAACCACTCCCTGATAATTTGAAATATATCTTCCTTGGACCTAATAAAACTCTCCTTGTGATTATTAATGCACATCTAACTTGGGAGTAAGAATCTAGACTCATTATGGTCCTAAGAGAACACAAACAAGCAATTAGGTGGACCATTTTTGACCTCAAAGGAATTAGCCCCTCTTATTGTACTCATAAGATCTATGTTGAGGATGGGGCTCAACCTTCTCGCGAGATGGAAAGAAGATTAAACCCTAATATGCGAGAGGTTGTTAAAAAGGAAATAATCAAGTGGCTTGATACTAAAATCATTTACCTAATCTTTGATAGCCCTTAGGTGAAATTCTTTTAAACCTCCTAAAATTCATAAAAAAATATTCTAAGAGGTTTGGTACCTTTGGTTTGACCATCTGAACCTATTTTGACCTAGAATAGAGTTTTAGATGGGATTTAGCCATAATTTGGGTTTCTATGCAAATTATCTAATCAAACATGGTTAAACTCAAATCCAAGTTTACCATTAGCTTCCTTGGATCCAAATTAGGTTAATACCAAAATTTGGGCCCAATCAGAGTCCATCTTGACTTAGTTAGTACTTTCATCCCTAAACCTCTATTTCCTACACTCAGAACCCTAACTTTCAAAATTTCTTGCAAATGGGTCCCTAACTTTCTCATATCCTTCACGAATAGGTCCTTGCCGCCATTGTTAAGTCAACTGTGTAGCATCGACTTTGATCAAGTTGAAACCTCATCAAACCCTCTCCAAATCCCACCAAATTTGGTGGGATTGATGTTCACACACTAAGGAATCATTTGAACATGATTCAAGATGCGGAACTTGAGTGAAAAGCCCCAGGAAAATTTAAGAAAAACGTGGAATTCCTTGTTCCCAAAACCAACTTAAGAGCACCTAATTTCCAACTTAGAGCTTGGGTTTGAGCTTTATAAGAACTCCCCTAAGTCCTAGGCTCCTGATCCTGGTCGCAGGCCAATTACCCTAATTTCTTCCCTCCTCCGGCCAGCTCCTCCACGGCTCTGACGACCTCGCTCCCTCATCATCCTACGATCAGCCAATGGCCAAATTGGATAGACCATGATCTTCTTCTCCTTCTTCTGCTTCTCGCCAACCAACATGGAGGCTCTTTACCCTTCTCCTCATTGCCCTCTCACTCACGAGAGCATTCATCATCTCCGACACCAGCCAATCACAACTGGCACCAAAGTCCATCCCTTTCGTCCCTAATCTAGGTCTGCTCTCTTCCTCTCCCTCTCTAGACCCTTCCTAGCACCTGATGAGAGACTCATCATGATCTCTAATTACCCCTAATTAACTAGTCTTCCTAGTTAATTAGCTAAGGTTATGAGTATATAAGGGTTAATTATAAAATAAGGGATATTTAGTAAAGGACCTTAAAATAAGTTAAAAATGATATTTTTATCATTCAATTAATATTATTAACAATTTAATTAATAACTGGCCTCAAGATCTTATCAATCATTTCCTTAATTAATAAGTTAAGTAACTTAAAGATAATATGTACATAAGTTTATAATAACTTAAGTAACTTTACTTAATCTAATAAATTAACCTAAAAAGGTCAAAAATGTAAATTCAAGGTCTAAACATAATAGTTATCTTATTTACTATCATATATAAAAAGTTGAAAAAGATCTAAGTTAAAATAAACCTTTAAAACCTGGGTTTACATTTAGGTCCTTACTATTCATTGCATTCAGGTCCTTAATTTTCATATAAGTCCTTAAGTTTCACTACATTTAGGTCCCTTTTCGTCTTCTTCTTCTCCTTCAGCCGATTGAACGGCTGACGATGGAGAGTGACTCCACCACGCGATCATCGCCCTGCCGACATCATCCTTCCTTCTCCAAGCTCTTGGAGCTTACGCTCACCACTCCATCTTCATCCATCGGTCTAGATTACTCGAAAATCCTAATTTTTGGTGGGAGTTAACCTCACCGTCGTCGGAGACGATGCCGGAGGTTAAGCTCCCCATGCTTCTTCGTCCAGACTCCACCGTCTTCTTTGTTGTTGTAACGACCCAGTTCCCGAGTCCCTACGAGACACAAGAACCGGACCGACTCGACTAATCCCAAGACCTAGTCGTCCAACGAGGAAGTAACCAAAAGACAGTAAAATAAACCACATTCAGCATGAATATAACTAACAGTAAGAAGTACAGCAGTAAGGAAAGAAACTGCTACAGTAGGTACCACCATAACAGTAAAACAGCATGTATCATATAACAAGAACTGCAGGTAAAGAAGGTACAGCGGAAACAAAACTACTCACTAGAACAGAAACAAAAGGGGCACAAAAGCTGTGGTAACTCTACTGGACCCTACTCGGCCCAGCGTCCTCTGCAGCCGCCGACCCTGGCTGCTCAACACCTGGTCCTGAAAAAGGTAACGAGTGTAACACGTCAGCAAAATGCTGAGTAGAGTGGCAAACTAACTAAAGGCAACAGTAGAGTGTACAGTAGCTGTTATGTTCTATTACTTCCTTTATTCACATCTTTCAATTTTTCTTACTATTTCATTTATTTCTCAGATCCTTTACTTGATCTCGAATGTCCTCGTGGGAACGATCTTGATTTCAGTCTTTTCCAAAAGTAGAAGTAGCACGTGGTGCTCTCCTGGCCGGGAGAGTCCCCCGTGGTGATCCTACCCTCAGTCAACCACCCCAAGGTCACTGACAGACGTAACGGTGACTACGGCACGCGCGATAAATGCACAGGTAGCTAGCCCGCACTGGCACGCGGTCAGTCGTTTCCGTTAACGGGTGCGCCCAAAGCACAGCACGGAACCAGGGCAGAGCCCTCTCAGTAACAGGGGTCCAACCCCTCCACAGTAACCAAACCGGGGCCTTGCCCCTCCACAGTCCGCGCACCCTCGCCTGACTACCCTGGTTTGCCCTAATGGGCCTAACAAGTCGGTGAAGGAGGCTAGCAGAACCTCGGGGCCCGTGGGGTAGCTAGTACTCTCCTAACACTGGTAGCTCTCCTCGGTACTACGTACACGAGGGCCAACAAGTCGGTACAGAGCGGCCAATCCTAACCCCGGGTCCCTGGGGCGGCTGGCCCCACTCTGCACTAAACAGGTACAGGTACTTCCCTTGGTACTGCGTACCCAAGAGACAGTACAAACTACATCTCAGTTCCATTCCTTTTTCCTTCCAGGAGTTCCACTCCTAATTCCCCGTAGGGTTCCATCCTTTAATCTCAGAACATCATATGTTTCACTTTCCAGATTCACGTTCTCAAGATCCATGATCTCAAACATGTTTCTTTATTCATAACAGGCAGCTGTTAATTAAATTTACAGGCAGCTTTATATATTCCTTTCCATTTTTCCAAGACTGAAGTAATATACATTCCACTAGTTTTTCCATCCTAGGATTCATGCCATATCCTAGGATCTATCATACAATCTAGTTTTCCGGCCCTAGGATTCATGCAACACCTAGGAGCTATCATTCCATATATTTCTCATTCCTAGGATTCATGCAATGCCCTAGGTTCTAGTTATGGTTCCATACTTTAACAGATTTTATCAATACTTAAAGCCACTCTACCAGGTACAACGGGAGTAATGGGGGCGTGATCGGGAATCCCGCGCGCCTCCGCGACTCTCAAGACTGCAACCGAACGAGGTCCTATCACAAGGATCAAACACAAGGAGTATCTCAAAACAGTGTATAGCTACTGTAGACGAGTAGAGGAATTAATTCTGAAAAGAACGCAACTCGAATCGTGGAAAACGGAGCCCAAACGGGCCCTAAACGGGTCGAAAAAGACGATACTGTGCACAATCAGACGTCTGGAACTCCTTCCAGACGTCTTAAACGGTGGATCAGAGAATTACCTGTTCAGCTTGGTTCCCCGGACGTCCAGAAGTCTGCGGGGACGTCTGCCCTAGATCCCAGACGTCCGATGGTCCATCAGGACGTCTGGAGGTCACTCCCGCCGTCTGGTACAACTTACAGACGTCTTATTCGCAAAGGATGACGAATCAGCGAACCTGCGCACAGCCAACCCCCCTCCCTCAGTACGGTCAGTCGACAAGAAGGAAGAAGAAAGCGGAAACTCACCTTTCAGACGTCTGTATGATCTTACAGACGTCGACCTTGCCGTCTGGATATCAACCCAGACGTCTGATTCTGGAAATTTTTCCAGAATCAGAACCCTGCTCGGCCTCCGCTCGCGACGCCGCCCGCGTCGCACCTCGCGCGTCCGCTGCTCCGACCGCAGCAGGTCCCTCTCCGCGACGCTCCGTGCCCCCTGCTCCCTCCGCCGGCCGGCCAAGCCGCTCCGGCGAGCTCGCCCTCACGGCAGAGCTCCGCCCTCGCACGCCGCAGCTCCTCCGCGCTCACTGCGGCTGCCGCTGCCGCCCTCGCGTCCGCTCGCTCTCGCGCACAGGAAGGAGGAGAAGGAGGAGACGGGAGGGGAGGCGCGCCCCCTTTTAACGCCGCGTGGAGAGGAGAGAGAGAAGGCGGCAGGCCGCCTGCAGTCGCAGAGAAAAGAGGGAATATGCGGTCTGCGCGCTCAGGCGCGCAGGCGACTCGCGGGTGTCGAAAATAATGGATTTCCAGACGTCTTGAAACAATCCCAGACGTCTTATCAGACGTCTGGTTGTGATCCCAGACGTCTTGTCCGACGTCTGAGCCACCTCCCAGACGTCTTAAAATACGTCTGGGGCACACATTCGTTACAATATAACAAACTCAAAGGAAGTTTCATCCTCGAAACTTGCGCCAACTAGGGTGCGGGAAAAAGATGTCCAAATAACCATAACAAACTCAAAGAGGACCGAAGCCGGTCCGAAAAGACGTACCCGCGAAAAGCTCTGGGTACCGCTCCCGCATTGCCGCCTCAGGCTCCCAGGTAGCCTCCTCGTACCGCTGGCTCCTCCACAAAACCTTTACCAGGGGTACTTGCTTTCGTCTCAACCTGCGGACGGCTCGGTCTAGGATCTGCACTGGCCGCTCGGGGTAGGTCAGGTCGTCGCTCACCTCGACGCTCTCGTGACTCAGTACGTGGCTGGGATCGGCTACGTACTTCCTGAGGTTGGACACGTGGAACACGTCGTGCACACCAGAAAGCTGCGGGGGAAGGGCAAGTCTGTAAGCAACGGGTCCAACCCGCTCCAGGACCTCAAAGGGCCCCACGAACCTCGGCGCGAGCTTCCCTCTCACCCCAAACCGCTGTAAGCCCTTCATGGGCGAAACACGAAGGAAGACGTGGTCCCCAACTTCGAACTGCACCTCTCTGCGTCTGCGATCTACGTAGCTCTTCTGTCTGCTCCTGACAGTGCGGAGTCGTCTGTGGATCTGCTCAACTACCTCCTGACTCTGCCGGATTAACCTGGGGCCAACCTCCCACTTGGTCCCCACCTCAACCCAACTCAAGGGTGCCGTGCATTTCCGTCCGTACAGAGCCTCGTAGGGAGCCATGCCGATGCTCGAGTGATAACTGTTGTTGTATGCAAACTCCGCCAGGGGCAGGTGCTCCTCCCAAGAGCCCCTCCAGTCTAGTACACAGGCACGCAAAAGGTCCTCAAGTGTTTGTATCGTGCGTTCCGACTGTCCGTCCGTCTGGGGGTGGTAAGCCGTGCTAAACCTCAACCTCGTCCCCAAAGCCTGCTGAAACTCAGCCCAAAACTGGGACGTAAAGCGGGTATCCCGGTCGGATACGATCTCCCGCGGAACTCCATGTAGTCGCACCACATCACGGATATACCTCTCTGCCAACTGTGCTGGTCCCAAAGTGACTCGGATCGGCAAGAATCGTGCCGTCTTCGTCAATCTATCCACTATTACCCAGACTGCGTCGTGTCCTCGCTGGGTAACAGGTAAGCCCACCACCAAGTCCATGGTGATGCTCTCCCACTTCCACTCTGGCACTGGAAGCGGCTGAAGCGGCCCTGCAGGCCTCTGATGCTCGGCTTTCACCTGCTGGCACACTAAGCACTGCTGCACGAACTCACCCACATCCTGCTTCATCCCTCTCCACCAGAACTCGCGTCTCAAGTCATGGTACATTTTCGTGTTTCCGGGATGTATGGTGAATCTGGAACCGTGTGCCTCAGTCAGGAGTTCTCTCAACAGCTCCTCGTCTCTGGGGACGCACAACCGTCCCCTCAAGCGTAACATCTGGTCTGTGAAAGAGAAGTCCCCTGGGTCCCCTGATAGTACTCTGTCGCGCAAAGACTGCAAGTACGGATCGGCCATCTGTCCCGTGATGATGCGGTCTATCAACTCTGGCCTGGTCTGCCGTGTCACCGTCACTGCCCCACAGTACCCTCGTAACTCTAGAGGTCTCCAACTGCCCACCTCCTCCAAAAGGCTCCAACTCTGTAACTGTAGACTGGCCAAGCGTGCGGGCGCCTTACGGCTCAAGGCGTCAGCCACCACATTGGCCTTTCCCGGGTGGTAGGAGATGCTGCAGTCGTAGTCCTTCAGGAGCTCCAACCAACGTCTCTGTCTCATGTTGAGCTCCTTCTGGTCAAAAAGATATCTGAGGCTCTTGTGATCTGTAAAAATCTCGAAGGTCTCACCGTACAAGTAGTGCCTCCATGTCTTCAGCGCGAAGACAACAGCTGCCAACTCTAGATCGTGGGTAGGGTAGGTATGCTCATGGGGCTTCAGTTGCCGCGAAGCGTAAGCGACCACGTGACCCCTCTGCATGAGCACACCTCCTAACCCCTGCAAGGAAGCATCCGTGTACACAACGAACCCGCCACTACTGTCAGGGATGGTGAGCACGGGAGCCGAGGTCAACCTCTCCTTCAGCTCCAGAAAACACGCCTCACAGGCGTCTGTCCAAGCGAAAGGCACATCCTTCCGGGTCAACTGTGTCATAGGACGTGCAATCTGCGAAAACCCTCTGATGAACCGTCTGTAGTAACCTGCCAGTCCCAGGAAACTGCGAATCTCAGTGACTGAACGCGGTCTCTCCCACCTGAGCACTGCCTCGACCTTGGCGGGATCCACCGCCAGGCCGTCTCCAGAGATCACATGACCCAAAAAGGTCACCTCCCTCAACCAGAACTCGCACTTGCTGTATTTGGCGTACAGCCTGCGTCGTCTCAGAGTGTCCAGAACCATCCGCAAGTGCTGTCCGTGCTGCGTCCGATCTCTAGAATAGATGAGTACATCATCTATGAAAACCACCACAAACTGGTCCAAGTACGGTCTAAACACCCGGTTCATCAGGTCCATGAAAGCAGCGGGGGCATTGGTCAGCCCAAACGGCATGACCAAAAACTCGTAGTGTCCGTACCGGGTGCGGAAAGCTGTCTTGGAGACGTCGGTCTCCCTGATCCTCAACTGGTGGTATCCAGACCTCAAGTCGATCTTGGAAAACACCGTGGCACCCCGCAACTGGTCAAACAAATCGTCGATCCTCGGCAGCGGATATCTGTTCTTGATGGTGACCCTATTCAGCTGTCGGTAGTCCATGCAAAGGCGTAGGGTCCCATCCTTCTTCTTCACAAACAGTACCGGGGCTCCCCAGGGAGACGCACTGGGCCTCACGAAACCCTTCTCCAAAAGGTCCTGCAACTGAGACTTGAGCTCTCGTAGCTCAAGCGGTGCCATCCTGTATGGCGCGGTGGAGATGGGGCTGGTCCCTGGTACTAGTGAGATCTCAAACTTGATCTCACGCTCGGGCGGTAGTCCTGGTAACTCATCTGGAAACACGTCGGGGTACTCTCTGACCACCGGGATGCTCTGGAAGTCTGCCACGGGGCTGTGCTCTGCCACCACACAAGCTAGGAAGCCCTCACACCCCTGGCTCAAAAGTCTCGCCGCCCGAAGTGCCGAAATGCACCTGAAACCTCCATCCACTGGCTGCCCGTGAAACTCGAAGGAAGGCAACTCCGGAATGGAGAAAACAATCTTCCTCTCAAAACAGTCTACCAAGGCGTGGTAAGCGGACAGCCAATCCATCCCCAGAATCACTCCAAAGTCCTCCATCTGTATCATAATCAGGTCAGCTGGCAGGCTGTGTCCCCCGATGCTGACCCCGCAACCCGTGTACACCTCCTCAGCTACAAACAGCTGACCACTCGGACCTCTGATTACGAACGGATTCTCTAACAGTGTATAATCCTGGTCCAAACTAACTGCGAAACTGGCTGCAACAAACGAGTGCGTAGCGCCGGAATCGAAAAGCGTGTAAACGAGTCTGCCAGAAACTGAAACCATACCTGCTACCACGGATCCTGATGCTCTGGCGTCCCTGTGTGTTAGGGCATTGATACGCCCCTCAGCTCTAGGTGCGGACGAAGCAGCCACACTCTGCGTCGGACGGGTAGGTGCTGGCCGGTACCCTCCTCGCGACTGCTGTCCTCCTCCTCGTGCCTGGGAACCGCGGCCTCCTGCGTGCCCTCCAGTGCTCTGCGCGGGAAGTATCTGCTGACCTCCTGCCCTAGATGGGCAGTCCCTCCTGACGTGGCCCGGCTGGCCACACTGGTAGCAGAGGGGAACCCGACTCCCGCCCTCAGTGAGTCCCTGCTGTCGGCTAGGCGGGGGTCCGATACTGGCGACTGGCCCCTGTCGAGGGCCCCCAAAGGCCACTGATGGCCCTGCACAATGTGACGGCTCTCCTGCGGATGCCACGTGTCTCCGTTCTCGTCGGCCCTGTGAGAAGTCTGGCTGAAAGGGCCTCTTCCGCCCGCCGTCGGTCTCTCGCGCGGACGGGTTGGTCTCCTCGTAAGTCATAGCTGCCTCTACCACCCTCGAAAACGTCAGCAGCTTCAGGGGTTTGACATACCCCCGGATCGCAGGCCGGAGCCCCTCGGTGAACCTCCAAAGGCGCTCCTCCTCAGTGGCTACCGCTGTCGCTGCAAAGCGGGACAGCTCCAAGAAACGCGTGCGGTACGCGCTCACGGTCATCGTCCCTTGGCGGAGAGTGTGGAATTCCCGCCTCCTCTGGTCCCGCCACGTCTGGGGAAAGTACTGCTCGCAGAAGAGGGTGACGAACTGGTCCCATGTCGGCTCGTCCCTCTCCTGTCCCCGGACCGCCCTCCACCACCGGTGTGCCGCACTCTCCAGCTGGTACGTGGCAAAGGCCACGCGGCACTCCACCGGGGGGCGAAGGGTGTCGAAGATCTTCTCCAGCTGCTCAAGCCAGTCCTCTGCCTCGGTCGGGTCCTCATCCCCCTTGAAGGAGGGGGGCTTCAGCTTCCGGAACTGTCCGAAAAGCTCGAAGTGGCGCTGTAGGGGAGGTGCTGGTGCACCTCCAGGCGAAGGTGCCTCGTGTACAGAAGTGTCGGAGGAAGGTGGGGGCGGCAGGGGCCCATCCCCTCCCTCGTGTCCCGCGCTGCGTCCGTCGTGTGGTCCCACAGAGGACTCCCCCTCTGCAACCCCAGGAGGAGGTGCTCGGGGCAGTGGGTGGAGCTCCTCTCGTACAATATCCCGTATCAGTCTGGCGAGGTCCTGGGCCTGGATGCCAGGGAGTGGTGGCTGGTCCACCGAGACGTCAACGACAGCACGTCCACCTCGCCGACCTCGCCCTCGGCCGCGCCGGCGGCCAGTCTCGCCAATCCCACGACGAGGCATCTCCTGCAAGGAGACGCGAAACAAAACGGAAACGTCAAAACAAACGGTACCTAACAAAACTTCTAAGAGCTCATGTCAAGAGATATGTTGTGGTGGCTACTCTAGCTATAAACATGTGAATTGGTTATTTTCCAGTCAGTTGATTTACTTCTCGGGACGACCTTGCTCTGATACCATCTTGTAACGACCCGGTTCCCGAGTCCCTACGAGACACAAGAACCGGACCGACTCGACTAATCCCAAGACCTAGTCGTCCAACGAGGAAGTAACCAAAAGACAGTAAAATAAACCACATTCAGCATGAATATAACTAACAGTAAGAAGTACAGCAGTAAGGAAAGAAACTACTACAGTAGGTACCACCACAACAGTAAAACAGCATGTATCATATAACAAGAACTGCAGGTAAAGAAGGTACAGCGGAAACAAAACAACTCACTAGAACAGAAACAAAAGGGGTACAAAAGCTGTGGTAACTCTACTGGACCCTACTCGGCCCAGCGTCCTCTGCAGCCGCCGACCCTGGCTGCTCAACACCTGGTCCTGAAAAAGGTAACGAGTGTAACACGTCAGCAAAACGCTGAGTAGAGTGGCAAACTAACTAAAGGCAACAGTAGAGTGTACAGTAGCTGTTATGTTCTATTACTTCCTTTATTCACATCTTTCAATTTTTCTTACTATTTCATTTATTTCTCAGATCCTTTACTTGATCTCGAATGTCCTCGTGGGAACGATCTTGATTTCAGTCTTTTCCAAAAGTAGAAGTAGCACGTGGTGCTCTCCTGGCCGGGAGAGTCCCCCGTGGTGATCCTACCCTCAGTCAACCACCCCAAGGTCACTGACAGACGTAACGGTGACTACGGCACGTGCGATAAACGCACAGGTAGCTAGCCCGCACTGGCACGTGGTCAGTCGTTTCCGTTAACGGGTGCGCCCAAAGCACAACACGGAACCAGGGCAGAGCCCTCTCAGTAACAGGGGTCCAACCCCTCCACAGTAACCAAACCGGGGCCTTGCCCCTCCACAGTCCGCGCACCCTCGCCTGACTACCCTGGTTTGCCCTAATGGGCCTAACAAGTCGGTGAAGGAGGCTAGCAGAACCCCGGGGCCCGTGGGGTAGCTAGTACTCTCCTAACACTGGTAGCTCTCCTCGGTACTACGTACACGAGGGCCAACAAGTCGGTACAGAGCGGCCAATCCTAACCCCGGGTCCCTGGGGCGGCTGGCCCCACTTTGCACTAAACAGGTACAGGTACTTCCCTTGGTACTGCGTACCCAAGAGACAGTACAAACTACATCTCAGTTCCATTCCTTTTTCCTTCCAGGAGTTCCACTCCTAATTCCTCGTAGGGTTCCATCCTTTAATCTCAGAACATCATATGTTTCACTTTCCAGATTCACGTTCTCAAGATCCATGATCTCAAACATGTTTCTTTATTCATAACAGGCAGCTGTTAATTAAATTTACAGGCAGCTTTATATATTCCTTTCCATTTTTCCAAGACTGAAGTAATATACATTCCACTAGTTTTTCCATCCTAGGATTCATGCCATATCCTAGGATCTATCATACAATCTAGTTTTCCGGCCCTAGGATTCATGCAACACCTAGGAGCTATCATTCCATATATTTCTCATTCCTAGGATTCATGCAATGCCCTAGGTTCTAGTTATGGTTCCATACTTTAACAGATTTTATCAATACTTAAAGCCACTCTACCAGGTACAACGGGAGTAATGGGGGCGTGATCGGGAATCCCGCGTGCCTCCGCGACTCTCAAGACTGCAACCGAACGAGGTCCTATCACAAGGATCAAACACAAGGAGTGTCTCAAAATAGTGTATAGCTACTGTAGACGAGTAGAGGAATTAATTCTGAAAAGAACGCAACTCGAATCGTGGAAAACGGAGCCCAAACGGGCCCTAAACGGGTCGAAAAAGACGATACTGTGCACAATCAGACGTCTGGAACTCCTTCCAGACGTCTTAAACGGTGGATCAGAGAATTACCTGTTCAGCTTGGTTCCCCGGACGTCCAGAAGTCTGCGGGGATGTCTGCCCTAGATCCCAGACGTCCGATGGTCCATCAGGACGTCTGGAGGTCACTCCCGCCGTCTGGTACAACTTACAGACGTCTGATTCGCAAAGGATGACGAATCAGCGAACCTGCGCACAGCCAACCCCCCTCCCTCAGTATGGTCAGTCGACAAGAAGGAAGAAGAAAGCGGAAACTCACCTTTCAGACGTCTGTATGATCTTACAGACGTCGACCTTGCCGTCTGGATATCAACCCAGACGTCTGATTCTGGAAATTTTTCCAGAATCAGAACCCTGCTCGGCCTCCGCTCGTGACGCCACCCGCGTCGCACCTCGCGCGTCCGCTGCTCCGACCGCAGCAGGTCCTCTCCGCGACGCTCCGCGCCCCCTGCGCCCTCCGCCGGCCGGCCAAGCCGCTCCGGCGAGCTCGCCCTCACGGCAGATCCCCGCCCTCGCACGCCGCAGCTCCTCCGCGCTCACTGCGGCTGCCGCTGCCGCCCTCGCGTCCGCTCGCTCTCACGCACAGGAAGGAGGAGAAGGAGGAGACGGTGGAGACGGGAGGGGAGGCGCGCCCCCTTTTAACGCCGCGTGGAGAGGAGAGAGAGAAGGCGGCAGGCCGCCTGCAGTCGCAGAGAAAAGAGGGAATATGCGGTCTGCGCGCTCAGGCGCGCAGGCGACTCGCGGGTGTCGAAAATAACGGATTTCTAGACGTCTTGAAACAATCCCAGACGTCTTATCAGACGTCTGGTTGTGATCCCAGACGTCTTGTCCGACGTTTGAGCCACCTCCCAGACGTCTTAAAATACGTCTGGGGCACACATTCGTTACAGTCGTCATCCACTATAAATACCCCTTCACCCCTCCGACTTCTCTCAAGTTGGCTCCCTTCCCTCTTCTTCACTACAGCCAACTTCGATAGGCTATTCCCTCCACAACTTCGCCAACTCCCCATTTCATCTTCTGACTTCCTCCATCCATCCTGATTAGCTGAGGAACTTCACCGAGGTCTGTTGCATCTCTGGACATAGGCATCAACCAAGAAGTGCCTCTGCTTCATCCACATTCACCCACTGGAGATCTTCCTTATTCCCCTCTGATTTCATCTTCCGCTATGAGCCATCAGCGGAATTCCGTTGACCCCTTTGTCCAGGTAATAGTAGATTAGGAGTAGGAGTAGGGTAGTTTAGGTAGGTAGTTAGTTAGATAGCTTAGTCATAACTTCAGAGTTTAATGTTCATCTTCTTCGACTCCAGCAAGTTCCTTGAGCTCGCCAGAGCTTTGATTTTGTATTCTTAACTCGTTGATCACCTCCTTTTAACCCTCATAATCATTTCTAATCCATTAAAACATTAAATTGATCACTGTTTCACCTAATTCACCTTCACCTTCACAGCTACTGTCGCTGTCCATGGCGGCAATAACTGAGCATAGATTCACACTCACAGGGTTCCTCCATCACCTATTCACAATCTAAGGACCCTAATCCACATTTTAATTTGTATAAATACCACATATAACCTAAACGCCCAAATCTAATTAAGCTCCTGAGCTCGCTGTCAATGGCAGCTCAGGAGTAGATAAAACTATTAGTTAATTATATAATTATGATCGCGATTACTTTTTGACTTGTTTCAACCATTCTTCTGAGTGGAAGACAAGTCCTATGCTTCAATCCATTAAAAATCCATTTGAACTGAATTCACTGCTAATTCTAAATTTTAATGAACAATTAAGGAATTTAATGAGTTCCTGAGGTTCCTTGTGACCTCAGGAACCTTTTCAAATAAAAAATGGCATGATTTCTCTTTCTGTACATGAATTCCATCTTTTTCTGGACTCACCGGAGCTCCGGTGAATCAAAAATGTTCTTCAGCCTAAAGAATTTGACGAGAAACTCCAGATCGATGAAATATGGATTATTGATTATTTTGAGGTCATGTAATTGAACTTTTGATGACTGGAGTTGTAGTTAGGGATTCATCTTCTCCAAATTCGGCAGAGTTGGAGAAGTTAGACAGAAGTTTAAAAGAGTCATTTGATGGATCTAAAAGCTTCAGTGTAATGCACTGAAGTTAATTATGCCTTCAAATCTGTGTAACAAACCCTTGATTTCTCTGACAAACAGATCATATTTTGAGTTCAGGAGATGAGCTTGAAACCCTAGATTCTTAGGTTCAAACATCTGTCTAGGGGGTTGAGCAAGTTCCTGAGGATGAAAGGATCTTATCTTCGGCTTTAATTCATTGTAAAAAGGATTAGAAGTGAAAGTCAATTTTCAAGCCTTTTTAGTCAAATATGAGATGGAGATTTTGATTCTGAGCTTAATTAGCTGATTTGAGAAGTTCAATTATTTCTGAGATCCTATTGGAAGATTTTGGATTAATTAGATTGAGCTTTGTTGGATTATTTAGTTGGAATTTCAAATCTGCCAGTTTGGGTTATTTTTGAACCTAAACTGATGACAGTAAATTTTGGATGAATTTTGAAGTCAAATCTTGCCGAGATCAGTTAGTTTTAACCCTTAGAAGTTATTCCAATCGATTAAGAATGATCCTTAGTGTCTGTTGCATCTTTTCTTCATCTGAATTCCTTTCTTTAAAGCTTCCAGTGAAGCTTTTAACTTCTGTACTACACCTGAATCTTTTGAGAGCTTTAAACCTACACAAACAGCTGCGGAATCATCTGTATAACCTATTCAGACCTTTAGATAAGCTAAAATACCTTTTCCTATAGACTTAGTAGATTTAATTTCATTTCCAGGCATAATTAACCCGTAGAAACCCCCTAATTTCACTTATCTAATCGAAGAGGAAATCATCTTCTAAACTTCAAATTGACCCTGGAATTCTGTAGAGCTACCTTAGAGCTCTCCATCAAGCATTATTTCGCTTGATTTGGAGGTCTGAGTAGGGAGTAATTGTCGGTTGAAGTTTGGTCTGGAGGGGGGAACATTAGTCCCACATCGAAAATCTTCGAGCACTCACCTTAGTATAAAACTAATTTGTGTTATAGGCATGCCAGTCATCAAGCGCTCGGCGCGAATCTGAAACCTGATCATTTGAGCATGCGTGTGTGTGTGGGCGAGTACGCCTGCGGGTGTGCGCCCGAGTGGGCCTGTGTGTGCGATTGGCCCTGGGCGGGGGAGGCCTGGGAGGCGTCAAGCTGGTTTGGCTCGAGAGAGGGTCGGTTTGGCTTAAGAGAAAAGAACCGAAAATAAACCCTAATGAAATTAGGCGGGGACCGAGTAGGGTCTGGTCCCACCCTGATCTCAGGGTGCTGTGTATCCTCGAAAGGACCTCACCGCAAATCTAAACAAATTTTTGGTTGAGAAAGAAATTTAACCCGGTTCCACAAAAAGTTAAGAAAGAAAGAAGAGTTAAAGTGTTGAAAGCTAGGTGTCGAAGGAAAAAGAGAAGGAGAAGCTAAGGAGGAAGAAGAGAACAGGCAGGCGCTAAAGGAAGCTAAGGAAGAAGAAGAAGGGTAGGAACAGAAGAAGAAGAGAAGAAAGATGAGATCGAGAGAAAAAGAGAATAAGAGGAAAACAGAAAGAGAGAGAAAAATAAAGGATTAAGAAATAAAAGAAAAAGAAGATAAAGAGAAAGAAGCGAGGCTGAAAAATAAGGAAAAGAATTAATTTTTCTTGTTACATTTAGTTTCTTTTTATTCTTAATTGTTGTATTAAGGCATTTGTTGACTAAAGAAATTCTTCTTTGTCTTAAATCATTTGAAATAAATAGAGGATTTACACATTTTTAATGTTGAAAATGAGATTTCATATGGGATTTTACATGTCATTCCAAATTTAAATAAATTTTTAGCAAAATTCAGGTTTTGATAATTAATTTAAATATACCTCCTATACTTATAAAGAAAAATAAAGATATAAAGTGAATTTAGAATGAATTATATCTTCCAGCAAACAACCTGGACTCAACCAGTAAAAATTTTCTAAAATGTTAGGTTAATTCGACCCTATACTACTAATTGACACAACTTCGAGTTAACCTAAGTGACTTTTCTCTACTCTTAATTAAGTAAAATTAACTTAATTAACTGAGTTGAGGTAAGGAACGTACCATCACCTTATCTCTTTGATTCGACCGTTGTACCACTGCCTTCCTCTTCGTGTTCCCTAACTCTGGCCACACCTCCGGCGTGGTCGTCACATTGCTACACACCACCAAATGCCTCACCAACACCTCCATAAGCTTCCACTCACCTCCTCGAACAAAACCCCTCAACTAATTGAGGGCTTCGCTCACCTAAACCCTCGGCCGAAGAACCCATGCATGCTATCATCACCCCAACTTCGGCTGGCTGACATACACCCCTAAACACCACGAGAACACTGCCATTGAACTCCTCGCCTCATGACGACCCTATTGAACGCTCTAATTGGGGCTATTAGCCCGTGTTTTTGTTTTTGTCAATAGATCTTTGTTGTTGTCGTCGATCACTCCTCCTCCGTTTGCCGTCCTCTAGCCATCACTCAACCTCGCATCACCTTGCAAGTCTACGGACTCATCTGGAAAAGACTTCTGGGCCTTCAATTGGCCATAGCATCAACCACAGTAGCAGCAATCGAGGAACTTTGCCATTGCAGCCACACACGAAGATAATGAAGAGACACTGGGACGTTTAGTCCTACATCATGAACGAACAAGTTAGAAGAATCGTATAAGTGGATTTCATGCATTGGGCTCTTTGCCTCTTCACACAAGGGGTGAGGTCCCTTTCACTCCTGACTCCACTCCTCGCTCACTATTCACACCCAATGAGCCTGGACTCGACTCGGATCTGATTACTCGAATAGCGACTCGATTAGGAGAAAATTTGAGGAGGATGGGGTTGATTTTGCCTCGAGTTTTGTGCCCTGTTCCTCAAGATGTGTGCCCATGTGTTCTACACTTAGTGTTTCTGAGGCTTTGTGCTTGGAAGAGGTGCTGGTGCCTTGTGTTGCTTGGAGACACTTAAGGCGTCTAGTCTCTATGGCCAACATTTGATTTGGGTATTGTTGATATATTTGAATCTTGAGTCTGACAATTGGTTGACATGGATATTTGAATAAGTGGTTCTAACTATTGTTGGAAAATTTAAGTTGTGGGATATATACTTAACTTGAGGGATTAAGTGGTGATTTAAATCATCATTCTTTTTAGGGTTCCTGATTTCTTTTTACAACACTAACTCTTGAGATACATTTGTATTAGTGAATACATTTTTCCAATATATTATTCATTGAATATCTTGATTGTGATTCATTATTGTGCTCATTGCTATTAATTATGATTAGTGTTGTGAATTTTACATTTGCTCGCTGCGAATGACCTTGGACTCACTTGTGTTTTCGAGTTTATAAATTTTAAATGTTGTTGCGATTTTGTCACTATGCTACAATGCTATACTTCAAACGACGATTTTCGCACATCAACACCTGGAACAAAAGAAAGATAAGAAACCCATTGTGATTTATTACGCTAGTAGAACATTAGATGAGGCACAAAAGAATTATACATCTATATAGAAGGAATTGCTAACTGTTGTTTTTGGACTTGAAAAGTTTAGATCTTATTTACTTGGATCCTACGTGGTGAATTACACTGACCACTCAGCTCTACGACATTTATTGGATACAAATGATGCTAAGCCTAGGTTAATTAGATGGATTCTACTTTTACAAGAATTTGACTTGGAAATAAGAGACAAAGTCGGGGCACGGAATGTTGTGGCTGATCACCTTTCCAGACTTGACTTGAACCACATTGGACCTACACACCTATGCAAGATCATTTTCTGGATGAACACTTAATGGTCATAGATAACAAAAATCTCCCTTGGTATGCTGATTTAGTCAATTACCTTGCTACTGATAAAATCCCAATTGATTGGACTAGACAACAAAGAGATAAATTCCTATCTGAAGCAAAGTATTATATCTGGGATGATCCTTTGTTATTTAGACTCTGTGCTGGTCAGACCATCAGAAGATGTATCCCTGAGTTCGAAATCCAAAGTGTGCTCTCTTTGTACCATGATCAAGCCTATGGTGGCCATTTTTCAAGAAAGAAAACAACTGTAAAGATCCTACAGTCGAAATTTTACTGACCCACCCTTTTTAGAGATGCATAATTTTGGTAAAACTTGCATCAAGTGCCAATCATTAGGTAGTATGACTAAAAGGGACATGATGTCCCTTAATCCAATCTTGATTTGTGAAATCTTTGATGTTTAGGGAATATATTTTATGGGTCCCTTCCCACCATTGAATGGCTTCAACTATATCTTAATTGGAGTTGATTGTCTCGAAATGGATTGAAGTTGTTCCTACTAGGAAAAATGATCACGAGGCCATAATTGATTTTGTAAGGAAAAATACCTTTTTAAGGTTTGGAATTCTTAAGGCCTTAATAAGAGATGGTGGTAGTCATGTTGCAAATGCCCTATTTAGATCCTTATTAAAGAAATATGGGGTAAACCATAGGATTGATACACCTTACCATCCCTAAACTAATGGGAAAACAGAGGTCTCAAATAGACAAATTAAGTAGATATTACAGAAAGCAGTGAGACTTGATCGAAAAGATTGGTCCGCGAGATTAGAAGATGCACTTTGGATTTATCGGATCACTTATAAAACTCCCATAGGCATGTCACCTTATAGATTAATTTACGAGAAACCTTGTCATCTCATAGTAGAGTTGGAGCATAAAACTTATTGGGCAGTCAAGGAATGAAATTATAATCATAATTTGGCTGGTGATCATAGAAAACTCCAATTATCTGAGCTCGAAGAAATTAGACGTGAAGCCCATGAAAATTCAAGGATTTACAAAGAAAAACTTAAGGCTTTTCATGACAAGCATATAATTAGAAAATCCTTTGAGACAATCAAAGAGTATGGTTATTTGATGCAAGACTGAAATGATTCTCGGGCAAGCTTGGATCTAAATGGATTGGTTGCATATAGTGGTCAAACCGTTTTCTAATGGGCCTGTAGAAATTGCAGCTATTAAGACTGGGCAAACATTTATTGTAAATGGACAAAGACTTAAACCTTACTTGACCTAGATACCCTCGAAGGAGATTGTAACCCTCTTGGAGGGTTAACTGACTGAACTACCTCTAGCTGTAGACGTAAAATTTAGCGCTTCTTGGGAGGCAACTGATGAGAGGCTCATCATGGCTTCTAATTACCCTTAATTAACTAGTTTCCCTAGTTAATTAGCTAGGAATATGTATATGTAAGGATTAATAATGAAATGAGGGACAAATCATTAAAGGACCTTAAAATAAGTTAAAAATGATAAATTATAAGCCAATTAATATTATTAATAATTTAATTAATAAGTGGACTCACAATAATATTAATTAATTACTTAATTAATATTTACTTAACTTAAGTATAAGTTATGACCTAAGTTTTAATAACTTAAGTAAGTTAATAAGTAAATAAATATAAATAAATGGATAAAAAATGTGAATACAAGGCTTTAATATAATATTTAGCTAAATTATAAATATATATAAAAAGTTGGAAAAGAAAATAATTTAAATTAACCTTAAAAGCCTCTGTTTGCATTGCGGTCCCTACAAATTATTACATTTGAGTCCTTTCCTTTCACCTGGGTCCTTATCTTTCCTTGCACACAGGTCCCTGTGAACATCTTCTTCTTCATTTCTTCTTCAGCAGCTTCGACGGCTGTTGATCGGTGGTGCACTTACCATCTGATCACCACACATTTGATGCCATTCCTTTCGTGCCAAGCTCCTGGAGCTTGCGCTCACCGTCATCTTTCCATCCCACGGTCTGGATGCACCTGAAATCCTATTTAGGACTCAAGGTTAACTTCACCGACATCGGAGAAGACACCGGTGGTTACCTTGAACCTTGACGCATTTGCATCCAGATTTGAGCTCCTTCATAGCCGCTGAACCCTATAAATACCCCTTGAACCCTTCGATTTTAGTAGCTAGCTCCCTTCCCTCTTCCCCTAACTGAAGCTAACTGATAGGCTATTCCCTCCCACTCCGACGACCTACCTCCACCACTGCGCACTTCCTCTGATCATTTCAACCATTTGCCGAGTTCCGCCGTTCTCTGCCACACCTCTGATTAAGGTGACGACTTCGGACTACACTTCCACTCCACGAATTCTCCCATCAAACTTCTTGCTTCCTCCCTCTGATTTCCTCCTCCATTACGACCATCGACGGAGATATCTCTACCTCTTTCATCTAGGTAATAGTAGGATAGGTAAGTTAGAGTAGTTAGTTTTGTTAATTAGGTAGTTTAGTTAGGTTAGATGTTACTTCTTCTGTCATCTTTGTCAGCTTCGATGAGTTCTTTGAGCTCGTCTGGAGCAACGTTTTGTCTTTTTAAATCATTGATCACACTCCACAATCTTCCATGATCATTTATAACTCATTGATTTCATGATTATATCACCTACACGCCTAATTCCAGTCACACTCACCTGGATGCCTCACTGTTCATGGTGAGGTGTCCATAACCTAATCCACCTTCAATTGAGGTTCTTCATCACTTCCCTAACACCTAAGGAACCTCGCCAACTGCTTAATTGCTCCTATAGAGCTACCTAATAGAAACACCTAAATTCCACCTTATCTCTGAGCTCGCTGTCAATGGCAGCTCAGAGATGAGTTAATCACCTTAATAATTAGTCCATTAGTACTGCCTCACCCCTTAGAATACTTTCCCTCACTCAATTGAGTGAGAGGAAGCATTTTGAGTTTTGTCAAACTCAGAATGCTCAATTTTCGAATTCCCTGATAAATCTTGAGTTCTGATTATTCTCTGAGCCAATTGGGGAGATCTTAGGATCTGTCTAGGTCCTAGGAATCTCCACAGGTCAATAATGGCCTCAATTACTGTGTTTTTTATCTCTGTATATAAAGACTGGACTCACCGGAGCTCCGGCGAGTCGAAATTGATCTTCAGCCCATAGAACTCTATGCAGAGCTCCAGAATGATTATTTAGGATCTAAGGATTATGTACCGAGTGTTAATTTGATGTTCTGATGTCTAGAGCTTGTAGATGATCTTTGTCTTCTCCAACTTCGATGGAGTTGGAGAGGCAGTTCTGATGAGGTTTAGGTCTTAAAATTTGATCCAAAAGCTTGAGAGAAAATTGTAGAAGAAGCTCTTGATATTTAATTGCTGTAAGAACCTCTAGGATCTTCCACCGAACAAACCTCATCTCGACTTCAGGTGATGATGACTGAATTCACACTAGACGTGATCAAAACTTGGTTTTGAAGTCTTAGACCAATTCTTGATGAAGAATTAAGTTGATTCAAGGCTTCAATTTGATCTGTGGAAGCTTAGAGCAGAAAGTCAATTCTGAGCCCATTCTAGTCAACTCCAGGTCCAAATCAAGGATTTAATGATTAATCTTATGGTTTAATTGGTTGAAATGCTTTCTGGAATGATTTGGAGAATAATGGAATTGTTTTCATTAAGTTTAATTAAGGAATTAGTGAGATTCAAGTTACTGTTAGTATGGGTTCATTTGAACTCATTACTATGTTCTTTGAGTTTTTGGCGAGATTTAAATGCTAATTCTGCCTAGATCGAATCTTAACAACCTGTTGAGGTGGTTTGATTCTGTTTCAGAGTTTTTTTTTCTCTGTTGAGCCTTTCAGAGTTCAAAATGGAGCTCTGAAGCTCTTAAACGAAGATCAGAAGCTTCTTCTTCTTTCTAAAGCTTTTTAGAGCTCTCTTTCTTAGCCAATAGAAGCAGAATCAACTACTGAGATGGTCCAGAACCTTACCTGGAGGTCAAAAGCTTTCCCTGCAGGTCCTCAGACTTGATTCACTCATTGCAGGTCATTAGGGTCGTGTGAACTTTCCACTTTTGACCTTCAATTCGAAGGGCTAGAACTAATTAGAACACCAAGTTGGTGTTATAATCCTGTAGATCATCCATAGAGCTTTCGATCGAGCTTTAGAACGCTCGATTTGGTCTAGCCAATCGACTAGAATCGTCGGCCAAAGTTTAGCCTGGAATGGACTAAATTAGTCCCACCTCGGGAATTTTGAAGCGCATACCTTAGTATAATATGAAAAAGTACCAATGACATTTCGGTTGTCAGTGCTAGGTGCAAGGAGAAACTTGTATGCGGGCGCGTGCATGTGCACGTTCCTGTGCGGGTGTGTGTGCGTGTGCAGGCGTATGCTTGTGTGCATGGGCCCGGGAGTGGGTGTGGATGTGAATGTGGGCCTGGGAGGCCGAGACTGTGCATTGAGATGAAAATACGAGAAATCCACCTAATAAACGAACTAGGCCCGGTGAGTAGGGTCTGGTCCTGCCCCTTGTAGGCGCTGTGTATCCTCGAAAGGCCGGGCCGCCCACTAACCAAATTTTTGGAATGAGTGTTAAGAAAATGGGTTAAGGATAGAGAGAAATCAGCTAAGTGTGGATTGTAGTGTGGGAAATAAAGAAGCATAGTAAAGAAGAAAGAATTAAGGGAATAAAAGGAGAAAGTAAGAAAAGAGAATAGAGATGGCTTAGAGGAAGAAGAAAAAGAAGGGAAAAAGAAGAATAGAAAAGAGAAAGAGAGAATTACGATAGAGATTAAAAAAAGAGGAAAGGGCTGAAGAGAAGAAGAAAGGAGATTTTTGTAAATTCTATCTTTACTTTCATATTTTCATTGTAATAATGTCTCCTTTTATTATTTTTGATATAATAAGTCATTTATATCCACTTGTATAAATTTTCTTGCCTTAAAATTTTTTAAAAAAATTGTAATTATTGAATAAACATGTTTACTTGATTCTTAATGGGAGATTACATGTGTAAATATGTTTTTGCTTAATGGAATGTTGCATGCTTTTAAGAAAATATCTTTTATGCAAGATTCATGTACTTAAAAATAATCTAATTATAATTCTAATTGATTAAGTAATTAGTAATTTATGTTTAGGAGCTAATGGTGAATTAAGATAAGTTATGCCTCCTAGTAAACGACTTGGACTCAACCAGTTAAAAAGAATTAAAAATCTAAAATGTTAGGTTAACTTGACCCTATACTACACAATTGATATTAATTCAAGTTAACCTAAGTTACTTTCTCATGCAATTAATTAAGTCTAAATAACTTAATTAACTGTGTTGAGGAATTAAACCAACAACAACCCAATGAATTAGGTTAGCTTATCTTGATTTCGTTGATTCAGCTCTGGTGACAATCGAGCTATGTTTGTCAGAACTCATGAGTTATTAGGTGATATATGTCTCTTTTCTTATGTGTATTGCATGTATTGAGGACATTGCATGAAATAGGCATGTAAGGGTGGGGGGTAGATAATCTTTTGAGTCACTTATTCTTCTCCAAAATTTTATACGTAGCATACCAAAGTTTGCTTCTTATATCATATTTTATGGAAAAAAAATTTTCAAAAAAAAAGAAAAAGTAAAAAAAATCGATGTTTTTAGAGTTTGTGTTACAAAAAAAGTTGAATTACTTCGATTTTGAGGATTTACCAATCTTAGGAAAAATACAAACAAAGTCTTTCCACCTAGACTCCTCAGGTCTTTTTGACTTAATTTTCTTGGGTATTTACCTAAATTTGAATTGATTTTCCTGATACTTTGGAAGGAGTTTGAAAAAGCTAGAAGTATTAAGTTAAAGGGGGTAATGAGTGAATGACTTATCGTTTCACCCTTTGGTTTGGATAGACTTTGAGTTTCAAGCATCTTCACTTGAACTATGCACTGACTCATCTTATAGACGATTTTGTTGAGTCCTTAGTAGTTAATAAGATTTAATCTTAAGGCTTGAAGGTCCAAAGGACCTTGTCATGCTTTTAGCTCTTAGGACTGTTCCTGTTTGTAGGGGAATGCATTTAGAATGGATGGAGAGCTACTCCCCTAGAAAAATGATTTTAAAAAAAAAAATATAAAGACTCAGCCTTGAAAAAAAAATGAGGAAAAAATGAAAAAAAAATCCCACTAGATAAAAGCATCTCAGTACATATGAATGTTACCTTTTCATTCCATCACATAAAAACACCTCACTACATATGGGTGTTTATCCTATAGAATAAAAGAAAAAAATAAGGAGAAAACAATTAAGAATAAGAGACTTAGAGGCCTAGCCGAGGAGATATACACTTAGTGTGTTGACCTTGGGGTAGAAAAGTGGTGAGGAGAAAGCTTTCAAGTCATAGTATGGCCTAACCGAAGATAGGTTGTCTTAGAAAGAGAATAGAAACATTCTAAGTCTTATTGTATACTGAGAAAATCAACTTGGTTGTCCATTTGACAAGTCACATAAAAATCACACACAAGTTGCTTATTTCTCACATTCTATTTGAATCTTGGGTGGGTCGACTTAATAAGAGAAAGTTACTTTGACGACCCAAGTCTAATGGCTAATAAGATTTTTGATTTGATTTGGGAGGTTCGGATTTGAGACGATACATTAGAACTATGGAGTCTTTGTCATTAAGAATTTGTGTATTATTTCTTTGCTTTGGTGAAAAATCGAGATTGGGGATTTCTAATTTGAATTAAGCTCAAAACTTTCAATTCTATTTCTCGTGTAAATATCATTTTCTCAGTTTGTCAATCTCTGTTTTGTTCGAGGACTAGTAAAAGATAGGTATGAGGGTATGATATTACTATATATATTTACGTTAATTATGCTTAATTAATGCTAATCTAAGGGTTCAATAGGGTAGAGTGCATTTAGTTAGGTCAGTTTAGTCATATAGGTGCATTTTGTAAATATTGCAAAGTTTGGGTTTTTTGGAAATTTTACCCAAACTTATATCCGATACCTTGATGTCTTTTGTGTGATATGTGTAGGTATCAGGTTTGGAGCAATTTGGAGCCCTATAGATAGGAGATTCAAGATTGAGCTCACTTGGAAGAGGGTTGAGTCAATTAGACCCGAACCCAATTTACCCTTAGTTTAGCCCAATTTAGGAGTCTAATTAACCTTAGCCTAGAGCCTAATTACCTAATGTAATTAACCAACCTAGAGATCGGCCATGAGCTTTAATTTTAGACCCAATATGATTGGCCAAAAATAGGTCCTATCCCTTAGAAAAACAAAACCTAAACCAAATCCTATTCTTAATCTCAAAATTTGTAACAGTCTAAGACATGTCTAGTATTTTGGCCATAACTTTTGCAATGTAAGCCAAATTGAGTGATTAAAGTTGCCTTGGAAAGCTGATTTCGAGCGCTACAACTTTGCTTTTTTATAAAAGTTGAAACTCAGAACAGAACAAGGCTGAAAATTTGAGACAAGTGGGGGAAATCCTATAGGGCCGTTGCAACAACCTCCATCCAATCCCAACAAAAACCAAACCTTATCTCCTCCCTCCATTTTAGATCTAAAGGTCCTTATCGTACCTATCCTAGCCATCACCTTAGATCTAATCTAGACCATCCAAATCCTTGATCTTAGGCAACCTAAGCCAACCAATAGGAAGCCTATACCTTTCCTATAAAAACACTAGGCATGCCCCCCCTTCGATCCTTCTCTTCCTTCTCCAAAAATCCTCCACCTTCTTCCACCACCTTCTAAGTAGAACATCTAGAAGTCCACCATGGCTGTCCACCCTTTTCCACTAAGCATTCTTCTATTGGACGTCCTCCTCTGCATCCTCTCCAGCTCTGTCGATAGAGCTCTCCACCACCATGACTGCTCTTTGGATCTTCTCTCTTTCTCTCTGTTCTAGTTGTTTTATTAGCATAGCATTTACTTTATTTCTAAAAACTCTAGTTGTAATCATTTTCTAGCATCAATAAAAGTATATTTTGATGATCTCTATCCCTTACTCTCTTTCTCTCTCTATTATATAGTTAATATTAGTGCATATTTGCTTTCGTTTGCAAATGTGATTTCCAATTCTTGTCTCCCCATGTTCGACCCAGACTCCCAATCCTATTACTTTATTAAAATTGATAGCGAACTTTCATGCTACAATGAATGCATTTTACATTACGTGTAGTTTCACTGTCAAGTTGACATTGGAAGAAGGTACTTGGATGCACCTGAATTTGACTCAGAGCAGAGGTACTTGAAGCAAGAGGCTCGTTGGGTGCCCGCATGTGTGGGAATCTCCAAGGTAACATGATGGGTTGGTTAAGATCTCGTCTGACGACATACGAAGAGGGCTCACCCAGAGACTATGCTAGGAGCATTGGTGTGACCTGGCAATCCTAGCCAATCCTGGGATATTGATCTAGAACTATTTATGACTGTACCTAATTAGACATGAATAGAGTGTGCTCTTCGTTGTCGCGAGGAACTGGCCTGGGTAGCTCTTAAGAGGCCTGACTCTTCTGACCAAGGTTAGCAGCGTTCTTGATACATCGAGAATGAGTACGTCTTTTGCGAGGGTTACCAGACCTGCTAGCCTCTCCCTTGATCAAGGAAAGACTACTACCATGGGGCCTAAGGAAAGACTATGCCGCAATATCCTCTAGTAAAGAGGGAAGATTTACAGCATCTGACTCTTGAGGTGAGTGAGAGAATGTGCGAGCAGATAATATAACATGGGACTGGAATAAAAAAATAGACACTCTGCTCTTTTCCTTGTTTCAACATTCACATAATTCTATCCCTATTGAGCTAGTTGGCTCATCCCTACGTTTGTGACCCATTTCATGTAACGATGTCGTGGGCCAACGAATTCTGCATCTTTGATAAGTAATGCAGGTACTTTGCTATAGTGGGCCAACTCTTCATGCTGATGCTTATACACACGGAGAGGGCGATGGCAGAGGCACAACGATCGAACAGGTGGGTGGACCCACCTATTGATTCCCTCTAAGTTCTTGCTTCATAATTTTAGATGTCGCCTGTTGACTAGAGCAAGCTATCAGCTTTGTAGGGTTTTGACCCAGGAAATCCTGTGAGGAGGAGTAAATGGATGGATAACCTTCTGCTTCTTCTTGGGGTTATAGAGGGAATAGTTAATATTCACTCCTTTTAGTTACTTAGTTCTCATACTACTTTTGATGTAAAAGATGGATGCTATATATATATATATTGATTATCGATCTGAAGAGCTCGTTAATTTAGGATTTATTATAGTTGTAGTAGTATAGTGTTACAATCCAGATGGAAGTCATTTTATTTAATTACAATTTTTACTGCTTTTATTCAAGGTCGTTCATTAGGAGGTAGTTATTGATATATATCACTCTCTATTATCCAAAGTCTATCATTTATTCTAAAAATGTAAAGTTTATTTACAAAAGAATGTGTTAGAATAAATACAATCAAAGAATCAATTAATCTAAGTTAGTTATTTAAAGTTAGATCAAAAGAATGAATGTTAGTACATTAATGCCTTAAGGATATTTACAAAAGAAAGGCATCAAAAACAAGACTTGGTTAGTTCACAAACTACAAACAAATCAAGACAAACAAATATCTACCTATTTACACTATACTAACTATATACATTATTTCTATAATGTCTTAAAATTATGTACAAACAAGGCACAAAAAGTAATAAAGATATATGCATGTACATATCTATATTATAATACACACGCACATAGTTTACATATATACATATATATATATATATATATATGTATAACACTTATATATATATATATACACAACATATACATATAATATTTAATTACTTTAACTAATATACTTACACATTTAGTTATACACACACACACACACTTATGTACAGAACACACATAGAATATACTTAACATTTAGCTTACACACACACATTGCAGACAACACTTAGCCATTTTTTAAGTTAACTCAGCTCGTGGCCCAAATAGAATAGGCCATCTCTTCGCAGGATTAATAGCCCATTGGGCCAGATCAATACCATTACCAGGATTGCCCCTATAGTGAAGGGCATAGCCACAATAACCTCAATTTAGGCCCACACAGGCCCACGCATGTGCACAGCATGACACCCAGATGCATACACGCACCCACAGGCACGTGCAGTGCACAGGATTTCACAGGTCAGGAAAGGCACACACAAAGGCATCTGCATCTCAATCACTCGAACAACGTCTAGCCACGTTTGCTTAAATACAGTGTTGACACCTTTGCAATGCACGAGGTGGGACTAAATGCAATGGCACTTCTCAATGTGCTACTGTGCATTATGTATGTATGCATGTGTTTTTATTTAGAGAATGAGGGGATCAATTAAGGAGTAATTAGGGGTTTAATTTACAAATAAATTATATAATAATCAAGTTAATATATAGGGCTATTAATTACATGAATTAAATTAGGTTAATTACTTGTTTAAATACGTATTTACACTAGATGTACATACATACAAGTTACATCTACTATAAGTTAATATATACTAATGTACATTGTAAATTAATAGATAAATTATATAATTAGAGGTCCAATTAAGTTAATTTACATATTTAGATGTTTAATTAAAATTTTAGATAATTTAATTTGATTTATTACTTATTATACATGCTATACTTACTATGTACAAGTTAATTAGATACCATGTACATTCTATTATAAAATATAAATATATGGTTATAAATAAGATCAAATTAAGTTAAAATATAAATCATAGGAATACAATATAAACCATCTTATTAATTAATTAAAGTATTAACTTAGATTAACTTAATTTACTAATATACTTCATTAACTTTTATACACAGACATAGACACACACACACATAATAAAGTATACATATATAAATATATTATTTACATATTAAATACTATAACTTACATTTCAAGATATATTAATGTATACATATAGGTTATATATCTATATACATATAAGTTATATACAATACATATTAGTTTATACGCATGTAATACTAGATATTATAATTTAATAAATAAAATAAATTATACTTCAGATGCCAATATATATAATACATTACTTACAGATAAATAATATATCTATATAACTAGTTTTTATACATATGTACATATAATTTAGTATACCTTACACTATTACAATATATATACATATATACACTATATACATAGGAGTTTTTATGAGTTTTTGGAAATTTTCATATTTTTATTTTGATTTTGAGTTTTAGAGAAAGAAAGAAAGATGAGTGAAAGCTAGGAAAGAGGAAGAGGAAATTCTTTTTGTATTTTTGTTTTCATTTTCTTTATTTCTAAACTTGAGAAGTTTAGAACTTCTGTAAGTATGTTCTCATAGCTAGAGAACTCAAAACCTAAAACTAAGGACACAAACACCTAAAGCATACTTAAAACTCACTCAAGACACCTTTCTTTTATTTATTTACATTAGATAGCTATTTTTCAGACTATTTATTGCTAACATGCTAGAATAGGCTATATATTGGTTAGAAATTGAATGCAAGCCTTGAAATTCGAACAAAAATGTTGGAGATTAAAGATAAAGCATATTAAACATCCAAGCATCCACTGACATCAGAATCAAACATACAAAGTTGAATTATCATTAAACATGAACATTTAGCACTGTTAGACAGTTAGCAGTCCCTATACTTGCTGATAGAAATTGCTAAAATGATTCAAAACTTATTTTAGTCAATTTAAAACAAATCATAGGTACATGAATACTTTCAAGGTCTTGTTCAACATCACAACAACTTGGACTATACTAAAAATTCCTATCCTTCAAATATCATCAGAACCAACTTGAAATTCTCAGATCAACATCTTTCTTCAGTCCAATGAATCATTACTATCTTCCATACAAATTAGTTCAGTTCAAATATGATTTAAATCTTTTACCAACAATTACAATATAGATGAATGCTTTATCTAACCAACGGGAGCATTCCAAACTCCATATCATCCAAATACCAATTCTAATCTATACCCTTTAAGCTCTATTAGGAAGATTGGCCAGTACTGTTGATCTTATCAAAACACGTCATATCTGAGTTAAGGCTTAGAACACTAAAACATTCACTCATACATAACACCACAACTTTAGAGATCATCTTCAAATCTTGCCCAGTGATTTTAGAACACTAAATGAGTGTTTAGGTTCTGAATTCACTTTGAACGTAGGTAGTAAAACTAATAAATCCTAGATTATGTTTAACTCAACTAAAAACCATCTTTGTGGGTCGGGGAACATTTAGAGAAGCATGTGGAATCCCATAAAAATCAGATCAATACTTATTGAGACTGAAAAACCCTAATTGAACTTCTTCCTTTCGCTATAGACATTGAGGAAAGGAGAATCAATATCAAGTATCCCAATTACTCTAAAACTAAGCTCAGACCTTCATTGAAATCCATAGAATCTCATTCAATCTCTGAATAGCAGATTAGAGCAAATTAGCATCAAAATCAATTGTCGCCCAGGTGGGCTTTTGGTCTGTGATTGCCAAAGTAATTTGATCACTTTAGATCCCTACACACCATTGATTGGTGTTCAGGGGTCTATTGTGAGCCTTAAAAATAGATTGGATCATTGTAATGACCTGTACTTAGTGCATCTATTGTGAGCCTTAAAAATAGATTGGATCATTGTAATGACCTGTACTTAGTGCATCAAGTTTCCTTGGTCACGCTACTAGGTGACTAAGCAAAACAGTATCAAATAGGCAAATTAGGCATGAGAAATCTAAATAATAAACATCTAATCAAATGAGCTCAAAGCGATCGTAGTACATTCAATTAAACCCAGATCAACACAATTTCATCGATTAAATCTCAATCAATTGCAATTGCTCCAAAAATCATTCGATCAAGTACAACATTTGAATCCAATGCAAATCATCAAATGAAATCAATTCAGATCAATGGGAGGGTCCTTGTGAACCTCTGAAATGAATGGATGAACCCTCCATGGATTTAACACACTTATGATCTAGAAATTAGAAAGCTTCAGACCATAAGATGGCTCTTGTGGATGGAGTTGATCAGAGAGGTCTGATCGAGGGAGTGAAGCACTGACACTAATCTACACCTAATCTAATGAGATTAAGAAGCAAATCCTACTCTAATCTATCTATTTAACCTACATTACACTAGGAAAGCGAGTAAATCCTAATCTAAATAGATGAATGGGACTTATAAGAAGAACTACAACTGGTGGCTATAGCGACGAATGGGGGAGATTCTCCAACAAACAAAAGCTTATAAGAGGATCTCAAGGCTTGCTCTCAGGTTTTTCGTGATCCCTAGTAGCAAGGGAAGAAGGAGGAAGACGATGTGGCTGCTATCACCAGCCACTGAAGAAGGGAAAGAAGTATTGGAGCTATAGACAAATGACCAACTCAGGGGGAGGGAACTGATAAGGCATCGCAGGTGAGTGTGGGTAGTATTATATAGGCAAAGGTGAGCTCAAGGTGACTGGATGATGCAGGTGTAAGCTGTTTGGAATCAAGGGTTGAAGTGTTAGCTAGGAGGTGCCGCATGATTAGATTAAATTCTATCCTTTGGATGAGATCTAGATGCTGGCATGAATCCAGGTGCATGATAAACGCTAGTTTATCATCAATCTTACGCCTTAAAACAAACCTAGCTCTTAGGATTTTAAGTCCGCAAATGGATTTTTGGGCTGCATTTAGGTATTAACATAGGATAGGCATGCATTGCATAGTTTTTGTCTTTTTAATGTGTTTATTTGCGTGTCAGGGATAAGAAGATAATCAGATCCCACAAACCTTAGCACTCAGAAAGGTAGAAGATGAAGGAGAAGCTCAAATCAACTCATCCTAGCTAGATCCCAGCTCATTCTAGCTGGATCAACCTATCCTTAGCTCCTTTCAGCTCACCTCAGTTGAATGGTAGCTCACACTAGTTCACCTCAACTCCATTTAGCTCACCTCAACTGGATGGCAGCTTAGATTAGCTCAAGTTAGTTGAACCATTCCAGCTCCTCCTAGCTTAAGATAGTTCATTGGAAGCTCTACCTGACTAGGATTAGCTACTGCTATCAACTAGCTAAGCCTAGTCAGCTGAAGAAGTTCTCAACTAGCTTGAGTCATTTCAACTCCAGCTCCTGAAGACTTAGATTAGCTCAACTTAGTTGATTTGAACTATTAGACCTAGGCTACCTACCCTAGCTAGCTGGGTAGTCTTCAGGAAGACCAGCTCCAGCTTACCTCAGCTCAGAACAGAAGAAGCCAGCTCAGATTAGCTTGGTTTAGCTACCAGCAAAGAATTAGCTAGCTAAGCTAACTATTGAGCTCCACTTCAGCTATCTTTAGTAGCCATCTACTCCAGTTAGCTTCGATGCAACTCCTCTTAGCTCCTCTTCTAAAACCCTAGCTCTCCTACCTCCTCCCCTACTCCCTACCAGCTAAGCTATCCCGACTTGAGAAAGGTGATGTGCTAACCCCAATAGATGTTTTCCTGATTGAATGCTCCTAGCCCTAAAATCCCTCCCTTGGTATGTTGACTATGCCAATTACCTCACAACTGGACAATTCCCATCTGATTGGCCTAAACACAAAAGGGATAAGTTCTTTGCAGAGGTTAAATACTACTTTTGGGAGGACCCCGATCTGTTCCACATCTGTGCCGACAAAGTCACTAGACGATGTGTTCTCGATTCAGAAACTCAAGATATTCTAAACCACTATCATTCGATGGTTGCGATGGACATTTTTTAGGAAAGAAAATGGTGGCCAAGGTATTAAATGTTGGATTTTATCAGCCTAGCATATACAAAGATGCTCACGAATTCTCACGGTCTTGTGCGCTTTGCCAGAGCATTGGCAACATGAACCAAAAAGATATGATGCCTGATGTGGCGGAGATTTGTATGCAAAAAGGGTTTGAGTTTGGAAACCCGTCATTGTAGTTCAATTTGTGAGAAAATCCGTCGATCAGATAAAATTTATAACCGAAACTCGAAAAGTGAGTCTCGGGTCGAACACGGGGAGGCGAATGTTTGGTTTTGAAAAATACGCATTTCACTTTATTTCTTTTTTATTATTTTGTATCTTTTATAATTTTTTGTATTTTTAATAGGGTAAGAGATCAGGTCGATGAAATTTTATCTAGCTAATATACTTGCAAAATATAAAAGAAAGAGAGAGAGAGACAAACAGTGATATATTTCGGAACAAATGTTTGTTACAACCAGGAAAGCAAGAAAACTGCACTAGAAAGTGGTAAAGATAGATAGAGATGAGAAGAATCCCTCTCAACGGTCGCTTGGAGAATGACTCGCCTTAATGTCACCTGGAGGAAGGTGGTGAGGAGCGGGACGAATGAGGGCGGAGTCGGAGGATGGAGGGCGGGGCAGGACGGCGTCGCGACGAGGATCTTCTTCCCGAAGGGAGGTAAGAGGACGACTGAGGGATGCTCCACAAAGGGGGATGAGAGGTAGGAATGAATGTTTATTTTCTACTCTAGAGGAGCATCCCGGGCTTGGGACAAGCTCTCTTTAGACCCTTGGAGGTTGTAAGGAGAAGAAAGGAAGAGATGGTGAAGAATGGAGGTGTAGGGGTCCTTTTATAGTGGAGGGAAGAGGAAGAAATTCATGTAGAGGGTTGTAGTGACAGCTGCAAGCGTTGCTAAAGACCCCTGCAGCTGTCGCTGAAGATTGTGCCCCCACCGCTCACGCTCATAGCTATCCTCGCACATGCAGGCTGGATTAGGCGAGGATGAATCCTGACTGTTGGATCGCCAATGGATGCTCCAGATTTTGCGCGATCACGCACTTGAGATCGTGCCTACCTGCATGTGACAGCGCATCTGTCTACACGTTAGATCTTGCGTACATGAATCGCGTGCATTGAGCAGTGCCACGTGGTGAAGCCCCTGCCACTTGATGGCATCTAACGGGCGCAATCGAATCGCGTCCACACTTGCGAAATTGTGCGCAGCGGCCGGGCTTCGAACATGAGCTCATTGGATGAGAGAGAAAGCTCCACCCGCTGTGCTGAAGGTGGCACTGTGTCGCTCTTAGGATTTAAGGCCACGCGCCCACAACCGTTGGATTTCAATCCACGGTTGAGATCGCGCGAGACCATCTCTTTGCTTGGCTTGAGGTTGGTGGAGCAGAGCTTGGATGGCCGTTGGATTCAAATCCAACGGTTGAGATTTGTGAGATCAACTTGGGTGGACTGCTTGCTGGTGTTGGGTGGCCTAGATGGCACCACGTGGTGCCATCTGGGTCACCCATCTTCTTTCTATTGCAGAGGGTGCCATGGTGCTCGGATTGAGATGATTTTCGCGTAGCCAGATTGTGATCATTACTCCAGATCCATCCATTTGGTTAGATTTTTCATCCGAAGCCCGTAAGGATGTTGCATTACCCCCTGGCCATTGATCTTCCTCGAATAGCATAAGGTGATACGGGATTTCGATTAGGATGATCTCGGAGGCATTGGACTTCGATCATCATCTTGATCAGATCCATACATTTGGATCGTCAATCCGAGGCCCTAAAATAAATCTCCTTCCCTCCTGGCCATAAAAAGGATGTAATTATCCTAAAATATACACAACTATTCTAAATGTAGGATGACGCATGCTATGCACTATTTATAACATGAAATGAAAATTTAAGCCTAGGAACATACATGAATAGGCATTTTATCTTCAATAGTTGTGTCTACATCAATGCCCCTCAACTCGATTTTAGAAGTTGAGATTTTTGATGTCTGGAGCATTGATTTCATGGGACGATTTGTCAATTCTTTTGGGTACCAATTTATTTTAGTTACTGTCGACTACGTTTCAAAATAGATTGAAGCAGTACCCACACGCACTAACAACCATCGGGTCATCGTGGATTTCATCAAGAAAAATATATTTTTGCATTTTAGTGTTCCAAAGGCCATACTTAGTGATGGAGGCTCACACTTTATGCATTCTCATTTCTGTCAACTTCTTGCTAAATACATGGTGAATTCATAAAATCTCTGCACCATATCACCCTCAAACAAATGACTAGATTGAAGTATCCAAATGGGGAATTAAAAACATATTACAAAAGACGGTAAAGCTCGACAGAAAAGATTGGTCAATCAAACTTGACAATGCATTGTGGGCTTATCGTACAACTTTTAAAACTCCAATTGGCATGTCACCTTTCTGCCTAATTTTTGGCAAGGCATGTCACCTCTTGGTTGAATTGGAACATAGGGCTTATTGGGCGATAAGGGAATTCAATTACAATTTGGACGCGATCAGCAAGCATAAGAAATTATAGTTAACTGAACTTGAAGAACTTTGCAATATGGCTTATGACAATGCACGCATTTACAAAGACCGAACAAAGAAATTTCATGACAAATTTATTGTTCAGAAACCTTTTGAACCAAATCAATGTGTGTGGCTTTTTGATGCGAGGTTATGAATATTTCCTAGAAAGCATAAATCAAAATGGACCGGTTCTTACATTGTACTTAATACCTTCCCACATGGAGTTGTTGAGATTCTGTATCCTAAAACAAACAACACTTTTAAAGTCAACGGCCAACGACTTAAGCCCTATTTTGAAAACTCCCTAAATGCAAAATCTGATACTTAAGACCTCCATGATGCACTCGATAATTAAGTGCACTTCATGCTTAGCTAAATGGCGTTAAAGACAACACTGGATGGGAGGTAACCCATCATTTTTTCCTCTTTCCTTTTCCACTTTCTTTTCAAAGGTTTTAACTATCCTAAGTCTGATCGCCTTCACTAAGGTGATATTTTTTCCCTTCCACTGCATGAGGACATTGCATATGATAAGCATGGGGGGGTGTTTTTAAAATTTTGACGATCATCTCAGGATTTTCAAATCCTAAAAACATTCAAAAATTTTCCTTTTTGCATGAATACTCATAGAAATTAGAAAAATCATGAACACTTTTTGAGGACATTTTGACAAATTGGGACCAAGGTTGAATATTCATTTCAAGGTACATTGGGATTTAATATTTAACAAACTAGGGACTAGAATACGGATTTGATTGTTAGAATTTCTGGGTCTAATTTTAGACAAGATCATGTATCTTTCGATAACATTATGCGTGAACTCGTGATGATTTAGGTGACTTGACCTCCTTTTGCGACCTGGAAATTAGTTGGCTTAGTCCTTGACCCAAAAACTTACATTTCTTTTGGAATTGTTGTGTTAAAATTTCACACACAAAGCCAACACAACGTAAACCCAAAAACATCTAGAAAATTTTGAAAAGTCCCCTATTTAGCCTTAGTGAAAATTTGAGGTAGATGATTGGTGTGAGTTTCCACTGCTGAGAAGGAGGAAAATACCTCCTTTGAGAATGAGATATTAAAATGTTACCACCTCAGCGCTACTCCATATCTATCTTTCATATCTTTAGATAGAGCGTTAAGACGTAATTTTGCAACTTAAGTGTCTTGGATGGTACTCTACCCATAGTGTTAGAGCAAGTGCCTGAGTTCGCTTAGAGTACCCCTTTACATTGCTTTCTATTTTGAGGTTGTGAGATCTTGGGGTGTGTCTTGGACAGTACTATCTCGAAGTGCTGGTGCCAGAGCTTCTTAGAGGAATGGTAACAGGAATGATCATCCCGATACATTTGCAGTAGGACTAAACTAAGAATAAGCATGGGGGAACCAAAAAAAAAAATCAATAATACGACCTTTTAAATACCCGAATAATGTTGGCATTTCACAAAGCACTGATAGAAGATTTTTATTGTTATGCAAGTTGTGAGTCGGATTCAAGGGCCAAGGAAATCCTAACTATAAAAACAATATCGAGTCATTTGAATTAAAAGGGAGTTTACTTGTGAGTTTCTGAAAGATACATTGATCCTGTTTCATCTAACCTTTGGGTTTGAAAACGACTCCCGATTTTATTTCTAACAAATCCCGTACCTTCCCTATTTTCAATCAACCGAAGTCCCATAATTTTCTTCTCCTCAAAAATAAAAAAAATTAGTCTTTCCCAAAAAAATCCGTTGTGTGAAAATAATTTTGCTAAGAGACTAGTAAAAGATAAGCATGGGGGTGTGATAAACGCTAGTTTATCACCAATCTTATGCCTTAAAACAAACCTAGCTCTTAGGATTTTAACTCCGTAAATAAGTTTTTGGGTTGCATTTAGGCATTCACATAGGATAGGCATACATTGCACACTTTTTGTCTTTTTAATGTGTTTATTTGAGTGTTATCCCACATACCCTAGCACTCAGAAAGGTAGAAGATGATGGAGAAGCTCAAATTAGCTCATCCCAGCTAGATCCCAGCTCATTCTAGCTAGATCAACCTATCCTTAGCTCCATTCAGCTCACCTCAGCTGAATGGTAGCTCAAGCTAGTTCGCCTCAGCTCCATTTAGCTCACCTCAACTGGATGATAGCTCAGACCAGCTCAAGTCAGTTGATTCCAGCTCCATTCCATCTCCCCCTAGCTCAAGACAATTCACTGGATGCTCTAAGTGACTAGGATTAGCTACTGCTATCAACTAGCTAAGCCTAGTCAGCTGAAGAAGTTCTCAACCAGCTTGGGTCATCTCAACTCCGGCTCCTGAAGACTCATATAAGCTCAACTTAGTTGAGCTGAGCTACTAGACCTAAGTGAACTACCCCAGCTAGCTGGGTAGTCTTCGGGAAGACCAACTCCAACTTACCTTATCTTAGAATAGAAGAAGCCAACTCAGATTAGCTTAGTTTAGCTACTAGCAAAGAACTAGCTAGCTAAGCTAGCTACTGAGCTCCACTTCAGCTATCTTCAATAGCCATCTACTCCAGTTAGCTCCAATGCAGCTCCTCTCAGCTCCTCCTCTAGAATCCTAGCTCTCCTACCTCCTCCCCTACTCCCTACTAGCTAAGCTAGCTTAGCTAGCCTAAGCTCCACTCCACCTCCATGGCCATGCAAACCCAACCCTAATTCCCACTTACTTAGCTGCACCAAATAGTCCACCTAAGCTACCACCTACTCCACCTCATTTTGGCACCAACATACCCACATCCTTTCACCCCATCACCACCTCCAAAGTGGCGCCAACCACTCCCATAACCACCCAAGTTGGTGCCAAGAATTTCCCTCCAAAACCCATTTCATCTCCATCCTACATCAACTCTTTAATCCCATCCTAGCCCTTGATTAGCGGTGCCACCTAAGCCCTTCTAGAAGCCCCATTTTTGGGGCCAACTCTTGGTGTCTCTCCACCACCAAGAGGCACCACAACCACCCATAACCACCACCTCCAACACCCTTTGGGTTGGCGCCAATAATCCCCTCCATTGGATCCTTTAAACACCCACCAAACCTAATCCTAGCCCTCCACATATACCCCATGCCAACCACAACCTTCCTACCCTATTAATAACCCTTCTAATCACCACTTAAACCCCATCCTTGGTTACTACAACTCCACCCATACCCACCACACCCATGACCAAGGAAGGAGAAGAAGGGAAGAAGATTAAGGGGGCAACATACCCGCCCCCTTGGTGCCCTCTTCCTCTTCCTTATTCTTCCTTGTGCCACTCTAAGGAGAAAGCCTTCATCTAGGAAGGACGGCCAGGCAAGAGGAGAAAGGGTGGTGGACGACCACCCTTGGAGGAATCTTGGAGGAGGACATTTGAAGGAAGGAGCCAAGGAGAAGCCCTTTTTAACTGTGGGAGCAACCACAATTGGAGCAAGGACTTCTCAAAGCTTCAATTGGAGGATCTTCATCATCTTCTTCATCTTTTGTTTTTTATTATCTAGTTTCATTTTTGTATCTCAAGCATTCATCTACTTGTGACACTTTGTCTTTTTAGCAATACAAACATCTAGTTGCCTTCTATTTTCTTCATGTTTGCTTCAAGCATCCTTCGTTTTTCTTAATTTGTTGCACACATTTCTACCCTTTAATTACCCCAAGTGCACTTGCCTAGGGTGAGCTTAGAGGTGTAGATTCATTCTTGTCACTTTAAGCGTGTTCTTCTTTAGCGTAGTTATCTTCACATTTTGTATGCTCGTTATTTTGAAAATCTCAAAAGAACAAAAATCAAAATTACAAAAAAGGAAGTGTTGATTTGAGAGGTGAGAGAGAGAGAGAGGACAAGCTATTTGACTAAAAAAATAGGCCTCCTTAGAGACCCTAGATACTTCACTATCTAGGAATATAAATTTTAAAAGTCGATTAGTTTTACGCGTTGCAACGATTTAAAAACTCGCCTTAACAAATCGTGTAAAATCGCTATCAGTGCAACAGTGATTGGAGATGAGGTGAAGAATCAATCATTGGATCAAAAGGGGTAGGAATGGATGGTCACAAAGGGTTGTGTTCTTCGTGAGGAACATGAAATGAGGACAGCTTGCCTAAGCGTGTTGGAACAATTGCACGAGGGCCCCTGATCGTTGAAAAATTTTGCAGGAAAAATCAGAGTTAGGGTTTCAAAGAAACTTGCATCGTAGTACGTGTGAAGAAATTTTAGATCAGTAATTTTTACCAGGATGGTAAATCCCAGGTTGAATGTAGGGGGTGACATTTAATTTATCAAAATTCATGTTTATTTTATTTGTTTTTGGAGAATTTTGGCTTTTGTAATTTTTTTTGGTGTTTTTAGATAGATGGAAGATCAAATGGAATATTATCTAAGCTAATCTACTTGTAATTAAAATAAGGAGATAGAAAATAGAGAGAGAATATGATATACTGAAGCAAGATAATGTTTATTACAACTAAATTTAGGTCACCTATGAAGAGGTTGAGGAGTGGGACGAATTTTTGCTGGAGGATAGGATTATCTAAGCTAATAGGCAGCCTAATGGCTTGGGAGTGAGCTCTTGGGAGCTTGGGATGCTTTTGGAGCTCTAGAGGAGGTTGGATTAGCAAAGGTAGTGATGGTAAGCTAGGGGGTGGTAAGGGCCTTTTATTGTGGTGGAAGGGGCCTTTGGTTGAGTGGAGGCTTGTAGGGGCTTGAACTCGTGACCTCTCCTTGTGCAAGGCACTTGAGACCAATAAGCTATGGAGGTCATTGTGTCAAGAAGACCTCCCAATTGATACAGAGACATGGCTTGCCTATAGCTATTGGATGAAGATCCAACGACCCAGATTTGATGGTGCAAAAGGAGAGAGGCTGCGGTGGCCGTTGGGCACTCTGGATGGCTCTGATGGTGCCACGTGGCACCATCTGGGCCGTCCCTCTCCAGATGGTTGTAGAAGATGCCATGAATATTCGATTGGATTGATTTTTGCGTCGTTGGGCTATGATTGTCGATCTAGATCCATTTGTATGGTTAGATTCGTCATATGAAGCCTTGAAATGCGTCACCCTATCCCCTACCCACAAAAATAGGTAAATTAATGCCTAATTTATATAAGTTAACCTAAATGCAATATGACAGATGTTAGGCACTATTTACAATGCTAGATATATCTAAACAGCTTAGAAACCTACATATTTGGCACTTTATCCTAAATAAATATGTATTTATCACACCTCCATGCCTATTTTTTGCTAGTTTCTAGCAAAATTAAACTAAATGCTATTTATAAAACAAGAATTAAGATTTGATTACTCAGGCATAAGTTATTTATCAACATTAGGAAATTTCAACTATGGACATAAATTATGAAGATTTAATAGTGCCTGCATGCCTGCCAAAATGTAGATCGCCCAAGTACTCACCTTATTCCATACACAAAGAGAAGAAATATATATATATATTTTCTTTTTTTCTTCTTTTCTAATTTTTATTTTTTATTTTTTTTAAGTTTAGAGTTTCGAGACATCTTTTTACGACTACCTAACCCACCCAAGACTCGAGAAGTCTCTAAATTTCAAGCATCTTATTCTGAAAATGTGATTGACTCACTAAATGACGAAACAAAATTGACCTTAGGTTTCTACAAACCCTAGGTGACCCTTAATGAAAAAAATTTGCCCATAGGTGTATCTATTTGACTGGTAGCTTTCTCCCTACTTTTATTTTTATAGGGTCAACACAAGGGCGAATCTAATGTATATCTCCTCGAGTTATTTTGCTTCCTTGCTTCTTCCTAAGTGTTAGGAATTATTTGTGTGTTTTTGTCGGCTGGGCTTTGGACAACCGATAATGGGGTTACCCATGACAACTTGCTAGCCATATTCGTGAGTTGAAGTGTGGCTTATTCATTTTTTTCTTCTTTTTCTATTTTTTTTCCTTTTTTTCTTTTCTTTTTGTGTATTTATATATATATTTTTCTTTTTCTAAGTAGGTATCTTCCCTAATTTAAGATTTACCTAAAGGCAGTTGTCAAAGAGATTAGTTCGTGTGGCTGGGCTCTAGACACCCAACGATGAGGGGTTACTCATAGCAATATGATAATGATGGGAACACCATCATAGGCCCTAACTAGCCCATTTTAGTTTGGAATAAAAGATAAAAGCTCCAATACAGTTATCTGAGGGTTTTGAGAAGAGAACAAGAAGCCATGGTTAATTTTGTAATTTTAACAGCATACCATGAACATAGAATAACCAAGGGGTTGACTAGGGATTAAATAAAGGTCAAATGAGCATTAAAGTTGAATAAGTGGGTCCATGTAAACAGAAACGAGTTTTCATGCATTTTGAGAATTAATATTAACCCAAAACCCTAATTTCAGACTCGCTTAAACAGAGGTTCTGGTTAAGATAAATTTCATATAAACCTTCTAAAAATCATAGAAAAATATTCTATAAGGTTTGGTACCCTTGATTTGATCATTGGAACCCATTTTGACCTTAATAGAGTCTTAGATAGAAAGTTACCCTAATTATGGTTTTTACACAAATTACCCAGACAAACTTGGTCAAAACTAAAATCCAACTTCATCATCAAATTTCTTGGGTCCAAATTAGGGTTGTGCTAAAATTTGGGTCCAATCTGAGATCACCTTGACCTATTTTGCATTTTAGTCCAGTCAGACTCTTTCTTTCTTACATACGCCCCTAACTTTTGAAATCCTTGCAAATACCCCCTAAGTTCTTCATCTTCTTCGTAGTTGGGTCCCCACCGCCATGGCAGGTGTGAACCCAAAGGAACTGAGCTTCAATTTGGGATACCTCCTTGATTTCTCGACCAATCCCTTCCAAAATTGGAAGGGATGATCTTGAGGTCATCCCTAATCACCTGAATGCATCTTAGACTCAGATTTGGTCCAAGAAGCTCATGAAAATCCTTATAATTTTAGGGATCTTCTTCCCTAATTTCTCGACCTCTTCAAGCTTTTTTCCAAGCTTGAGAGCTTGCTCGAGCTCTATAAAAGCTCCTGGGTCTTCTAACCGTGCTCCTTAGCTAGTCTCGACCAGAGAAAACCCTCTTTTTTCCCTTTTCAGCCACCTTCGCACCTTGCTTGAGCGACCCTTTCTGCCCTCCTCGTCCAGCCATCCAACAATCAAATTGGATAGCCCTTTGCCTTTCTTTGCCTCCTCTGCATCTCTTCGGCCAAAGAGAGATTGCTCTCCGTCTCTTCATCGTCGTCGCCACCTCCCCGGACTCTCATCTTCTTCGGCTCTAGCTCGCCAATGCTGGCGCTCTCCGTCCATCTCCTTCCCTCCTAAGTCCCTCTATACCTTCCTCTCTCCCTCTATTCTCTTTCCTCACACTCACAACACACACATGACTACCGTACTACCTGCTACACCACCTTCGTCCTTCGCTCTAGTGACACTCCAGTGATGCCTCTCTGACACCACACACCTCCAAACGCCCCCACTCCATGTCCACGAGTTTCGACATGCCTCCCTCTACAAAAGCCTTCTCCTAATTTGGGCTTCCACCCACTACAACGCCTCCCTGAACACCACCTTCTCCATGCATCGTCTCCATCACCGTCAGCCCTCCTCATGACACCACACACCACACCATTGCCACCAATGCACTTGCCGCACACCAGTGAAGCTTCCGAATTGGTTTGACATGGCCGCGAGGCCCTGTTCTTGCTTTTCTCGTGACCGCCAAAGCTTTGCCACTGCCTCGACTTCGCCGACATCCTCAGTAGTCATCCGACCATAACACCTCTAGGAAACACCCTCAGGCCTCACAGTTTACTCCCAGGTGCATCTCCAGGTTCCCAATCAACTCCTGCGTTCGCACCTACTGCCTCAATTGGACCCTCCGCCATCTGTTTCTCGCATGTGAAGTCTGTGGGACATTTAGTCCCACATCGTAGAGTCTGCAGCTGAGTGAGCAGGATGAGTGGAATTCCTCGCTCCGACCCCTTGCCCAAGACATGGGGGTCGGGTCCCTAGCCACTCGCACATCCGATTACCTGAGCTCACTCCTCGCTTGCGACCCACTCCTGCAAGCCTGGATACTATTCTGAACCCGTTTACCTGGTCGATTACCCGATTATGGTTGGGTCTTTGAGAGAAAGTAGAGAAGGAAAGAAGGAGAGAGGGGGAGTTTTCCCTTCTAATCTCTTTGTACTTAGCCGATCCTGAGGCCTTTGCCTTTGCGCTATTGTGCTGTGGTTGCCTTTCTCTCTTGAGGCATGAAGGAAGAAGGAAGGAAGAAGAGGCCTTTGCCTCTATTCTATTGAAACTGAGTTGAGCCTTGAAGCAACTTAAGATTGACCTCTGCTGGTGACTTGGTTCTGAATACTGTTGAGATATTGGTTGACGTGGAATATTGGGTTGAGATTTACTGTTCATATATTTGAGCTTAACTTTAAAGGGTTAATTGGTGATTCAAATCACCATTTTAACCCATTCTTTTTGCACTTTACTACTGGATTTCATATATACATCATTTTGAGTAGTTTTGAATGAAGCTTTGATCATATTTGCTCACATTTTTGATTAAATTGTGATTAGTGAGACTGAATTGCCATCACTTGCTCCTTGTGTTCAACCTCAGACTCTTGTGATTCTGAGTTATAAATTTAAATGATTTGAGTGACTTTTGTCCTATACTATGACGCATTTCTTAAACAACGACGAATTTGCTTAAATAGACAACCATACCATCATAGTATGTTTATTAGATACCTAATTTTAGTTAAGACTGCCTGAGTAGTGAGTCAGTGCGAGATGTGTGTAGATGCTTAGACTATAAGTCCCCTCAAATTAGAAGGTGGGTTGATAAGTAGTATACTTATCACACCAACTTATTTTACCAGATTAAAATAAACTTAACATGGTGAGAACTCAAGAAACAGGTCCAAATTTAATTAGATACCTGGACTAATTAAGATCGAAGACTTGAAGAGTCAAAGTGTTCAGGTCTTATCGTATCATTTCCTACAGTCGAAAAATTCCTAATGCTTAAGTTCTCTTTTCCTAATTCTCATTTTTTTAAATAAAAAGAAAATGAGTAAAAGTAACCTACGAAATTGATAAAATAATTCAGATATGAATATGTCCACCTCCATACCTAACCAATGTAATGTCCTCATTGTATTAAAAAGACATGAAAAAAGAGTGGAATAAAAAGGGTAGCGCTTGAATTCCATGATGATCCTGATCAGCTTTGAAATGAAAGTAGAATATACACAAGTACTAAGTATAGTGCCTTCAGTTAGGCACAATCCTCAGATATTAATTGTAGACATTGAGGCTGCAAGAGTAGAGTTTCCGGGCCCCAAGATATGGGTCCTGAAGGGTGAGAATAGGCTTGCCAAAGAGATGGTCAATGAAAGTGGCAAGCTGATGGTGTAGGGAGAGCTAGAATGGTCTCCAATAGGAGTTTTGCTGAATTAGTATAGAGAAGGTTTGGGTGGGTATAGGATTTGTGCAATGGTTGGGCAAAAAAGGACTGAGGTTTTTGTGAGGTGTTGGGGGTTTGTATTATATTCGTGTGTGTGTACTCTAGAATGCTTATGTTCATAATTAAACCAGGCCTCTTAAGAGTTTCTCCCCAAATTTCAATTTCTTCGTCAATATCTGGGTGCTTGTTCCAACCATTCTGATCTTCGTGTTTTCCACCCACAATTTGAACCTCAAACTCTAAAAATTCGGGAAAAGGATCTTGTTGGGTTTTTAATTGAACAGTTGAATCTTCCAACAAGCTTTCAGTTCCAGCAATATTTTCCTTGTATGTAAAATCCTCATCCCGATGTGCCACAGTTGGTTGCATGTCGTTATTATCCTCAATTATTCCTGCAACCTCGTGATTTTCTTCCTGAGTTTGGGTTGAGTTAGCCATTAGGGGGTTCTCTAATGTGTGTGTTAATAGCTTTGAATTGGATTTTAAAATCGATGCGTTGCAGTATAGATTGAATCAGCGTGAAAAAATAAATAAAATTTATACTCGAATGGAAGTCCGAGGTCGAACATAGGGAGCAATTGGCAAAATAGTTCTCAAGATTGCAATTTAAGCACAATATAAGCAATGTATAATATAACTCTAAACAAGAATGATATATAAATGAAAGCAAATGCCAAATAGTGCAAAAAGAATAGGGTAAAATGGTGATTTGAATCACCAATTACCCCTAACAATGATATCAAATATCTCAACAGTAACAATCAATTTAATTTCACGTAGGATAAGTGCACAGTGCACTCCCTTCAGCACTCCCTTCAGAGATCAGCCAATGCAACTCTCAGGGCACCCTTCCTCTCCTTCCCTTTCTTCTTCTGCCTCCTTAAGCTTCAGAGAAGGCACAACACGGGGCTCAGCAATGCCAGCAGAGGCAAAGGCCTCCCTCAGAGATCACAAGTGTTGAGAGGAGGGCGACAGAGCAAAACCCCCCCTCCCCTCTCTCTCTTTTCTCTTCTTTCTCTCTCAGAACCAAGCAAACTAGAATAGACCCAGGTATCCGGGTAAATGGACTGAGGCTTAGACCTGCGAGGCGTGAGCTCGAGCGAGGGCGTGCGTAAGGCGCGTGTGTGTGGGGACCTCACCCCCTATGCGTGCTAAGGCGATAAGCCACCAGCACAGATTCAATTTATCCTCTGCGGGGGCTTCGTCTATTTCCGATGTGGGACTAAGTTGCCCCCTGTTCTTCGCACAGCTACAGTGGATCACCCTTGCCAAATTAGAGCAGTTGCTAAGCTCGGGGTCTCCAATCAAGGACCTTGGTGTCTGGAGCACGTAGTTTCGCACCACCTGGAGGTGATGCCTAGGGCATCTAATGCAAGAACACCTTCGTCAAGGTGTGTGTGGAGCTTTGTTAATGGCGATGGCATGGGCGATACCTGAAAATATGAACAAGGCCTTTTGGCTGTGTCAAACATGCTCAGTAGGATCCCCGGGCCACGACGAGTGTAATGGTGGTTGTGGTTTGGTGTGTACATGTGTGTGGAGGGCTGACAGTGGTGCGAACGAGGGCGGAAGGTGGGTGTGTTCGACGGGGAGGTAGAGAGTGTTAAACCTTAAATTTCTTTAGGGCTTTTGGAGGGTTTGTCGTGGCAGATCTTTTGGAGTTTGTGGCGAAGCAGATGAAGTTGTGGAGCGGTGGAAACGCTTCGTCGGAGATGTGGCCGGAGCGAAGGACGACGATGGGGTCAGAGGCGTAGCGGCGGTTGAAATAAGGTCCTGAAGGTGTAGAAATGATCGAGGGAGAGGGAGAGAGAGTTTAGGGAACTTAGGGAGATGTTGAGAGGTGGAGATGGCCGGTTGTGGTGGATTGGCGCCGAAGAAGGAGGAGAAGACGGTAAGACGGTGACGATGAAGTAGGCGGAGATATGCCCTCCCTTTGGCTGGGGTGGGTCGCGACGAAGAGAGGAGTCGAGAGAGCCGACCAATTTGGTCGTTGGACGGCCGGAGGAGGAGGATCGAAGAGGGTTGCTAGAGCAAGGGTTTTGGTGGTCGAAGGAGGAGAATTAGAGGTGGTTGACTCACCAAACTTTGCTGAGAGGATGCGCAAGGCCATGGAGGTCCTTTTATAGGGCTCTAGATGGAGTTCCAAGCTTAGAAACATGCTTAGAAACTCCAAGCTCCTAGCCAGCGTAGGATACCCATTCAATCAAAACATTCGCATGAGGATTCTAGAGAGATTTAGGATCTCTTGATGGGCTCATTTGGAAGGCAATTACTTGACGAGTTGCTCCTTCAATTTTGAGAGGGATTCATCAAGAAATCACAAAGATCTTGCCAACTTAAGGTTGCCGGAGTTTGTAGGATTAGGATTTCATGGAGGTAGGGACCTATTTGTAAAAATGATGATAAAGATAGGCACCAAAATGCAAGTATTCAAAAGTTAGGGGCATATGTGTGAGATAAAAGAGTTAGACAGGACCAAATTGCAAACTAGGTTAAGATGATCTCAGATTAGGCCCAAATTTTGGTACAAACCTAATTTAGACCTAAGGAATCTAATCATGAAGTTGGATTTTGGTTTTGACCTAGTTTGACTTGGTAATTTATGTAAAAACCCAAATTAGAGCAAAAGTCTGTCTGTGGTTCTATTTTGGATCAAGACAGGTTCTGATGGTCAAATTGAAGGTACCAAATCCTAGAGAATCTTTTTATATGAATTTTAGAGGATTTAGGTGAATTTTATCCTAACCAGAACCTCCATTAATTAAGTAGGTCTATTTTTAGGATTTTGGAAGTCATTTAATTCTCAAAACACGCGAAAACCCTTTTCTGTCTGTACTAACGCACTTGTTAGACTCTTAAGACCATTTGACCCTTAATTAACCCCTGAGAAAACCTATGATTGTTCTGCATTCAAGGTATGTTGGTAAAATTACAGTTTTAACCTTGGTTTCTTGTATTTCTCTTTGAAAGGATCTGCAATGAATTATGGCCTTGTGATGGTTATGTAGGAGCATTTAAGGACTTAATCCGACCAAATTGAGCTAGTTATGGCTTATGATGGTATTCACATCATACCCCCATGCCTAGCTTTTGCTAGTCCCTTAGCAAAATCTCATGGAATTAACTCAAATTCTAGACCATACCTTTTTATGCTTAGATTTCTACTGTGTGCTTTCTTTTGTAGATTAGGTCAGAATGCAAATAGTAGGCCTAGAGGTACTCAAGTACCAACCAAGATCCGGACCTGACCGATTCTAGCCTCAGTCTGCCGCGAAGGTTTCTAAGGCCCATAGGAACTAACCTAAGGTTCGTTGAACTCCGTGGTTAAAGCACCCGTGCTTAAAACATGTTTAGTCCTGGTTCAGTTTACAGTGCATTTTTGTAAGAGAGAGACAAAAGATTTTTTTTATTTTTGGAGAGTTTTCTCTCTTTTCTTTCTTTATTTCTAGCTTTGGATTGGCTTTACAATATGGTCTGTATTAGATTCCTAGCTCCTACCATCAATCCTTGTAGGGTCCTTGGCAATCGATGCTTCGAGATAGCACCGCCCATGCCAACCCCCAGAACCCTGGCTTTCGACACTTCGAGATAGTGCTGCCCATGGAATTCTGTAGCTAAATTCAGGTCCTGGCAATCGACATTTTGGGATAATCCCACCCATAGCACCTGAACTGACACAAGGTGCTTACGTGCCCCCGGTAGGACATTTAGATATCCTAGGAGACAAGCATCGAGGAGACAATATGTTATTACGCATCTTTGAGGGGAATTTCCCATCACTCCACATTGGGAACTCTTCCAAATCAACTTGTGTTGACAAGTCGCTCCTAATCTAGGTAGCTTTTTTAGAACAAAATTAATGCATTTACGTGATTTTGATAATTAAGCGTACTGAACCAGACTGTGTGTGGATTAGGGTGGTTAGGTTACCGAGTCCTGCAAACCAGAGGTCAGTTAACGAGGCTGAATAATTCTTAAGCCTTAGACCTAATACTTAAGCTTTGCATTTTCCTCAACCTCTTGAGGACTATCCAGATTTTAATGGATACTTGAATTTTTAAGCCTAAACACAAGCCCAAGAGGCCTAAGATCAGCATTCATACCAACCTCTATGTCTCTTAGCACTTTTTGTTTTTTATTTCTTCCTTTTGATTTGGTCTAGAACTAAGTACATTCCTTAATCTTTTACTAATGACTATCTCTTTTTATTTCAAATTGTTGCTCTTTTTGACATTTATATCACCTCCCCTTTTCCTCCTCCAGAATAATATGCAATTTTCAAAATTTCCTCCCTTCTCCATTTCTTTTTTTTTTAATTTTTTTGGGTTTTCGGAATATGTATTTTTTTGATAAAGCCCTTTCTTGTGAGTGATTCTCACAGCATTTTGCACTTTAATACACCCCCATGCCTACGATTTTCAATGTCCTCATTGTAAATTAGGTGGGTTCAAGTTTAGCTTAGATTGTACATTAGAACAGGTTCAGGTAGGTGGACGAGTCAGGGTGACTGTTGCAGATGATTTCAAGCTCTAGTATGGGTACTAGAGGTGGGGTTGGTTGCTCTACTGGATGAACCCTAAAGTGCAATATGAGTTTAGCATGGGATGTGTCAAGAAGGGTTTCGGGTTTTTCAAAAAGATGACGAGTTTCCTCCCGTTAAGTGCTGAGTTTAACACCATTAGCCGGGAGCAATATGCTTAGGGATAATGGAGATCAAATGAGATGGCAGCCAAGTTCGAGTTGGTGAGTTTGACGAACGATTTGAGTTTTGACTGTTCACGACAAAAGGTTCAGAATCAAGGCTGAGTTCACTAATTTCGACTGCTCCATTTCCAAAGATTCGTCTCACCAAGAATGGTCTAATCCATTTTGATCTGAGTTTTCATGAGACCAGTTTGAGTTTGGCATCAAAGAGTAGAACTTTTTGACCAGAGTGGAATGATTTTCGCACAATGTGACTGTCATGGAAGGCTTTGACCCGCTCTTTGTAGATACGTGAGTTCTCATACGCATCATTGCGTAATTCCTCAATCTTGCTCAATTGCAACCGACGGTGTATTCCAACCTTCATTAGATTTAGATTGCACTTCCGTACTACCTAATAAGCCTTGTGCTCCATCTCGACGGGAAGGCGACACACCTTTTCGTACACTAATCGGAAGGGAGACATGCCTAATTGGGTCTTGTGGGCGGTCTTATAGGCCCACAAGGCTTTTGGAAGGCGAGTAGACCACTCCTTCCTATCAAGCCGAACAGTGACTTGAAGGATCTTCTTCAATTCAACAGTTCTGCCAGTCCATTAGTCTGGGGGTGGTAAGGAGTCGAGATATGATGCGACACCTCGTACTTTTTCATCAGGGACTGAAAGTGCACATTATTAAAATGAGACCCGCCATCGCTGATGATGGCCTTAGGAACCCAAAATCTAGTAAAGATGTTCTCATGGATAAATCAGATTACAACTTTATGATCACTAGTTCTTGTGGGGATGACTTTGATCCATTTAGGGACATAATCAATAGCGAGTAGAATATACTCGAAGCTGTTAGATCCGGGAAAGGGTCCCATGAAATCAATTCCCTAAATGTCAAAGATTTTGCACACAATAATCGGGTTTAAGGGCATCATATCCCGCAGGCCCATGTTGCCGAGGGTCTGACAACAAGCGCATGCCCTACAATACGTTTGTGTGTCTTTGAACAAAGTGGGCCAAAAGAACCCACACTGGAGAATTTTTGCTGCGGTTTTACGCCTAGAGAAATGGCCACCGCAGGCCTGGTCGTGACAGAATGAGATCACGTCATTGACTTTGTCGTCAGGAATGCATCTCCGGATCACCTGATCATTGCCATTGTGGATGGGGTATGGTTCCTCCCAAATATAGAACTTGGCCTTGGCAATCAATTTGTCCCTCCTGGAAGTCGCTCAATCTGGTGGGACTTTCCCTGTAACCAAGTAGTTTACAATATCAGCAAACCATGGGAGACTGTAAGTAGTTTACAATATTAGCAAACCATGGGAGACTGTGAATGGCTAGCAGGTGCTCGTCCGGAAAATGCTTGATGATCGGACCAAACAAGTCTATGACTGAGGAAGGAAGACAGGACAAATGGTCAGCTACCACGTTCTACTTTCTCACCTTATTGGTTATCTCGAGATTGAATTCTTGCAATAGCAAGATCAATGGATTAGTCGAGGTTTCGTGTCCTTCTTCACCAGGAGGTGCCTCACTACAATGTGATCCGAGTATATGATAACATGGGAACCCAAAAGATAAGATCTGAATTTTTCCAAGACAAATACTACAGCTAGCAGTTCTTTCTTAGTAACTATGTAGTTACGCTGAGCCTCGTCAAGTGTCTTGCTAGCGTAGTAGATGACCATGGGTTTCCCATCTATTTCCTGCCCAAGGACTGCACCCACAGCATAATCAGATGCATCGCACATGATCTCAAAGGGTTGAGACCAATTAGGGGACTGCAGGATAGGTGCTTGGGTAACATGATCATGTAGGATCTCAAATGCCTAAGTGCACTCCTCGGTAATCTAGAAGGGGGCATCCTTTGAGAGAAGATTAGTCACGGGGCATGCAATTTTCGAGAAATCAGGAATGAATTGACGGTAAAAATCGACGTGCCCCAGAAATGAACGGATGTCCTTGATCGAGCCAGGCATAGGGAGTTTGGAAATCAGATTCACCTTGGCTCGATCAACCTGGATGCCTTTTTCAGAGACGAGATGTCTCAGGACAATTCCTTCAGGTACCATGAAGTGGCTCTTTTCCCAGGAAAGAACCAAATTCATGTCAATGCATCGCCTGAGAATTTGGACCAAGTGTAGGAGGCAATCATCAAAAGATTCTCCAAATACCAAGAAATCATCCATGAAGACCTCAAGGTATTCACCTACCATATCTGAGAATATGGTAAGCATGCACCGTTGAAAAGTAGCGGGTGCATTATAGAGACCGAACGACATCCTTCAGAATGTGTACATCCCAAAGGGGTAGGTGAAGGTAGTCTTTTGTTGATCCTTAGGATGGATTGCAACCTGGTTATAATTGGAGTACCCGTCCAAAAAGCAGAAGAATTGATTTCCCACTAGTTTCTCGAGTATCTGATCAATGAATGGTAGTGGGAAATGATCCTTCTTCTTGGAGGAATTGAGTCTTCTGTAATTAATGCAGACTCTCCACAAGTTCGCTATACGGGTGATGGGAACACCATCATGAGCCATAATTATCTCATTTTGACCAAATTAAGTCAGTAAATGCTCCTACATAACCTCTAGAGAGTCACAAGTCATTGCATAATCATTCTCAAGGAAAAATAAGAAATTAGGGTTAAAACTATAATTTTACCAGCTTATTATGAATGCAGTACAACCACGGGTTTTTTAGGGGTTGAATGAAGGTCAATTGGTCTTAAAAAGATAACAAGTGGGTTAGAATAATCAGAAAAGGGTTTGCTTGTGTTTTGAGAATTAAATGACTTTTGAAACCCTAAAAATAGATCCGCTTAATTAACTGAGGTTCTGATCAGGATAAAATCCACCTAAATCCTCTAAAATTCATAGAAAAATATTCTCTAGGATTTAGAACCTTCAATTTGACCATCAAAATCCATTTTGACCCAAAATAGAATTACAGATAGATATTTGCCCTAATTTAAATTTTTGCATAAATTACCCAGTCAAACATGGTCAAAACCAAAATCCAACTTCACCATTGGATTCCTTAGGTCCAAATTAGGTTTGTACCAAAATTTGGACTCAAGATGAGTTTGTCTTGACCTAGTTTGCAAATTGATCTTGTCTAATTACATTTCTACCCTTAACTTTCAAAACTCTTTCAAATAGGTCCCCAACTTTGTCGTCGTTCTCACAAAAAGGTCACCGCCACACAGAATTCCTACTCCTACAACTCTGGTGACAACCAATCGAGGATTTCTCCTTGATTGATTGATGAAATCTCCTCAAATTTGAACTGGAGATTCCTCTTGAAATCCTCTTTTAATCAGATCAATTCTTGTACTTCAATTCTTTCCCAATTTCTCATGCGAACGCATGAGAAATTTGGGTTTCCAACTCCGACGACTTTCCAAGCTCTAATCGACCCCTTGACACCTATATAAAGACTCCCTATGCCTGCCCAATCCTCCAAGCTTGAATTCTACCAGAGAAACCCTCAAATTCCTCTCTCCTACTCCGGTCAATTTGCTCTTCAAGCTTCAGCGATTTTCCTTGCCTCCCCTCGTCGTCTGACCACAATACCTATGGCAGACTCTTCATCCTTTCCCTCTTCTGCATCGCGTAGCACCCGCCGGTGCTCCTACCCCCCTTCATCCTCGCCGACCACTTCTTATCAGAGCAGCTTCGTCTCCGGTGTTGGCCACACCTCAACCGGCACCAACTTTGTTCCCCTTTGTTTGCCTCCCCTCCTAAACAACTCCTCGTCTTCCACTCTTCATTTTCAGACACTCGCCTTTCCGTTTCGATCGCTAACTAGTCCCACCGTCCTCCATCTTCTACCTCATCGGCGTACCTCCAATGAGCTCGCACGGCCACTATGCTCCACCAAATCGGCTGCTGTTCATCCCTACACCTCCGGTGACAAAAGCTCTAACTTAGTTAGGTCGATTGCTCCTCCAAAACCTCCGCCGAACATCACACTTTTGCACTTCACCTTTTGTCACCGTCCGGCCACCTCACGCACTCTCACACCTCACGAGCACTACTGTTCACTTCCTCGCCTCACGACGACGCTATTAAACCTTTTAACTGGGGCTTTTAGCCCGTATTTCATGTTTCAGGTAGCAGGTCCTTCGACCGCCATTGACGAAGCTTTGTCCAAAGCTTGAAGCTCTCATCAGGCCTGCAGGTTCCAGGCGTTGACTCCAGTTTGCACGAAATCACTCCAGGAGTTTGAGTGGACCAGCAATTGAAGCCTTTGACTGCCATCTTGCACGAATTGAATGAAGATGCGTCTGCAGCTGCACGCAGAAGAAAGGTGGTGGAATTATTCTCCAAATATCGAGAAGTCATCCATGAAGACCTCGAGGTATCCACCTACCATATCTGAGAATATGGCAAGCATGCACCGCTGAAAAGTAGTGGGTACATTGTAGGGACCGAACGACATCCTTCAAAATGTGTACGTTTCGAAGGGGTAGGTAAAGGTAGTCTTCTCTTGGTCCTCAGGATGGATTACAACCTAGTTATTGATGGGAACACCATCATGTGCCCTAACTAGCTCATTTTGACATGATGAAGAGAATAAGAGCTCCTACATAACCAACTGAAGGTCCTAATTCACTGATTAACCATTTTGAGAGAAAAGTAAGAAACAAGAGGTAAAATTGTAATTTTACCATTGCAGTACAACCATGGGTTTTCTCAAGGGCTAAATACAGCTTAAAAGGTCTTAATAAGATAAAAAGTGGGTTGAATCAGATAGAAAAGGGTTCGTGTATGTTCTGGGAATTAAATGACTTCTTGTAATCCTAAAATAGATCCACTTGATTAAACAAGGTTCTAGTCAGGATAAAATTCACCTAAACCCTTTAAAAATCATAGAAAAATATTCTCTAGGGTTTAGAACTTTCAATTTGGCCATTGGAATCTATTTTGACCTAGAATGGGGTCTCAGCTAGATATTTATCCTAAATTAGGTTTTTGCATAAATTGCCCAGACAAATGTGGTCAAACCCTAAATCCAACTTCACCATTGGATTCCTTAGGTCCAAATTAGGTTTGTTCCAAAATTTGGACCTAAGGGGAACTCATCTTGACCTACTTTGCAAAAAGGTCCAATCTGATTGCATTTCTATCCCTATCTTTCAAGAACCCTTGTATATGGCCCCTAGCTTATTCATTGTTCTTTGCAAGTAGGTCCCTTTGCCATTATAGCAGAGGAATCCTACTCCGACGAACTTTAGAAGGCGATTCCTTTTTGATTACTTAGAGAATCCCTCCTAAACTTGGAAGGGAGATTCTTTGAGTAACTCTAGTCTGAACCCATCACTGAGCCCTAATTTGTATCTAATCTCTCATGCGAACGCATGAGAGATTTGGGTATTTTTGAAACTTCCATCTCCAGCCATTTTACCTTGCTTGGAAGCTTGGCTTCCAAGCACAAATCCGTCCCCAGAGGCCTATTTAAGATGCCCCAGGTTCAACCGCTTCTCCCCAGCTTGAGATTGGGCCGGTTCCCCCTCAATTCTTCTGTCCTCGCCTGCCACAACACCTCCGCAAGCTCCAGCGGTTCTTCTCTTGCTCTCTCATCGCCCAACCACAATACCAGTGGTTGGGTTGTCTTCCTCTCATTCATCCGTGTCGCGCAACACCGGCCGATGCCTCATCCATGGAGATCTTCGTCTCCAGCTTCAGCCGTACCAGCCCAGATGCCTCCCCTGTCCCCTTTGTCTTTAGATTAGGTTTGTTAGCTTCCCTCTCTCTTCTACTCCCATTCCCCCTCTTTATTTCTCAAAAACACCTCTCGATGCCACTGATCACCATCACCTTCTCCATCTCTGGCCATACCTCCGGCGAGGTGTCCCCGTTGCTCCGCTCCTCCATCCACCTCGCCAACCACCCTACAACCACTGCAACACCTCACTAATCATCTCCCACTACCCCAATCTCTCCATCGACCAACCAAAAGCACCCCTGAACACACTGATGAGTGGCTACTCATCATGGCTAAAAAGCTGAAGTTAAGCTAGACACTAAGTAAAATAATATCAAATTAACAGATAAAAAGGGTTAAGTGTGCAAATTAAAGAAAAAGACCTAAAACCTTTACTTTGTGTTAAAACTTCATAATTAGGTCACAAAATGAGATATTCTGAAAGCAAAGTACAAATGATGATCCGTGCGTCAATTGAACACATAAATAAGTTTGAAAGGCCAAATCAGAAGTATTATCAATGTCTTAAATGTTCAATTAAGCACATATAAAAATTTGAAGGCAATTGGACATCATTTAGGTTATGAAATAGGTAGTTTACACTTGGGTCCTTCATGCATCACACTCTCGCCCTTAAAAACTCCCCTTTGGACCTATTTGTAAGCCGCAGGGACCCTTTTGAAAGGCTGCAGGGCCCTTCCGGTTGTAGTTCTTTTCACTTATGGGCCTGCATGCAATTCTTCTACCCCTTCATTCAAGGGTCTGTCTGTAAATTATCCTTTATTTCAGAGAGAGGCCTACTGCTCTTCGCACGCACTGTAGCGCGCGAAGCACACGGCCAATCTCAGCCATCCGTCGCTCTTCATGATCTTGATCTGCGGTTAGATTCGAATGGAAGTTTCGCGTGATTCGGCGCATGCGATCACCCCTCTCCCCAGATCTCATCTGACGGTCAGATTTTGTGCTTAGCTCACCGCGCGGTCCACCCCTCTCATCCTCGCCTCCGGTTGCATTTTGATTATCCTCACCTGCATGGTGATCTCAGCCACTAAGCATGCTACTTAAGCACCTCAGTGGTGTCGCGCGCAAGGGATCTCTCTCTCCTACACCTCATAGCGATCATTCGTCCACTCCAGTCCCTCCTCCCCATCAAGCCTCTGATTTCACAGCCACCGGCTATGAAATCATCACCTTCTCTTGACCTCCTCATTGCTAAGGACTTCGTAGCACCTGAGGACGACCCTGGAGCCTCACTAGCAGACTCTTCCCTCCGCTGGAGTCATCTTCCTCCTTTCTTCCTCCTTAACCACCGACTAAGGACCCATAGGTCCCATTCTTCCTGTTAGGTTAGGTTTATAATTCTGCATATTAGTTTTAGTTGTAGTTAAGTAGTTTAGAATAGAATTAGTAAATTGTTAATGTTTAATTTCTCCTTAGGATAAAGTAGCTGTAGTAGTAGAATTATGCTTAAATCCCCCCCCCCCCCCTCACCTCCTCTGATCATTCCAGATCAGAGGGGAAGACTTCATAAGACCATGTTTTCAAATTATCTCCCTCTCCATATTTTCATGTCCAGTTCTGATTTTCCACGATATGTTTTCTCATCTTCCACCCATACACTCTGACCCAATTTCAGATCTGGTTGGTTTTCAATCTCAGATCTAAAATTGGCATCAACAAGCACTTAAGGGGCTTCCCACTCACCTTACTCTTGGTCACAAAAGCCCTTGATTTTGGGTCGAAATTTTCAGTTTGTCAGATTTTTCCTCAATGTGGATTTTAAGGATTTTTCTTTTTGGTTTTACTGCCTGATTTGACGAATTGAATGAAGTTGATTTGAATTCCTTGTTGGCAAGGAATCTGAGAGGATTTCTGGTGACAGAAATCATCTCAGAAGAGCCATACATAAATCTGATTTGATAATGTCTTGAATGCATTGAATGCAAGTTAGATCTAAGGATAATTACTGTGGTAATTTGAAGTCTGATCTCGTATTCATAAGTTTTGTTAATGGCTATTTGGTGATTTCCTAACCTAAGGAGTTCTCAACACTCCTTAAGGTTTCATGAAACTGGGATCTGAATTAAGGGCTTTAATTGATTGAATTGATTCTTCCTTCATGCTGTCTATAGCATTAGGAAGAGTTAATTCAGTGATATTCGTGGATTTCATCTGAAATGAAGTTTTTGATGAGGGTTTTTGGCATTTGAATTGGGGTATTTAGTGATTTAATGAGAAATTAAACCCTTATTAGATTTGGGATTGACTGATTTTCTTTTCAGTTTGGATTTGTTTGACTCTGATCCCAGTAAACAAAGCAAAGTGCTGCATCTTGCAGCTACATGTTTTTTTCTCTCCAAACTCACATTTCTTCTCAAATGGACTAACTGCAGCAGCAGTTAGCCCATTTGGACAGTGACTTAAGCTGCTGCAGAGTCTGGAAGGTCTTGTGCTGCTACTGTCTAGTTATTATAAGTTGTAACAGCTAGGTTCTAGTGTTAAACCTTGTAGACTCTAATTTGATCTTAGCTGACAGTAGATTGTATTTCATCTAATATGTAAACAAATTTTCTTGTTCAATACTTGAGCTCTAATTGCAGTACATACATGTCTACTCTTTCTCAATTTTGCCAGCTAGTTTAGTCAGAAATCACCATCCTAAACATGTTTTAAAAGAGAAAACTGAACTGAGGACTCTCTCCTCAGTTAACTCTTCCCTTCTTCTCTCCTACTTCTGTTAAACCTATAACAACAGTAAACTAATTAGAATGAAACACCCAAAAGAGATAAAAATATTTATATATCTATACATGTAAATATATATATTACTTTGTATATTAAGTATACTTATATAGACTTAAGCTATATATTAGGCTACATATGTAAATAGATAGTGTAAATATATATATATACTGTATACTTAACCATGTAAATATAATATTGTAATTTAGGCTTTAGATCTAGTTTAGACAATAGATACAATAATTATATAACTATATATAAATTGAACTAAGTTATATGTAATATTAAACTGAATAGATCAGTAAGTAGTTTAAACTATAAAACTGTATATATATCTATGTATATGTAGATTATAAGTAAATAAAATCTTTTATCTTAATTTAATCCTTTATAGATAATAAATAATGAATTTATTAAGTTTATAGCTAAGTTGTTAAATCAAATTAGTTAAATTAGTAATTTAGAATTATAATTAAGTTAAATTGAATCTGTATACTAAGACTAAAATACTTTAAGTAATTTAAGCTAATTTACGTATATTCATACCTGATTACATTAAGTTTAACTTAATTTATAAGCAGAACAAATGAAACTGCTATTTAAATATAAATAACACATATGTTAATTCGGAAAAATATAATAAAAATGTCTATAAAATACTTATGTATGTATTCTAACTCTTTATGAGGTCAATTAGACCATTCACTAACTAATCTATAAGTAATTAACCAAGAAAACACCAAAATCAGTGTATAAAAATAGTCCACTTTAGTAAATTTATTTATATAGTAAATCTAATTAAAATTTAAAATTAATTGAACAATTATATAGTATTATGTAAATACTTTATTTTCCATAATTTATTTTTATTTTTAAATAAATTATGGCCCTCGAATTGAGGGCCAAAATCGCTTCCAGCCCACAGCTACATGCGGTTTCCAGCGCAAATGTGGCACTCGAATAGCGCCACATCATGCGCTGCAAACCGCACGCAGCGGTTTATGTTGCATTTGTGTTTTATGCTGTACAGTCGTCACGGGCGCCGGGTGCCCGAAATAACCTATACATTCGATACATACTGAGCATTCTGAACATGATTTGTGTGGGGCCGGGGGCCTGGAGAGGTGTGTGTGCGTGGGGCTGTGAAGGCCCTGTGCTAAGTTAAGAAAAACATAATTAAGCGGCCTAATGAGAATTAGGGCACGCTTAGTAGAGGTTTGGTCCCACCCTCTGGGTGCTGTGTATCCCTCGAAAAGCACGCCCGCAAATTAAACACATTTTAATTAATTAAAGAGAGTTAATGATGATTGTTAACCGCCTCTCAGCCACGATGTTAAACTCACTACGGCATAATGAAAACACAAAAGAAGAAGAAGAGCATCTAATGAAGATTGGTGTGAAGGAGAAGAGCGAGAGATGTTGTACATACGTAAGTAAATACACATACAATAAAATTATAAACATATATATATATATATATGAATACGTAGTATAGCCAATTATTTTTATAAATAAACCCATATATTTACTAACAGAATAAAATGTCACCATAAGTGTCGCTACAGACCTCAGTTTCCCTCCTTAGGTTTGTATATAGTGTTTTCTGGGATCTAGTGACGCTTACGTTTGTCACTAAAACTGTTGTATGTGTTACTGTAGATAACAGAATAGTAAGTTAAGTTAATATACTATGTCATCTTAGTCTATTGTGTATTTTCATGTAAGTATTAATACTATAACTTGTAAAGACATAGTTTAAAGTATAGTGATAAATTGTTTGGTGCTTGTTTATAGTTAGTTGGTTTTTGCAAGCATTACAATTAATTCTTAGTAAGTAGGCAAACCATGTCCACATTCATTCATTCTTTAATAAGATGTAAAGCTTCTTTTTGGAATTAGAGGATAATTTTGAGATCAAAGAGTGATGTAATTCAATAAATTGCCTCCCAGTGAACGACCTGGAATAAAATCAATAAAAATTAGATAAGTAAATAATAATGGTTGTAATGACTGGTATTCCATACAACTCACCACAATGACACTCATGGTATCTCAATTACTACAATATCCACATTATCATAATTACCATTATCACAACCATATAATCATTATCACACCCACTCACAAGGCCACAAAGAACCCTAGGCACGCCACCACAATCATCCCCACGCTACGCTAGCCACCGTAGTACACTCGTCGTGCCTCGACGAAGCTCCCTGGACGTTTTGACGTGATCGTAAGGCCGTGCTCATGATTTTAGGTTCAGGCACACTGGCCGCCATGGATGAAGAAGCTTGAAGCTCGCGTGCTGTGCTCCATCTGCTGCTGCTGCAGGCGTGAGTCCCAGGCGATGCGGACTTGCGGCACGAACGCGCTCAGGTTTCCAATTGGAGTCAATAGCCCACGCAGCCTCGCCAATTGAGCTACACATCTCTGCTGCGGCACGTGCAAGGAAGGTGGGACATTTAGTCCCACCTCAGAACTGGACGAGCGGGTGTGGCTGCATAAAAGGAATTTCTGCCATAACTTTGTTGCCTCCAAGTCACGGGGTGAGGTCCCTCTCTCCCCCTCTCATGCCTCGTCCGCGGCATTGCCCACACGGACCTGGCCATGACTCGTTTACCTGACCGACTCACTCCTCACTCACCACCCACGCTGGTGAGCCTAGACCTGGGTCTTCATTAGGTTCGATTACCCGAACCAGCTGTGCCTTTGGCAGAGCGAACCGAAATAGAGAAGAGAGAAAGAGAGTAATGTTACGCAGGGGAAGGGTGGTTTTGCTGTGGACAGTTTGGCTCCACACTTAGCTAAATCCAGAGAAGAAGGAAGCAGCTAAGGATGAGAAGGCTAAGGAAGAGAAAGAAGGAAGGAAGAAGAAGGAAGAGAAAGAAGAAAGAAGAAGGAAGAAGCTGAGGTTTGCAAGGCAAAGGAAGAAGCTAAAGAAGAAGAAGCAGAAGGCAGAGAAAGAGAAGAAGGAAGAAAGACAGAGCAAGGCAAAGAAAAGAGAAGACAAAGAGAAGAAGGAGCCAATGATAGAGAAAGAAAGGAAGGAGAAGCCAGAGAAGAAAGAGAAGAAGAGAGATCGCAAGAGAAATCAGAGAAAGAAGGCAAAGAAAGAAGAAGGAAAAATCAGAAGAAAGCACTGTAGCACATCACTTTTAAGACATCTGCTTTTATAATCAAACGTCCAATTTTTCATAAAGCTCTCCGTTATTTTTTTTGCTACAATTCTTTTTATGCTCCATAAACTCATGCTTTACATTCTTAATTAGATTTTGAGTAGTATTATGTGTTCAATTTGCATTTATTATTGAGATTAGTGCGTGAATTCCATTTGTTCCTGTGTTTGACCTCAGACTTCAAAATTTGAGTAATAAAATTATATTTGTTTTGAACGCTCTTTCGGCTGTACTACAACGCGACATTTTTAAATACTGATTCAGTGCTCTAAACTATTATAATCGGAGTACCCGTCCAAAAAGCAGAAGATTCGATTTCCCACTAGTTTCTCGAGTATCTGATCAATGAACGGTAGTGGGAAATGATCATTCTTCATGGAGGAATTGAGTCTTCTATAATTAATGCAGACTCTCCACAAGTTTGCTATACGGGTCGGTATGGTTTCTCTGGTTTTAGTCGTGATCACGGTGAGTCCTACCTTTTTAGGCACAACTTCGTTTGGACTCACCCACTGACTGTCGGAGATCAGGTAGATTATCCCTGCATTTAACCACTTGATGATCTCCTTTTTCATGACATCCTGCAGATTTGGATTTAGGCATCTTTGCATTTCACGGGATGGTTGTGAGCCCTCTTCGGTATAGATGTGATGTGTGCAATATGAGGGACTGATGCCAGTCAAATCATCAAGAGTCCATCCAATGGCTCTCTGATGCTGCTGGAGGACAGTAATCAGATGTGTTACCTGATTAGAGGTGAGTCAGGAGTTGATAATCACAGGAAACGTCTGATTGGAACCCAAAAAGACGTATTTCAGATGATTGGGAAGAGGCTTTAATTCCATAACTGGGTTGTCAGCAGCAGCAGGTGGTTTAGGGTGGGTGTCAGGTGAAAAGGAAGGAGCTATGGGTGTGTCTAGGTTTGGTTCAGGCTCCTCTAATTGTGGCTTTTGATCTTCTTGTGGTTGATAAAAAATAATCGGGTTTTCATTGATACATGGGTTGCCAACCACAGCCTCGATATCGCAAATTTGCTTAATAACTTCATAATTAATTCCTTGTTGGGCCTTAAAGATGTCGATCTTTAGTGTCTTGCTCCCAAATTTTAACTCAATTTGGCCCTCCTCACAATTAATATTGGCCCTAGCTATGGCCAGAAAAGGACTTCTAAATATGATCGGTGTATTCTTCAAGTTCTCAGGAGTATCCATGTCTAAGATAATGAAATCCACAGGAAAGTAAAAATTGTGTACCCTAACTATGACATCCTCAAGTACTCCTTTTGGTGACTTAATAGATTGATTAGCTAACTGCAAAGTCATCTCTATCGGTTTAAGTTCAGACTCCTCAAAGTGTCTCAGTAGGGATGTGGGTATCAAATTGATGGAAGCTCCTTGGTCCAAAAGGGCATTGTCAAATTCTAAATCACCAATCTTGCATGAAATTAGAGGGGTACCAGGGTCCTTTGCCTTAGGCGGGAGTTTGCTCAAGATGATGGAGCTGGCTTGCTCCGACAGTACGATCGTTTTCCCACCTTTGGTTCGCGGCTTATGCTTGGGTGTACATACGTCTTTCAGGAATCGCACGTAAGCCAGTATGTGGCGTATAGCATCCATCAAGGGGATGTTTATTTGGACTTGCTTAAAGAGCTTGACCAGGTCCACCTCAAGTGCCACGGGTTGGGGTTTCCTTTTTCCTTTGGTCAAGGCCTCCGGAAATGGAACCTTTGCAGGTTCCTCTAGAATGGGTCCAGGTTCTTGATCTGGGATAGGGGTATACTGGATGACTATCCTAGGGTTTGGGGTTGCATTACCAGACTAAGAGTGGCTTGGATAAGGTGGGTCCTGTGTTGCTTTGCCACTACAGGTAGTAATTGAATTTAGTCCTGCCTGGTTCTGGGTTGGTGTGGGCAAAAGAGGTGGTTGCTGCTAATAACCCACGTATGATGTCGAAGCCTCCATCCCGTCGGGTGATGCAGTAGAAGGGGCTTGATAGACATAGTGAGCTTGGCCCTGAGTTGGGTTCGTAACATGCCTCTGGTTCGGCACATTGTTTGGGTTAGGTAGAGGTTGCTAAGGAAGTGCACCAGGTTGGCGGGGATTTGTCATCTGGGCGAGTTGATTGCGAGCCTTTGTGATCTCATCTTTGTGCTATTTTTGCATAGCCGCATTCGTTTTCTGAATGTCAGCAGAGTCTGAAGGATAAGAGTCATCTGATCTTCGTGAGTTGGCTCGGATTGATAAGTTGGGTTGGGCTGAGGCTGAGGTGGCTGATATGGATGAGAAGCTTGTGGTTAGGGCTGATATTGAGGTCTTTGATTTTGATTGTTCCCTGACCATGTGAAATTAGGTTGATTACGCCATCTAGGGTTGTAGGTGTTTGAGAATGGATCATTTTGGATGGCATTGAGGTCCTCGCAGGTCTGAGGAGCCTAAGAAAAGTTAGAATATGAGGGTTCAGAGTTCCCTCAACTAGAATAGGTGGGTCCAGAGTTTCCTCCAAACCCAGAATCAGACAGGGGTGGATACGGGTCCATCCCCTGAGAAGATCGATGGTAGATGTTATGCACAGCCTCCTTGCTAGAAGGCGGTTGCATGAATGGGTTTTGCGCAGAGGTGGCTCATTGCAGTTGTCGAGTCAGCTCATCCACCTTCTTCTCAATAATAGAGACCTTGTCCAGGTGACTAGCCATTAGCTCCAAGTTGACGGAAGAGGACAGGCCCTGCATCTCATGTGCTCCCATTGGATTCGTCAATGCACGGGCATTCATTCGATCGAACATGCCCATGGATTCATTATTGATGGAGTTCTCACACATGTTCTCGAGAATCTCCCACATGGTGTCTTCATGTTGATCCATGATGTTTCCTCCATAGGTTGCATTGACGAATAATCGAATATCCTTACGGAGTCCCTGGTAAAAAGATTGGACTTGTTCCCATTTGGGAACTCCATGGTGGGGGCACTTTTTCATGAGATCCAGAAAATAATCCCATGCCTCGTGAAGTGGTTCTCCTGCTTGCTGCGTGAATGCGTGATCTGGTGCCGTAGAGCATTTGTCCAACCAACAGGGAAGAACTTTTTCAAAAACTCGGATTGTAGTTCTGCCCATGTGTTGATTGGATGTGTTAGGGTTTGGTACCAGTGAGCAGCCTTGTCCATGAGAGAGAAGGAGAACATTTTCATGAGTAAGATATCTTGATTTTGAGCTTTTGACCTGAAGGTCTGGGCTATATGCTTGAGTTGCTTGATATGCTGGAAAGGATCCTCAGAATTACGTCTATGGAATTTGGGGATAGCATGAATCATGTTGGGCTTGAGTTCAGTATCATAACCTCCAGCAGGGATTTGGACTCGAGGTTCGATCGCCACAGCAGTGGGATTGTAATGATCTCGCATCATAGGACGCTGCGGTGGGTTCACAAAGGCTTGGAATAGATCATTGAGGCACTGAAGCTTATTCTCAAGATTGTTTTCCTCTGCTGGTTGCTTCATGATGATGGATGAAGGAGAGCTAGGTTCAGATGAATCAGAAGAGATATCGATCTGGTTGGGTTGTTGCACAAATAGGGAGGTCGAGGCTTGGACTCGACGGGAGTGAATAGCTAATGGAGGTCTTAAGGGTGGTCTTAGAGACCTCCTCCCAAATATGCACCGATGGAGTAGATGAGGGATAGAATGTGATGGACCCAATCAAGACACCCAAAAAATTTTGGATGACTATAGAGGTTCGGGGCGGATGATACCCCTAAGTTAGAAAGCCATCCACATGAGACTTACCTGGGCAACCAGAGAGGGAGAGTCACGCAAAGACCCCTACACGGTAGAGTGCCCCCATGAGTTTCCCCCACCTGACCTCTCTTGTCACTGAAGATCCAGGTCGACCAGAATGGGGACTTGACCTCTTAAGTCTACTAGTTTTAAGTTAAGAGCAAAGGTGCTTATGATTTCACTTGAACTTTAAGATGTTTTAGTGTAAGGTGACCAAATTTGAAGATTGGTTAACCCAATAAGGTGGGTCAACTTCACCTGTTTTGTGCTTTGAGAAATTTAGGTCCCTCTTTTAATGTTCAAATGAGATTAAGAGCCTGCTTTTAAGGTTTGCTTGAATAGATTAATTCAACCAAGGCTTAGGCACACACTATTTAGGAAGGTTAATTTTTGATTAAGCAAGTGTGTCTCTAAAATCCTAAACTAGAAACCCTAATTGGCTCTTGATTGGGCCAATTCAATTTGTCAAAATATGGTATCTAGGGTTCAAGCAAGAAGGTGATAGCCCTAGATACCTTAAACCCTAAGTAGGTGCACAAATTAGGGTTGGGTGTTTTCTAGAAATGAACCAAATCAGGCAACTTGTTTGTGATTGAATCTAAAAACAGAATGCAAGTTGGACCTAATTGATTTCCTCTTTTAGCTTTTCAGAATCAAGGGCTTAGGAGAAATTGGATTTGTGTTTTAACTACCCCTGGAGTGGCTGATGTGTGGCTGATCTTCCTTCAATGAATCCCTGAAATAGATCCAGTCAAAAGAGTTAGAGCAGGTTAGTACCAAATCAGATATTGTAATCAAGAGATCAAAGTTGCGCGTTGCTCCCCGGCAACGGTGCCAAAATGTTAATCGCTCTGAATTGGATTTTAAAATCAATGCATTGCAGTATAGATTGAATCAGTGTGAAAAAACAAATAAAATTTATATTCAAATGGAAGTCCGAGGTTGAATACAGGGAGCAATTGGCAAAATAGTTCTCAATATTGCAATTCAAGCACAATATAAGCAATGTATAATAGAACTCCAAACAAGAATGATATATAAATGAAAGAAAACGTCAAATAGTGCAAAAAGAATAGGGTAAAATGGTGATTTGAATCACCAATTACCCCTAACAATTATACCAAATATCTCAACAGTAACAATCAATTTAATTCCACATAGGATAAGTGCACAGTGCACTCCCTTAAGAGATCAGCCAATGGAACTCTCAGGGCACCCTTCCTTTTCCTTCCCTTTCTCTCTTCTTCTGCCTCCTTGATAACTCTACACCTAAGGATGATAATTCCATCAACCAAGGTTCAATTTTGAGGATATATGTGTGTTAATGATATACCATAATGGACTTGGGAGCATTGCATGCATGACAAATTAAAATTGCTTATAATAAATGTTTAATGGTTGTATGTACAAGTGCGTATTGAAACAGGCCTCAGATGAGCAATCGGACCTCACGGATGGACTTAAATTGACGAATCGAGTCCAACAGATTCGAAATCACTCAAATCCAACATCCGGAGCTCCCTCAACTGGCCCAAGAATTTCTGGCCGTTGATCTGATGATCAATGGCCCACAGGCAGCCACGTGGCAACATCTGATGCACTCGCACCCGCAGCGCACCTCTTCATCGCGCTCAGCAATTTTAAGTCATCCAATCCTTCGATTGGACGACTGAGAACTTGCAACCCTCACCCTCACGCATTCCTCACCCTGCGCCTTCGCAGCCTCAGCATCAAATCCTGACCGTTGGATGATTAGATCAATGGCCCACAGGCAGCCATGTGGCTGCATCTAATGTGCCCGCACCTGCGGTGCACCTCTTCATCACGCTCAACAATTTTAATTCGCAACCCTTGCCCGCACGCATTCCTTGCCGTGCACCTTCACAGCCTCAGCATCAGATCCTGACCGTTGGATTTTCATCCAATTGTCGACACTCCCCTGTGCTCGACCTCGTCTCCGCAACCAACCGCGGGCACAGCTCAGCGGTCTGTGCCTCGCCCTTGCGTAGAGAGGCGAGGGTTTGAATCACGCCGCCCCTCACTTCACGACCTAGCGCACACCACGGCTAAATCAAGCCGCCCGATCAGCAGCGAGCGGTGCGGATGGATGCAATGCGGCGCACCCTCACGCGCCCGATGGGCACGTGCACGATAACGTGCGAGGCGTGCGCCCCACAAGCGCGATCCTTAGCACGCGCTCATGTGAAGTCTCAACCGTCAGATCTTCGATCGGACGGTGCACAGCGAACGCATGTGGATCGTGGGTGCGGTGAGAGAAGAAGAACGTGCGTGCATTTGGACCAGCGGGCAGAGGCCTTCAGCGACATTTTTGGAAGGGGTTTAGCGATGTCCTGGACGTTGCTAAAGCCACTTACCTTAATTAGAAGCCCTTTTCTCCTATTTAAACCCCCTTCAACCACCCCATTGGGGACATTGAAGACACACACACCTTCCACCATACTCCTAGCTCCTTCCTAGCTTCACTAAGCATACTTCACACTTGTCAGAGTTATCAAGCCGCTGACGGAGCCCTCCTCACCACCGTGGCTGCCTTGCCTTCTCCTCTCTCTCTCTTTACCTTAGTTTCATATTACTTTTGTTTAAGCTTTTAGCTATTGTTGTATTTGCAAACAAACTCAAGTTACATTCTAAATGCTAATGTTGATGTTGTTTCTTACATAGCTCTAACTTTGTGCAAATGAATGTCGTGATTTGAAGAGAATTTCTAACCCTACTCTCTCTCTCTATCTCTCTATCTCTCTCTCTCATTTTCTCGCAAGCAAACCAACCTTCATGTGACAACTAAAAGCAACAAAATAATCTGATTTTACGCCTCCTTGTGTTCGACACTTAGACTCACCAAATCCACATTTTAAATTAAAACCGACGTCGCGAATGCATTCTATAATGACATAATTAAACAACTGTGTCCCGCGCACGTCAATTTTTAGCACCGTTGCCGGGGAGGCAACAGATTTCTTTTGTTGCTTTCATCCCACACTCGTATTCACGCCGTCTAACTCATTTTCTCCCTCTACTTGATTGATTGCAGGAACTTGGCGCGTGGGCGACGAAGGAGCGTGATTCGCAATGGTAGAGATGGAGTGAAGTGCGACGAAGACTAGTTGTGAGTACCACTCCACCCTTTGGTTATTTGAGTGCTTAAGAAAAAAAAAATAAAAAAGAAATATAAATAAAAATTTGGCATGGTGAATGACTACTTGACCCACATTCCAAACTCATCACCCAACAAAGAAAAAATATACACCCTAACATTCTTAAGGAGATAATCTTTTTGAGTGTTCTTCTTCTTTCTCTTGAGTGGTGTTTGCGAAGCCACTATGATTTGGCTTGAGTCGAACCACTCACCATAACTAAAATCAACTCACCTGATAGAACTGCATGAACACTAGGGTGAACTCATTAGGGTTGCTTTTCTAGGGCTACAACACTCTAAAGGAAATCAACTTTCGCTCGTTGCGTGAAAAAACTTTGTGTGCCCACTTGAATCTTGTCTGAAAACACTAAGGTACTCCAACCCTAAAAGGCACTAAAGTAAGGACAAACATTAAAAGACACCACATCTTAAAATCCTTGCTTGAGAACCATGTCTTGTTAAGTGCACACACGCTCAAATCGATTAACTAAGAGGCACAACCCCAATCAACGCCTCATCACATATCTCGAGCACAAGACTAGCCTAGCCCCTCATTAAAATGGAGTAGACATGCCCTAAGCAGGACTGGTTTAAGTCTTGGAGGTGTGATTTGGTTTGCTGGGCATTTGGCCTTCATTCCCTTTGTAGAATTTGGTGTCTAGGTTGCGAGGAAGTGTCAAATGACCGCAGTTGTGGGGTCTATGGAACCAACGGTGAAAGCCAAAGAATAACCTTCCCTTCAACCCCCTCGTAATCAATCTGGCCAGATTAACATTGGAAAAGTGGTTAAGTGCTTACAGGCTTGATCATTTCCTCTGAGGCTTTTAGGCCACCTAAGGTATACACTGTAAGGATTAGACTTGTCTGCTTGTTTGTGCACACACTTCTCATATCTGTTTCTCTCCGCATCCCCCTTCATTCTTCCCTAGTGTATTCACAGGAGATGATCACTGCATCCTGAGTTGTTTGTTTTGGATAAGGAAATAAGGAGGAGACTTGATTTTACATAAGAAATGGCTGAATCAAGAATTGATGAGGTTGATGACCAACCCCCACCTAATGCTATGGCCATCATTCAGGCCCAGATCTTTGCCAACCACCAACTACAACAACAACAAATCCAAACCATCATGCAGGCCATACACAGATTGCAAAATCCTCAAGGACAAGCCCCATTGAACCCACCTAACCTACCACAACCTCCGGAGGGCCAACCTAGGCCCCTCTACGACTTTTACGATCCGTCTGCTATTAGGATTGAACCCCATCTTAGGGTCCCCAAAGGGGGAGATAATTTTGAGCTGAAACCTAATGTCCTGAGCCTGATTCAGAGCCACTTTCATGGGAGCTCAAATGAGGATCCCTTCCAACACCTAGAAGACCTTGACCGGATTGCCAGAACTGTGAAACCCAGGAACATCAGCTTAGACATTGTTTTGATTAAGATGTTCCCTTTCTCCCTAGAAGACAAGGCATCTCACTGGCTTAGAACCTTAGGGAGACCCATCTCCACCTGGGAGGAATTGAGGCATGCATTTTTGAAGAAAATTTTCCCCATAGGTAAAACCAATGCTCTCAGAAGAGCCATTACCACATTTACACTCCAAGGTGGGGAACAATTCCATGAGGCATGGAAGAAATTTAATGAATTATTGAGGAAATGCCTACACCATGAGGTTCTAAGGCGGAAATTGGCCTAGATCTTCTACCATGGTCTGGACAGCAACCTTAGGAACTTTGTTGATGCCTCATGTGGAGGCAACTTTTTGAATAAAGATGAGGAGAGCGCATTCGAACTCTTTGAGTCCATAAGTGAGAATTTGCTCAACAATGCCTCCATGACCCAGTTTAATCGATCTAGTCAACCTTGTGGTGGGATCTATGAGGTGCAAGCAAATTTTGGAATGGTTTACATGGACATTATAGCCAAAAAGTTGGATTGAGTTGAATTGGTGGACAAAAAGATCGATGAGCTGCTAAACCAGACCAGGAACCCACTACAGACTCTCCCCCTAGCAAAGGGAGCTCACAATGTAGACTTAGTACAACCAATGAGCCAAATGCACCTGGAACAACCCCTGACCATGTTCCAAGGAGGGACCTTTGCTCCCTCAACCCCTGATTACTCACTTCCCACCCCCTCGGCACCTTCTATCTTTGAAGATGTCCAAGCTATCCAAGGTTATTCCAAACCTGACCCCTTCTCCAACACCTACAATGCCAGATGGCGCAATCACCCGAATTTCTCTTGGACGAACCAAAAACTGAACCAGTTCCAGAATCAACCCAGGCCCAATCCCCCTTCCTATCAGCAAGGCTCACCGGTTAGACCATCCTATAATCAGAATAGGGTAGCCCCTCCCCCTCAAAACCAACTGGACACATTGATAAAAATGATGGCTGACATGAATTAAAAACACCAGGAAGAAATGGCCTTAGTGAAGGGACAACTGAGCTAGCTGTTGGATTGCAAACAACAGGGATCCCTTCCTTCTCAACCACAATCGAACCTGATTAACAGAGGCTCCAATTCACAAGGGTTCCAAGGCAATACTGGACATGCCCACATGGTCTAACAAGCCCCACAAACAACCCCTAGTTTTAGTGTTCCTTCTTCCTCTTCTTCCCAAGGATCTACCCATGGTCCCTGCACCTTTGCCAATGCGGTTACCTTGAGAAGTGGCACTAAAACCCAAGACCCCAAATGGCCAACCCCTCCCATGACCTCACGTCTTGATATACCTGAGTATGAGGGTGAGGAGGAACCTAAGGACATGGAGACTAACCCGACTCAAACCCAAACACCATACCCTGAGGCATTGGAAAAAGGGAAGAAAAAGAAAGCTATAGTTGAGAATGAGCTGTTGGAGATTTTCAAATAAGTCCAGATTAATATTCCACTCCTCGAAGCAATTAAACATATCCCAGCTTACGCTAAGTTCTTAAAGGATGTCTGTACGTCGAAGCGTAAGCCGAAAACCCAAGCACCTAGGAAGGTAGTGCTCTCAAAACAAGCTAGTTTGGTGATATTGAGCAGCCTGCCTCCCAAACAAACTCACCCAGGAGAACCCTTGATTTCTTGTAATATCAGGGACATGACATTTGCTAGAGTGCTCCTAGACTTAGGTTCTTCGATCAACATCATCCTGATGACCCTGTATCACCAGTTTGGATTTAGAGAATTGAAACCCATGACTGTAACCATCCAATTGGCTAATAGATCTGTGAAAACCCCAAAGGGAGTAGTCGAGGACGTAATTGTTCGGGTCAAGGACTTCTACTTCCTAATCGACTTTTTGGTTCTCGACATGGAAGTCCCCGAACAACTACAAAACACACTCATCATCCTCGGCAAACCCTTTTTAGCTACGGCTAAGGCAAACATTGATTGCGACATGGGATGTATGGAAATCGCCTTTGGTGACAAAAAGATGCAATTGGATATCTTCAGGGCAGCCAAGTCTTTTGATTGTGACTAGATCGAGGAACACGATCCCGTGGAACCTTTGGTTGAAGAATGCCTCACTCTCAGCTCCTCAGCAGACCATTTGACTCAATCGACCAATGACTATCCTGACCCATCCTAACCTGTGGAGCTTGACATTTGCAGAGTTGATTACCTTCCACAACCACCATTTGAGGAGATTGATGTTGATTAGCTCCCATTTTCCCTTACCCGTCGAATGTTGTCCCACCTACACCTGAGCTGAAGCCTTTGCCCGATAATCTCAAGTATGTCTTCCTTGGACCTGATCAGACCTTCCCTATGATTATCAATGCCCATTTAACTAGGGAACAAGAGCTTAGGTTGACTGCAACCCTCACTGAACATCAGGCAGCCATTGGATGGACAATTTTCGACTTGAGAGGAATTAGCCCGACCTATTGCACTCACAAGATCTATTTGGAAGATGGGGCTCGACCTTCTCACCAGATGCAGAGACGATTGAACCTGAATATGTGAAAGGTCGTTAAAAAGGAGATAATCAAGTGGCTTGACGTTGATATTATTTACCCAATTTCCGATAGCCCTTGGGTGAGCCCCACTCAAGTGGTACCCAACAAAGTCGGGCTCACCGTGGTCACCAATGATCAGGGTGAATCCATCCCCACCTGCACCTCTACTGCATGGCAGGTGTGCATCGACTATAGGAAGCTTAATGAGGCTACCAAGAAAGATCATTTCCCTCTGCCATTCATTGACTAGATTCTCAAGCGATTAGCAGGGCAAAAATATTTTTTCTTCTTGGATGGATATTCAGGATACAACCAAGTTGCTATTGCACTAGAAGATCAAGAGAAGACCACATTCACTTGTTCGTATGGCACGTTCGCATTCCATCGTATGCCATTCGGGTTATGCAACACACCCGCTACTTTTCAGCGTTGCATGCTAGCCATCTTTTCAAAGATGGTGGGTGAATACCTGGAAGTCTTTATGGATGATTTCTCCGTGTTCGGGAATTCATTCGACCATTGTCTTAGCAACTTGGAGAAGATTCTGAAGCGATGTATTGAGGTCAACTTGGTTTTAAGCTGGGAAAAGAGCCATTTCATGGTTTAGGAAGGGATTGTCCTCAGTCACATCATCTTGCATAGGGCATTGAAGTAGATCGAGCTAAGGTTGATCTAATCTCCAAACTTCCACCTCCTAGTTCGGTTTGGCAAATCCAATCTTTCCTAGGACATGTTGGCTTCTGTAGAAGGTTCATTAAAGATTTCTCCAAACTCTCTAAACCCTTGAGTGACCTTCTAGCCAACGATGCCCTTTTTCACATGACACCTAATTGCATCAAGGCTTATAACACTCACAGGGAAACAGTCTCCACTGCACCTGTATTACAACCCCAGGACTGGTCCCATGACTTTGATATTATGTGCGATGCATCAGATTTTGCCATCGGTGATGTCCTAGGACAAATAAGAGAAAAGAAACCCGTGGTGATCTACTACGAGGGCAAGACATTGGATGAGGCTCAAATAAATTATACTGTCACAGAAAAAGAACTGCTTGCTGTAGTCTTTGGATTAGAAAAGTTTTGATCATATCTTCTCGGATCCCACATGACAATTTACATTGACCACTCGACTATCCGACATTTGTTAACCAAGAAGGATGCTAAACCCAGGCTCATCAGATGGATCCTGCTCTTACAGGAATTTGACCTGGAAATACGCAACAAAGCTAGGTCCAAGAACGTTGTAGCCGATCACTTGTCCAGACTACACCCAAACCACATCGGACCATCATTACCCTTGACTGACACCTTTCTTGATGAATAACTTCTAGTTGTGCAAGGAAGAAAGCTACCCTGGTATGCAGACTTCGTCAACTATTTGGTGGTAGGACAGACACTGGATGGCTGGTCTAGACATCAATGGGATAAGTTCTTGGCTAAAGCCAAGCATTCTTTCTGGGATGATCCCATGCTGTTTAGACTCTGTGCCGACCAAATCATTAGGAGGTGTATTCCTGAGGAAGAAGTCCAAAGTATGTTATCCTTTTGTCACGACCAAGCCTGCGGTGGCCACTTTTCGGGGAAGAAAATAGCTGCAAAGGTTTTGCAGTCTAGATTTTACTGGCCCTCCCTATTCAAGGATGCACACAGCTTCACTAAGACTTGCTCTCGCTGCCAGACATTAGGGACTATGATTAGAAAGGACATGGTGCCCCTCCAGCCCATTCTGATTATTGAAATCTTCGATGTTTGGGGCATCGATTTTATGGGTCCCTTCCCACCATCCAACAGCTTTGAGTACATACTTGTCTCAGTTGATTATGTCTCAAAATGGATCAAAGCCGTCGCTACCCGAAGATGTGATTATAAGGCTGTCATGGACTTTGTTAAGCAAAACATCTTCTCTTGGTTTGGGATACCGAAGGCCATGATCAGTGATGGTGGGAGTCACTTTATTCATGCCCAATTTTGTGCCTTGCTTAGAAAATACGGGGTTACTCACCGCATTGCCACCCCGTATCACCCGCAAACGAATGGGCAAACTGAGGTCTCCAATAGGCAGATCAAGAATATTCTGCAAAAGACTGCAAGACTTGATCGGAAGGATTGGTCCACACGACTGGATGATGCCCTGTGGGCATACAGGACCACTTTTAAGACCTTGATAGGCATGTCGCCTTATCTCCTGGTCTTTGGCAAAGCTTGCCACCTTCCGGTCGAGTTGGAACACCGAGCTTACTGGGCTGTTAAGCAGTGCAACATGGATTCTCAGTTAACCGGAGCTTAGCAGACACAGCAACTTTCTGAGCTCGAGGAAATCCGTCGGGACGTGTATGAAAACAGTCGACTTTACAAAGAAAAGATGAAAGCAGTCCACGACCAACACATCCATAGGAAAACCTTCGAGCCCAACCAGCAAGTTTGGCTTTTTGATGCCCGACTTAAACTTTTCCCCTGTAAGCTAAGATCAAAGTGGATAGGACCATATGAAGTGGTTAAACCTTTTCCCAATGGGGCAGTTGAAATTGCAGATCCTAACATTGGGCAAACCTTCACAGTAAACAGTCAGAGATTAAAACATTTTCTTGCCTAGGTTCCCCCAAAGGAAGTTGTCACCCTCATTGAGGGTTCACACAGAGCCTTGCCTAGCTGGAGGCAATAAACTCAGCGCTTCCTAGGAGGCAACCCAGAAGATTTAGACTGATCAGGAACACGGCAACACTCAGGTGATTTCTTTCTGTACCCCCTTTGCATCCATTTATTTTCCAATGAGGACATTGTCCAACTTAAGTATGGGGGAGTGGTAATTCGCATTCTTTGAATTTATATTATCAGCCTGAATTATATAAAAAAAATTAGGAAGGAGAACTTAGGCATTAGGAGCTTGTCAACTGTGGGAAATAATATGAGAAGAACCTGGACACTTAGACTTTTCGGGCCGTCAGGCTTAATCAGCCCAGGTGTCCACTAAAATACGAATTTAGTCTCAAATCCTCACAACCTTAATTTATTGTAATTCGCCAATAAAGTAGGGTGATAAGTATATGACTTATCAACCTGCCCTCTGACTCGGAGGGACTCTTAGTCTAAGCATCTACACACATTTTCGCACCGACTCACTCCTTGGAGATTCTAATAGAAATTAGGTAGCTAATGAACCTTCTAGGGTGGTATGGCTGGCAAGTTGTCGTGGGTAACAGCCCATTGGCCGGTTGTCTAGAGTCCAGCCACAGGATCAGTTTCTTTTATTGCCTTTAGGTAAATTTGAGATCAGGAAAGCCACCTACTAAACAACAAAAGAAAAAGAAAACAGAAAAAGAAAAAATGGGAGAAATAGATAAAATAGAAAAAGAAGAAAAAGAAAAAAAAAAGCCACACTTCACTACACGAGTATGGCTGGCAAGTGATCGTGGGTAACAGCCCATTGGCTGATTGTCAAGAACCCAATTCACTAAATGCACAAAAAGTCCAAAACACCTAAGGAAGAAGCGAGGAAGTAGAGCAATCCGGGGAGATATACACTGGAAACACCCTTGTGTTGACCCTAAATAAAATAAAAGTAGGGAGAAAGCTACCAATCGAACAGATACACCTTCAGGCACACACTTTTTTTTCCGATCACCTAGGGGCACAGAAACCCGAAGTCTGTTCTAATTACCATTGAGTGATTCTATCACAATATTCACATCAAGATGCTTAACACTTAGAATCTTTTTCGAGTTATGGGTGGGTTGGGTAGCCATAAAAAGTTACCGACACACTCTCAACTCTAAAAAAATTCAAAAAAATGAGAAAAGATGAAAAAAAAGAATGTACATATGCTTTAAAGCGAGGATTTGGGCGGTTCGCATTTTGGTAGACATATGGGCATTGTTTAGTCTTTGTAGATCAGGCTCTTAGTATATTTCCTCCCATTGACAAGCAACATATGTCTAAGTAATCAATTCCTAATCTCGAATGGAAATAACGGCTAGGATAAACCTTGTTAGGGACTAGCAAGGGATGAGCATGGGGGTATGATAACTCTACACCTAAGGATGATAATTCCATCAACCAAGGTCGGTTTTGAGGATATATGTGCATTAATGATATACCATAATGGGCTTGGGAGCATTGCATACGTGACAAATTAAAATTTCTTATAATCAATGTTTAATGGCCGTATGTACAAGTGCATATTGAAATAGGCCTCAGATGAGCAATCGAACCCCATGGATGGACTTAGATCGACGAATCGGGTCCAATGGACTCGAAATCACTCAAATCTGACATCTAGAGCTCCCTTAATTGGCCTAAGAATTTCTGGTCGTTGATATGATGATCAATGACCCACAGGAGGCCATGTGGCAGCATTTGATGCACCTGCACCCGCGGCGCACCTCTTCATCGCGCTCAACAATTTTAAGCCGTCCAATCCTTCGATCGGATGGCTGAGAACTCGCAACCCCTGCCCGCACGCATTCCTCGCCGTGTGCCTTCGCAGCCTCAGCGTCAGATCCTGACCGTTGGATTTTCATCCAATAGTTGACACACCCCCGAGCCTGACCTCCTCTTTGCAACCAACCGCGACCTTAGCACAGTGGTCTGCGCCTCATCCTCGCGTAGAGAGGCAAGGGTTTGAATCGCGTCGCGCCTCACTTCACGACCCACCTTGTACCGCGGCAAAATCAAACTGCCCGATCAGCAACGAGCGGTGTGGATGGATGCAACGCAGATCACCCTTGCACGCCCGATGGGCACATGCGCGATAATGCGCGAGGCGTGTGCCCCACAAGCGTGATCCTTAACGCGTGCTCATGCGAAGTCTCAACAGTCCGATCTTCAATCAGATGGTGCACAACGAACTCACGCGGATCGCGGGCATGGCGCAAGAAGAAGAACACGTGTGCGTTTGAACCGGCAAGCAGAGGCCTTCAACGATGTTTTTGAAAGGGGTTTAGCGACATCTTGGACGTTGCTAAACCCCCTTACCTCAATTAGAAGCACTTTTCTCCTATTTAAACCCCCTTCAACCACCCCATTGGAGGCATTCAAGACATACACACCTTCCACCATACTCCTAGCTCCTTCCTAGCTTCACCAAGCATACTTCACACTCGCTGGAGTTGTCAAGCCGTTGACGGAGCCCTCCTCCACCGCCGTGGCCGCCTTGCCTTCTCGTTTCTCTCTCTTTACCCTTGTTTCATATTGCTTTTGTTTAAGCTTTTAGCTATTGTTGTATTTGCAAACAAACTCACGTTACATGCTAAATGCTAATGTTGATGTTGTTTCTTACATAGCTCTAACTTTGTGCAAATGAATGTTGTGATTTGAAGAGAATTTCTAACCCTACTCTCTCTCTCTCTCTTTCTCATTTTCTCGCAAGCAAACCAACCTTCATGTGACAACTAAAAGCAACAAAATAATCTGATTTTATGCCTCCTTGTGTTTGACACTTAGACTCACCAAATCCACATTCTAAATTAAAATCGACGTCACGAACGCATGCTATAACGACATAATTAAACAACCACATCCCATGCATGTCACTCCTTAAGATTTAGAGAAGGCACAACACTGGGCTCAGCAACGCTAGCAGAGGCAAAGGCCTCCCTCAGAGATCACAAGTGTTGAGAGGAGGGCGGCAGAGCAAAACCCCCCCTCCCCTCTCTCTTTTTTCTCTTCTTTCTCTCTCAGAACCAGGCAAACTTGAATAGATCCAGGTATCTGGGTAAACGGATCGAGGCTCAGACCCACGAGGCGTGAGCACAGGTGAGGGCGTGCGTAAGGTGCGTGTGTGTGGGGACCTCACCCCCTTTGCGTGCTGAGGCGATACGCCACCAGCACAAATTCAATTTATCCTCTACGGGGGCTTTGTTTGTTTACGATGTGGGACTAAGTTGCCCCTTGTTCTTTGCACAGCTACAGTTTACCACCCTCACCAAATTAGAGCAGCCGCTAAGCTCGGGGTCTCCAATCAAGGACCTTGGTGTCTAGAGCATGTAGTTCCGCACCACCTGGAGGTGATGCCTGGGGCGTCTGATGCAAGAACACCTTCATCAAGGTGTGCGTGGAGCTTCATTAATGCCAGTGGAATGGGCGATACCTGAAAACATGAACAAGGCCTTTCGGCTACGTCAAACACGTTCAGTAGGATCGCCAGACCACGACGAGTGCAACAGTGGTTGTGGTTTGGTGTGTACGCGTGTGTGGAGGGCTGACAGTGGTGTGAACGAGGGTGGAAGGTGGGTGTGTTTGACGGGAAGGTAGAGAGTGTTGAACCTTAAATTTCTTTAGGGCTTTTGGAGGGTGAGTCGTGGTGGATCTTTTGGAGTTGGTGGCAAAGTAGATGGAGTTGTGGAGCGGTGGAGACACTTCGCTGGAGATGTGGTCGGAGCAGAGGATGACGATGGGGTCAGAGGCGTAGCGGCGATTGAAATAAGGTCCTGAAGGTGTGGAAATGATCGAGGGAGAGGGAGAGAGAGTTTATGGAACTTAGGGAGATGTTGAGAGGTGGAGATGGCTGGTTGTGGTGGACCGACGCTGGAGAAGGAGGAGAAGACGGTAAGACGGCGATGAAGTAGACGGAGATACGCCCTCCCTTTGGCTGGGGAGGGTCGCGACGAAGAGAGGAGTCGAGAGAGCCGACCAATTTGGTCGTTGGACGGCCAGAGGAGGAGGATGAAAGAGGGTTGCCAGAGCAAGGGTTTTGGTGGCCGAAGGAGGAGAATTAGAGGTGGTTGACTCACCAAACTTTGCTGAGAGGATGCGCAAGGCCATTGAGGTCCTTTTATAGGGCTCTAGATGGAGTTCCAAGCTTGGAAACATGCTTAGAAACTCTGAGCTCCTCGCCGACGTAGGATACCCATTCAATCAAAATGTTCGCATGAGGATTCTAGAGAGATTTAGGATCCCTTGATGGGCTTATTTGGAAGACAATTACTTGACGAGTTGCCCTTTCAATTTTAAGAGGGATTCGTCAAGAAATCACAAAGATCTTGCCAACTTAAGGTCGCCGGAGTTTGTAGGATTAGGATTTCATGGTGGCAGGGACCTATTTGTGAAAACTATGATAAAGATAGGGACCAAAATGTAAAGCATTGAAAAGTTAGGGGCATATGTGTGAGATAAAAGATAGGTTAAGATGATTTCAGATTGGGCCCAAATTTTGGTACAAACCTAATTTTGACCTAAGGAATCCAATGATGAAGTTGGATTTTGGTTTTGACTTAGTTTGACTGGGTAATTTATGTAAAAACCCAAATTAGGGCAAAAGTCTATCTGTGGTTCTGTTTTGGGTCAAGACGGTTTCTGATGGTCAAATTGAAGGTACTAAACACTAGAGAATATTTTTCTATGAATTTTAGATGATTTAGGTGAATTTTATCTGGACCATAACCTTATTTAATTAAGTGGATCTGTTTTTAGGATTTCAAAAGTCATTTAATTCTCAAAACACGCGAAAACCTTTTTTTGTCTGTACTAACCCACTTGTTAGACACTTAAGACCATTTGACCCTTAATTAACCCGTGAGAAAACCCATGATTTTTTTGCATTCAAGATATGATGGTAAAATTACAGTTTTAACCTTGGTTTCTTGTATTTCTCTCTGAAAGGATTTGCAATGAGTTATGCCATTCTGATGGTTATGTAGGAGCATTTAATGACTTAATCATATCAAATTGAGCTAGTTATAGCTCATGATGGTGTTCCCATCAGTGTGTATGGCCATCACCTCCTGTATTCTGCCAAGCTCCTTAATCAAACCACAGTTAATTTTTATTCTTCTTCGATGCCTCAAAAATATTAATTCAATTCATTTTATTCCCAGATGTAATCTCTATATCTCCTAATTTACAATCAATCCTTTCCTTAGCGGTAGCCAAGAAAGGTCTTCCCCAAATGATCGGGGTGTGGTTAAGCTATTTTGGTGCTTCCTTGTCAAGGACCTTGACATCAACAAGATAATGCAAATCATTGACCTTGACTAAAACATCTTCCAAAACACCCCTCAATTTTGTAATTGATCTATTGGCCAATTGTAAGGTTATGTCAGTGCGTTTTAGGCGACCTAGACCTAATTTCCTATGAAGTGCGGTAGGGATCACATTAATGGAAGCACCCAAGTTGAGGAGGGCCCAATCAGAAGTAAGGTTTCCTATTGTGCAGGAAATCAGTAGGGCTCCTAGGTCCTACTTCTTGGAGGGTAGTTTGTTTAGGATTAAAGTACTTGTGTTATCAGACAAGACTACCCTCCTAGTGTTTTCAGATTTCGTCTTACACTTTTCTTTATAAGAACTCACTAAAGATCTAACATAAGCAGGAATAGCTGCGAGGAGTAAAATGATTTTCATTTTAAAAGCTTGTAACAAATATATTCTTTCCTCCAATTTCTCCTATGGCTTTTTGTGTTTGCCAATACAACAACAACAACATACTCATGAATCAAATTCTAATTTTCTATCGATCACATTATTAGTTGGGAGTTTAGAATTCTTATTATGGGGCCTAATGGAATTGACTTAAGGTTGGGTGGGACCCTTGTGTCTACTACCACTCCTCAAGGTGATTCTGTTTACAGTGGCAAGGTGTTGTTGGTTTGTGCCTTGGGGAGGGTTGGGCAAAACAGGAGACTCTCGGTTAATTATGGTAGGCATTTGGTTAGCTCCAGGAGAGACTGGGATAGCCTGATAGATAGCATGAGCTTCAGCATGCGGCTCTCCACCATTACCAAACCCTTGAGGCCCAGCACCTCGGTTATGCACATTTCTAAGGTTCAGTACTGGTTGAGATGGAAGGGATCCGAGCTGTCAGATGTGTGCACTAAGCCCAGATTGCAAGGTGTCCAGCGAAGTCTTTATTTGTTGCATGAGCTGGAGCATTAACCCTTGCATTTCTACTATCTTCAAGTTCAAATCAGCTTGCTCAACAGGTTGTTGGGCATTCCACATGGGCTGATTGACCTAATTCGGGGGAAGTTGAGTATATACATGACCCTAATCTATGGGTTTTTGCAGTACATAATTGTTGGGTCAAGATTGGGTCTGTTGCCCCTGATCTTTCCAAGAGAAGTTAGGGTGATTTTTCCAACTAGAAATATAGGAATTTGAGTATGGGTTGGACCTAATGTTCTCCTGTACTGCATAAGAATCCTCATAAGGTGAGGATGAAAAGAAAGAAGGCTCAGAAAAACTAGGATCAAAGGCCCCAGTTTGGAACCAGTAGGGTCTTGAGAAGTGCTGGCTCAAAGGTTGTGCCGACTCTAGTTGGTTTACAAACTCCTATCCCGTAGGAGCTTGTAAAGAATGGAATCCCACACTTTGGGATTGTGTGGATCTAGAAATATTAGAGTTTCTGGTCATCCACTCTTCCATTCTCTTAGCAACCAGATCCACCTTATCTAATTTATTCTAGATCAATTCCATATCAAATGTATAAGAATCTTGAATCTCATTGGCATTTGATCTGGTTTGTTGGGATCAGTTGAAGGTTTCCATGGAGGCATGGTTTGTAGAGTTTTCTCTCATTTCCTTGAACAAGTCATATGCACTATCTGCATCCTTGCTGAGGAAATTGCCTCTGCAAGAAGCATCCACGTGATTACGAAATTGATAATTCAACCCGTGATAGACAATCTATAAGAGCTGGCATTTAGTTACCTTGTGGTATGGACACTTCCGCAATAGATCCTGAAATAGCTCCTAGGCCCCATGAAACGGTTCCCCTAGCTGCTGGGCGAAAGTGGTAATCGCCTGTCATAGAGCATTGGTCCGTCTAATTAGGAAGAATTTCTTTAAGAAGACCTATTTTAATTCTGTCCAGGTAGCGATCAATCTTTCAATGGTACAGTACCAATGTGAGGCCTTATCTCAAAGTGAATGGGGGAAAAGCCTCATGAGCATCTGTTCCTCATCTACATTCCGTGATTTGGTAGTCTGAACCAAAGTGGTCAGATCCTCCAAATGTTGCAATGGATCTTCTGAGCCAAGCCTGTGAAAGTGTTTAATCAAACTCAAAACCTGGGGCTTGATCTCAACATTGCCAACATGGATCACAATGCTAGGGAGAGCCATGTAGTTTGAAGGATCATAAAAATCCTTTAAGGGTCGAGCGCCCTGACCATTCATTTGTTGGAACCATTCTTGCATCTGTCGCAATTGATCCAACTGTCTTTGAATCAGCTCCTACTTGTTCAGAGGTAGGGGAGGTGGTTGTGGGTTAGCCATGAGATCAACTTGGATAAAACTCAACCTATGCCTCTGCAAATGGTCTAAAGGCCCTTCCAGTTGAGGATTTAGCGACCTTCTAAGCATGCATTGGAAGGAAGTTGGAAGGACAGAAAAAGGAGCCTTACAGCACAAGCAAACAACCCTATCCTTAGGTAAGGTAGCCTAAAGACTTAGAAACTCTCAGGACCTGTCTTAAGATTAAAATGATTTAGTCTACTCTTATCCGGTCATTCCAACTGGTTAGAGGGAGGAATTGGGGAGAAGGTTCTTCCCTTGGTTTTCTCCTTAGGTTCCTTTGATACCCCTCAACTACTGTCATTTGATGGCACTCCCCTAGCTAGATAACAGATGAACCGGTAGGAGTAGATTAATCGTAAATAATCCTAATCTAGGACTCAAAGAGCAAGTCAACTCTTAAGGCCAATGTCTACTCAATTTTAATTAGGCTTGGGATTGAATGTGCTCTGAGATGTGATGTGTCCTTTTAATGGGTTATGCCCTTAATGATTAGTTTACAATGTGTGTATGTGCACAACTAGGAGTTTTCAAGCAAGATTATTTAAGATGAGGTGAATTTTAGTGTTCAAATCTTACTTAGTAGCTTATAGGATTCAAATTTAGGTTGATTCAATCAAGTTTGATGAGGCAAACCAAGTTTTGAAATCACTGGCTCAAATATATTCCTTTAAAACTAAGAAATAAATTGGAGTGCTTGGTTTTGACCTAAAATTTCAATCCTAAAGGGCAAGCTATTGATGAGTTAATTTTCCTTAAAGTGGTATGGTCCAAACAAGTCAAACAATTAGCCTGTTGCACCAATATATTACCACATAGAAATAATCAACATATTCGGATGTCTACTCAATTATGTGTGTCTTTGCGTGTATTGGTTCCATAGGTCGAAGTCTTGGTTGAGTGACAAAATCACAGAGGTTGAGTGCCTCGAGTTTGTCTGTGTATATAGTGTGTCTGTTAATTAAGCCCCACAATCATATTAGAATTTTTATTTTATTTTATTTTTTTTAAGAGAGTGGGTGAAATGGGTGGAGTGACAATATATCAACCAATTCTAACCTAGGGTTTACAAAAGTGCTTAGGTCAATTTGGGTTTGAGTTATTTTAATGGCAAAATGAATCTAGTGGGTAGGAAAGTGGGGGCACTTACAGACTATTTACCTGTACTTTACTCTGATCTACCGCTTTGGCGCACCTTGTTCATGTAAGCACCTCTTTTTTGATGCACCAAATTATGTTTATTGTAAGACTATTATTTCAAGATTATCACTGATCAGAGCTTCTCTCTTGGATCAAGATCAGATGGATGCTGATATGTGTCTTTTACTTTTATTGAGTCTAAGATATTGTTGTAAGGAATCTAAAAATAAAACTCAAATGGATTTTCACGCTTTTCTCTAAAAATCAATTTCTAGGGTTTTTGATCAATCAATATGACTAATTGATTGACTAAATTGATTGATTGACCAACTAACTTAGTTAATAGATCAAACCAGCCCATTTTAGGAAGTTGATTGTTACCCTTTTGATCGAACAATTTAGTTAATTAATCGACCAATCTATGATAGATCAAATAACTAGATTGATCGACCAATCTACCTTAATTGATCGACCAATTTCATTTCCTTTTCAGGTCAAATCAGAGGTTGTACGCAACCCTTTCTCATATAACTTTCAATAGAAAATCCTCTTAAAAGAATAGAGCTTCTCATGCTTCTTCAAGTGCTTCTATGCTTCGTTTCTCACACCTTTCAAAGCACATCATTTCAAACCTTCGTCGAAATACTAGTTTGATTTTTATTGAGGTTCCATAGTTTTACATTGTTCTTTTACATTGTTGTTTTGATTAACGGATCCCAAGTTGTTGGGGAAGATCTGTTGTAGTTGTTGTTGTGCTTCTCTTCAGCTTATAAAGAGAAGTGTTCGTAAAGAGGTTGTGCCACCCTTGTTCAAGTGGTACGATAGTGGATTGACTAGCCTCGACTAGTCGGGAAAATCCTAAGCTAAGAGGCTTAGGTAGTGGTTTTCACCCGATTTGGGTTTCCACTATAAATTCCGTGTTTGATTCTGTTGTGGATTTATTTTTGATTCATAATATTTTTTTAAGTGATACTATTCACCCCTCCCCTTTAGTATACTTTACGTTTTGCAGGCAACCCACATTTGGTATTAAAGCAAGGTTGTCCAGAAGAGGTCCAAATCAACTGTTAACACGTATGTAGAGGGTCAATTGGTAGTTCGACCTCCATTATTCGATGGGACGAACTACGGTTATTGGAAGACTAGGATGCAAATCTTCCTGGAGTCAATGGACTTCGAAGTATCGGATGTCATTACCCCTAAGTACACATGCCCCAAGATCAAGGAGGGTGTGGTAGTGACTCCGAATCAGAAGAAGATGGCAATGCATAATGCGAAAGCCATGAATGCAATCTTCCGCGTGCTTTCCAGAGCGGAGTTCAATTGAGTCTCAGGTTGCAAGCTTTTCAAGATGAAGAAGGGGGAGTCAATCGAAGAGATGTTCACACGATTCATGGACATCATAAACTCCCTATGGAATCTAGATTAGGATGTAAAGAATGAAGCTCTGGTAAGGAAGATCCTTTGATCTCTTACTAGCAACTGGGAGACAAAGACAGCAGCCATACATGAATCAAAAGATCTGTCCACTTTGAAACTGGATGATCTTATTGGAAGTCTTATGGTTTACGAGGTCCAGCTCCAACACATGAAGGAGTATGAAGATGAAGGAGTCAAGAAGAAGACCGTAGCCCTCAAAGCCAATCGACAATCTAAAGATTCATCAAGCGAAGACGAAGAGGAAGACATAGCCCTTCTCTCTAGAAAGTTCAGAAAGTTCCTAAAAAATAAGAGGAGATAGAGAAAGAAGAAAGAAGAATCCAAAGCAAACGCCATTATCTGCTATAACTGCAAGAAAAAGGACATATCAAGAAGGATTGTCCAATTCTCAAGAAGGAGTCAGAAAAGAAGAACAAATTTCCTAGAAAGGAAGAGAAGAAAAAGGCCTTTACAGCAACATGGGACGAATCAGATTCAAGTTCAGAAGAAGAAGAAACCTCCAGAGAAGAAGCTCTTCTAGGACTTATGGCTCTAGAAGATAAGGTAACCTCTTTTTCACAAGATGAATTATTAGAAGCATTTTTTGAGATGCATGACTTAGCTAAATCACTAAAAGTAGAAAATAAAAACCTAGCAAAAGCATTAGGAGAAGAAAGAGCACAAAAAGATATGTTTACCGTACAAAACAAAGAATTATCTGCTGAAATTACTTTATTAAAGTCACATATAGACAATTTAAAAGTAGATATAGATAAGCTAAAAGGAAATCCTGCTATTCTCTTGAATGACTTGGCTAAATTCACTAAAGGTAGTAAAAACTTACATAAGTTATTAGGAACACAAGCCTAGAGCACCACAAAGTTTGGGTTAGGATACATACCTAAAAATAATCATGAAGCATCTAGTTCTAGCCAAAACAAGAAGAAAGGTAGCTTGCCTAAACAGGCAGCATAAGCTAACCACCATGGCCCCAAACAAAAATGGGTACCAAGAGCACCTTTGCAATCCTATTTTGTAGGTCAAATAGATTATAAGAGGTGGACATATCAAGAAACAAATGGAAATCTGGAGCCACTCTATAGATCAACCAAACAAAGACCTCACAAACGCAAACCAATGATAGGATCAAGAAGAAAGAAGATGGATCATGGACAGCAGATGTTCCAAGCACATGACTGGAGAGGAAGACCTATTCCTACAACTCCACCGCCAGGAAGGTGGTACGGTCACATTTGGGAACAACCACAAGGGCTGTATAGTTGGTATTGGCCAAATTGGTAACTCCTCCACATCTTTTGATAATGTACATTTAGTTAGTGGACTAAAACGTAATCTTCTTGGTATAAATCAAATATGTGATAAAGGATATAAAATCACTTTCACTTCGAATAGATTTAAAATACGGGATAAGGAAACAAAACAAACTATCCTTAAAGGAAACAGGTATAAAGATATCTATACTGTCAAGTTCGACAAAATGTGATAGTCTTGTATGCCTTGTCGCATCTAACAAAGAGGCAACACTCTGGCACAGACGACTAGGTCATGTTCACATGGGAAACATTAGTTGACTTGTGAAACATGAACTTGTCAAAGGTCTGCCAAAGATCAACTTCAAGAAAAGCAAAGTCTGTGAATCTTGTCAAGTTGGTAAACAAACCAAAAATCCTTTCAAACCAAAAAGGATGGTTAACACCTCTCGACCCCTGGAGCTACTTCACTTAGACTTATTTGGACCAACCAAATCTAAAAGCCTAAGCAGGTGTAGATATTGTTTAGTCATAATTGATGATTTCTCTAGATTTACCTGGGTATCTTTCTTAAGAAGTAATGATTTAACTATTGATGTTTTTAGCAAGCTTGTAAGAAGACTATAGAAAGAAACATGATTTGAAGTAATTAGGATTAGAAGTGATTACGGAGGAGAATTTGAGAATGAATATTTTTCTAACTTCTGTGATCAATATGGGATAAAATATGAATTTGCTTTTCCTAGAGCCGCACCTCAGAATGGTGTAGTTGAAAGGAAAAATAGGACCCTGCAGGAGTGTGCCTGCACAATGCTGTGCAAGTCAAAGCTGCCTCGATATTTTTGGGCAGAGGCGGTAAACACTGCTTGCTACATTCAAAATAGATCCCTAATTAGACCAATCCTAAACAAAACACCTTCTGAATTGTATCATGGAAGAAAACCTAGAATTTCTTACTTCAAGATATTTGGCTGTAGATGTTTTATACTCAACACCAAAGACAATCTTGATAAGTTTGATGCTAAGAGCTCAGAAGGAATTTTCTTAGGTTATTCAACCAGAAGTAAAGCCTATAGAGTCTTCAACAAGAAGAATTATGTTGTTGAGGAAACTATGCATGTATCATTTGATGAAACACTATCTCAACCTAAATCTTCTGCAAATGATGATGATGACCTAATAGATGACCCATCAAACATTCTAGAAAAGAACATTTTAGATGAACTACCCAAAGACATTTCCTATATGGAAGATTATCCAAAAGAATTGGTGATAGGAGAACTCTCTAAAGGAGTTCAAACTAGATCTTCCATCAACACCTTAGCCTTCACGGCCTTTGTTTCTTAGTTAGAACCCAAAAATGTTAAGGAAGCCTTTTCAGACAATTGTTGGATTATTGCTATGGAAGATGAGCCGAATCAATTCAAAAGAAACCAAGTATGGGAACTTGCTCCAAAACCTGACTCCCTGACCATTATAGGAACCAAATGGGTCTTTAGAAATAAACTTAATGAATCAGGAGAAGTAGTAAGAAATAAAGCTAGATTTGTGGCCTAAGGATATAATCAAGAAGAAGGAATAGATTTTGATGAAACATATGCACATGTAGCTCTCCTAGAATCCATTAGAATGTTGCTAGCCTTTGTCGCCCATATGGAATTCAAACTTTTTCAGATGGATGTCAAAAGTGCCTTTCTAAATGGATTTATCAAGGAGGGAGTCTATGTTAAATAACCTCCAGGTTTTGAAGATGCTAAATATCCAGAATACGTATACAAATTAAATACAGCATTATATGATCTAAAACAAGCTCCACTAGCTTGGTACGAAAGATTAAAAACTTATCTAATTGAAAATGAGTTTGAAATTGGTAAAATAGTTCCAACTTTATTCACAAAAAGAAAAGAAAATGATCTCTTAATAATACAAATCTATGTAGATGATATCATTTTCGGTGCTACTAATGATCTGTTATGCCAAAAATTTGCAAAGGTAATGCAAGATCAGTTTGAAATGAGCATGATAAGAGAACTTTAGTTCTTTCTCGGGCTTCAAATTGACCAGCTATTCTCTAGAATTTTCATATCATAAACCAAATACACCACGAAGATCTTGAAGAAATTCTCCATGGACAAAGTAAAGGGAAAAGAATCACCTATGACAACTTCAACACAATTAAAATGTGATGACATAGGTAAGTCTGTATATCAGAAAATGTATAGAAGCATGATAGGATCTTTATTATACTTGACTACTAGTAGACCTGATATTCTCTTTTGCACTTGTTGTGTGCTCGCTTTCAAGTAAACCCTAAGGAAATACATCTAAATGCTGTTAAAAGAATACTTAGATACTTAAACAATACACAAGACTTAGGACTTTTCTATCTGAAGTTAGACACATTGGAACTATATTCCTTTTGTGATGCTAATTATGCGGGTAGCTTTACAGACAGAAAGAGTACTAGTGGAACGTGTCAATTTCTCGAAAATTCCCTAGTCTCTTGGTTCTCTAGAAAACAACACACTGATTCACTTTCAACAACCAAAGCAGAATATGTAGTTGCTTCTTTATCTTGTTCACAACTATTATAGATGAGACAAACCTTAAAAGATTTTGGCCTTTCCTACAAGAATAACAAAATATTCTGTGACAACACTAGTGCCATAAAATTATCTAAGAATCTAATTCAACACTCTAGGACTAAACATATTGATGTTAGACACCACTTTCTAAGAGATTGTATTAAAAGGAGAAATCAACTTAGAATTTGTTAAGATAGAGAATCAATTAGCTGATATGTTCACAAAACCCTTGCCAAAGGAAAGATTTAACCTAATATGTTGTTCCCTAGGTTTATCTAGGTTAACAGAGCTTAATTGATTTTCTTGATTGATATGTTTTCAACTATTGATCGATCAAAATCCTTTATTGATCGACCAAATTCTTTGGCGGAAAATTTCCCACCAAAAATTTGAGTTTTTATTGATCAACTTAGGTGTTTGATCAACCAATCCGGTTGGGCGGGAATTTTCCCTCCAATCGTTTAAACCCTGATCGACCAATAAGATCAATTGATCAATCATTTTCTATTTTGATCGACCAAAACTAGGCAGATTTACTTTTCGAGATTGTGATCTTTTTACCTCGAATCTCACTCTTAATCATCCTAACCGAACTTATTTTCTTTGATTAGCTACCTAAAATGCTTTTACCTATTTTGATAATCAACTTTTCTATAAAACACAACCATTTTTACCATCAAATCCTATTTTTTACCTATACCCCACCTTTAGTCCCCACAACTTTTCCACCACCAAACAAACACCTCCACCCGACCCCACCTCTCCTCCTCTAGTGACGGTGATCGACCAACCTTCATGCCACCTCTGACCATCGCCGCTCCTCACACGAGCAAGACACACTGCCTTTGTGCATCCTTCATTCGTGCAACAACACGCTCGATGCCTCCTCTACGCCAAACCTCTCCGCGCGACCTCGAGCATCTTGCATGAACTGGCTGTGCACGCCTCTCATCGGCCGTCCTCATCGCCATCTCCATTCTTACTGTCCTCCCTTGATCGACCATTACTTGATCGATCATGGTACACTCTAAACTTGGATTAAATTTGTTTCCTTTAGGATTTTCTTTGAGTATGAGATGTGCTATGAATAGATCTAATGTTTTTATTGCTTAATCTTGTGATTACTTGTGAAATCTTATAGTATTTGTGAGCTTATCATTCGGAAACACATTTTTTTTCACGTCTGAACACCTTTAGTTGACCAAAATTCTTGGTTGATCGACCAAAAGTTGATTTTTCCAGCAGCTTATTCGGCTCATTTTTGATTGACCAGTCTATCTTTTTGATCGACCATTGTGATTTTTTCTGATCTGTTATGGCTCCAAAACAAGCACGTGCCTCCTCTTTTGCTCATCATGATGATATGTTTGACCAATTTTTCATCACTGAGGCTGCTCGTGACCATTTTTCTCTCTTAGCCAAACTCTCCCCACATGTTGGTAGACTGGTTGATTTTGCCTACTTCGAGTCTATCTTTCCCAGAATCCATGAAAATTTGCATATCACCATATTTTATGCCATTTTGAGTGGAACTTTTATGTAGGTTCCAAAAATAGCCGCATACCTGGTGTTGATCTTATGGCTTGTCACCTATTTTATGCTAACTTGAAGAATATAGGTGAGGGTTTCAACATTGAGTTGACCTCGGATGTCTATGGCATAGAGGTTCTGGTTAATGCGGATGTGATTTCAGAGATTCTTGTTTGTCTGCCTGTTGGTCCTACCTTTCTTGAGCTTCACCAGCAGACATAGACAGATACCATTAGGGAGACCCTGCTGGCTCCCTCCCATTTTTACTTGGGTCGTCCAGCCAAGTCCCCTTATTTTCCCCATCTTCCATGATTTCTTAATCGTGCATTTTTATGGAATTTTATGTCCAAATCCACTTCATTTGAGAACTACCCTGGCATTATGCTCATTACTCTTTATGCCTTTCTTAAGAACAAGCAGTTCAACTAGAACCACTTGATTCTGTATTTAATGAGCAAGCAGCCCACCAGCTCCTTCCAGTTTGGGACACTTCTTTCCCACATCTTCCTATAGTTCAGTGTTCCCATGGATATTAATCATAAACAGTTTATCACTAGAGTCTCCATATTTGATAGGCTCACTTATACAAAGATGGAGCAAGCTTAGGGAGCCCGTGGTGACGAGGTAGCCCAAGAACAGCAGTAGTAGCAGGAACCATCAGTAGTCCCTCCTCCTTTCCCACCTTACGATCACTTTACTGCGACCTGTCCTCCTCCACTGCGACCCTCTCCATCCTTCTACGAGCAGAAGTGGGGCCTTTTGGATAGACCTCTTACAGGTAGGGATTTTGTCAGTATACAGGATGTGATAGATGGTATTTCTTTGATGATGCATTGACAGAGAGAGACAGACATGGTGATGATGAGACATAGGCATCAAGTATCAGAATACCTGAATTTTCAAGGTCAGTTCTTGGATAGACTTGGAGAGTCTATTCATGGGATTCGGCAGTAGCTTCGTCCTCGCTGAGCTACTACCATGCCTTCATCATCAGCAGCACCTCCTCCTCCTCCTACCATTGCAGCAACACCAGCAGACTAGCAGGTTACATCGCCTTGCAAGACATCTAGGCAGCCAACATTGAGATTGTAACGACCCGATTCCCGAATCCTTACGAGACACGAGAATCGGACCGACTCGACTAATCCCAAGACCTAGTCGTCCAACGAGGAAGTAACCAAAAGAGCAGTAAAATAAACCACATTCAGCATGAATATAACTAGCAGTAACAAAATACAGCAGTAAGAAAAGGAAATACTATAGTATACACCACCACAACAGAAGGGAAATAAACATGTACATAACATAAAGTTTCGACAAAGAAAGTACAGGGAGTAACAAAGAAAACTACTCACTACAGTGGAGAAAAAGTACAAAAAGTACTACAGGTAACTCTACTGGACCCTACTAGGCCTAGCGTCCTCTATAGCCGCTGACCCTGGCTGCTCAACACCTGGTCCTGAAAGTAACGAGTGTAACACATCAGCGAAACGCTGAGTAGAGTGGCAACTAAAAGCTAAAGAAGCAGAAGAGTGCACAGTAGCTGTTATATTTTTACTTTCGTTATTTACGTCTTTCTATTAATTCACTATTGATTTATTTCTCAGATCCTTCTCTTGATCTCGAATGTTCCTCGTGGGAACGATCTTGATTGCAGTCTTTTCCAAAAAGTAGAAGTAACACGTGGTGCTCTCCTGGCCAGGAGAGTCCCCCGTGGTGGTCCTACCCTCAGTCAACCACCCCAAGGTCACTGTCAGACGTAACAGTGACTACGGCACGCGTGATAAGCGCGCAGGTAGCTACCCCGCACTGGCACACGGTCAGTCGTTTCCATTAACAGGTGCGCCCAAAGCATAGCAGGGAACCAGTATAGGGCAGAGCCCTCTCAGTAATAGGGGTCCAGCCCCTCCACAGTAACCAAACAGGGGTCTCGCCCCTCCACAGTCCGCGCACCCTCGCCTGACTACCCTGGTTTGCCCAGAGGGCCTAACAAGTCGGTGTAGGAGAGCTAGCAGAACCCCGGGGCCTGTGGGGCAGCTAGTGCTCTCCCTACACTAGTAGCTCTCCTTGGTACTGTGTACACGAGGGCCAAAAGTCGGTACAAAGTGGCCAGTCCTAACCCCAGGTCCCTGGGGCGACTGGCTCCGCTTTGCACTAAACAGGGGGACGGTCGCTCTCCTTGGTACTCCGTACTCAAGGGCCAACTCACTTCCCTAATTCTATTCCATTCCCTTCCCAGAAGTTCTACTCCTAATTCCCCGTAGGGTTCAAGCTCTTTTAATCCAACCACTTTAAGTTTCACCGTTCCAGCTTTACGTTCATACAATCCATGTTCTCAATCATACTTATTCATTCATAACATGCAGCCGCTAACCAATTTACAGGCAATTATCATTTCCTTTCTACTTTTCCAAGACTGCAATGGTTGTAATTCAACTAGTTTTCCAGCCCTAGGATTCATGCTGTACCCTAGGATCTATCATTCAATCTAGTTTTCCAGTCCTAGGATTCATGCAATACCCTAGGATCTATCATTCAATCTAGTTTCTTAGTCCTAGGGTTCATGCAATGCCCTAGACTCGATTAATTGTTCTACAATTGTAACAAATTTTGTTAAGTAATTTAAAAAGCCACTCTACCAGCGAAAACGGAAGTACTGGGGGCGTGGTCAGCAATCCCGCGTGCCTCCGCAACCCCCAAGACTGTAACGGAACGGGGTCCTAACACAAGGATCAATCACAAGGATTTTCTTAGAACGGTATACAATTACTATAAACGGGTAGAGGAATTTATTCTGGAAAGAACGCAACTCGAAACGCGAAAAACAGACTCCGAATGGGCCGTAAACGGGTCAAAAATGACGAAACTGTCCAAAATCAGACGTCTGGAAACTCTTCCAGATGTCTTAAAAGGTGGGTTAGGTCGTACCTTAGTTCTGCGTAGCCCTTCAGACGTTTAGAAGCCCGCTGGAACGTCTGTCTTGGTTTCCAGATGTCTGATTGTCTCCCTGGACGTCTAGAGGTTCTCTCCGTCGTTTGGCACTGCGGCCAGACGTTTGATTTACGTGGGATGGCGAGCCCTCGCGCCCTCCCGAGTAGAACCTGTGCACACACACACCTGCTCTCAGCACGACGAAACGCAGACGAAGTCGCGGGGACGGCTGCATGGCCGTACACGGGAAAAAGGGAGAAGATAGAAATATCTTACCTGTCAAATGTCTGGACAGTCCTCCAGACGTCTGATTCTGGAAAATTTTCCAGAACCAGAGCCCGATTCGCTCTCCGCCCACGACGCAGGGTTGCGCCGCGCCCCGTCCGCCTGTTGCCCGAGCTACAGCAGCCCTCCGCGACACCCCACGCCCGCCGTTCCCCCGCCGGCCGGCTCTAGCTGCCCCGGCAAGCTCGAACCCTCGTGGTTGAGCTTCTTCCTTCCACTCGCAACCCTCCTTCCCGCACGCTCGCCGCGGCTGCTGCTGCCGTCGCTCACTCTCTCGCTCGCGCTCTCGCACTGGCAGGGAGAAGGAGAAGAGGAAAGCGGAGGAGATGAGGGTGAGGGTGAGGGTGTCTTATAAGGCCGCGCGGGGAGAGAGAGAAGAGAGCGGCGCGCCTGCAGGAAGAGAGAGGAAAAGAGGAACGAAAGCGGCGGGTGCAGTTTGCGAGCGCACGCGCGCAGACGCAACCCCGTACGCAGAAGAAATTTATTACCAGACGTCTGGAAAGGGTTCCAGACATTTGGACAGACGTCTGGGCCACTTCCCAGACGTCTTAAAACCCGTCTGATGCCACGTTTGTAATAGAGATCATCAGCTCAGCGCACCTATGTCTTGGCCAGCCTACCTCCTCAGAGAGATCTGACTCGATGGACTTCGAGTTAGATACAGACCTCCAGAGCACGATGGATGCCTTCATGGTATCGTTAGACGAGTAGCTTTAGCATTAGTTTCTGCTTTGCTTGTCTTCATTGGATTGTAAAACTTTATACTCTCTAGACTCTTTTATTTTATGCTTTGATTATCTAGACTAATTTATGTTGTTATATGCGTGGATTTTATCTCTCTCAAATATTCTACTCTCTTCAAATTGCATTATTTACTTGCTTAAGGGGGAGTTAATTGTAATTAATAATAGCATGTTTACTTTTTGGTGAAACAAGAAGGGGAAGATATTATGCATAATATTTCAATTCATAATTATAATTTTGTTGTCACTAAAAAGGGGGAGAATGTAAGCACTTCTATTTTGATTCATCAAAATTATGTTTATTGCAAGACTAATATTTCAGAACTATCACGGATCAGAGCTTCTCTCTTGGATCAACATCAGATGGATGCTGATATGTGTCTTTTAGTTTTATTAAGTCTAGGATATTGTTGTAAGGAACCTCAAAATAAAACTCAAATGGATTTTCATGCTTTTCTCTAAAAATTAGTTTCTATTATTTTTGATTGACCAAATTGTTTGATCGACCAACTAACTTAGTTAATCAATCAAACCAGCCAATTTTAGGAAGTTGATTTATACCCTTTTGATCGACCAATTTGTGATCGATCAAATAACTAGATTGATCGACCAAATCTCATTTTGATCGACCAATTTCATTTCCTTTTCAGGTCAAATTTTTAGTATAAATAGAGGTAGTTTGCAGCCCTTTTTATATAACTTTCAATAGAAAATCCTCTTAAAAGAATAGAGCTTCTCGTGCTTCTTCAAGTGCTACGCTAGTTTCTCACACCTTTCAAAGCATGCCATTTCAAATCTCCATCAAAATACTGGTTTGATTTTTATTAAGGTTTCATAGTTCTACATTGTTGTTTTGATTAACGGATCCCAAGTTGTTGGGGAAGATCCGTTGTAGTTGTTGTTGTGCTTCTCTTCAGGTTATAAAGAGAAGTGTTTGTAAAGAGGTTGTGCCACCCTCGTTCAAGTGGTACGATAGTGGATTGACTAGCCTTGACTAGTCGGGAAAATCTTAAGCTAAGAGGCTTAGGTAGTGGTTTTCACCTAGCTTAGGTTTCCACTATAAATCCAGGTGTAATCTTTGTTTGATTCTGTTGTGGATTTATTTTTGTTCATAATATATTTTTTAAGAGATATTATTCACCCCTCTCCTCTAGTATACTTTACGATCCACATGCAACCCACATTTTAGGTACCTATAAGATAATAAATCAGAGAAAATATTGGTTAGAGAATAAATAAGTGTGGAGAAAGCGTGGAAAAAAATCAAAGGCCATTGCCTCGTCGGCAATGATGCCAAAATGATCATCGAAAAAGTTCACGGGAAAATTCAGATTAAGGGTTTTAGAGAAACCCGTGTCGTAGTACATGTGAAGAAATCTAAGATCAGATAATTTTTACCAAGATTTTGAATCCCAGGTTGAACGAAGGGTGGCGACATTTGATTGATCAAAATCTGCATTTGTTTTATTTATTTTTGGAGAATTTTGGCTTTTACAATTTCTTTTGTGTTTTCAAATAGATGGAAGATCAAATGAAATATTATCTAAGATAGTATACTTGAAATTAAAATAAAGAGAGAGAAAATAGAGAGAGAATTTGAAATATTGGAGTAAGAAGGATGTTCGGCGAGACGACTGCGCTTGGCGACAACTGGATGAAGAAGGTGAGATGTGGGATGATAGGGATGAGGTGTAAGAGGAATCCAGGTAGAGGAAGGCTTAACCAAGCTACAGGAAAGGGGGTGAGAAGGTGGAGATGAGGGGACAACCTTTAGGTCACCTATGAAGGGGTTGATGAGCGAGACAAATTTTTGGTGGAGGATAAGATTATCTAAGCTAATAGGCAGCCTAATGACTTGGGAGTGAGATCTTAGGAGCTTGGGATGCTTTTGGAGCTCTAGAGGAGGTAGGATTAGCAAAGGAAGAGATGATAGGCTAGGGGCGTATAGGGTATTTTATAGTGGTGGAAGGGGCCTTTGGCAGGGTGGAGGCATGTGCTGCGCTCGCATGCTACGCATCACCACCATCCCTGCCGCAGATCACGCTATGCACGAAACTCTTCTCGCGTTCGGGTGCATCCTTTGCCTTGCCATGCATTGGAGTGCTGATTGTGCTCCGCGCATTATGCTGCATGAGAATCACACGTCTGTTGGTGCTTCGTTGCTATGTGCTTGCATGCCATGCACTGAGCAAAAATTGAGGGCTCGCGAGTGAACCCGCGACCTCTCCTTGGGCAAAGCACTTGAGACTAATGAGCTATGAAGGTCTTTATGTTAAGAAGACCGCCCGATTGATAAAGAGATGTGGATTGCCTATGGTCGCTGGATGAAGATCTAACAACCTATATCTGATGGTGTAGAAGGAGAGGACTGCGATGGCTCTTGGGTGGCCTAGATGGCTATGAAGGTGCCACATGGCACCATCTGAGCCATTCCTCTTCAAATGCTTGTAGAAAATGCCACGGATATCCGGTTAGATTGATTTTCACGTCGTTAGGCTGCGATCGTCGATCTAGATCCATCTGTATGGTTAGATTCTTCATATGAAGCCCCAAAATGTGTCACCCTGTCCCCTAGCCATAAAAATAGGCAAATTAATATCCAATTTGCATAAGTTAACCTAAATGCAATATGACGGATGTTATGCACTATTTACAATGCTAAATACACCTAAGCAGCTTAGGAACCCGCATATTAGGCACTTTATCCTGAATAAATATGTATTTATTAGCCCTTTAGTGCAAAACAGTAGGAAATTTACACAGTAGATCCATAAGTGATAAGAATCATTACCCACAAGTCCCTAAAAGCTTACATATGAGTCCCTATGACATTTTTTTCTTTAGAAATATGAAGGCTCAAATGTATAAGGAGGACCTATATCTCAAACATTAATTTCAAGGTCCAAATAAGGTCAAAAAAAAATAAAGTTTTTATGGAATCTATTTTGAACATATTAGAAAATATTCTCATCATTGATTTGTGAATTTAAGCTCAATTTGATGTTCAATTGACATTAGAAACATCCATTTATATACTTAGGTAAAATCTCTCAAATGTGACCTAATTATGCATTTTAGCATAATTTTGGTGTTTTAGGTCATTTTCCATTATTTCCACATTTAACCCTTTTCTTGTGTTAATTGATAGTGTTTTAACTTAGTTTCTATCTTAACTTTCGCACTTTAGCTATGATGAGCCACACCTCATCATATATGTATGTATGTATGTATGTACGTACATATACAGGGCAAACTCATGTAAATATAGTTGTGGATATCAAGTAATGGATTCCGTGATGCTTTCTAGTTTGATGCGGCATTGTTGATTTTGATTGTGTTTGTGTTCTACCGTTTATGGCTACGGGGTGTACCTACTTATTTCTCACTGTCATTTTTCTTTGTTGTGGTGGTATGCATGCACAAGCATACATAATAGACATAGGCTTGGGAAATATCTAAATTTCTAGAGAGTCTGCTGAAATTTTGGCAAATTTTTGACCCTATGAATTTTATAACAAGAAGACCTCGACGCTCCTAAATGTGCCAATTGAATTGAACTACACTCTTAACCTTAACCACTTTGTTAGTGGGACCATTTTCTACTTGCACTCCCGATAGCCCACTCTCGATCTGTTGGGAGGACTATCGGGGCGTGACAATTGTTACTTTCAAAATCTTTTGATCTGGATTTGAAGTGCATCTTTGATAATTCTAAACTGATATGTTACTGTTTAAGTGTTGATCTCATATGTTATTCCTGGGTTTATTTATACTTGAGTAAATGTTTATTGTTGAACAACAATAAATGTAGGAGTGGATGTTTAAGTTGTTTAAATTAATCTTATGCTACCTTGCTTACTTCAATGAATAGTTCTATTTGAAATAATGTTTAGAAATCATTTCTCTCATTTCTACTACCAACTCATGCCTTTTGAATTGAGAAATCAATATATCCATAATGTTAGCAAGGGTTGCTAGTTCTAGCTTCTTTGTTTAGCCACCACAGATTGTGCTTTTATTTATTTGTACATTCTCACATGTATCATTAAACACCCATCGGTTAATTCCCTAGACCTTAGTATAACATTTAGAAGTGGTTTGAAAACATAGCTTACTTTACTATTGCATTGTTTGACTAACCATCGGTAATATTGAAATTAACATCTTGTAACCACTAGATTTGTCTCTTGAAACATTAGTAAGGTACCTTTCAAAATTAATCCCAATTTTTCATTAGGAAATGCAGAGTAGTCAACATATCTATAATAAACCAATTGCATGTAATCTTTAGATAGCTCACATTTATCAACGAAACAAGCCAAAAATTGGGAACTTGAGTAGGATGCAATCCTAATGTAAATCTTGCTAGATCATTACAACAAGGGGGACTGGAAGGATGGGTCCTTCATGAAACACACATGGAAAGAAATTGATAATGAGTTTAATGTCACATCTCACCTAGATTATAATCACACCAAGATCCTTCATTGATGAAAGACATTGAAGATGGAGTTCCATCTGTACCACACACTAGTCAGCAATAGTGAGTGGGGATTAAACCCTATTACCAATGTCCCCATTGCCCCAAGTCCCGATGTTTGGGTGGAGATAGTGGTAGTGGCCTATCTTTGTAGATTTATCTTTGACGCTACCTACCCTTTCTAGGTTACCTTGGAGGGATTTTAAATTTTGTTTCTTTCCTTTATCTTCCTCATAGCTAACCAAGGAGGTGCGAAAATTAAGGATTGTGCATTCCCTCATTACAATGACATCATCATAGTAGGATGTGACATTGCTGCCAAGGAATATGCATTGTCATCTCAAGCTAAAGAGGATGAAGAAGATCGGTCCCATGCTCAGCCACACATGCCCATGTAAAACACATCAATGACTTCCTTATTTACCTCCTCGCCTTCGTATCAAGATGTCCCACCACCTACACACATTCCCAACCTTAATTTTGTCAATGGAGCATTCAATCTTACATCCCAATCATTTGGTATTGGTCAGGACTAATTCTTATACTAGTCTTTTGCTCCCAATTTTTAGAACATGGTGATGAGAGACTCATCATGGCTCCTAATTATCATTAATTAACTAGTTTCCCTAGTTAATTAACTAAGAATACATCAAATACAGAGTTAATTATACTTTGTGGGTTAAAACACCAAGGACCTATAAAATAAGTTAAAAATATACAATTAAATATCAATTAATCATAATAATAATTTAATTAATAATTTATACTCAATTAATAATCATTTAGCTATATATTTAGTATTTAAACTAACCTAATTAATATTATGGCCTAAGTATGTAATTAACTTAATTAAATTAAGCATTTAAATAAATATAGCTAATAAGGGTAAAAATGTAATTTCAAGGAATAAATATAATAATTACCTAATTTATAATAATATATAAAAATTTGAAAAATAAATAAATTAAAATAAGCTTTAAAACTCAATGTTTACGTTTAGGTCCCTAACTTTTACAATCGAGTCCTTTTTATATCATTCAGGTCCTTCACTCTTCCATCATCTTCTTCAAACCTTCTTCTTTAGCTTCGGACGGTTGAGAGTTGCCGGTGTCCGTACCCTTGGATCACCGCCCATTCTATGTCCAAAAGCCACCACCATTGTCGTAGATATTTTGCTCACCTTCCTAAATCCATCTGATGGCCTGGATCGTCTTAAAATCCTACTCAACTTAGATAAAGAAGCTCATCGGCGTCAGAGACGATGCTGGTTGTTTTCATGCACCTAGACGCTTTCCCGTCCAGATACAGACCCATAGCCATCGTCGCCGCTTATAAATACCTAGGACCACCTCCGATTTCCACGGTCAACCCCCTACCCTCTTCCCCCAATGCGGTCAATGATAGGTTATTCTTCCCACTCTGGTGACCTCTCACCTTTCCTTCGGAGCGCCTCTGGTGGAGGTGTTTGCCTCTCTCACCTCCTCTTCCTTTCCTGCGGTTGTGACAGCACTTAGGAGCACCATCTCCTTTATCTGACATCTTTTCTCGCTGGAGTTTTCTCCAACTTCATCGGAGTTCTTCCTCAGTTAAGCACCATCGACGGAGTTCTCCTCATCTCTTTCGTCCAGGTAACTCGTAGATAGCTTAGTTTTTAGTCTAGATTAGATTTAGCTAGATAGGTAGTTAATTAGCATAGTGTAAGCTTGGATTCAACTCTATCTTCTCCATCTCCGATGAGGTCAAATCTGGCCTCACAGGACTTCAATTCGTGTTTTCATCCAACTGATCACCTTCTTAACTCTTCCACGATCATAATCCACTTTCTTTACCCTTAATTTGATCATCTATTCGCCTAATCCATATCTCCTTCACTTGACACCTCTGTTGTCCATGCCGAAGGACTCAAGGACTAAATCACACTCAATGAGGGTCCTCCATAACATATTCATCACTTTAGGACCTTAATCCACTTAGTAATTATATCTATTACTCATCACACATGAAAAGCCCAATTCCACATCAACCTCTGAGCTATTGTCCATGGCGAGCTCAAAGGAGTTTGTTCGACTAATTCCACACTCACACACCTTCGCCTCACTGCCGTGAACGTTTCTCCTTACTCAATTGAGTGAGAGAGAAGCTCTTGAGTTCAAGCAAACTCAAGATGCATTCGTACTGAAATTATTGATTAATCCATGTATTTGATCGGTAACTGGATCAATTGAGGTATTTCTGAGGTTTGTTGCAATCTTAGGAATCATTTAAAACTTTTCGTGATGAGTTTTATGGAGATTTGATCTCCAACGAATTAAAACAGCCTTCACTGGAGTTCCGACGAGCTCCGATGAGCTTAATAAGAACCACAGCCTTTGATATTGCCTGAGAAGCTCCAGATCGATTCATTTTGAGATAAAGATTAATTTCAGGCTATTTGATGCTTGTGACACTATGGTGATCGTCGTCTTCTCCAACTTCGGCAAGGTTGGAGAGATGTGTCTAATGGAGTTTAGACCCTAGAAATTGATCCATAAGCATGTGCAAAACTTGTAGAATCCATGAACACATTCAAATAGGTCTGAAAATCACTGAGTTGTTCTGTCAATCAAACCACTATCTAGGCTCAGGCAGAGAGGTCTAAGAGCACTTGCTGAGTGTTTCAAACATGATTTTGTTGTGTTGAATTAATTCCTAAGGTTGAATTAAACCTATTCACACTTTCAACTTGATCTGAGAAGCTCTAATTAAGAAAGTCAAATCTCGAGCTTCGTGAGTCAACCTTGACTTGATTTTGAGGTTTTAAGGTTAGAATTCTATATTTTCAGAGTGTAATAGGTTCCTACTGTGATTGCAAATTTTTAGGAATAAGTTTCAATGAATTTGATTGAGACTTGCTAGAAATACCAACATCTGGTCCATTTGGGTTCTAATTGGAACCTAAAGCTATTTTTGGCCATTTTGTCAAGAATTCTAGTTAAATTCCAACCAGATTTGACCTCTAGGATCTTCTGAATCAACTTAGACCTCTTTTTGATGTTTAGATCTCTTTATCAGATTGATTTATACTTGAAATCAGAGCCCTGAACCTTGAATGCGAAGCTTCGAAGCTTCTGGAGCTTCTGAAGCATTCTGCTACCTTATTTTCTCTCCCAATCAATGCAAAATGCACTCTGAAGCATCCCGAGACTCTCAATTGAGAGATATCTCCTCTCTGAAGGTTAATTGACCTGAGAACACTTTTCTGAGCACGTTTCAAGACCCAGCAATAATGCCACAATCATCCATTAAATCTAGGGACTAATTCTGGTATGAAGTCTTAATTGACTTCACAATTGGATAGAGGACATCAATAGCTTTTGATTGAGCTTTTGATCACACTCGAATTGATCCATTGAGTTGCCTGGAATCCTCATTTGAAGTTGACGCCGACAAGCGCTGCACGAAGGAGGATGGGCTGATTATAGTCCCACATTAGGAGCCAGTGACGCCGTGCCTTAGTATAAAAGGAATCTTGCGCTAAGACGTTTTGGTCGTTAGCGCAAGGTGCAACTAATGAGCATATGTCTTGAGTGCGTGCGTGCACGTGCTTGTGTGTGTGTGCGCTTGAGTGTGAGTGGGCTCGGGTGGGCATGAACGTGTGATGTGGGTCTGGAATGGACCCGATACTGTGCAATCTAAAAGGTTAAAATCCACCATTAATTGAACAAAGACTGGTTCAAGTAGGGTTTGGTCCCGTCCCTTGTGGGAGCTGCATATCCTCGAAAGAATTAGTCCGCCCACTAATTAATTTTTGATTAAGAGTTAAAGTGGGTTAAGAGCCTAAATTGTCTACGTGTGGGTGAGAATGAGAAAGAAGGAGAGAGAGGTATGAGTGCACAATGATAATTAACAGAGAATGCGTGAGGGCTTAAGTGATGAAAGAACTGAAGAGTAAAGAAAGAAATTAAAGGAGAGTGGAGCAAGAGAGTGAATTGAGATTAAAAGAATAAAAGTAAAGAATGGTAATTAGATGTCTGATGGATTAAATGGAAGCCTAATTTTATTTTTAAGTCGTCTAAATTTTTTAAATAGATGTTTGAAATTAGAGAAGGTTGAGAGTTGAGCTGAAGAGTTGAGTTGATGGAGTGTATGACTAGCTTAATGAAATAAAGGCATTTGTATTAATGTAAACATTTCTTTTTATGCCTTATATTTTGCAAATAATTGTACTAATCATTTCGTTGCTACTCATTGTAAAATCATTCATATACTTTTCTTTTATTAATGAAATAGTTGCATGCTTTAAATTTCAATTTCATGTGCAATTATTCTTGTGCTTAACATATTATGTAATTAATGTAGTAATTAGTCATTAGTTAATTTAAAATAATAGAACTGGTGAATTAATTAAGTTTATACCTCCCAGTGAATGACCTAGACTCAACTTGTTAAAAAGAATAAAATCTAAAATGTTAGGTTAGCTTGACCCTATACTACAATCAACGACAACGATTTAATGATTCAAGTTAACTTAAGTCCATTCTTTATGCAATTAATTGAGACTAATAGTCTTAATTAACTATGTGGAGAATTGAACCATCACATGTGCTTTACTTCCTTTTACAGTGTGGGCCCATCCTACTCCAGCTTTGTTCCCAATGAAGGAGTTAGGCCACCTCCAATGCAAAACTCCTCTCCTTCAATACAACAGCCTTCTCTAACTTCCCATAAGAGATTGTCCATAGGGAATACTATTAGCAGTGGGAAGCAACAGAAGGGGTCTATAGTTGCCACTACAAACCAAATACTGAGACTAATGCACTCTTGAAGAAAACAGTTGATTACCATATCTGCAAGCCCAGGAGGCCAAACATTTCAAAGGAAATAAAGGAGTGCTTGTCTTTGGTGAGAAAGAAGTTCCCAATGATAGAAGCGAGTGACCTAGTCACGTTAACAGATTTGTTCACAATGAAAGCACAGAGGGTGGTATCCCAGTAGATTCTAGATCAAATTGACGCACTAGCTGTGTGGCTATGGAAGCATCTGGGAACTGACTATGGCCTTTGATGAGATGTCGGGTTTCTTTACTTGGATTTAGTTGTGTTGTCTGGTTGTATTGCTTAGTTGTAGTTTTTGTAGACTTTGCCAGTTGTTTTCTTTGATGTTGGTGATTATGCTAGTTTCCTTTATCATGGCATATAATAATTGAACTTATTTCGTTCATGTTATTTGATGTAGATGAATGTGGTGTTTTTTATGATTGTTATTATCTCCTCCTTAAATGACTTTCTTTATTGAAAATTAGGATGTGCTCCCCCCCCACACCATTTGCTTGGTCTTCACTAGTAGATATCATGTTACTAAACAACATGAAGGATTAACAACTCTGTGGTGAGTGGATGGGAAGCACACTGACCAAGAATGGATGGATTGAGGTTGGCTGTTAACTTCAACACTCAGTATAGGGTGAACTTCCCTTTACAGGCATTTCGTACTAGTTGGAAGAAGATTAAGATGACATACTATTTGATCGATTGGTTCCTGCAAATGAAAGGGTGGATTTGGCAAGATAACGTAGGCATAGTTATTCCACCTTCCTCAAACTCCAAGGATTTAGTTGAACCCATTTTCTGTGTATCTATAAGGGGCAAGACATTCTCGCAATACTTTTTGGTGTTGGATATCCTGGAGCTATGAAGAGATGAGTAGTTGAAGGATTAAGGTGGATTTGCAGTCAGTGTTCGATATCATCTTAGGTTGTGTCCACATAGTAGGCCTATTGAATGTGTGTTATATAGGCCATCTAATTTCCATTTTCTTTTTTGTGGTTTGTCTATCATGTATTGTCATATTATGACTATGCTGCAAGCAGTTGGTAGACGTCTTTGAATATAATTTTGTAGAGCTTGGTCAATGTTTCTGACAATCTACCTTTAAATCTCAACAGGTCGACTATATGTGTCTGTTGTTGCATTATGAAATATTTGAAATGGGTCTCATGTTTTCTAGGGATAGACCCCTCTGGTTTTGATCAGTACTTAAGTTGTTCTGAAGATGATGAAATGGAAATGGTAGAAATGGTTCTTCCTTTAGCAGTGCAATACTCTGATGTTGATGAGCACATCCCAAGGGTGCAAAGAAACACGAACCCTAGGACAAGTCTTATTTAGGTCTATGATATATTTTCCGATCACCCCTCCAGATGTTATAACGAGTTTTGATTGTCCAAGGAATGTTTCCATACATTGGCAGACATCCTTTCAAGTTGGGATTTGTTGAGAGACACAAGACACTCTACATTAAAGGAGCATGTTGGTATTACCCTATCCATTCTGGGCTATGGAGACTCTAATCAGCACGTAATAGAACACTTTCAACACTTTGGTGAGACCATCAACCGATACTTTAACAAGGGCCTAAAAGATATTGTTGCCCTTAAAAGGGATTTCAAATGCCAACCAAGAGTTGGTGCATAGGTTCTTGAAAATATTTCCACCAACCCTCACTTCTACATGTATTTAAAGGAAATGAATCATCAATAGAAATCAGTATTGTGTCCATTTCATGTATTTAGGAAGTATTAATCTCAAGTACAATGCATGTAGGAAAGTCATTGGCAACATTGATGCTTGTCATGTACGCGCAATAGTTAAAGCACTTGCCTAAGAAAGGTTTAGGAACTACAAGGGTTACACTAGTCAGAACATCCTTGTAGCAGTGGGTTTTATCTTGGAATTCCTTTATGAAGCAATCGATTTTGAAGGTTAGACTAAAGATATGCATGTATTGTAATAGGTCTTGAATTCTAATTCTTTGAGAGTCCCTTCAGGTAGGAGATATTTGGTTGATCTGAGATATGCAAATACCAAGAGGTTTCTTGCTCTATATTACGGTGTGTCCTAGCATCATCAGGAGTATAGGAGACATACATACCCAAATGAGAAATAAATATACAACCACTATCATGCACAATTAAGATAGGTGGTGGAAATAGCTTTTGGAGTTCTCAAGAAGTGCTTCACTCTCCTAGATAAGAGGCCGTTCTATAAGTTGAATCAAAGGAGGGGTGAATATTGCAGGAAAAATAAAATGATAAACACTTTCAAAATAAAATCTCATCTCACAAGCAATCACTACATGAGACAAATATTGTTATGTGAAAATCCAACCTGGGTAAAAGCCACCACCTATGTCTTTCGACTCAAGATTTCCTGATCGACCTAGCCTATCAAATCTACTATACGTATCACTTTAAATAGAGGGTAGCACAACCTCTATTACAACTGAATATTTTAAATAGAAGGTAATGTACCTCAATAACCACTCTTCTTCACAAAGAGTATTTTGTCTCCAACGAAGGCAAGAATTTGCAATACGAATACCTAACAAAAATTACAAACTACAAAAACCTATAGAGCCCAAAATCAAGATTAAATCTAGCTCCTATAGGTGTAAGAAGCCTTCCCTGATGCAGAAGAGATGAGAGTGAAAATGCAGTGTAATTGGTGCTCTCAGATATTCCTTCGATTGCTTGAACAACAACTTGGGCAAAATAGCTTTCTTTGGTTTCTCTTAAAGTGAATGTAGGTGAAAGTATTGGCCCACAATGGTGTATTTCACTTGATTTTCTCCTCTTATGTCTATGTAACAAAGAAGAGGCTCTAGACTATTTATAGATGAGTTAGGAAGGTTCAAGAAGGCTTCAATGATGTTTCCTAGCCGTTGGAATCAAACCCCAGAGGATTTGGTCGAGATCCCATTGAGTGCAAAGCAATCATAGAGTCTAACAACATAATCGGACATCTGGTAAATTGATCAGATGTCTAATAAGAAATTTGAGCGTCTAATTCTGGAAAGTAGACTCCCTAGAATTTGTTGCATCTTGTGCAGGGTATATGTGTCATAAGGTCAAATGTCTAGTATAGACATATAAGACGTCTGGAAAAAAGATTAGACATCTAATAATAGGAGAAACAATTCCTAGAATTTGTCCTGATGTCTTGGTTCATCTGCAAGGTACTTGTGTCAAATGGTCATACATTTGGTAGACGTTTGGACTTAATGTTGGAATTCTGATGTGAGGTGGTTTACCAAGAATCAAATTTCTCATGAATTGGGAAATCATTAGGCTTAATTTAAACCATTGTCTCTCTGCAAGATGTTTGATAAGGTCTTTAGACATCTAGAGTAAAGTACGAATGTCTGGAGAAAGATATGAACATTTGAATAGCAAAATGCCATAAATAGGGATTTCTAGGAGATTGGTCATTAGACATTTGGTTCAAGTGTTGAATGTCTTAAGATAGGTTATCAAATGTCTAATGAAAGTTAATGGATGCCTGATTAGGTAGTCTATTTTACTATTTGGGCTTTTTAACTTAATTCTAGGTTTTTCCTAAGTGTCTTAAGATTAGGTGAGTGTGTTTAGGACTTAGGCTGTTACATTTTGGACTTTTTAACAATTCTCTAAGGAAATAAAAAGAGCAACGAATAAATACAACAAGAAAAAATGAAATTTAATCCTATTCTTAAAGTCTTCAAGCTTTAGCCCTTCTTCCTTTGCTCCTTCAACATGCTCCTTGATGCTTTTATCTTATAAGCATCTTCATGCCTTCATGGAGCTTGAGCTTAAGCCTCCTTTAAGCTTATTTCCATTGGTATTTAACCCAAAATCTTAATCTCAATTGCAAATGTTAAATCACAATTGTTTTGTTATCATCAAAATCAATGATCGTGATGCATTTGTACTAACAATCTCCCCCTTTTTTATCATGACGAAATTGTAAACAATAAAGATCAAAATTCTCCCCCTTTTTGACATTATTAAAAAGGATCAATTTTAAATAATTTATCCCATAACTCCCTCTTAATTCATGCTCTTCTAAAATTTATTTACTCCCCCCCCCCCATTTTTTTGACACAATTAAGGAAATAAGCTTCCTTAAAACCATGCACTTTTATGGCAATTTTAAACTAACTAATATGAAGGGTGATCTCCCCCCTTTTAATTAACAAGTAGCATGATATTTTTAAAAATCTCCCCCTATCTTGATGCTAATTTACAAAGTATAAACTCATCAAAATCAAAGGATTTACTTAACTTACCAAGGTCAATAATATGGCCCATGTGGAGGTTGCCAAATGCAATTGTTTCTCCATCAGTAACTTTTGAATCTGGGATAAGGTGCTTGATTCCAGTTGTAATCCTTGGGTACTTCGAATCCACAACCCATTGTCCTCCTTGTTGTTCGTCTTGAGTTTCTTTGTGTTTGTTGAGGCTTCTTAGGTCCACTCTTTGGTCTTTCTAATTTGACTTATTCATCCTTCAATTTGTAAATCCAATTATTCACATTGTAATCTCCCTTGAAACCTACAAACCAAGATTCAAGTTGTATCCAAGTGAGTTTGGATCTAGATTTGTTAGTGGGTCTCCTAGGTGGAGATTCATCCCTGACCCTTTGGCTTGTATTAGCCTCATAATAGCCAAGCTCAAATTTACTAGAGGATAGCTTTTAATGGGCAATCAATTTGTCCAAAATTTTCTTCCCTTTAGTGAATTTGGCTAGATCATCAAGCAATTGGTTTGACTTCTCCTTGAGATGGGCTATTTCAGATTCCAATTTTTGAATATTATCTTTGAATCCTTTAATGTTCTCTTTCAAAATATTATTTTCAAACCAAAGCAAAGAATTACTAGCTTCTACATCCTTAATTTTCTCCATCTGAATTTTATTTACAGAATCTAATTCCTCTATTTTTTCTAGCAAAGATTTATTTTCAGATTTCAACATTTTGCATTTAGTTTTAACAATCTTGTATTAAGAAAATAGAGATTCAAAGCATCCTGAAGTTCTTCAACTGAAAAAGAGTTTACCTCGTTGTTGTTGTTTTCTTCCTTGTCTTCCTTCTCGCTATCATCTGCGATTGCCATGAAACCTAAGCACGTGGTTTCATTTTGAGATTCGTTCTCAGGTTCTTCTTCCTCCTTCAAGCTTGTGTCATCCCATGTAGCTTGGAATGCTTTTTTTTTTTACTTCTTATCCTTCTTTTCCTTCTATAGGAAAGGGCATTTTGATCTAAGATGTCACATTTTCTTGCAATGGTAGCATCTAATCGGCTCCTTTTTCTTTTTATTTTTCTTTAATTCCCTATTTTTAAGAAACATGGCAAATTTGTTAGCTAACAATCAAATTTCATCGTTGTCAAAACTTACCTCATCATCCAAAGTAGCTTTGAATGCAAGAGGCTTTTTTTTTGCTCCAATGTCTCCATCTTCTTGTTTTGCTCCATTGTATTTTCATAAGCCATGAGGTTGCCTAAGAAGTCATCCAAGTTGAGCTCCTCCACTTGGTGTGCTTCCTCGATGCGGTGACTTTTTGCTCCCACTTCAGTCTAAGGGAGTGTAGGAGCTTAGATTGAAGCTCACCTTGAATAAATGTCTTTTCCAAAGCTTTGAGATTGTTCATAATCAATATGAGCCTAGTATACATCTCAATCAAATTTTCATTATTTTTCATAGAGAAAGGCTCAAATTCTTGAGAGAGCAAATTTATTTTAGAAGATTTTAATTTGGATGTACCTTCATGTGTTACTGATAAGCGCTAGTTTATCATCATTCTTATGACCTAAAACAAATCTAGCTTTGAGGTTTATAACTCCGCAAATGAGTTTTTGGGTTGCAATTAGGCATAACCTAGGTTAGGCATGCATTGCATTCTTTTTGTATTTTTAACATCTTTACTTGAGTGTTAAGGTTAAGCAGACGTTTAAACCCTTAAAACCTTAGCAGGAAGAAAGTGCAAAAGTTCATTTCAACTGAACTCTAGTTGGATTTAGCTCATCTCAATTGGATATCAGCTCGCATGGGATAAGTTTAGCTCCTTCCAGCTCCATTCAGCTCATCTTAGCTGGATGGTAGCTCAGGGTAGCTCATCTTAGCTCAACCTACCTCAACTTAGCTCAGATCCAGCTCAACTTAGTTGAGTCTACCTCATCCTAGCTCAAGTCAGTTCATTGGGAGCTTTAACAATCTTAGCTTAGTTGACGGGAGTTCATTCCAGCTCTAGCTCATTCCAAGTCCAACTCTACCCACCTCCATTTAGCTCACAGCAGCTGAACTCCCTCCAGCTTAGCTACTACTTACCTACTTAGTAGCCAAGCTAGCTCAGGAGTTCTCATTAAAGGTAGTTCCGACTCAACCTAGCTTTAGCTAGATTGAAACCAACTCAACTTAGCTCAACTACTCAAGCTTAGCTACTAGCATAAGAACTAGCTAGCTAAGTTAAGTAGTTGAGCTCCTCATGAAGACCTCAGCAGATTCAGCTCTAGTGCAGCTTTAGTCAGCTCTTCCTTAGCTCCTCTTCTCAAAACCCTAACTCCTCCACTATTACTCTACTAGTTAAGCTAGCTTAGCTAGCATAGCTAAGCTCAAAACCAGCTCCACCTCCATGGCCATCCACCATCCACCACAACTCTAACCTAAACCTACCCTAACTCCACTCCAAAGCCCACCACCTAAGCAAGCTACCTACTCCACTCTTAGTTGGCGCCACCAACCCCCACGTCCCTTCACACCACCACCTTTAAAAGCCACCTAGTTTTCCTTCCAAAACCACCTAATAACTACCCTTTTGTTGGTTCCATAACTAACATCCATCCTAGCCCTACATCTCACCTCATGTGCCATCTCCACCCTCCATATATGGCGCCAACTACACCCCCTTCTAGAAGCCCTTTTGGCGCCAACACAAGAGGCACCAAAAGGAAGTAACCACCATTTAACTACCCCCTTGAGTTGGCACCAAAATAATCTAACCACACCCTTCCATTTTGGCACCAACTCCACCTTATATCTCCACCATACTCACCAACCTACAACCGTCATCCAACCCATCCTCACCCTTCAACAGTGGCGCCAACCCTTAACCCTCAACTTCACCAAAAAATGGCACCAACCCAACCATAACCACCACTCAACACACCCCTACATGTGGTGCCAACCTAATCTAACCCTCCATCCATTAACCACCCTCCTAAGCCTTCATCTTAACCCTACAACACACCACACAACCCATTAACCCTAGTCTCCACCTAGGGTTGGCACCAACTCCTAAGAAGCCTCTTCATTTTAGTACCATTAACCCTAGCCCTAGGATCCCATAACCACCCCCTATAAGCCATCCTAGCCATCCATCCTTTAACCATACCTACACCCCTACCCATCCTATAAAATGACCATTAAATACCCATTTCAAATCATCCTCGGTTACATTTTTTTACCCATATTCCACCTATATCCAATGTCCAAGGAGAGAAGGAGAGGAGGAAGAAGACCAAGGAGACACCTTGTCTCCTTGGTGGCTCCAACTTCTTCTTCTTCCTTATGTCACCACCAAGCCAAGGGGGAAGGCCAGGCAAGGAGGACATCCAGAGGATGAGATACTGGGGGTGGTCCATGCCACCCTAGCGAGAAGTTCTTGGAGTGGAGATATTCCACTCTACAAGGAGGAGTGATTGCGTAGCAATCATAGGTATTAATTGACCTAAACTAGGCTAGAACTTAGCATAAGCTAGTGTAATTAATACATGCATAAGCATTATTGGCATCTTTATCGCTTTCCTTTAGCTATGCATGAAATAATGATATAATGTACTAATTAAGTGCATTATATAAATTGCAGGTAACAAGCAGCTCAGGAGCTGGACCTGAAGCTAATGTTGCATCAGAGCTGAAGCAGAAGACCTTAGAATAAATGTAGTAGAGAAATAATGTAAGGGTTGAGGTATGCTATTCTACTAAGTAAAGATAAGGCAGAGTTAAATTATGAAGAACGTAGGTTCATTCCTAGCCCTAGGATAGCCCTAGAAGCCTTCCTAAGCTGTAGCCACCCTTAGATTAGGTCACCATAGCCTAGGGAGCCTCAAAACTCTAGTTCCAGCCCTTATCTGGACATCTAGATAGGTTATTGGACATCTAGGACCCTTAGCCACAACTCGCACACCTTAAACGCATGTCTGCAGTGTTATTGGACGTCCAGACACTTGGTCAGACGTCCAATTTCTGCAGAATCCCTAAGACAGAACCCTGATTCCCTCCAGACTCAAATTGGACATCCAGACAAGAGGTCAGGACTTTTGATTTTTGAGTATAAGTCTTCTGATACCTAAATTAGAAGTCTGGAACTGCTCTCCAGTTCCTATTTTGGAATTCAAGCTTGGATCTTGAGTTCTTAGGTCCCTAAACCCAATTCCAACCCTATGGGAACCTAAATTAAGGTACCCTAAGCCTAGTACACCACCTCTAGACCTTTCTAAGAACCTAATTAGGTTCTCATTAAGCCCAATTGACTTAGATCATAGTCACTTACAATTGCCTAGTCAATTGGACTCATAGAGTCCAATTGAGCTCAGATCTCAACCCACACAAGTTCAATTGGACTCAGCGAGAGTCCAATTGATCTAAGCCGAACTTAATTGAGTTATTTCACTCTCAATTAAGTTCACACCCACTCAATTAAACTTATGTCAAGTTTAATTTTACTTTCTCCTTAGCAAATTAGGGTTTGCAACCCTAATTTGAGACCTACCCTAACCCAAACCCCTTAGGACCTAACCTAGACCACTTAGCCACCTAGGTCATGCCCACACCCACACACACACACACACCCATTCACGCACTCCCACACCACCTAGAGTACTCTAGGCTCTTCTAAGGTTGGTTCCACCTTGGTTGCCAAAAATATCAACCAAGGGATGTTCAACTCTTAGATCCACATTTTGTGGATCTAAGAACCACCCTCTCTCTCTCCCTTGGATGGCCGCACTTGGAGCTCTCTCTAGAGAGTTCCACACTTCTCTAGAGAGTCTCCCTTGGGTCTATTTAAAGGACCCTTGGGTAGCCATTTGCACCCATCTAGTCATGCATCTAGTCTTGGATCAAATCTTAGCATAACTCCACCTCCACTCTACCTCCATCTCCACGAGCTCCCTCACCATGGTTCCACCACCTCCACACCAAGGCTAGAGCACTCCTCCACATCTCCAAGGGCCGGCCTACCCACCATTGGTTGCCCCTCCTCCCAACCACTCAAAGGCCATTGGTGACCACCTTCGAATGCCCTTCTTTCTGATAGCTTAGATAAGTAGTTCTTTTAATCTCTCTGCTTTATTTATTCTTAGTAGTGTAGCTCCATATTCTCCCTCAATGATGTATGTGTAACCCCCCATAGATTCACTCATGCAGTTGTTTTCTGGTAGATAGTTTTCTGCTTTCAATCATTCATATACAAGCTTTCCCCTATCTTTGATCTATACTCACCCTGATGCAATCAATGAAAAATCATTTATATATATATCTATGTGTGGAGGAATCACTATGTGCTTTCTTGTCATATTTTGTTGTGATTGAAGTTGCCTGCGCTTATTTCATATATTTCCGCAACTAGCATGCCAGTGCCTGAAAACATCGAGGATCTAACCATTAATGCATTCCTTATCAATGGCCATCATATAACTAGGATCATCCGTACTAAAATCCATACAGTCGCCTTTGTCATTTACTTAACTCATGCGCACGTGATAAGAGTTAATCATGTAAATGGCAAAATAGTGATCCGTAGGTCAGAAACCAGCATGTGATTTTAAGCAAGTAGAGTGAGCGAGATTGAAATCATTTCCATAATGCCTCCTAGAGACGAACGATCAGGACTCAAAGTCTCGTTAATCTAGTAATATTTTTGTTGACCGAATTTCGCAACTATACTATGAACAATGATAAACAATTTTAGAACATGCGATCTACAGTCCCAACAAATGGCACCGTTGCCGGGGAGGCAACATGATTGATTTTCGATCTTAAGACTTTTAGTGACAAATCCACCTCTACTTATTTTTGGATGTGCAGGAAATAAGGCAAAACAGGATCTGCGCACACATCGAGCATGGAAAAAAATGCAGGTGCACATCTTCTCTCTCTTAGCTTAGGATTTTTCTTTCGAACCCTAGGTTAGATTATTTTTCCTTATCTAGAAATTTCCTTTTGAAAGAATTTTTTTTTTCATATTTCGAAAAGAAAAAAAAATTCTTTAGGTTGTTAGATTAGGTTTCTTTTTGAATCCAAGGTTAGTTTAGTTTAGTTTAAAAAAAAATAGAGAGAAAAAAAATTGAAATAAGTTTTTCCCTCCAGAAAAAAATGCAAAAAAAAGGAAAGAAAAAAATCATTTTTGGTGGAAGATTGAATTTGAATTTCAAACACCTCTTTAAAAGCTTTCCCATCAATATCTGAAATTCGGCCAGACTTCAATTTTCGAATTGAAAATTCATTTGCTGAATAATTAGTGAGCGAAAAATTCTGAAAATTAGGCAAGTACTCCATTTTCAAACCACCTTTCAAATGGAACCATTTATATGAAGAAATTCAAAGTACAAAATTTAAAAAAATTTGCAATGTGCAAGGGGGTCAAACTGACCTAGATTTGAAAATTTTCAAAATTCAAAAATCAATTTCGAGCAATACACGAATATGTTTTGACAAAAAATGGTGTGGTTTGAAATCTAATCCCATTAGCTTTAATTTTCATATTTTTACCGAATTTATGAAAGTCATTTGATATTGTTTCAAAGCAAAATATCGATCGAGGGTCAAAATTCTAGATTTGATCCCTTGACATTTAAAAATTCTTATAAATTTTGGTTGAAATAATAAAAATTATAAAAAAATATTCTCTGAAAATATAGTTGAAAAAGGAATCTACTTGCCAAATTTCACTTTATTTGGATTCCATTTGTGTTCAGAGAATTATTTTTATTTCATTAATCTGCTGAACACTTAGAATTTGCATGAACCATAGGTTCAACATTTAGGGTCAAATTTCTAGAGACCACACAATTGGACTAACCTAGACTTAATCAAGTTTAGTGGCTAGCCGGTGAGCTTGGTCACCTTGTGAGTCACTCACCCCAAACCCTAGCTGAAAAAAAAAGAAAAATTGTTAAAATACGAATTTGTTGTCATACTATTGGGTGATTTCAACCTCTATGACCAAACCTAGTGACTAAGTCTGCAAGGTAGTGTCAAATGACCACGGAATGGGGGTACAAAGAAACCGAAGGCGAAATCCGTAGGAAGAACCTTCCCCTCTGTTCCCTCATACACAGACTGATCGGGTTAGCTTGAGAGGCAAGAATTACTTTTAGTCAGTTCTCAATGAATTTTTCTTTAGGAATTCGAACCTAAAATGAAATATTCGGTCATTTGATCATAAGGACCATTTGATTGATAGGGCCTTAGCCTTGTCTGGCTTGCTACACCAACCCAGGGGTTGGTTGGTGTATGCGAGGAAGGAGGTCACTTAGGCCTCATTGGTTGGACATTGGGAGCCACTCCCAAGGAGGCAAGTGTTTGAATGCTAGATCGGTGTTTTAAGAATGTCGTGTTGCATTATAGCCAAAATAGAGTTTAAACAAATAAATTTTATTACTCGAAAAAGATTCCGAGGTCAAACACAGGGAGCAATATGGAATTTAAAGCTTAAGATCACAATTCATAACTGAGCACAATATATAAGTAAAAGTTTAAGGCAAAATGATATAAAAATCAATGATCAATGTGCAAAATGAAGAGGGTAAAATGGTGATTTAAATCACCAATTACCCTTATACAGTAATAGCAAGTAGAAGCACAATATCAGAGTTAATTATAGCTTTTAGAAAGTCAAATCAGACGTTTGAAAGTGGGATCAAACGACTTAAACGTCTGATGCTACAGTGCACTGCCTCCTTTTTCTCTTTCAGCCTCTTCTTTTTCTCTGCCACGGCTCCTTCTTCTCTTCTTCTTCTTCTTCCTTCTGCTTCCTTCTTCTTTTTCTTCTCACAGGGGAGGGGAACTTCTCAGATTGGCTAAGTGTCAGCCAATGTCTTCAGCAGCAAAACCCTCCCCTATCTGTATGTAATCTCTCCTTTCTCTCTCTGGGTCACGCTCTCCCAGAGCCTTCAACAGTATCGGGTATACGGGTAATCAGACCTAGAGAGTAATCGGGACCAGGGCTGCAGGTGTAGGTCGCAACTGAGGAGTGTAGGGTTTAGGCGGGTTATTGGGTCAAGCCAGGTCCGTGGGGGAGATGTTGCGGACGAGGCACGTGAGGGGGGCGTGCTGAGGCAAACAGCCTGTATCACTTTTTCAATTTATTCGTTGGCGGGCATTCTTCAGTCCACGATGTGGGACTAAATCCCACTGCCTTTCTCTGCGCGTGACTGCATCGACTTCTTCACGTGATTGTGGCCAAAGAGCCTAATTGGCTCCTTGGTTGCGATCCTAGAAGAGTTCCCCAGCACCTGGGACTTTGCCTGGGGTTTGCAGGTGCTTGAAGTGAGCTTCGAGCTTCTCTTGAAGCTTCAATAATGGCGGCGGAGACCTGGGACCTGCAAACACAAAAAATGGGCTAAAAGCTCTATTTAAAATAGTTCATAAGCTTCGCCGTGAGGTGGGGAATTGAACGGCGGTGTTTGTGAGGTGTGAGGGTGCGTAAGGTGGCTGGACAGTGGTGGAATGTGAGGTGCAACAGTGTGGCCTTCGGTGGAGCAGGGGGGAGGCCAATAGCCTCAGAGGGCTTTTGCTCTCTGGAACATGGAGGAGGTGTGGAGATGAATGGCAGCTGGATTGGTGGAGTGTAGTGGTCGTGCGAGCTAGCTGGAGGTACGCCAGCGAGGGGGAAGATAGAAAGAGACGGGGCAAGTCGATGGTTGAAACGAGGTGGTGAGGGTTAGAAAATGAAGAGGGGAAGTCGAGGAGTTATTTAGGAGAGGAGGCAGACGAAAGGGAAGCAGAGTTGGCACCGGTTGAGGTGTGGCCGGTGCCGAAGATGAAGATGCTCAGAGGGAGGCGATCGATGAGGATGAAGGGGGGCAGGAGCGCCGACGGGTGCTGCGTGACGTGGAAGAAGATAAGGATGAAGAATCTGCCACAGGTATGGTGGTCAGACAATGAGGGAAGACAAGGAGAATTGTTGGAGCTTGAATAGCAAATCGGCTGGAGGAGGGAAAAAGAATTTGAGGGATTCTCTGGCCGAATTCAAGCTTAGAAAGTTTGTTATGATTTGGGGAGTCTTTTATAGGTCAACAGAGGTCGGTTAGAGCTTGGGAAGCAAGCATCCCAAGCTTGAAAAGGTTGCTGGATTGGGAAATTTCTTGAGACCCAAATCTCTCATGCATTCGCATGAGAGATTCTAGGGCTTATGATTGGGTTTAAAAGGAAGAGAATTTCTTGACGAACTTTCCTTTCAAATTTGAAAGGGATTCGTCAAGAAATTAGGGAGTTCTTTCCATTTTAAGGTCACAAGAGCAAGTAGGAATAAGATTAATGGCAGAAGGGACGTTTTTGTTAGAACGATGACAAAGTTAGGGGTCTGTTCGCAACGATTTTGAAAGTTAAGGGTAGAAATGTACTTATACAGGACCAATTTGCAAACTAGGTCAAGACAAACTCTTCTTATTTCCAAATTTTGGTACAAACCTAATTTGGACCTAAGGAATCCAATGGTGAAGTTGGATTTTGGTTTTGACCATGTTTGACTGGGTAATTTATGCAAAAATCTAAATTAGGACAAATGTCTGTCTGTGTTCTATTTTGGGTCAAAACGGGTTCTGATGGTCAAATTGAAAGTTCTAAACCCTGGAGAATATTTTTATATGAATTTTAGAGGGTTTAGGTAAATTTTATCCTGATTATAACCTTATTTAATTAAGCGGGTCAGTTTTTATGGTTTCAAAAAGTCATTTAATTCTTAGAACATGTGCAAATCCTTTTCTGTCTGTCTTATCTCACTTGTTATCTTTTTAAGACTAATTGACCTTCATTCAACCCCTGAGAAAACCTTTGGTTGTACTGCATTCATGATGAGTTGGTAAAATTGTAGTTTTAGCCTTAGTTTCTTATTTTTCTTTCAAAATGAATATGCAATGACTTGTGACCCTTTTGCGGTTATGTAGGAGCATTTATTAACTTAATTGGGTCAATATGAGCTAGTTATGGCTCATGATGGTGTTCCCATCATACCCTCATGCCTAGCTTTTGCTAGTCCCTTAGCAAAATTTCAAGGTATTAACTTTGATTTTAGACCATAAAATCTTTTGATGCTTAAAAACTTTGTTGTGTGCTTCCTTTTGTAGATTAGGTTAGAATGTCGATAGTAGGCCTAGAGGTACTCAAGTATCAACCAAGATCCAAAATTTACCAGCTCTAGCCTCAGTCTGTTGTGAAGGTTTTTAAGGCCCACAGGAATTAACCTAAGGTTCGTTGAACTCCGCGGTTAAAGCACCTGTGCTTGTAACATGTTTTAGCCTCGGTTCAGTTTGCAGTGCATTTTTGTCAGAGAGAGACAAAGGAATTTTTCTTTTTTAGAGACTTTCTCTCTCTTTTCTTTTTATTTCTAGCTTCGGATGAGCTTCACAACATGGTCTGTATCGAATTCCTAGTCCCATCATCAATCCTCGCAGGGTCCCTGGCAATCGATGCTTCGAGATAGAACCGCCCATGGCAACCCCCAGAACCCTTGCTTTCGAGATTTCGAGATAATCCTGCCCATGGCATCTGAACCAGTACAGGGTGCTTACATGCCCCTGGTAGGATATGTAGATATCTTAGAAGACAAGCACCGAGGAGACAATATGTTATTACGCATCTTCGAGGGGATTTTCTTGCCTCTCCGCACTGGGAACTCATCCAAATCAACTTGTGTTGATCAGCCGCTCCTAATCTAGGTGACTTTTTCAGAACAAGTAAAACGCATTTGCATGATTTTGATACTTAGGCACACTGAATCGAACTATGTGTGGATTGGGGTGCTTAGGTTACCGAGTCCCACAAACCAGAGGTCAGTTAACGAGGCCGAATAATTCCTAAGCCTTAGACCTAATACTTAAGCTTCACATTTTCCCCAACCTCTTGAGGGTTATCTAGATCTTAGTGGGTACTTGAATTTTTAAGCCTAGGATTCCAGCCCAGAGGCCTAAAATCAACATTCCTACTAATCTCTTTTTTTGTTTTATTAGCACCTTTTGCCTTTCATTTTTTTTCTTTTGATATGGTCAAGAACTAAGTCAATTCCTTAATCTTTTACTAATGACTACCTCTTTTTCTTTTCTTTTCAAATTGTGCTCCTTTTGACATTTTTATCTCCTCCCCTTTTTCTCCTCAAGTTCTGATATACCATCAAAATTTCCTCTCCTCTCATATTTTTATTCTTTTTTGAGAATTTTTTATTTTTTGGTAATTTTGGAATATGTGATTTTTTTGATGAAACCCTTTCTTGTGAAATGATTTTCACAACATTTTGCACTTTACTACCCCCCCATGCCTACGATTTGCAATGTTCTCATTGTAAATTAGGTGGATTCGAGTTCAGATTAGATCATTCATTAGAACAGGTGTTGGGCGGGTGAATGGGTCAGGATGACTGTTGCGGACGATTTCAAGCTCGGGTACGGGTACCGGAGGTGGAGTCAGCTATTCTAGTGGATGAACCCCTAAAGTGCAATATGAGTTCAGCATAGGATGTGTCAGGAAGGTTTTCAGGTTTTTTCAAAAATGATGGGTTGCCTCCTATTAAGCGCTGAGTTTAATGGCATCAGCCAAGTGAATGAGCTCAGGGAGAATGGAGGGTAAAAGATATCGCAGCCAAATTTGTATCGGTGAGTTCAATGAACGGTTTGAGTCTCTGATCGTTCATGACAAAAGGTTTTAAATCATGGCTGAGTTGACTGATTTCGACAGCTCCATTTCCAAAGATTTTTCGGACAAGGTATGGTCCAATCCATTTTGATCTGAGTTTTCTTGGGAACAATTTGAGTTTGGAGTCAAAGAGTAGGACTTTCTGACCAGGGAAGAAGATCTTTCTGGATATTTGCTTGTCGTGAAAGGCCTTAACCTGATCTTTGTAAATTCATGAGTTCTCATATGTGTCGTGGCATAATTCATCGATCTTGCTCATTTGAAGCTTTCTATGGGTTCCTGCCTTAGAAAGATCGAGATTGTAGTTCTGTACTGCCCAATAGGCTTTGTGCTCCAATTCGACGGGAGGTGACATTCCTTCCCGTACACCAATCTGAATGGAGACATGCCTAATTGGGTTTTTTGGGTAGTCCTATAAGCCCACAAAGCTTTCGGAAGTCAGGACGACCAATCTTTCCTGTCAAGGCGAACAGTGACCTGGAGGATTTTCTTGATCTCCCGATTCGATAGCTCAGCTAGACCATTGGTTTGGGGGTGATAAGGAGTAGAGATTCGATGTGACACCATGTATTTGGTCATCAGAGATCTGAACTGAGCATTCATGAAATGGGTCCCTCCATCAGAGATTTATGGCACGTGGAATCCCGAACCGAGAAAAGATGTTCTGATGAATAAATTTGATAACCACCTTATGATCGTTGGTTCGGGTCGAAATGGCTCCGATCCATTTGGACACGTAGTCAACAGCGAGAAGAATGTATTTGAAGCTATCCGAAATAGGAAAGGGTCCCATAAAATCAATCCCCTAGACATCGAAGATTTTGCATTTGAGAATTAGCTGTAAGGGCATCATATCACGGTGGCTCATGTTGCCTAAGGTCTGGCAGCGAGTGCATGCCTTACAGTGATTGTATGCATCTTTGAAAATCATGGGCCAATAGAAGCCGCACTGGAGGACTTTTGTTACGGTTTTATGACCAGAGAAGTGTCCACCTCATGCTTGGTCATGGCAGAAGGATAAAATGTTCTGAATTTCCACTTCTGGAACACATCGTCGGATGATCTAATTAACACCAATGGGGAAAAGATACGGGTCTTCCCAAAAGTAGTACTTGGCATCGGAAAGTAATTTGTCCTTCTTGGCTTTTGACTAATCGGATGGTATCTGATGTGATGCCAAGTAGTTTACTAGAACAGCAAACCATGGAAGTCCTGTACTGATAGTCAGGAGGTGCTCATCGATAAAATGTTCAGTAATAGGTCCGGAAGGGTTGATAATATCAGAAGGAAGGCAGGATAAGTGATCAGCTACCACATTCTGTTTCCCCACCTTGTCGCGAATCTCGAGATTAAATTCTTGCAAAAGTAAGATTCAACAGATTAGTTGAGGTTTCGTGTCCTTCACAAGGAGATGCCTCACAGCAGTGTGGTCTGAGTAAATGATAATATGGGAACCCAAAAGATACGATCTGAATTTTTCCAGGGCAAATACTACGGCTAGCAGCTCTTTCTCAGTAACTATGTAGTTACATTGAACCTCATCAAGTGTCTTGCTAGCGTAGTTAATGACTACGAGTTTCCCATCTGTTTTCTGCCCAAGTACTGCACCTACAACGTAATCCGATGCATCGCACATGATCTCAAAGGGTTGAGACCAATTAGGTTGCTGCAGGATAGGTGCTTGGGTAACTTGATCATGCAGGATCTCAAATGCTTAAGTGCATTCCTTGGAGATTTCAAAAGGGACATCCTTAGATAGAAGACTAGTTAGGGGGTGTACGATTTTTGAGAAATCGGGAATGAATTGATGGTAAAAATCGACGTGCCGATGGAAGGATCTGATCTCTTTGATCGAGCTAGGCATAGGGAGTTTGGAAATCAAATTCACCTTAGCTCGATCAACCTGGATGCCCTTTTTAGAGATAAGATGTCCCAGGACTATTCCCTCAGGTACCATGAAGTGGTTCTTTTCCCAGGAAAGAACCAAGTTCACGTCGATGCACTGCCTAAGGATCTGGACCAAGTGCAGGAGGCAATCGTCAAATGATTCATCAAATACCGAGAAGTCATCCATGAAGACTTCAAGGTACTCACCTACCATATCTGAGAATATAGCAAGCATGCACCACTGAAAAGTAGCAGGTGCATTGCAGAGACCGAACGGCATCCTTCGGAATGCATAAGTTTCGAAGGGGCAGGTGAAGGTGGTCTTTTCTTGGTCCTTGGGATGGATTGCGACTTGGTTATAACTGGAGTACCCGTCCAGAAAGTAGAAGAATCAATTTCCCGCTAGTTTCTCGAGAATTTGATCAATGAACGGTAGTGGGAAATGATCCTTCTTCATGGAGGAATTGAGTCTTTTGTAATCAATGTAGACTCTCCACGAGTTTGCTATATAGGTCGGTATGGCTTCTCCGATTTCAGTCATGATGACGGTGGGTCCTACATTTTTAGGCACAACCTGGATTGGACTCACCCACCGACTGTTGGAGATGGGGTAGATGATCCCTGCACCTAACCACTTGATAATCTCCTTTTTCACGATATCTTGCAGATTGGGATTAAGGTGTCTCTGCATTTCACGGGATGGTCGTGAGCCCTCTTCAGTGTATATGTGGTGTGTGCAGTATGAGGGGCTGATATAGGTGAGATCGTTGAGAGTCCATCTAATGGATCTTCGATGTTGCTGGAGAACAAAAATCAGGCGTGTTTCCTGATCGAATGTGAGTCGGGAGTTGACAATCACAGGAAACGTTTGATTGGAACCCAAAAAGACGTACTTGAGATGATCGGGAAGAGGCTTTAATTCCAAAATCGAGTTTTCAGTAGTAGCGGGTAATTTCGGATGGGTGTCAGGAGCAAAGGAAGGATGGGTGTGTCTAGGTTGAGTTCAGGCTCCTCTAATTGTGGGTTTTGATCCTCTTGTGGTTGATCAGAAATAGTTGAGTTCTCTATGAAGTCGTCAACCACTGCTTCAATATCTCAAATTTTTTTTATGACTCCACAATTAATTCCTTGTTGGGCCTTAAAGATATCGATCTTTAGTGTCTTTCTCCCAAATTTCAATTCGAGTTGGCCCTCCTCACAATTGATATTAGCCCTAGCAGTGGCCAGAAAAGATCTCCCTAATATGATCGGTGTATTCTTCACATTCTCAGGAGCATCCATGTCTAAAACGATGAAATCCACTGGGAAATAGAAATCATGCACCCTAACTATGACATCCTTGAGAATTCCTTTTGGTGACTTAATTGATCAATCTGCTAGTTGTAAAGTCATTTCAGTCGGTTTAAGTTCAGATTCCTTGAAGTAGTCTAGCAGGGATGTGGGTATCAAATTTATGGAGGCTCCTAAGTCTAATAAAGCTCGGTCAAACCATATATCACCAATTTCATAGGAGATCAAAGGGGTGCCTGGGTCTTTTGCCTTAGGTAGGAGTTTCCTTAAAATGATAGAGCTGGCTTGCTCTGATAGTACAATCAGATTCCCGTCTTTGGTTCGTAGCTTACGCTTTGGTCTACATACGTCTGTCAAAAATCATGCGTAAGTCGGTACGTGTCGTATCGCATCGATCAAGGGGATGTTTATATGGACCTGTTTAAAGAGCTTAACCAAGTCCTCCTCAGGTGCCACGATTTTGGTTATCCTCTTTCCCTTGGTCAAGGCCTCAGGAAATGGAACCTTAGGTGGTTCCTCTAGAATGGATCCAGGTTCTTGGTCTGGGATAGAGGTGCCCTAGATAACTATCCTTGGGTTAGGGTTTGTATTAGCAGGCTTGGTTGGGCTTGGATAAGGTGGGTCTTGTGTTGTTTTGCCAGTGCGGGTAGTAACAGAATTTAATCCTGCCTGATTTTGGTTTGGAGTGGGTAGAAGAGGTGCTTGCTACTGGTAACCCGTATATGATGTCGAAGCCTCCATCCTGTTGGGTGATGGAGTAGAAGGGGCCTGATAAACAAAGTGAGCTTGGCCCAGATTTGGGTTCATAACGCGTCTCTGGTTCGGCATGTTATTCGGATTAGGTAGAGGTTGTGAAGGAAGTGCACCAGGTTGGCGAGGATTTGCCATCTGGGCAAGTTGATTACAAACCTCTATGATCTTATCTCTGTGCTATTTTTGCATAGCTGCATTCGTCTTCTGAATGTCAGCCAGAGTCTAAAGGATAAGAGTCATTTGATCTGTCTGAGTCGGCCCAGATTGATAAGTTGGGTTGGGCCGAGGCTGAGGTGGCTGATATGGACGAGGAGCTTGTGGTCGGGGCGGATATTGAGGTCTTTGATTTTGATTATTGCCTGACCACGTGAAGTTGGGATGATTATGCCATCCAAGGTTGTAGGTGTTTGAGAATGGGTCATTTTGAATGGCATTGAGGTCCTCGCAAGTCTGAGGGACCTCAGGAAAATTAGAATATGAGGGTTTAGAGTTCCCCCAACTAGAGTAGGTGGATCTAGAGTTTCATCCATAGCTAGAGTCAGACGGGGGTGGATAGGGGTCCATCCCCTGAGAAGGTTGGTGATAGATGTTGTGCACAACCTCCCTACCAGAGGGTGGTTGTGTGTATGGGTTTTGCGCAGAGGTGGCTCGCTGCAAATGTCGAGTTAGCTCATCCACCTTCTTCTTAATAATAGATACCTTGTCCAAATGATTGGCCATCAATTCCAAGTTGACAGAAGAGGATAGGCCCTGCATCTCATGTGCTCCCTTTGGATTCATCAACGCACGGGCATTTGTTGGGTCGAACATGCCCATGGATTCATTATTGATGGAGTTCTCACACATATTCTAGAGAATTTCCCACATGGTGTCTTCGTGTTGACCCATGATGTTTCCTCCGCAAGTCGCATTGACGAATAATCTAATATCCTCACAGAGTCCCTAGTAAAAAGACTGGACTTGTTCCCATTTAGGAACTCCGTGATGGGGGCACTTTCGAATGAGATCCAGAAAATGATCTCATGCTTCGTGAAGTGGTTCTCCTGCTTGTTGTGTGAAATGTGTGATCTGGTGCCGTAAAGCATTTGTTAGACCTACAGGGAAGAACTTTCTCAGAAACTCGAATTGAAGTTTCGCCCAGGTGTTGATCGGATGTGTTTGGGTTTGGTACCAGTGAGCAGCTTTATCCATAAGAGAGAAGGAAAACATTTTCATGAGTAGAATATCCAAATTTTGAGCTTCTGACCCGAAGGTCTGGGCCAAATGCTTGAGTTGTTTGATATGCTGGAAAGGATCTTCAGAATTACGCCCATGGAATTTGGGAATGGCATGAATCATGTTGGGCTTGAGTTAAGCGTCAGGACCTCCAGCGGGGATTTGTAATCGGGGTTCGATTGCTACCGCAGCGAGATTGTAGTGATCTCACATCATTGGACGCTGCGGTGGGTTCACAAAGGCTTGGAATAGATCATTGAGGTGCTGGAGTTGATTTTCGAGATTATTTCCTTCGTGGGTTGTGCCGTGATGATGGTTGAAGGAGAATCAGGTTCAGATGAATTAGAAGAGATATCAATAGGATTGGGTTGTTGCACAAACAAGGAGGTCGAGGCTTGGCCTCAATGTGAATGAGTGACTAAAGGAGGCCTCAAGGATGGTCTTAGAGACCTCCTCCTGAACATGCACCGATGGAGTAGATGAGAGGTAGAATGTGATGGACCCAATCAAGACACCCAAAAATTTTGGATGACTAAGAGGTTCGGGGCGGATGATACCCCTTAGTCAGAAAGCCGTCCACCTGAGAATTACCTAGGTAGCTAGAGAGGGAGAGTCCTGCAAAGACCCCTACATGATAGAGTGCCCCCATGGGTTACAGGGTTTTCCCCACTCGACCTCTCTTGTCATTGATGTTCCAGGTAGACCAGAATGGAGACTTGACCTCTTAAGTCTACCAGTTTTAATTAGGAGCAAGGGTGGTTAGAATTTCACTTGAACTTTAAGATGCGTTGAGTGCAAGAGTGACCTAATTTGAAGATTGGTTGACCCAAACAAGGTGGGCCAACTTCACCTGTATTGTCCTTGAAAATTTAGGTCTCTTTTTTAGTGTTCAAATGACTTTAAAAGCCTGATTTTTAGGGTTTTGCTTGAATAGATCAGTTCAATCAAGGTCTAGGCACACATTGTTTGGAAAAATGATTTCTTGATTAGGCAAGTGTGTCTCAAAAAACCCTAAACTAAAATCCTTAATTTGTCCAAATGTGGTACCTAGGGCTCAAACAAGAATGTGATAGCCCTAGATACCTTAAGCTTTAAGTGGGTGCACAAATCGGGATTTGTTGTCAAATAAAAATGTATCAACTCAGGCAACTCAATGAATTATCTATGGAAAGAATGCAAGTAGCCTTAATTGATTTTTTTCTTTTTATCCTTTCCAGAATGAGGGGCTTAAGAGAGAGAGGTTAGAACTTACCTACCCCTGGTGTGTTTGTTGTGCAGTTGATCTTCCTTGAATATATCTTCTCCCTGAAACAACCACAGCAAAAGAGATATAGCAAGTTAGAATCTAAATCAGGTATTGAAATCAAGAGTTTTAAATTGCCCATTTCTCCTCGACAACGGTGCCAAAATGTTCGAACTCTAGATCAGTGTTTTAAGAATGTTACGTTGCAGTATAGCTAAAATAGTGTTTAAACAAATAAATTTTATTACTCGAAAAAGATTCCGAGGTCGAACACAAGGAGTAATATGGAATTTAAAGCTCAAGATCACAATTCATAACTGAGCACAATATATAAGTAAAAGTTTAAGGTAGAATGATATAAAAATCAATGATCAATGTGCAAAATGAAAACAGCAAAATGGTGATTTAAATCACCAATTACCCTTATACAATAATAGCAAGTAGAAGCACAATATCAGAGTTAATTATAGCTTTTAGAAACTCAAATCAGACATCTGAAAGTGAGATTAGATGACTTAAACATCTGATGCTATAGTACACTGCCTCCTTTTTCTCTTTCAGCCTCTTCTTTTTCACTGTTGTGGCTCCTTCTCTTCTTCTTCTTCTTCCTTTTGCTTCCTTCTCCTTCTTTCTTTTCTTACAGGGGAGGGGAACTTCTCAGATTGGCTAAGTGTTAGCCAATGTCTTTAGTAGCAAAACCCTCCCCTATCCGCGTGCAATCTCTCCTTTCACTCTCTGGGTCACGCTCCCCCAGAGCCTTCATAAGTACCGGGTATACGGGTAATTGGACCTAGAGCGTACCCAGGACTAGGGCTGTAGGCGTGGGTCGCAATTGAGGAGTGCAGGGTTTAGGTGGGTTATCGAGTCAGGCCAGGTCCGCGGGGGAGATGTCGTGGACGAGGTGCGTGCGAGGACCTCACCCCCTGTGCTTGCTGAGGCAAACAGCCCGTATCACTTTTTCAATTTATTTGTTGCTGGGCGTTCTTTAGTCCACGATGTGGGACTAAATCCCACTGCCTTTCTCTACGCGTGACTGCAGTGACTTCTTCACGTGATTGTGGTCAAAGGCTCAGTCAAAGAGCCTAATTGGCTCCTTAGTTGCAATCCTGGAAGTGTTCCGTAGCACCTAGGACTTTGCTTGGGGTCTGCAGGTGCTTGAAGCGAGCTTCGAGCTTTGCTTGAAGCTTTGATAGTGGTGGCGCAGACCTGGGACTTGCAAACACAAAAACAGGCTAAAAGCCCCAGTTAAAATAGTTCATAAGCTTCACCGTGAGGTGGGGAATTGAACGGCGGTGTTCATGAGGTGGTCGGACGGTAGTGGAATGTGAGGTGCGACAGTGTGGTGTTCGCACGACCAGAGGGCTTTTGCTCTCTGGAGCATGGCAGAGGTGTGGCGATGAACGACGGTCAAATTGGTGGAGTGTAGTGGCCGTGCGAGCTCGCCGGAGGTACGCTAGCGAGGTGGAAGACGGAGGGCGACGGGGCGAGTCGGTGGTCGAAACGAGGTGATGAGGGTCTGAAAATGAAGAGGGGAAGTCAAGGAGTTATTTATGAGAGGAGGCAGATGAAAGGGAAGTGGAGTTGGCACCGATTGAGGTGTGGCCGGCGTTGGAGATGAAGATGCTCAGAGGGAGGCGATCGGCGAGGATGAAGGGGGGCAGGAGCACCGGTAGGTGCTGCCTGATGCGGAAGAAGATAAGGATGAAGAATCTGCCACAGGTATGGTGGTTAGACGACAAGGGAAGACAAGGAGAATCGTCGGAGATTGAAGAGCAAATTTGCTGGAGGAGGGCAGAAGAATTTGAGGGATTCTCTGGCCGAATTCAAGCTTAGGAAGTTCGTTGTGATCTGGGGAGTCTTTTGTAGGTCAACAGAGGTCGGTTAGAGCTTGGGAAGCAAGCTTCCCAAGCTTGGAAAGGTCGTCAGATTGGGAAATTTCTTGAGACCAAAATCTCTCATGCGTTCGCATGAGAGATTAGGTAAGTTCTAGGGCTTAGGATTGGGTTCAAAAGGAAGGGAATTTCTTGTCAAACTTCCCTCTCAAATTTGAAAGGGATTCGTCAAGAAATCAAGGAGTTCTTTCCATTTTAATGTCGTCGGAGCAAGTAGGAATAGGATTAATGGTGGTAGGGACCTTTTTGTGAGAACGACGACAAATTTAGGGGTCTTTTCACAATGATTTTGAAAGTTAAGGGCAGAAATGTACTTAGAGAGGACCAATTTGCAAACTAGGTTAAGACAAACTCTTCTTGGGTCCAAATTTTGGTACAAACCTAATTTGAGCTTAAGGAATCCAATGGTGAAGTTGGATTTTGGTTTTGATCATGTTTGGCTGGGTAATTTATGTAAAAACCTAAATTAGGGTAAATGTCTGTCTGTGATTTTGTTTTGGGTCAAAACGGGTTCTATGGTCAAATTGAAAGTTCTAAACCTTGGAGAATATTTTTCTATGAATTTTTTTTTTGAAACAGAAAGGAAAGCTATCGTCTTACGATAGCAATCCAGAGCAGTATATTATATAAACAAGTAAGAGGAATTACAAAAGGGATCCCCACGTATGTATGAGGGACCAGCACTCTCTTACAACTCTTTCACAGCACACCGGTCTCTCCTGAAAAAGTCTCTCATTTCTCGCCTTCCACACACAACAGAGAGTGACAGCCATGCGTACATGTGGCTTCTCTCTCATACCAAACCCATGCCAGATGGAATCCCAATCTGGTAGCGGCTCCTAACATGTCCTCCTCCAAATAGCATCAATGATTAGGCAAGAAGAGAAGATATGATTTGCATTTTCAGTATGCATCCCACACAAGTAACAAACATGATGATTAGTTCCCAACCTTCTATGTTGCAGATCACCTGTGATCAATTTGTCTCTACTACATAGCCAAAGAAATATTTGTACCTTAAGGGGAATTTTCTGAAGCCAAATCTTCTTGTCAATGAAATTGCAGCTCCACCCACTTCCATGGTTTAAGATTCTGTTGTAGCCACTTTGCACATTGTAAACCCCCTCCCAAAGGTACTTATCCTCTACTCTAGTCCTTGGCCTAAAGCTCTCAAGGTCTGATAGCAGCTTCCTCCTTTCTTCCCACAGCTGGGTGCCCCTCCTATTGGATTCCTCCTCATTTAGATTCCAGCTACATTTGCTGCAAGACCAGAACCTGCTGACAGTAGCTTCCTTATCAGATGCTGCAGCAAAGGCCCTTGGATAGAGTTCCTTTAAGACACCTAGCACTATCCAACCCTCCTTCCAGAAGCTGAAGGTCCTGCCATCCCCAAGAGTCGGCTGCAACAGGTGGAAGTGATCAGCCAAAGCTCTTGTCACTGATTTTCGGAAAGGAGATGGTCTGCTGGGCTGTAGCCTAGATAGTACACTGTTGGAAGCACCATAGCTATCTCTGATCAGGGCAGTCCATGGTTTTAGGTCTCCTTGAAAGAGTTTAACTGCCTATTTAAGTAGCAAAGCATCATTGAAGTGTTTCAGAGACTTAATCCCAAGTCCACCCCTACCTTTAGGTTGGCAAATCTGCTCCCATTTGAGTGGCTGCAGGAATTTGCCCTCATGTTTTGCTCCCTTCCAAAAGAACCTTTTTCTCAATACATCCAGCCTTTTCCAAATGGAATTAGGTGCTTTAAATATGGAAAAGTAGAAAACAAGGATGGAGGTGATCATAGAGTTGAGCAAGATAAGTCTTCCACCTTTGGAGAGGAAACTACTATGCCAGCCATCCAATTTCATTGAAATTTTTTCAAAGAGGTAGCTCCAATCTCTCTTTTTCATTCTAGAGCATCTCAAAGGTAGCCCCAAGTATTTAATAGGAAGACTGATGCGGGGGGTCCCCAAAACAATAGCTAAAGAACCTTGCTCCTCAGCTAAGCCAAAGCAGGCCAAACTAGATTTATCCCTATTCAACCTCAGGCCAAAGAGCTCACCAAAGATATTGACCATATGATACAAGGCTAGTGCTTCATCCATAGAACCCTCCACAAAAAAAATCGTATCATCTGCATATTGAAGAATGGGAGCCAAATTACTCCTGCAAGACAATGAATACCCTCTAATAAGACCTGCTTTAGCGAGCTTACAAGAATACCAGGCCAAGTTGTCAATTGCTAGGTTGAAAATCAGAGGTGCCAGGGGACATCCTTGCCTGTTTCCACATTGGGGCTGAATCCAAGAACCACAGGGCTTCCCATTTATTGAAGGGGTGAAAGAGGCAGTGGTGATACATCTTTTCACCCATTGAATCCAAGTAGGGGGAAAGCCTCTTCTTTTAAGCACTTCCCAAAGATAGGGCCAGCTGATGGAGTCATAAGCTTTGCGGAAGTCAACCTTCCATAGAAAAGCCTTACATTTTCTCTTGTGCCAACCACAAATCATTTCTTGGGCCATGATAAAGGATTCTTGTAGGGATCTGCCAGGGAGGAAGGCTGATTGAACAGGATGGATCAATTCTTGCAAAACAGGTCTCAAACTATTGGCCAAGACCTTGCTAATCACCAAGTATAAAGAGTTAGAGAGGGAAATAGGTCTAAACTCCTGAAAAGATTCAGCTCCTGGAGTCTTTGGCAAAAGAAAAAGATAGGATCTATCGATTCTTTCAAAGCCAAAGTTGCCACTCTCAAACTCTCTGATCACTTCCAATATCTCAATGCCCACAATATCCCATAACTCTTTGTAGAAGAAAACTTGGATCCCATCAAGACCAGGTGATCCTTCACAATTGAGATCCTTGATGGCCTTCAAGACTTTAGCTTCAGACACAGATTCAATCAGGTTGGACCCTTGAATCTCTGTAATTCTGGGCATATCACTAGCTGCCATCCTCCAATAGCCCCTACCAGCAGCTCTTGAAGACTCCTTGAAATACCTGACAGCCTCAGCTCTGATATCAGAGATGGAGGTAACTCTCTGCCCTTCTTTAACAATAGATGAGATCAGATTAACTCTTCTCCTAGAGCTAGTAGCCAAGTGGAAGAATTTAGTGTTTACATCCCCCTCACTTAGCCACAGCTGCCTTGATCATTCCCTCCAATCCATCTCTAGCTTCAAGTCTTCTTCAGCCACCACCCCCTGCCACTTCTTTCTGTCAGCAGTATCCTGCTCAGACAGCTGAGCAAAGGCTTCCTTGGCATCCAGTTCCTGAATCTTCATCAAGGCCTCTCGATGTTTCTGATGCCTGAGGACAGAGATAACATCACCATATTCCTTTAACATTCCTTTTAAAGCCAAAATCTTGGAAGCCAACCTGAAGGTAGCCGTGCCCTCAACTTGCTGGCCCTCCACCAACCAGCAAACATATCTCTGAGACCTGGCTCCCTCAGCCATGACTTCCTAAACTTGAAGTACGATCCAGCCAACACCTGTTCCCCATTGTCCTAGACCAGGGTTGTATGGTCTGAGAAGGGATGTTCAAGACCACAAACAAAGGACAATTGGAAGAGATCCAGTAGCCCAGCATTGCCCAAAACCCTATCAATCTTGGACATAAGCCCACTAGCATTCCTCTAAGTGAATTCAGAGCCCGAGGAGAGAAATTCACACAAGCCCAAAGCTTGGACCATCAATTGGAAGGTAGTGGCAGAGCTATCCACCACACCATTGGGTCTGTCACTCCCCACCAAAACATAATTGAAGTCCCCTCCAACAAGCCAGACCGTCCCATTCACAAAATCTGTAGCCAAGTTCCAATCCTCCCACAGCTCCTCCCTTCTGCTAGGGTCACTAGGACCATACACACCTGTCACAAAGAGATCACTATCCCCCTGGCCTCTTTTGAACCTGCAAGTCAATAGGTGCCTAGCCAAAGAAGCCTCCTCCAAACGCAGCATATGCTTCTTCCACCAGATGGCAATTCCCCCAGATCTGCCATTAGAATTGATCACCACAATGTCGTTTGCAAGACCAGCTCTCATCTCCACCCATGCCCTGTCAGATTCACTATCAATATGTGTCTCTTGGAGGATGGCACAATCAATCTCCCATTCTCACAAATATCTAAGCAAGAATCCCCTCCTACTTTTGTCGCGTAGCCCACTCACATTCCAAGTAAGAATCCTCATTTGGACATCCGATCTGTCCCCTTCTTAGCACCAGAGGCTTTGCCAACCTTCATCACAGCTGCAATGACTGACTCATCTACTGTTTGTGTAGGAGTATGTCTTCTTAGCCTCAACTTGTATGGAGGTTTTCCAAGACCAGAGGTAGAAGGAGCCTTAGACTTCAGGTGCAAATCATCATCCACAGGAGAGCTATGCTGCAAATCAAAGGAGTTCACAGGGGGATCTACCATATCAGAACCAACAGGAGCACTGGCAGGGGAAGTCACAGCTTTGAGGTCCAGAGCCACAGCTTCATTTATCACATTTACCTCCTCCCCTTCTTTAACCACCACTGCAGAATCATCCTGGATCAGGGGTATCCCACCCCCATCCTCCAGAGTTTCAGTCATCACCTCCTCAACCCTCAAGCTCCCCACCCCATCTTCCATTTCCACACTTTTAGTGTGTTTGGCCACCAACTCCTGATTAGCACAATTTGGTTGTAAGGAACCTGCTCTAGCTTGCAGCACCTCAGCATAAGAGGGGGGGTGATGACTTGGCTCCATACCCCTGTTCACCACATGAAACTTCAAGAGGAGCATCCAAGAGCTTCCCCCACACCTGAGAATCATCCTATCAGGAATAGATCCAGCCTTGAAGACATCCACTCTCACCTTTAGAACACTGGCATCTCCTTCAGTCAGACCAACTTTAGTATCCTTAGCCACAGACGCAAACCCGACGACTATATTTTCCACCACTGCCCCAGACCTCAGATGCAGAGGCAGGCCTTTGATCTCAAGAAAACCAGACCTGGGAATAGCTCTTTGAGGGGGTCACTCAGGCAAGTATCCATCAAAAGGGGATACCAAACACCACATCACTGACAATCCACACAAATTGCTGGTTTGAAAACATAGCTACTCGACATCTACCACCCCCACATCAAAAAGCACAAACCGTGATGGAGAGATAACCCCAATTTTCCAAGCATCAGTTGAGAGGGAAAGAGAGCTTACCAGTTGCCGAACTCTCTCCAGGGATAGAGTACCCATCATCACTTCCCTAATCAAGGCTCCACGCAAGACCAACTTTGCCACCTTAACATCCTCGCTCAGGGGAATCTCCACATCCATAATGTGCCCCCCAAAAATTGATGGGGGGTGGAAGAGGCAGCTGCACCTCACCCTTAGGAAACCAAGGTGCAGTGCGCATCCTGCCCCCAGAACCACCACGAGACGTCAGGCAGGAGTCCTGCTTGTGACCATAGCCCCCGAATGCCAGACAAACCACCGGTCGCCGGCACATCGTCGCCAGGTGCCCACGGAGCCGACATTTGAAACAGATCACTTCCCTACGGCTCCAACCCCAGCCACCATGAGAACCCCTCTTGTCCAGAGTCCCAACTCCACCAGATGACTGGGCGCCTCGCTCATTTCTTCTCCAAGACTGTGAATGGCATACCGCCCATCCATCAGAGCCGACGGCATGGTCGCCGGGCCCCCTCAGGTGGCTAGCCATCCTCGCCGAAGTTTCCCGCCCAAAGGAGAATTCAAATTTTTTCTATTTGCAACCTTCAGCTACTCTCAATTTTTCTATGAATTTTAGAGGGCTTAAGTGAATTTTGTATTGATCAGAACCTCAGTTAATTAAGCGGGTTTGTTTTTAGGGTTTCAAAATTCATTTAATTCTCAGAACACATGCAAACCCTTTTTTGTCTATCTTATCCCACTTGTTATCTTTTTAAGATCAATTGACCTTCATTCAACCCTTGAGAAACACCTTGGTTGTACTGCATTCATGATGAGCTGGTAAAATTACAGTTTTAGCCCTAGTTTCTTATTTTTCTTTCAAAATGAATATGCAATGACTTGTGACTCTCTGGTGATTATGTAGGAGTATTTATTGACTTAATTGGGTTAAAATGAGCTAGTTATGGCTCATGATGGTGTTCCCATCAGCAAGTTACCTTGCCCGGGCCATCTTCTCTTCCACCCTCTTCTTCCATCCTCTTAGGCGAGATGGCTAACCCTGGACCCCGACCTGGTCAGGATCCAGCAAATCTGGACCTGATGGCTTGTCTGGAAGCCTGGGTCGTTGAGTCTGTGGAACAACAGAAATAGAATATGGACCGTATCTTGACTACTTTGGACAGAATGCAGCATCCACCATGAGAAGAACCGCTTTGGGATTTCTATGATCCGGCAACTCTGATTATCGTACCTCTAGTTTGGATTCCTGCAGGTGGAGATGCGTTCGAGCTTAAGCCCAATCTAATTGGGTTGATCCAGAATTACTTTTATGGAAACTCGAACGAGGATCCATTCCAGCATCTAGAGGACCTGAGTCGAATCATAGAAATGGCTCGTCTCGAGATGTAGATCTTGGAATTGTTCTGATGAAGCTTTTTCCATTTTCTCTCAAGGATAAAGCTTCATACTGGTTCAAGACCAACGGGAAGTCGATTGGAACATGACAAGAATTATGACGTGAATTCCTGTAGAAGTTCTTATGCAAGCGATTACAACTTTCTCCTAGGGACCTGAGGAGAAGTTGCATGACGCCTGGGACAGATTTCATGATCTCCTGAGAAAATGCTCACACCATGGTGTGCCCAAATGGCACTTAGCTAAGATCTTTTACCATGGGCTAGACGACACACATCGGTACCTGGCCGATGCATCCAGTGGTGGGAATTTCCTCGCGAAAGACGAAAACAACACATTTGGGTTGTTCGAGTTTCTAGCTCAATGAATGTCGCATCAATGAACCAGTTACAGCGGCCTGGACAATAGCGAGTTAGTGTCCGTGAGGCCCAAGCAAAGTCTATTCGAGCTGATATGGAAATCATTGCCAAGCAGCTAGGAAAGGTGGATTTGCTGGGAAAGAAGCTCGACGACCTAGCTCGAGGTCAACAGGATCAGGTCGAAAATTTTGCTGCCCTGAGACCCTCTTATGCACCCCAAGCCCCTCCTGCTTGAGTTAATCTACTCACTCGGGATGCACCTCCTCCATATTCACGGGACCCTGCGTATCAGGATCCCGCGAATAATCTCGATCTGGTACCATATGATCAGGGTTACGCACCACACGATGATTATAACGCGTATTCCCTTGATGAATATATGCCTCAGACATCGTCAGCCTACGAAGAAGTCAATGCTATTCAGGGATATAGGCATAATAACCCATACTCAGAGACGTATAACCCTGGTTGGCGCTAGCATCTGAACTTCTCTTGGTTAGGTAACTCACAGAGATAACATCAAGATCCACACTACTAGACCAGACAGTATGAGAATGCACAGAACACGTACCCTAGGCAGCAACCATTCCGGTCTCAGCAGCAGCAATCACGCTCGGTGTATCAGCCACTGCATCAAGCTGCCTGTCACCATCCAAAGTGGACTAACCCTTTGGAGGCACTGAAAGAGGAGCTGCAAGAATTGATGCGAAAGTCTACACAGGATAGCTTGCAGATCATGAAGGCAATGGCTGACTAGATATAGAACATACAAAACATGCAAAATCAGTTGTTGTAGGAGCATAGGACCCAGGGACCCTTGCCCTCCCAACCTATCTTGAACCCACGATATGTGCAAAACCAGGGTGCCTCGCCTAGGTTTTAGGCACCACAGGAACAGGCACACGCCATATTACAGGTGCCTCCTATTCCACCTGGTTACACTTAAGGTCAGTCGCCTCTGATATAGAACACCGCATATGTTGCCCCTTCTGCCCGTCCACCACCTCATGGACAGCAAGCTGATGCAAAAGCTGTTTCATTAAGGAGTGGGAAAAAGACATATGACCCACCAATTAGGCAGGCGGGTCCTGATTTTTCGCACTCTTCACAGAAGGATGGTTCGACTCCTTCATCTCAGGAGCCACCTACGGTAGATAAAGGCAAGAGACCACATGCCCCTGAGATTCCCGTTCCTTTTCCTGAGGCTTTGACGAGAAATGTGGCACGGAAAAAGGATATGTGGAATTTGGAGGACCTAAAATCAATGTTCAAGGAAGTACATATTCAAATCCCTCTTCTCAAGGCCATTGATCACATTCCCCCTATCCCTAGGTTCTTCAAGGACTACTGTACCTGAAGTGACAATCGAGAATAGGACAATAGGCGGTATTGTTGAAAGAGGCTAGCGTCGTGATTCTAGTCGACTTACCACCGAAAAAGAAAGACATTAGTACCCAACTCATTTCCTACTTCTTGCAGGATTCTCCATTTGATTGGGCCCTTCTAGATCTGGGTTCATCCATTAACTTGACTCCCACCACTGTATATGATCGATTTCGATTCGGGGAGTTAAAACCCACCTCGGTCACAATTCAGCTGGCTGATAGATCAATGAAAACACCGAATGGGGTGGTTGAGAACGTGATCGTAAAAGTCTACTGATTCTGCTTTCCCGCAGACTTTTTCTTTCTCGATATGGAGGTTCCTCCTATTTTCCATGATGCACCATTTATTCTAGGTCGCCCATTTCTGGCGATTGCCTAAGCAAACATTGATTGTTCATCCGAGTGTATGGAGATAGCCCTAGGTAATGAGCAACTTAGACTTGACATATTCAGGGCATCAAGGAACTTAGACTGTGATTGTATCGAGGAGGATGGTGAAGACGGAGAATTGGCACACTATGGTAACATTGGGCTCCTTTGCGACGACCCAATTCTCATTCGTCTGCACTGTTAGGGTTCTTGGACCTCAATCCACACAAGACTGAGATTACTACACTGCATATATCTTCCCGAGGATCCAATGTCTGGGGTGTATATTTGACCACAGCATCCCTGACTCTGACTATCCTGATCCACACAGTACTGAATCGCCCCTGTTGACACAAAAAGATGTGACTACAGTAGATGGGTTTCCCGTTAACATAGTCATGATCGAGCACTTTACGGGTGGAGAATCAGAAGGAATTCACGTGCATCCGGACATTAGACTTCCAACTCTGATTCTGCTCCTCCCATTCCAACTCCCACCCCCACTTCTGACTCTAATCCACCATTGCTTGAATTGAAGCCCTTACCTAACTCACTCAAATATGTGTTTCTAAGCGAAAGTGAGACATACCTAGTCATTATCAATGCTCACTTGACCCAAGAACAGGAACACCAGCTGATTTCGATATTACAAGACCATAGGGCAGCTATAGGTTGGAGTATTGCTGATCTCCATGGTATTCACCCCTCACATTGCACTCATCACATTTACACAGATGAGGGGGTGAAACCTTCGAGACAACCTCAAAGATGGTTGAACTTGAACATGCTAGAGGTTGTTAAGAAGGAGATCATCAAATGGCAGGATGCAGCATTATATACCCGATCTCTGATAGCCAATGGGTGAGTCCAATCCAGATAGTGTCTAAGAAAGTAGGACTCATGGTAGTAAAAAATGATAAGGGTGAATCCATCCCAACCTGCACCATAACATCATGGTGGGTTTGCATAGATTATAGAAAACTGAACACAGCTACCCAGAAGGATCACTTTCCATTACTGTTCATTGATCAGATCTTAGAATGGCTAGCCGGATGCAATTTCTTTTATTTTCGGATGGATACTCAGGGTACAATCAAGTAGTGATTAGCCCCAAAGATCAAGACAAGACCACTTTCACATGTCCCTTCGGAACATTCACCTTCAAGCGGATGCCCTTCGACCTTTGCAATGCACCTGCGACATTTCAGCATTGCATGATGGCCATCTCTGACATGATTGGGGACTACATGGAAGTATTCATAGATGACTTCTCTGTCTTTGGAGATGACTTTGTGTCTTGTCTTGATAACCTCACCAAGATCCTGAAATGATGTATTGAGGTAAACCTAGCACTCTCATGGGAGAAGAGCCATTTCATGGTAAGGGATGGCATTGTACTAGGACACAGGATCTCTGCAAATGGACTCGAGGTCGACCGAGCCAAATCTGAAATCATATCCTAATTACCCCCACCTAGATCGGTTAAGCAAAACAGATCATTCTTGGGTCACGTCAGATTTTACTGGAGATTTATATGTGATTTCTCAAAAATCGCGTGACCATTGACGAATCTCTTGGTAGCCGATACCTCATTCGAATTTAACACCTTGTGTCTCAGTGCCTTCGAGACTTTACGAAGCGCTTTCTATGATTCCCCGATTCTCCAACCACCCGACTGGTCTCTTGATTTTGAGATGATGTGTGACACCTCTAATTTCGTCGTCAGAGTTGTTTTAGGCCAGCGTCGAGAAAAATAACCCTTCGTCATATACTATGCTAGCAAGATGCTGAATGAGGCTCAGCGTAATTATACTGTCACTGAAAAGGAACTACTAGTGATGAGAGCTTCATCATGAGCCATAACTAGCTCATTTTGACCCAATAAAGAAGATAAAAGCTCCTACATAACCTAGTAGAAGGCCTAAATGAAGGAATAAGTGTTCTGAGAAGAAAACATGAAATAAAGGTTAAAACTGCAATTTTACCATTGCAGTACATAAACGGGATTTCTCAGAGACAAAACATAGGTCAAATGGCCTAAATAAGACAAAAAGTGGGTTGATTCGATCATAAATGGGTTCACGTGCAATCTAGGAATTAAATGACATTTGGTAGCCCTAAAACAGACCCTCTTAAAATAACAAGGTTCCGATCAGGATAAAAATCAAGTAAACCCTCTAAAAATCATGGAAAAATATCCTCTAGGATTTAGAACACTTAATTTGGCCTTTGGAACCCAGTTTGACCTAGATTAGGGTCCTAGCTCTTCAATTAACCTAATTTGGGTTTTTATTCAAAATGTCTAGTCAAACGAGGTAAAACCTAAAATCCAACTTCACCATTGGATTCCTTAGGTCCAAATTAGGTTTTTACCAAAATTTGGACCTAAGGGGAGGTCATCTTGACCTACTTTGTAATTTAGTACACCCAAATCACAATTTGGTCCCTATCTTTTGAAATCATCGCAGAGAGCCCCTAACTTCCTCGCCACCTTTGCAATCAGGTCCTTCCACCATTATTGGGGCAGAATCCTGCTCCGGCGAGGATTAGAGAGGGAATACTCTCTGATTCCTCAGAGATCCCCTCCTAGAAATGGAAGGGAGATTCTCTGAGGAACTCCCTTCCATCTAAGGCCAATCACTATCTTTGGTGTGAACCCAATCTCTCTTGCGAACGCACGAGGCATTTGGGTATCCACCCTCTTTCCTTCTCCGGTGAGCCGGCGGAGGTAATGGCGTACCCTCCACGCTCTGAAAGCATGACCCAATGCCTATAAAAGAACCCCCAAACCCGGCCGCTCATTTTTAGCTTGACTTGGCCGGACTTCCACCTCAAATTCTTCTCTTTCTTCTCCGACCATGGGTCCAGCGAGCTCCGGCGAGCTTCCTTTCCTTCCCTCTTCGCTTTGCCACAAAACCAGTGGCAGAGTCATCTTCCTGATTCTCCTCCGCGTCGCGTAATACCCGCGCACGCTGTCTCAGCCCCGTAGTCGCCGCCATCTTCCTCCACTGGGCAGCTTCTTCTCCGGCGACAACAGGTACAACTGTCCGCCTCTTCGTCCCCTTTGTCCCTGTAAGTAGGTTAGAATTTTTCCACAACCTCCCCTCTTTCTTTTCCTGATTTTATTTCAATTGATTGCCCCTCGACACCGCCTGACCACCCTCATCTTCCATGTCACCGGTCGACCTCCGGCGAGTCGCCCCCACCATTCCGCCCCTCCATACGCCTCGCCGACCCTCACGTAACCTCCGCCTCACCACAAGGAACACTCTTTGCCCATCCACCATCCCTCTACGCCTCCACCACAGCCCCCCGAACACCCCCACACTTCTGGTCACAGGACGACCTAGGCACGCATGCCTAGGTCGTCCCACGACCTGCTTCACCGTGCATGACCTTCGCCATGCCACGGCGAAGGTCCCCAGCTGGTCTGATTAAGCCGAGAGGCTTGTTTTGTGTTTGACATTATTTCAGCCCCTGCCGCCATTGACGGTTGAAGCAGCTTCGGAGCAGCTCCAGGCTTCAGGACCTCCAGCCTTCAGGTGCAGCGGACTCGAGCGAGCAGTGTGAAGACATCTGGTCCAGCAAGGAGCGCAGCGAAGCCCGCAACCTTGGCAATTGCACGAAGAGTCTTCTGCGGGCGCGTGCGAGAGCGGGGCAGGACTAATAGTCCCACATCGGCGAAATACGAAGCGCAGGTATGATATGAAGTGAATTTGTGTTATCTTCTCGTTGCCTCCGAACGCACAGGGGTGAGGTCCCTCACCTTACCCATGCTCGCCTTGTCCGCAGCTTCTTCTCGCGGATCTGGCGGGCTCCAACCCGACCCTATCTGAGCACACCTCGTGCATCACCCACTCGCCGGTGCGCCTGGTCCCGGGTGCGAAATCCGACCCGATTACCTGCGGCTCTGGGAGAGCGTCCTTTGAGTGAATTGCAGAGAGAGAGAGAGACATGCGGGTAGAGGGAAAAGGGTAGGTTTTGCTCTCTATGCAGGCAGGCTGGGTGTTGAAGAGAAGAAACTTAGCCAAAGAAGCAAAGGCAGAGAAGAAGCCTTCGCAGAAGAGAGAAGACAAGGAAGAAGGAGAGACTGCTGAGAAGAAGAAGATAGAAGAGAAAAGAAGCAAAGGCAGGAAGAAGAGAGATTGCAGAGAAGAGAAGAAAGAAGAGAGGCCAAGACAGAAACCAAAGAAGAAGACCAAGGAAGAAGAAGCCTTCGCAGAGAGAGAAGAGAAAGAAGAAGAAAGACCAAGATAGAAGGAAGACATAAGAGAAAGAGGCAAAGTGAAGACTGTAGAAGAAAGAAAGCAAGATCAGAAGAAGAAGAATAATCAAAGAAGGGAGAATACTTTTAAGACGTCTGATCTTGTGATCAGACGTCCAATTTCACTCTTTTGTCATAATTACTTTTTAATCGCATACATTCATATTTGAATTCAAGTTTTGAGTAAATTAGAGTGTTCAATTACATTTGAGGTTAGTAGTAAATTCCGATTGCTCCCTGTGTTCGACCTCGGATACTCCGATTTTCGAGTAATAAAAACTTTTATTTGTTGACGACGCTTGATCACCTATACTACGACGCAATAACTATTAAAACACGATCGAGACAGTCACCTTCAATAGCTAGCAATAGTGTTCGGGTTGGAGAAGTTTCGATTATACCTGTTAGGGTCTAAAGTAATAATCTTCATAGACCACTCTACCATTTGGCATTTGTTGGCAAAGAAGGATGCCAAACCCCGTCTTATTAGATGGATCCTTCTATTGCAGGAGTTTAATATTGAAATACACGACAAAGTCAGAAAATAAAATATTGTGGCAGATCAATTATCTAGGCTGGACCCAGCCCACATCCCATACTCCCTTCCCATATGAGATCAATTTCCGGATGAATCTCTTTTGGCAATTCACTCTATTGAGTTTCCCTAGTAAGCAGATATCGCAAACTATCTTGTCACAGGCAAGATTCCCACGAACTTATCTAAGGACCAGAAACTCAAATTCACAGCGGAGGCCAAATTCTACCTTTGGGATGATCCATTGCTCTTCCGCATTGGAGCCGATCAGATTATTAGAAGTTGCATCCCAGATTCTAAGATTCCTAGTGTGTTATCTTTTTGCCACAGCGATGCTTGTGGTGGTCATTTCTTAGGATGGAAAACTGCTGCAAAAATTTTACAGTCGGGATTTTTCTGGCCAACTATCTTTAGAGATACACACGAGACGCCCAGTGCTGTAAATGATGACAATCGGTCGGTTCTATGACCAGGAGAGACATGATGCCTCTCCAACCCATCTTGGTTGTAGAAGTGTTCAATGTTTTGGGAATCAATTTTATGGGCCCTTTTCCGAATTCGCATGGCTTCGAGTACATATTGCTCGTTGTTGACTATGTCTTGAAGTGGGTCAAAGCCATCCCGGCGAGATGGGCTGATCATAAGACTGTCATTTCTTTCATATGGGAGTACATCTTTGCAAGATTCGGAGTACCTCGTGCTCTGATTAGCAATGGGGGAAGCCACTTCATCCACGCCCATTTTAGGTCATTATTAAAGAAATATGAGGTACATCATCGTATAGCCACCCTATATCATCCACAGACCAATAGGCAGGCTGAAGTGTCTAACCATCAAATCAAGATGATTCTCTAGAAGACGGTTAGACTGGATAGGAAGGACTAGTTTGATAAATTAGTTGATGCACTTTGGGCATATCAGATCGCCTACAAGGCCCCACTCGGAATGTCACCATATCGCGTGGTATACTGTAAGGCTTGTCACCTTCCTATTGAGCTGGAACATCACGCCTTTTGGGCAGTGCAAAAGTGTAACCTTGACCTTGTTTGGGGAGGTCATGAAAGGAAGCTCTAGCTCAGTGAATTAGAAGAAATCTGGCAAGAGGCCTACGAGAACGCAATGATATACAAGGATAAGACCAAGGCCTTTCACGACCACCACATTCGGAGGAAAGAATTCATGCCCAACTAGCCGGTCTGGTTGTTTGATTCACAACTGAAACTCTTTGTAGGGAAAGTCAAGTCCAGGTGGACTGGCCCTTATATTGTTATCCACCCATTTCCCAATGGAGCGATCCAAATCAGGAACCCAACATCTGGGCATGTCTCTATGGTCAATGGCCAACGCCTCAAGCCATTAATGGCCCAGGAACCTCCTCTAGTTGACGAAGTCATTCATCTTATCGAGGATGTGTGATGGAGTTTTTGCTCAGCTGGAGGCGTCAAACTCAGCATCTACCTACATTCTTCATCACCCTATACATACTCGCTTTATACATAGCATATTTTCCTTTTAGCATATTTCCTTTTCACATATTGCATACTGTCAGGTTGGCTGATGTTGAACGTTAAAATTCAAGAGCAATTCTAGGTGATTTCTACCCACTTACTCCCTGCTGTATTTATTTTCTTTTATACTCATCCATGAGGACATGTAAGAACTTAGGCATGGGGAGGTAGATATACAGCAAACTGAAAAATTTTTTGTGCCAACACTTAGAAAACCTCGGAGCAGCATGTCAAGCATACTTTAGGATCCTAAATATAAGAGCAACTGACTCCACCTCCAATGCTTGCATTGGAGTTAGAAATCTTCCACAACAGTCAATTCCGACTCACTCACTCACCTTTCTGTTCTAAATTTAGGATCAAGCTGAATATAACCTGATAAGGGAATCTTATGATGTACAAATTATAAGAGGTTACTTGTTTATAGCATATATACATAATGCATTCATGAATAAGATTATTTGTATCAAGAGAATGCATTAGGAATTTTATCCTTTAGTTGATTCCCGTAATCTGGAATCTAGTACAATTTTCACACTCACACGTAGATGTTGCAATGGATTCACGGTGAAGATTGATAAATGTCTTTAGCCTGTCAAGAAGAAGTAGTGCTTCTTTTCCTGAACCCCTGGACAATGTTTTGGGAGTCAGACAAATTTTCTTCCAAAAATCACCAAATAGTGTGAGATGAGAGTAGAGAGTACTGGTGCTTTAAGATTAGTGCAAGGAATCTAGAATTTTGGATAATTAGGTAATTATACTTAGAGAATAGGCATAGTTTTCGCTCTCGGTTCCTACATATACATTTTGTGTAAAATATTGAGAGCCACCAATCAAGGCAAATACGTGGAGAGCGAGTTCTCATAAAATTAGGGCAAAGGTGGATGGTTATGACCATTCTTTACGGCATCAACGATTGAAGGAGGGTATTGATGTCAAGGTCAGGAATACGTTGTCTTATCCATCTCTTCCTAGTGCCAAGAGTAGGCACTTCCACCAAATAAGCTACCCGATATCTCTTTAGTATCACCAATCCCTAATAATGCCTCCTCAATAAAATTCATGAATGTATTGCTAGATGGTGTTGTGTTAGAAAAATTATAAATGGAAAAAAGAAAAACAATGAAAAAAAGGAAAAAAAATATATAAAAAAAAGGTGAGAAGAAAAAAAAGAAGAAAAGAGCAGAGAGTCCATAAATATTTTAGTGCTTATTTTATTTGCATTGAGGCAATGCCACCAAATAAAGTTGAGATCCACCAAATATGGCCTTCACCCACTTTTTCTGTGTTTCTGACCACCCAAATACTGGCTGAGGAATTCCGACTTAGTGTTAGGGTTATTGGAACTCTATTAAAGTATTAATGCCATGTGAGACCACCAAATATGTAATATATGTGTGAATTTGGTGAGATTGTGAGCTCAAGAAAAGAAAAGAAAAGAGAGAGAGAATGAATATAAAGGAACCAAAGAGAGCAAATTTTTTCTCATCTTTCTCTGAGTTGAGTTACTTAATAATTTGGGAATCTAGATTCTACAGTACTAATCTCTATGTAGCATCAAATGAGTGAGACACCAAATAAACAACCATTTTCCTCAGACATTCTCTACCTAAGCTTAAAGTCGGGGTGGAATTCATAGAATATTTCGAATACCCTGAGGGAAGAAGTTTGCCTATCCTGCTAGAATTTTTACTAGGGGTTAAGTATAGGGTTTAGAGGTAAATCAGGTTTTTCACTGGAATTCGTTGCAAAAGATACATAGCTGTACTTTCACGAGTGTTTGGATTTCTAGATTTTAGGTTGAAAATGAAAGGGAAAAGGATCTCTAGTCATACACTTGATAAAAATAATCAGTCCTTTAGGATCCTTCTATAAATAACTTAGTTTTGCATTTGCTAGACACTAGCAAGATTTAGGCATGGGGGTATGATTGCACAACAATCATAGTTCTTAATTGACCTAAATTAGGCTAGAACTTAGCATAAGCTAAGGTAATTAATGCATGCATAATCATTATTAGCATCTTTATTGCTTTCCTTTAGCTATGCATGAAATAATGGTATAATGTACTAATTAAGTGCATTATATAAATTGCAGGTAATAAGAAGCTCAGGAGCTGAATCTGGAGCGGACCTGAAGCTAGTGTCGCATCAGAGCTATAGCGGAAGACCTTAGAATAAATGTAGTAAAGAAATAATGTAAGGGTTGAGGTATGCTATTCTACTAAGTAAAGATAAGGCAAAGTTAAATTATGAAGAACTTAGGTCCATTCCTAGCCTTAGGATAGCCCTAGAAGCCTTCCTAAACCTTAGCCACCCTTAGATTAGGTCACCATAGCCTAGGGAGACTCAAAACCCTAGTTCCAGCCCTTATCTGGATGTCCAGATAGGTTATTGGATGTCCAGGACCCTTAGCCACAACTCGCACACCTTAAACCCATGTGTGCAGTGTTATTGGACGTCCAGACACTTGGTCAGACATCCAATTTCTGCAGAATCCCCAAGACAGGACCCTGATTTCCTCCAGACTCAAATTGGACATCCAGACAAGAGGTTTGGACTTTTGATTTTTGAGTATAAGTCGTATGATACCTAAATTAGATGTCTAGAACTGCTCTCCAGTTCCTATTTTGAAATTCAAGCTTGGATCTTGAGTTCCTAGGTCCCTAAACCCAATTCCAACCCCGTGGGAACCTAAATTAAGGTACCCTAAGCCTAGTACACCACCTCTAGACTTTCCCAAGAACCTAATTAGGTTCTCATTAAGCCCAATTGACTTAGATCATAGTCAATTACAATTTCCTAGTCAATTGGACTCATAGAGTCCAATTGAGCTCAGATCTCAACCTACACAAGTTCAATTGTACTCAGCGAGAGTCCAATTGATCTAAGCTCAACTTAACTGAGTTATTTCACTCTCAATTAAGTTCACACCCACTCAATTAAACTTATGTCAAGTTTAATTGCAATTTCTCCTTAGCTTATTAGGGTTTGCAACCCTAATTTGAGACCTACCCTAACCCAAACCCCTTAGGACCTAACCTAGACCACTTAACCACCTAGGTCATGCCCACACCCACACACACACACACACCCATTCACGCACTCCCACACCACCTAGAGTACTCTAGGCTCTTCTAAGGTTGGTGCCACCTTGGTTGCCAAAAATAGCAACCAAGGGATGTTCAACTCTTAGATCCACATTTTGTGGATCTAAGAACCACCCTCTCTCTCCCTTGGATGACCACACTTGAAGCTCTCTCTAGAGAATTCCACACTTCTCTAGAGAGTCTCCCTTGGGTCTATTTAAAGGACCCTTGGGTACCCATTTGCACCCATTTAGTCGTGCATCTAGTCTTGAACTAGTCTTGGATCTAATCTTAGCATAACTCCACCTCCACTCTACCTCCATCTCTATGAGCTCCCTCACAATGTTTCCACCACCTCCATGCCAAGGCTAGAGCACTCCTCCACATCTCCAAGGGTCGGCCTACCCAGCATTGGTCGCCTTTCCTTCTCCCAACCACTCAAAGACCATTCGAGACCACCTCCGAATGCCCTTCTTTCTGATAGCTTAGATAAGTAGTTCTTCTAATCTCTCTGCTTTATTTATGCTTAGTAGTGTAGCTCCATATTCTCCCTCAATGATGTATGTGTAATCCCCCCATAGATTCACGCATGCAATCATTTTCTGGTAGATAGTTTTCTGCTTTCAATCATTCATGTACAAGATCTTCGCTAGCTTTACTCTATACTCATCTTGATGCAATCAATGAAAAATCATTTTTATATATATCTATGTGTTGAATAATCACCATGTGCTTGCTTGTCATATTTTATTGTGATTGAAGTTGCCTGCAGTTATTTCATATATTTCCGTAACTAGCATGTCGGTGCCTGAAAACATTGAGGATCTAACCATTAATGCATTCTCTGTCAATGGCCATCATATAACTAGGATCGTGCGTACTAAAACCCATACATTCACTTTCGTCATTGACTTAATGCATGCGCATGTGATAAGAGTTAATCATGCAAATGGCAAAATAGTGATCCGTAGGTTAGAAACCGACATGCAATTTTAAGCAAGTAGAACGAGTGAGATCGAAATCATTTCCATAAGAACTCCCAAAGGTGAAAGACCGCGACTCAAAGTCTCATTAATCTAGAAATATTTTTATTGATCGGATTTCGTGACTATACTATGAACAATGACAAACGATTTCAAAACATGCGATCTACTGTTCCCAGCAAGGAGGCACGCCCACCTTGGGTTTGCCACAAGGAGGACGTTCAGGAGAGAAGATTTCCTTTTGGTTTTGGGGAAACCAGGACTAGAGTAGGAATTCCAAGTAGCAGCATCATCATCAACATTATCTTCTTAAGCTTTCTTCTATATTCTTGTTATTTCTTTTGCATGGTAAATCGAGTTTAAAATGAAGTGTTGTAATATAGTTGAAATTGCTTTGAAAACAAATAGATTTTTATTACTCGAAAATATTTTGAGGTCGAACACCGGGAGAAAATGGAATTCATACACTAATCTCAACAATTAATGTAATTTGAACACAAAATATTACTCAAAAACTAATTTGCAATGTAGAGCATATGAGTATATGAAGAGTAAAATGAATTTTAGATAAAATAATGGTGATTTGAATCACCAATTATAAGTCTAATACATAGAATAATTACTCAAATTTACTAAAGGTGTATGAAATCAGACGTGATGTTTGCTACAGTACCCCTTTTTCTTTTCTTTGTTTGTGTGCCTCTTCTTTTCTTTCTCTGATCCTTTCTTTGTAACTCCCCTTCTTCTTCACTTCTTCTTCTCTGTCCCTTCAGCTCAGGCCTTCACTTCTTCTTCTTCTTCTTCTTCTTCTTCCTTAGGCCTTCATCTCTTCTTTTCTTCCTTTGCCTTTAACCCTGCGACCCTCCTCTTCTTCAGCTTCAGGCCTCCTCTTCTTCTTCTCTTCTTCCTTCTTCAGAATCCAGCTAAGTGTTAGCCGAGGGTCCCTATAGCAAAACCCTCTCCCTACCCGCATGACTCTCCTCTCTCTTTCTCTCTTAGGATCCTCTCTCTCAGAGCCACAGGGTATCTGGGTTATCGGGTCAGGCGCGTACCTGGGTCCAGGCTCACCGGCATGTGGTGGTGAGCGAGGAGTGTAGGTCAGGCCTGTTATCGGGTCGACCAAGTCTGCGGGTATGTGTCGCAGATGAGGCCGGGTGAGCAGGTGAGAGGGACCTCACCCCGTGAACTGAGGCAAACAGATCCGTTCACTTATTCAATTTATGCGGCTACAAGTGGCTCTTCATATCCGAGGTGAGACTAAATGTCCCACCTTTCGTCCACGCAGTGCAGCAGGGAGTCTCCTTCGCAGTTGTAGTAGCTGCTGGGTAGAGGTGCCCAATTGACTTCCTAGTTGCGTTTGAGTGTTGATTTCGCGCGACCTGGGGTAGAGACCTGGGGTCGGGTCACCTGAAGCGAGCTTCAAGCAAGCTCGAAGCTTGCTCGTTAATGGCGGATAAAGCAAACACCTGAAAATGATGAAACGACCTTTCGGCCACGTCAGAATGCTTAAGGAGGGTCGCTGGAGCACGGCGAACACGATGGGGGTGTTTGTGTGGCGTGTGGATGTCTGTGAGTGCATGGCTAGGTCATACTGTGTGTGTGAGAGTAGGTGTGCTCGGGAAGGTGTTTGGGTGGATGGAGCGGCGCATAAAGAGGGGAGAAATGATCAGTGAGCTGTGGTGGAGGTTGTGAGCTTGTCGGCAAGGTTGATGGAGGTGCATAGTGGTGGGAACACCTCGCCGGAGGAGTCACTAGAGTTGGAGGAGATGAAGGTGTTTAGTATCGTCGGTGGTCGGATTTGGGAAATAGAGAGAGGGAAGAAAGTAGGAGAGTTAGGGAACCTAAGAATCTACTCTAAGGATGAAAAGGTGAAGGGATTCCCATGCTAGTGTGGTTGCCGGATGTGGGGAAGACGAACCTCCGTAGCAGAGATGGTGGTGAAGACGGGGAAAGGACGGCGATGGTTGGTATTGCACGACACGGAGGACGATGAGGAAGGTGAATCCGCCACTGGTTTTGTGGTTGGACGATGAGAGAAGTTGGAGAGAAACCGTCGGAGCTTGCGGAGAGTTGCGGCCAAAGAGGAGAGAGGAAGAGAGGGAGTTCCGGCCAAATTTCAAGTTGAGGAGAACGGTCGAACCCTGGGGAGTCTTTTATAGGTCTCAGAAAGAAGTTTTGAGCTTGGGAAGCAAGCTTCAGAAGCTTTAAAAGCTTGTCGGAGAAGGGAACTTCTTGATACCCAAATCTCTCATGTGTTCGCATGAGAGATTGGGAAAGATCTAGAGCACATGGACAGGCTTAGATTGAAGGGAATTACTTAATGAATCTCCCTTCCAATTTTCTAAGGGATTCATCAATCAATCAGGAAGAAATCTCCTGTCAAAGGTCACTGGAGTAGGTTTTCTCCGAGATAATGGTGGAGGGACCTAATTGTGAAGACGATGAAGAAGTTAGGGGGCTGAATGCAAAGGGTTTTGAAAGTTGGGAGTATAAATGTAATCAGATAGAACTATTTTGCAAACTAAGTCAAGAAAAATTCTCCTTGGGTCCAAATTTTGGTACAAACCTAATTTGGACTTAAGGAATCCAATGGTGAAGTTGAATTTTGGTTTTGACCCCGTTTAGTTGGGTAATTTATGCAAAAACCTAAATTAGGGTAAATATTTATCTGAGACTCCATTTTAGGTCAAGATGGGTTCTGATGGCCAAATTGAAGGTACTAAATCCTAGAGAATATTTTTCTATGATTTTTAGAGGATTTAGGTGAATTTTATCCTGACCAAAACCTTGGTTAATTAATTATGTCTATTTTTAGGATTTCAAAAGTCATTTAATTCTTAAAACATACGCAAACCCTTTTCTGTTTAATCTAACCCACTTGTTATCTTATTAAGATCATTTGACCTTTATTCAGCCCTTGAGAAAACCCATGGTTGTACTGCATTCATAATAAGCTGTAAAATTACAGTTTTAACCCTAGTTTCTTTTTTTCCCTCAGAATTCTTATGCAATGAATTATGACCTTTAGTTGGTTATGTAGGAGCATGTACTAACTTAATTGGATCAAAAAGAGCTAGTTAGGACTCATGATGGTGTTCCCATCAAGAACCCCTCTCACTTGTGAGTTCTCTAACCCGTTGTAAAATAAATTTTCAATTCAACAAAAACATTGCTCTATTTTGGTTAAATAGCTTGTGATTGTGTTGTGACTTGCTTCTTCATTACACCAGGCCTTCTGCGCTTAGGGTGTGTTGGGGAAGCAAGGCACTTGTTGCTTTGCATTTCACGTAGTTTCAATTTCTATCTCTCTCTTTCTCTCTCCGTATTTTTATAAATCATGCATTTTAGCAATCACTTACCTCTAAGGTGTGCCAAATTTCATATGCAGTTGAGCATTGTGAAATATGGTTTAACTCCTCTGATCTTAATGGGTAATACAATGTGTTCATCATCTTTGCATTTAGAGATAGCTCCTTGATTTGATCTTGAGTGTATCTACTAGCGAGCTTCTCCTGGATGATGTAAGGAGCTTTGCGTCTCTCCCACATTGTATAGTCATTTGTTTGCAGCCACATCTTCATCCGTAATTTCCAATAAGTGAAATTTCTATCTTCAAAGTAGGGTGGCCGAACAATGAATTGTCCCTCGATGTGTCTTATCGCAACAATGCTTCCCTCCATGCTCGGATCCTCATTGGGTGTGACTTTGTAATCATGAGAACTTGGCTTTGATATCAATTAAAAGTTGCACTAGAGGGGGGTGGATAGTGTGAGAAAAATAAAATGATAAACACTTGTAAAATAAAATCAATCCCCACATGAGACAAAGTATTTTTAGGTAAAAATCCAATCCAGGTAAAAACCATCACCAAGTCTCTTGACTTAGGATTTTCCGATCGACCTAGTTGATCAAATCCACTATATGTACCACTTTAAATTGAGGGTGGAACAACCTCTATTACAACACTACTTTAGATTGAGAGTAGTGTACCTCAACAACCACTCTTCTTCATGAAGAGTATTTTGTCTCCAATGGAGATGGCAATTTGCAATACGAATACCCAACAAAAATTACAAACTACAACAACCTATAGAGCCCAAAATGAAGATTAAATCCAACTCCTATAGGTGTAAGAATTATTCCCTGATGCGTAAGAGGTGGGAGTGAAAGCGTAGTGTAATCGGTGCTCTCAGATATTTTTTGGGTTGGTTGAAGAGCAACTTAGGCAAATAACTTTCTTCGGTTTTTCTCAAAATGAATGTAGGTGAAAGTTTTGGCTTACAATGGTGTATTTGACTTGATTTTCTCTTCTCTTATGTATATGTAACAAGGGGGTGGCTCTAGACTATTATAGATGAGCTAGGAAGGTTCAAGAAGGCTTGGGAGATGGTTCCTAACTGTTGGAATCAAATCCAAGAGGATTTGGTTGAGATCCCATTGAGTGCAGAGCAATCATTGAGTCTGATAGCATAATTAGATGTCTAGTAAATTGATTAGATGTCTAATTAAGGTATATCAGACATTTGATAAGAAATTTGGGCATTTGATTCTCGAAGGTGGTCTCCCTGGAATTTATTGGATCTTGTGTACGATATATGTGTCACAAGGTTAGATGTTAGGTATAGACATATAAGATGTCTAGAAAAAAGATTAGACGTCTAATAATAAGAGAAATAGTTCTTTGAATTTGCCCTGATGTGTTGGATCATCTGCAGGGTACTTGCGTCAAATGGTCAGACATTTGGTGGACATTTGGACTTAATGCTGGAAGTCTGATGTGATGTGGGTTACCAAGAATCAAATTTCACGTGAATAAGGAAATCATGATTTGGTCTGACAGAAAGATTTGGTCTAAATTTAAACCTAACGTCTCTCTGCAGGATGTCTGATAAGGTTGTTCGATGTTTAGAGTACAATACGGATGTTTGGACAAAGATATGGACATCCGAATAAGAAAATGTGACATACAAGAATTTCCAAGATATTGCTCATTGGACGTTTGGTGTAGGTGTTGGAGGTCTTAAGATAGGTTATCAGACGTCTAATGAAAGTTTTGGATGCCTAATTAGGTAGTATGTTTTACTATTTTTCCTTTCTAACTTAATTCTAAGTTTTGCCTAAGTGTCCAAAAGTTAGGTGAGTGTGTTTAGAACTTAGGTTATATTTTAGGCTCTTTAACAATTCTCTAAGGAAATAAAAAGAGCAACAAATAAATACAAAAAAAAAATGAAATCTAATCCTATTCTCCAAGTCTTCAAGCTTTAGCCCTTCTCCCTTTGGTCCATTACCATTCTCCTTGATGCTTTTATCCTATAAGCTCCTTCATGCCTCCATGGAGCTTGAGATTAAGATTCCTTCAAGCTTGTTTCCATTTGCATTTAACTTGATCTCAAATGCAAATGTTAAATCACAAGTCTTTTGTTATCATTAAAGTCAACGATTGTGGTGCATTTGCACCAACATGCTCTACTTATGTAAGATGTGAAGTTGTATTCTCATGGACAGATGCACTGTGATGGGAACACCATCATGAGCCTTAGCTAGCACATTTTGACCTAGAAAAGAGAACAAAACCTCCTACATAACTAGATGAAGGGCCTAACTCAAGGAATAACCAGTTTGAAAGAAAAATAAGAAACAAAGGGTAAAACTGTAAATTTACCATTGCAGTGCAACAACGGGATTTATCAAGGGCTAAACATAGGTCAAATGGTCTTAACAAGATAAAAAGTGGGTTGGTTCAAACAGAAAAGGGTTAATGAGAAATCTAGGAATTAAATGACTTCTTGTAACCCTAAAATAGACCCACTTAACTTAACAGGGTTCAGGTCAGGATAAAATTTAGCTAAACCCTCTAAAATTCATGGAAAAATATCCTCTAGAGTTTAGAACCTTCAATTTGTCCTTTAGAACCTATTTTGACCTAAATAGGGGTCCTAGTCAAATGTTTATGCCCAGTCAAACGTGGTCAAACCCAAAATCCAACTTCACCATTGGATTCCTTAGGTCCAAATTAGGTTTATACCAAAATTTGGACCTGAGGGGAGTTCACCTTGACCTACTTTGCAAAATAGTCCAACCCAATTACATTTAGACCCCTAGCTTTTGAAATCTCTTGCAGACACCCCCCTAACTTCCTCGTTGTTCTTTGCAATTAGGTACCTCTACCATTACCGTGGAGGAAATCCTACTCCAGCAAGGATTCGAGGGGGATATCTCCTTGATTCCTCAGAGAATCCCTCTCAAATTTGAAAGGGAGATTCTCTGAGGAATTTCCGTTTATATGAACCCAATCTTGAGCTCCAAATCCTACCCAATCTCTCATGCGAATGCATGAGAGATTTGGGTCTTTTCGACCTTCCAACTCCGATGACTTGCCCGTGCTTGGAAGCTTACCTTCCAAGCACAAGGCCCTCCGCCAGGGGTTATAAAAGGGTGCCCTAATCCGTCCGCAGATCCCCAGCTTGGTTTGGTCGAAGATAACCCCCAATTTCTTCTCTTCTCCTTCGGCCAAACTCATAACGAGCTTCAGTGACCTCTATCTCCTCCTCTCGTCGCTCTACCACAATACCAGTAGCAGAGTTGCCTTTACCTCCATCGTCCGCATGCCTTCTTCTCGTCATCGCCGTTCCCCTCCTACTGGGACCTTCGTCTCCGGCGGCGACAGACACAAGCCGACCGCCATCCTTTCTCCTTTCATCTTTAAACTAGGTCAGGTGTTTCCCCTCTCTCCTCTTCTTGTATCCCCCTCTTTATTTCCCAAAATATCCCTCGACGCTCACAGACCACCACCATCTTCTCCACCACCGGTGAGGTGCTTCCGCCATTCCACACAACCATTCACCTCGCCAGCCACCTCAAAATCACCACATCCCACTGATCATCTTCCACCTTTCCATTGACCACTACACACTCCATGCACTTGTCCTGAAATCACCCATCTTCACAGGCACAGAGCGACCCAGGCACGCATGCCCAGAATGCCCTGTGCCACACTACCACCAAGACACCTTCGCCATGTCACAGGGAAGCTTCTTGCAAGTTTTGATGAGGCCGCAAGGCCGTATTGCATGAATGCAGGTTCAGATCTTCGTCGCCATTGGAGCAAGCTTGAAGAAACTTGCAACCTTCACTCCAGGCTCCAGGCCTCAGGCATCCATGTCTCAGGTGACACGGATTCGTCTCATGCATAACCTCAGCCAAGTGATTGGCTTTAGATTGCATCGCATCTGCTGCAATTGAGCGTGACAACTACTGCGGACGTGCGCGAGAAGTAGGTGGGACATTTAGTCCCACCTCGGAAGCTTTCGAGCGGGTCGTGTGATATAAGATGAAAAAGTGTCAGGGGCTTATCGCCTCCTGACACGGGGTGAGGTCCCACTGATCCCATAAAAGCTTCGTCCGTGACCCATGCCCCCGCGAATCTGGCTCTGACCCGACTACCCATGCACTCCTCGCTCACCACCCACGCTGGTGGGCCTGGTCCCAGGCGCGCTAACCTGACCCGTTTACCCGAGAAGGCTCTGGGAGAGGGAGCCTAAGAGAGAAAAGAGAGAGAGTTCGCGGGGGAGGGTAGGGGTAGGTTTTGCTTTTGCAAGGAAAGGAAAGGAAGAAGAAGCCAAGGGTGAAGTCGAAGGTGAAGCTAAGGAAGGAGGAAGCTGAAGGTAGAAAGCACTGCAAGGACTGAAGGAGGAGGAGGCTAAAGAAGAAGCTGAAGGGTTGAAGGCAGAAGAAGAGCTGAAGAGTTGTAGAGAAGCTAAGGAAAGAAGAAGAAGAAGGAAAGAAAAACAGAGAAGAAAGAAGAGAAAGAGAGGAACGAGCCAAAGAAAGAAGCATAAGAAGGAAAAATCAAACACTGTAGCACATCACTTTTAAGATGTCTGATTTTATAATCAGACGTCCAATTCCTCCCAAGTTCTCTTTTATATGCTTTCTAGCTACATTTTATTATCCATATACTCATGCTTAACATTCTGAATTACATTTTGAGTAGTTTTATGTGTTCAAATTGCATCTATTATTGAGATTAGTACGTGAATTCCATTTGCATCCTGTGTTCGACTTCAGACTTAAACTTCGAGTAATAAAATCTATTTGTTTTCAAAGCGATTTTGGCTATACTACGATGCATTTATTTTAAACCCGATTTTGCTTCTATAAACATTTTGGCACCGTTGCTGAGGAGCAACACGCAATTCATCACTAGTCTCTACATTATTTTGATTATATTTGAGCATTAACTTGCCCTATTTATTTTGCTGTGATTTTGTGAGGTATTCCACGAAGAGATCTCCCACATAAATCAACCACTCCAGGGCAGGTACCTTCTCTATTCTTCCCTAATCAACCTCCTAATCTTGGGAAGATAAAAAGAAAACAATCAAATTAGGAGTCACCTGCCTTCTTTTTATAGTAATTATCATTTAAAAGGCTAGTTTCCTGATTTGTGAAATATTTTTTTTTCACATCTTATTAAAGTTGATGTAATTTCTTGAGATCCTACCCAAAATTCCTGTGCCTATTAGAGATCACACTTAATTTCTAAATCTCCATGGACTACACACTTCTTGTTTGAAGTCCAAGGAGTACGTTTGTGAAAATAAAAAAGGATTGGAAATAGAGCCACATTAGGGTTTCTACAGTAGGGTTTTGGAGTGCTAGTTCACATGTGCTTGCATAAAAGGAAACAAACCCACCCGCATCTGTGTGCTACCCAAGCCCTTGATTGAAAGGATCTAATCAAGACAAACCCTAAAATTAGGCTCTAAAATCACTTGAACCTTAAAAACCTTGGACCTAATAACCTGGGAGTCAAATCAAGGTGATTTCTAGGTCTTGACCTAGAATCATTCTACCATCTTTAGGGCAGGTCAGGTGAAGTTGGACTACATTGTAGGCCAACCAACCTCCAAATTAGGTCACAAGTCCAAAATAACTGCTAATTCAAGTGAAATCAAAGGCACAAACTAGGACATAAAAGTGGTAGACTTAAGAGGTCAAGGTCCCCATTCTGGTCTACCTGGAATCTCAGTGACAAGAGAGGTCAGGTGGGGGAAACCCTGTAACCCGTAGGAATGCTCTACCGTGTAGGGGTCTTTGCTGGACTCTCCCTCTCTGGCTGCCCAGGTAATTCTCAGATGGACGACTTTCCGATCCAGGGGTATCATCCGCCCCAAACCTCCATAATCATCCAAACATCTTTGGGTGCCTTGATTGGGTCAAAAACACATCCAGTCCCTTATCCCTTCTCTTTAGAGCACACACAGATTTTCAGTGGGATTCTCTATTCAGAACTAATGACTTCATTCTAAAAACTAAATTCTGATTCTACATCTTGATTCCACCATCTAATCCAAATATGCAGCCTGGTTACTTAGGATTACCATTCAAAAAACCTGAGTCACAAAGATTCATGAGAGATAGGATGATTGCGGATGCCCTTGAATTCTATGAAATTGAATACAAAACCTCAACACCAGTAGAAGACATTCAAGTTTGTGTACTAGCAACAACAACTTTCATCATAAATTGTGCCCAAGTGTTATTGATAGAAGCCATAAGAGGATCAACCCGAGACATTCTCATAACAGGATACATTGAGATAGAAAAATTGCATAACTTTGAATACCTTCAATGTATGACAAATCTTGTACTATGGGAACAACACCAAGATGATCTTGAAAAACGAGAAGAGATGATGAAATCATTGAAATAAGTTATCGATCAGAAATACCTGTACATGCCCCAAACAGATAATGAGCCATCTTGGAATAGTATTAAGGATCAATCCGATTTCCCAAATCTCGGGTTTGAGGCACAAGGTTGTTGTGGATTCCCAACCCAAATGGAATACAACATGCTTGATCTTGAATTAGGTTGGGAAGTTCCAATTGCAGGAGAACACGATTTTCAGCCAACCCTAGATCCTGGGTCACCAAGCATAGAATTCCGAGACTCCTACAATAATGAGATTAGAACTGAACCTCTCGATGGTGTAAATCCCACCCCTTACTCCGATAAGGTGACCCTCGATGGTAACTCTGACCTAGATTCTAGTGATTCAAGCCACATCCACAACCTAGAATCTGGATCTGAAACTTATTATGAAGATTATGAGGCCTTGTATGATGAAGATCAAAGTTTTAATGAAGAGTATGATTCCGGGCCTTTATTTGATAAATATCCCTCTCCAACATCCTCAGAGATACAGATCAATTTTTCAAAAATCACGCTAATCTACGATACAGAAACCGAGGAGTTGGACGAGTGGGATTTTGATTGGGTCCTTCCTACAAGCCTAGAACTTGAGCCTAGACCAAACAAGAACACCTTTTTGAGCTCAGAATTTACATATAGGCTAGACCCAAGTCAGGCTGCTAAGTCTACATCATGTGATTTACTCAATGGTGGAACTCCTGATCTCGAATCGCATTCAGAATTTGATTTTCACAAGATCTCCAACGATTGCAAATCTTACCATGATTTCGGAAACTCTGTTTCCTGAGTACAACGAGCCAATCTACGACCTCAGCTCACATGATTCATTCTTCGACTCCGACTCTGAGGTCCCTGATCCCGAGATCACTAACTTAAATTCAGGTTCCAGTGAGATGGAACCATTTCTTTTCAATCCTCAGGAATCAAAACTAGAAAATGCTGAGTGACTGCAACCCAGAGTTCAAATATTTTCTCGACTCAGATTTCCCTCATCCTATAGACAATCTTCAGGCATTCACTTTTGAATTTGAGAGCTATGAGGACTCTCTAAATGAAACCACCTGTAACTCCTTTCTAGAAGAGCCCTCAAGCACAATTCTTATTGAAGCCACCTCCTCTGCATATACAGAACCAATCCAAACCCATTTTCAACCCCGACCCACAACCGGACTCAATTTCTATTCTGACTCCCCTCTTACTGAGCCGATTGCAGATGATTCGACTCCACATCTATACCGGGTTTCGAACATTGATCACCCCTGTAGGGTTTCTGCATCATCCACTGATTATTTTACAGATCCCTACTTTGACCAAGCTGATTCGACTCAGCGAAACCCCGAATTTACACTTCCACATTCGTCTGAGCTCCATAGCATATGGTGGGTTCCACATCTCTTGATCTACATTTCTCAACCCACCAGATTGATTGGGTTTGGGCTACATCATCAGCCTATTGATCTAAACAAGCACCTGGTTGGGCCAACCAGGCTCTTGATCAAGGTGCTTGTTCTACAAAACTCTACTAATTTGACCACTCCCTCTCCATGCCATTTCCCTCTCGGCTGAAGGCGTTGAATTTAGCGCTTAACGGGAGGCAACCCGTCATTCCAAAAACCTGATATCCTTTTGATTATCCATCTGTACGTCACGTCTATTACACCCTGAGTTCAGTCTTAGAATAGTCAATCTCACCTCTGGTACATGTGCCAGAGCTTGAAATCATCTGCAACAGTCATTCCTGTTATGATCCGATTCCTGAATCCCTACGAGACACGAGAATCGGACCGACTCAACTGATCCCAAGACCCAGTCATCCAACGAGAAAGTAACCAAAAGAACAGTAAAATAAACCACATTCATCATGCATGTAACTAACAGTAAAGAAAAGAACTACTACAGTACACACCACCACAACTATAGAAAATTTAAATAGGTACATAAACATGATGCTTACAATAAAAGAGTATAAGTGTAACAGGATATACTCACTACCACAGAAAAATGGTACAGTAGGTACAACACAAGTTGGACTACTGGGCTCTACTAGGCCCAGCACCCTCCGCAGCTGCAGGCTCTGGCTGCTCAACACCTGGTCCTGAAAATGTGACAAAGGTGACATGTCAGTGAAACGCTAAGTAGAGTGGCAACCAGCTAGCTAAGGAAAGCAGTAAAGGTGGACAAGTAGCTGTTATTTTTAGTTTCTTTCTTTATTCCTCTATTTACACATTCTCGAATTAATTCTCAGATCTTGATTGCAGTCTTTTTCGAAAAGTAAAAGTAGCACGTGGTGCTCTCTTGGCTAGGAGAGTCTCCCGTGGTGGTCCTACCCTCAGTCAACCACCCCAAGGTCACTGATAGACGTAACGGTGACGACGGCACGTGCGATAAACGCACGGGTAGCTACCCCACACTGGCATGTGGTCAGTCGTTTCCTTTAAAGGGTGCGACCAAAAGTACAGCACGGAACCAGTATAGGGCAGAGCCCTCTGAGTAACAGGGGTCTAGCCCCTCCACAGTAACCAAACAGGGGTCTTGCCCCTCCACAGTCCGCGCACCCTCGCTTGACTACCCTAGTTTGCCCAGTGGACCTAACAAGTCGGTGTAGGACGACTAGCAGAACCCTGGGGCCCGTGGGGTGGCTAGCCCTCTCCCTACACTAGTAGCTCTCCCCGGCACTATGTATGCGAGGGCCAAAAGTCAGTACAAAGTGGCCAGACCTAACCCAGGGTCCCTAGGGCGGCTAGCTCCGCTCTGCACTAAACAGGGGGACAGTCGCTCTCCTTGGTACTCTGTACTCAAGGGCCATCTCACTTCCCCAATTCCATTCCATTTACCTTTCAGGAGCTCTACTCCTAATTCCCCGTTGGGTTCATGCTCATATTTCTCTAGCCAAGCCATTTTATGTTTCATCATTTCAGTTTTATTCCCATATAGCCCGTGTTTCCGATAATTAATATACATTCATATACAAGCAGCTGTTATCCAATTACAGGCAATTATCATTTTTCTTTCTACTTTTCCAAGACTGCAATTCATGTTTTCACGACATTCATTTCAGTGTTTCTGTTCCTAGGATTCATGCCACACCCTAGGATCTATCATTCAATCTAGTTTTCCAGTCCTAGGATTCATGCCATACCCTAGGATCTATCATTCAATCTAGCTTTCCAGTCCTAGGATTCATGCCATACCCTAGGATCTATCATTCAATCTAGTTTTCAAGTCCTAGGATTCATGCCATACCCAAGGATCTATCATTCAATCTAGTTTTCAAGTCCTAGGGTTCATGCCATACCGTAGAATCTATTATTTATCTCACAAGTGCATAAATGTTGATAAATAATGAAGGGGAGCCACTCTACCCACAAAATCGGGAGGAATGGGGGCGTGATCGGCAAGTCCGCGTGCCTCCGTAACCCCCAGAGCCGCAACGGGACAAGGTCCTAATACAAGGATCAATCACAAGGAACCACTTAGAATGGGATAAAAGTACTTCAAACAAGTAGAGGAACTAATTCTGAGAAGAATGAAATTTTAAACGTGGAAATCGGACTTCGAACGGACCCTAAACAGGTCAAAAATGACAACCCTACCCCAAATCAGACGTCTGGAACACCTTCCAGACATCTTAAACGATGGTTCAGATCATACCTTACTTCTGCGCTGCTTTTCAGACGTCCAGGATCCCGCTGAACCGTCTGGACCTAGTTCCAGACGTCCGTCGATCACTCCGGACGTCTGGAGATGCTCTCCGCCGTTTGGTGACTTGCCCAGACATCCGATCTGTGTGGGAGGGCGTGCCTTTGTGCCTTCTCGAACGGAACCTGCAAGCGTACGTAAACGATCACAACACGGCACGTCTTAGGGCTTTCGACGGAACGGCCTGCATGGCCGCATTCGCAGAAAGGAAGAAGATGAGGAGTATAGTACCTTTCAGATGTCTGGATCTTCCTCCAGATGTCTCCCGCGTCGTCTGGACGTAGGTCCAGACGTCTGATTCTGGGAAATCTTCCCAAAATCAGAACCTCCTCGCCCCACGCCTGCTGCGCATGGCCGTGCCGCGCCGCACTCGCCTGCTGCCTGAGCTGCAGCAGCACCGGGGTAACCTCCCCAACACCACGCTTCCGCTGCGCGCACCCGTCGGCCGGCCTTGGGCAGCTCCGGCGAGTTCGCTCTCTCTTCCTCACGTGCTCTGCCTCTTCCCCCTCTCGCTGCACTTCCTCCTCCCTGCGTGCGCCTAGCAGCAGCTGCTGCCCACGCTCTCTCTCTCTCGCACCAACACTAGAAGAAGAAGGAGGAGACGGAGTGGTGGTGAGGGAGAGGGAAGGGGGGGAGGATATTTGAAGGCGTCGGGGGAGAGAGAAAAAAAGGAAGGAGGGACGCCTGCAGGTCGGCGGGCGCAGTCTGCGCGCGCACGCACGCAGACTCGCAATCGTACACCACAAAAATTTAATTCCAGACGTCTGGGAAGGCGTCTAGATGTCTGGACCAACTCTCAGACGTCTTAAAAAATGTTTGATGTGTGGATCTTAACAACATAACAAACTCAAAGGAAGTTTCATCCCCGAAACTTGCGCTAACTAGAGTGTGGAAAAGAATGATATACGCATAACAAACTCAAAGAGGACCGAAGCCTGTCCGAAAAGTCGTACCCTCAAAGAGCTCCGGGTACCGCTCCCGCGTCGTCACCTCAGGCTCCAAGGTAGCCTCCTTGTACCGTTGGCTCCTCCACAAATCCTTCACCAGGGGTACTTGCATCCGTCTTAGACTCCAGACGGCTCTGTCAAGAATCTGCACTGGTCGCTCGGGGTAGGTCAGGTCATCACCCACCTCGACACTCTCGTGGCTCAAGACGTGACTGGGATTGGTGACGTACTTCCTGAGGTTGGACGCGTGGAACACGTCGTGCACACCAGAAAGCTGGGGATGAAGGGAAAGCCTGTAAGCAACAGGTCCAACCTCAAAGGGTCCCACGAATCTCGACGCGAGCCTCCCTCTCACCCCAAACCGCTGCAGGCCCTTCATGGGAGAAACACGAAGGAAGACGTGGTCCCCAACCTCAAACTGTACCTCTCTGCGTTTCCGATCTGCATAGCTCTTCTGTCTACTCCTAACAGTGCGGAGTCGCCTGTGAATCTGCTCGACTACCTCCTGACTCTGCCGGATCAGCCTGGGGCCAACCTCTCACTTGGTCCCCACCTCAACCCAACTCAAGGGTGCCGTACACCTCCGTCCGTACAGAGCCTCGTAGGGTGCCATGCCGATGCTCAAGTGATAACTGTTATTATATGCGAACTCTTCTTGGGACAAGTGCTCCTCCCAAGAGCCCCTCCAGTCCAGTACACAAGCATGCAAAAGGTCCTCAAGTGTCTGTATTGTGTGCTCAGACTGTCCGTCCATCTGGGGGTGGTAAGCTGTACTGAACCTCAACCGTATCCCCAAGGCCTGCTGAAACTCAGCCCAAAACTGGGTCGTAAAACGGGTATCCCGATCGGATATGATCTCCCACAGAACTCTGTGTAGACGTATCACATCGCAGATATACCTCTCTGCCAACTGTGCTGGTCCCAAGGTGACTCAGATCGGCAAGAAACGAGCTGTCTTCGTCAATCTATCAACGATCACCCAGACTGCGTCGTGTCCTCGTTGGGTAACGGGCAAGCCCACCACCAAGTCCATGGTGATGATCTCCAACTTCCACTCTGGCACTGGAAGTGGCTGCAAAGGCCCTGCAGGCCTCTAATGCTCAGCCTTCACTTACTGGCACACTAAACACTGCTGTACGAATTCACCTACATCCCACTTCATTCCCCTCCACCAAAAGTCATGCCTCAAATCATGGTACATCTTTGTGTTTCCGGGATGTATGTTGAACCTGGAATTGTGTGCCTCAGTCAAGAGCTCTCTCAACAGCTCCTCATCCCAGGGAACTCACAAATGTCCCCGCATGCACAGTACCTGGTCTGTAAAAGAGAAGTCTCCAGGGTCTCCTGACAGCACTCTGTCACGCAATGACTGCAAGTACGGGTCGGCCATCTGCCCTGTGATGATGCGGTCTATCAGCTCTGGCCTCGTCTGTCATGTCACAGTCACTGCCCCACAGTGCCCCAGTAACTCTAGGGGTTGCCAACTGCCTATCTCCTCTAAGAGGCTCCAACTCTGCGCCTGTAAACTGGTCAAGTGAGCGGGCGCCTTCCGGCTCAAGGCATCAGCCACCACGTTGGCCTTCCCCGGGTGGTAGGAAATGCTGCAGTCATAGTCTTTCAGGAGCTCCAACCAACGTCTCTGTCTCATGTTGAGCTCCTTCTGATCAAACAAGTATCTGAGGCTCTTGTGATCTATGAAAATCTCAAAGGTCTCACCGTACAAGTAGTGCCTCCAAGTCTTCAACGCGAAGACGACAGCTGCCAGCTCTAGGTCGTGGGTAGGGTAGCTATGCTCATGGGGCTTCAGTTGCCACGAAGCGTAAGCGACAACATGACCCCTCTGCATGAGCACACCCTCTAACCCCTGCAAAGAGGCGTTCATGTACACAACGAACCCGCCACTACTGTCTGGGATGGTGAGCACGGGAGCCGAAGTCAGCCTCTCCTTCAGCTCCTGAAAACACGCCTCACAGGCGTCTGTCCAAGTAAAGGGCACATCCTTCCGAGTCAGCTGTGTCATAGGACGTGCAATCTGCGAGAAGCCCCTGATAAACCGCCTGTAGTAGCCTGCCAGTCCCAAGAAACTGCGGATCTCAGTAACCGTACGCGGTCTCTCCCACCTGAGCACTGCCTCGACCTTGGCTGGGTCCACAGCCAAGCCATCCCCGGAGATCACATGACCTAAGAAGGTCACCTCCCTCAACCAGAACTCACACTTGTTGTATTTGGCATACAGCCTATGTCGTCTCAGTGTGTCCAAAACCATCCGCAAATGCTGTCCATGCTGCATCTAATCTCGAGAATAGGTGAGCACATCATCAATGAATACCACCACGAACTGGTCCTAGTACGGTCTAAACACCCGGTTCATCAAATCCATGAAGGCAATGGGGGCATTGGTCAGCCTAAACGGCATGACCAGAAACTTGTAGTGTCCGTGCCAGGTGCGGAAAGCTATCTTGGAGACATCTGCCTCCTTGATCCTCAACTGGTGGTATCTAGACCTCAAGTCGATCTTGGAGAATACCGTGGCACCTCGCAGCTGGTCAAACAAGTCATCAATCCTCGGCAGCGGATACCTGTTCTTGATGGTGACCCTATTCAGCTGTCTGTAGTCCACACAAAGGTGTAGGGTACCATCCTTCTTCTTTACAAACAAAATCGGGGCTCCCTAGGGAGACGCACTGGGCCTCACAAAGCCCTTCTCCAGAAGATCCTGCAACTGAGACTCGAGCTCTCGCAGCTCAAGTGGTGCCATCCTGTACGGTGCTGTGGAGATGGGGCTGGTCCCCGGTATCAGTGAGATCTCAAACACGATCTCACGCTAGGGTGGTAGTCCTAGCAACTCATCTGGGAACACGTCGGGGTATTCTCTGACCATCGGGATACTCTGGAAGTCTGCCACAGGGCTGTGCTCCGCCACCACACAAGCTAGGAAACCCTCACACCCCTGGCTCAAAAGTCTCGCCGCCCGAAGTGCAGAAATGCACCTGAAAACTCCATCCATTGGCTGCCCATGGAACTCGAAAGAAGGCAACTCTGGTATGGAGAAGATGATCTTCCTCTCAAAGCAGTCCACCAAGGCGTGGTAAACGGATAGCCAGTCCATCCCCAGAATTACGCCAAAGTCCTCCATCTGTATCATAATCAGGTCAGCGGGAAGGTTGTGTACCCCAACATTGACCTCGCAACCTGTGTACACCTCCTCAGCTACAAACAGCTAACCACTCGGACCTCTGATCACGAACGGATCCTCTAACAACATACAGTCCTGCCCTAAACTAACCGTAAAACTGGCAGTGACAAACGAGTGCGTAGCGTCGGAATCGAAAAGCGTGTAAACAAGTCTATTGGAAACTGAAACCATACCTGCCACCATTGATCCCGAAGCTCTGGCATCCCTGTGTGTCAGGGCATTGATACGCCCCTCAGCCCTAGGTGCGGACGAAGCAGCCACACTCTGCGTCGGACGAGTAGCTACTGGCCGGTACCCTCCCCGTGACTGCTGTCCTCCTCCTTGCGCCTGGAACTCGCAGCCTCCTGCTCGCCCTCCATTGCTTGTCACGGGAAGCATCTGCTAACCTCCTGCCCTAGACGGGTAGTACCTCCTGATGTGGCTCGGCTGGCCACACTGGTAGCAAAGGGGGACTCGACTCCCGCCCTCAGTGGGTCCCTACTGTCGGCTGGGCGAGGGTCCGGTGCTAGCAGCTGGCCCCTGTCGGGGGCCCCCAAAGGCCACTGATGGCCCCACAAAATGTGATGGCTCTCCTGCGGGTGCCACGTGTCTCCTCTCTTGTCGGCCCTGTGAGAAGTCTGGCTGATAGGGCCTCTTCCACCCGCTGTTAGTGTTGCATGTGTACGGGTTGGTCTCTTCGTACGTCATAGCTGCCTCTACCACCCTCAAGAACGTAGGCAGCTTCAGGGGTTTAACATACCCCCAAATCGCCGGTTGGAGACCCTCAGTGAACCTCCAAAGGCGCTCCTCCTCAGTGGCCACTGCTGTCGCTACGAAGCGAGACAGCTCTAGGAAACGGGTGCGATACACTCTCACGGTCTTTGTCCCCTAGCGGAGAGTGTGGAACTCCCACCTCCTCTGGTCCTGCCACGTCTGGGGAAAGTATTGCTTGTAGAAAAGGGTGGCGAACCGGTCCTAAGTCGGCTCATCCCTCTCCTGTCCCCTGACCGCACTCCACCACCTATGTGCCGCGCTCTCCAGCCGGTACGTGGCAAAGGCCACGCGGCACTCCACAGGGGGGCGAAGGGTGTCAAAAACCTTCTCAATCTACTCGAGCCAGTCCCCCGCCTCGGTCGGGTCCTCATCCTCTTTGAAGGAGGGGGCTTCAGCTTCCGGAACTGTCCGAAAAGATCAAAATGGCGCTGAAGTGGAGATGCTGGTGCGCCTCCAGGTAAAGAAGCCTCGTGCTGAGAAGTGCTGGAGGAAGGTGGGGGTGGTGGAGGCCCATCCCCTCCCCCACGTCCAGCGCCATGTCCGTCGCATGGTCCCCATAGAGGACTCCCCCTCAGCAGCCCCAGGGAGAGGCACTCGTGGAGGCAGGTGGAGCTCCTCTCGCACGATGTCCCGTATAAGTTGGGTGAGGTCCTAGGCCTGAATGCCTGGGAGCAGTGGCTGGTCTACTGAGGTGTCGACCAAAATGTGCCCGCCCCTCAGATCTTGTCCTCGGTTGCGTCCGTGGCCCGCCTCGCTACCTCCTCGTCGAGGCATCTCCTGCAAGGAGACGTGAACATGGAACAAAAAGACGTCAATACGAATCGATATCTAACGAAGAAGTCTAAAAACAGATGCCAAAAGGTACGTTGTGGTGGCTACTCTAGTTACAAGCACGTGAATTGGTTATTTCCCAGCCAGTTGGTTCACTTCTTGGGACGACCTTGCTCTGATACCATCTTGTTACGACCAAATTCCTGAATCCCTATGAGACACGAGAATCAAACCGACTTGTCTGATCCCAAGACCTAGTCGTCCAACGAGACGGTAACCAAAAGAACAGTAAAACAAACCACATTCATCATGCATGTAACTAACAGTAACAAAAGTACAGCAGTAAAGAAAAGAACTACTACAGTACACACCACCACAACTGTAGAAAATTTAAATAGGTACATAAACATGATGCTTACAATAAAAGAGTATAAGTGTAACGGGATATACTCACTACCACATAAAAATGGTACAGTAGGTACAACACAAGTAGAACTACTGGGCTCTACTAGGCCTAGCACCCTCTGCAGCCACAGGCTCTGGCTGCTCAACACCTGGTCCTGAAAAGGTGACAAAGGTGACACATCAGTGAAATGCTGAGTAGAGTGGCAACCAGCTAGCTAAGGAAAGCAGTAAAGGTGGACAAGTAGCTATTATTTTTAGTTTCTTTCTTTATTCCTCTATTTACTCATTCTCGAATTAATTCTCAGATCTTTCTCTTGATCTCGAATGTTCCTCGTGGGAACGATCTTGATTGAAGTCTTTTTCGAAAAGTAGAAGTAGCACGTGGTGCTCTCCTGGCCGGGAGAGTCCCCCGTGGTGGTCCTACCCTCAGTCAACCATCCCAAGGTCACTGACAAACGTAACGGTGACTACGGCACTCGCGATAAACGCACGGGTAGCTACCCCGCACTGGCACGCAGTCAGTCGTTTCTGTTAACGGGTGCGACCCAAAGTACAGCACGAAACCAGTATAGGGCAGAGCCCTCTGAGTAACAGGGGTCTAGCCCCTCCACAGTAACCAAACAGGGGTCTTGCCCCTCCAGAGTCCGCGCACCCTCGCCTGACTACCCTGGTTTGCCCAGTGGGCCTAACAAGTCGGTGTAGGACGGCTAGTAGAACCCCGGGGCCCATGGGGTGGCTAGCGCTCTCCCTACACTAGTAGCTCGCCCTGGTACTATGTACGCGAGGGCCAAAAGTCGGTACAAAGTGGCCAGACCTAACCCCGCATCCCTGGGACGGCTAGCTCCGCTCTGCACTAAATAGGGGGACAGTCGCTCTCCTTGGTACTCCGTACTGAAGGGCCAGCTCACTTCCCCAATTCCATTCCATTTACCTTTCAGGAGCTCTACTCCTAATTCCCCATAGGGTTCATGCTCATATTTCTCTAGCCAAGCCATTTTATGTTTCATCATTTCAGTTTTATTCCCATGTAGCCCGTGTTTTCGATAATTAATATACATTCATATACAAGCAGCTGTTATCCAATTACAGGCAATTATCATTTTTCTTTCTACTTTTCTAAGACTGCAATTCATGTTTTCACGACATTTGTTTCAATGTTTCTGTTCCTAGGATTCATGCCACACCCTAGGATCTATCATTCAATCTAGTTTTCCAATCCTAGGATTCATGCCATACCCTAGGATCTATCATTCAATCTAGCTTTCAGTCCTAGGATTCATGCCATACCCTAGGATCTATCATTCAATCTAGTTTTCAAGTCCTAGGATTCATGCCATACCCTAGGATCTATCATTCAATCTAATTTTCAAGTCCTAGGGTTCATGCCATACCTTAGAATCTATTATTTATCTCATAAGTGCATAAATGTTGATAAATAATCAAGGGGAGCCACTCTACCCGCAAAATAAGGAGGAATGGGGGCGTGATCGGCAGGTCCGCGTGCCTCTGCAACCCCCAGAGCCGCAACGGGACAAGGTCCTAATATAAGGATCAATCACAAGGAGCCACTTAGAATGGGATAAAAGTACTTCAAACAAGTAGAGGAACTAATTCTGAGAAGAACAAAATTTTCAATGCGAAAATTGGACTTTGAACGGACCCTAAACGGGTCAAAAAAGATAACCCTGCCCCAAATCAGACGTCTGGAACACCTGTTCTAGACGTCTTAAACGATGGTTCAGATCATACCTTACTTCTACTCTGCTTTTCAGATGTCCAGGATCCCGCTGAACCGTCTGGACCTAGTTCCAGACGTCCATCGATCACTCCGGACGCCTGGAGATGCTATCCGCCGTCTGGTGACTTGCCCAAACATCTGATCTGTGTGGGAGGGCGTGCCCTTGCACCTTCCCGAATGGAACCTACACATGTATGTAAACAATCACAACTCGGCACGTCTCAGGGCTTTTGGCGGAATGGCCTGCATGGCCGCATCCGCAGAAAGGAAGAAGATGAGGAATATAGTACCTTTCAGACGTCTGGATCTTCCTCCAGATGTCTCCCGTGTCATCTGGATGTAGGTCCAGACGTCTGATTCTGGGAAAGTTTCCCAGAATCAGAACCTCCTCGCCCTACGCCTGCTGCGCACGGCCATGCTGCGCTGTGCTCGCCTGCTGCTTGAGCTGCAGCAGCACTGGGGTATTTATGTAAACACATTTTCACTACTTAAAATGTCTATTTATGCATGTTCTTAAGCATAGGATTGCATTTCATAATATAAATATTGCATAACATGCATCATCTTGCATTTAGAGTAGTTTGAATAAAATGGAGGTTAATTGTCTCCTTTTATGTGCTTGGATAGGGCAAACATTTTATCAGGGCCTCGGATCAAAGATCCAACCGTATGGATGTGATCAGGGCAACGATTGGAGTTCAACGACTCCAACATCGCCCTAATCAGGCATCCGTACCATCAGATAGTGACCCGGGAATCCTAGAAGATCAAGGGCCAGGATGGTATAAATCCACACTTCAGATGATAAATCCAACCGCACGGATGAATTCGGATCAACGATCGCAGCCCAACGACACAAAAATAGCGTCAATCCAACATCCGTGGCACCATCTACAACTTCCAGAAGATGGACGACCAAGATAGCGCCACGTGGTGCCATCTCAGCCGCCCAAGTGGCCGCTTCATCTTGTGAAGGCCCTGCGCCCGATCGCTCTCCGCCGTTGGATCTTAATCCAACGCCGTGGCACCATCCGCACCCCATAGCGTAGTGGTCGAGCGCACTATCGTGAGTGCGAGGCGCGAGTTCGAGCTGTGGCGAGGAGCGGCAGGCGCGAGCGATTGGGCGCGGGTGGAGCGTCAGATGGAGATCGGATGGCCGCGCGTGCCCGATAACGTCGACGCGAGATTGGACGCGCGATCGGACGTGCAATCAGACGCGCGGGCGGGCACGCGATGCAGCGGGAGAAGGCGCGACTTAAGCCGTCCAATCTCGCAATTGGACGGTTGAGGAGCGCTGGACGTGCGTGGACGTTGATGAGCCGACAGCCGAGGAGGCGCGCGTGGGCACGGAAGCGACGCCCACGTCGGGGCTTTAGTGACGGATTTATCCGTCACTAAAGACCCCTTATTTATTGTTTTAAAGTTGTAATGTCCATTTTGCCCCCACTCCTTGCAACTATAAAAGGAGACCCCCTCCATACGAAATTCTCATCCCTTCTTTCTCCTCTCTAGCCCTCCAAAGCTCAAAAGAAGCTTGTCCCACACCCGGAATGCTTCTCGCGAGATAAAGTCCAATTTTCATTCCCCTTCGGAAGTGGATCCCGCGACGACGACGGCGTGCAGCTCCGTTCCCGTTCTTCTGCTTCGTCCTCCTTCATCCTGCTTCGTTCTCCTTCGTCCAGGCGTCATCCCGTCTGGCTCGTCCTCCAAGCAATCGTCGAGGAGGATAACTTCTCTCTCCCATTCTTATTTACAGCTTTTCTAGTGTAGAATTTTCCTGCTTTATAGTGTAATTGATTTTTCGCTTTCTAGTGTAACTTTTATTTAGTTTGATTATATAAACAATTGGAATGTGGAATGCATGTTCTCTCTCTCTCTCTCTCAGTTTGATAGCTCCATTGTGATTATATTGCCTTGCTTAACAAAAATCCTAAAAAAAATATAATTGCGAATATAGATCAACGTAGTCTCCCTGTGTTCGACCCATAATTCTTTTCGGTATAAATTTTATTTGTTGAACACGAATTCTTCGCTTTCGAACTACAACGACAGGTTTTCCGAAACCAAACACGTAAGCGTAGCGATTCGCAAAACACGTTCAACAGGTATCCTCCCCAGCACCCGTCGGCTGGCCCTGGGCAGCTCCGGCGAGTTCGCTCTCTCTTCCTTACGTGCTCCGCCTCTTCTCCCTCTCGCTGCACTTCCTCCTCCCCGCACGTGCCTGGCAGCAGCTACTGCCCACGCTCTCTCTCTCTTGCGCCAACACTGGAAGAAGAAGGAGGAGACGGTGGAGTGGTGGTGAGGGAGAGGGAAGGGGGAGAGGATATTTGAAGGTGTCAGGGTAGAGAGAAAAAAAGGAAGGAGGGACGCCTGCAGGTCGGCGGGCGCAGTCGGCGCGCGCACGTGCGCAGACTCACAATCGTACACTGCAAAAATTTAGGTCCAGACGTCTGGGAAGGCGTCAAGACGTCTGACCAGATGTCTGGACCAACTCCCAGACGTCTAAAAAAATGTTTGATGCGTGGATCTTAACAATTCTCGACCCAATCGCTCACCTAATAAATCCTGTTCTAAGTCCTTGAACCGAACACTATTTCACACCCTTCGTTTACAATGAGGACATTGCAAAACTTAAGCATGGGGGAGTGGTAAAGTGCAAACATACAAAAATCAAGAAAAGTCAGAAGGATTCTCACAAAAAAATCACATAGGCCAAGAATACCAAAAAAATAGAAAATTGTGAAAAAGAACAAAGAAATTTGAGGGGAGAAAATTTTGGGGCCATATAAACATGAGGAGGAAAAGAGCAAAATGTCAACGGGAGCACAAAATGGAAAATAAAAAAAGAGATAGTCATTAGTAAGAAATTAAGGGACTAACAGAAGTTCTAGACCACATCAAGGAAAAGAAAAATGAAGGAAAAAGTGCTAATGAGACACAAAAAGAGATTAGTAGGAACGCCGATTTTAGGCCTTTTGGGCTAGACTCTTGGGCTTAAAAATTTAAGTATTCGCTAAGATCTGGATAATCCTCAAGAGGTTGGGGAAAATGCGAAGCTTAAGTATTAGGTCTAAGGCTTAGGGAGTATTCGACCTCGTTAACTGACCTTTGGTTTGCAGGATTCGGTAACCTAAGCACTCCAATCCACACACAGTCTAGTTTAGTACACATAACTATCAAAATCATGCAAAAGCATTTAGATGTTCTGAAAAAAGTTGCCTAGATTAGGAGCGGCTGATTGACAAACGTTGATTTGGACGAATTCCCGACGCGGAGAGGCGGGAAATTCCCCTCAAAGATGCGTAACATATTGTCTCAGTTTTTGTCTCCTAGGATATTTACATATCCTACTGGGGCACAAAAGCACCCTACTGGTTCAAATGCCACGGGTGGCATTATCATGAAATGTCGATTGCCACGGTTTGGATTTAGCTACAGAATGCCATGGGTAGGATTATCACGAAATCTTGAAAGCCAGGGTTCTGGGGATTGCCATGGGCAGTGCTATCACAAAGCATCGATTGCTAGGGACCTTTTGAGGATTGATGATGGGGACGAGGAATCCGATACAAACCTTGTTGAGAAGCCAATCTGAAGCTAGAAATAAAAAGAAGAGAGAGAGAAAACTCTCCAAACAAAAAAATCCTCTGTCTCTCTCTTACAAAAAATGCACTACAAACTAAACCGAGGCTAAAATATGTCTCAAGCATGGGTGCTTTAACTGCGGAGTCCAACGAACCTTAGGATAGTTCCTGCGGGCCTTAAAAACCTTCGTAGAGGATCGAGGCTAAAACTGGTCAGGTCTGGATCTTGGTTGGTACTTGAGTACCTCTAGGCCTACTGTCGGCATTCTAACATAATCAAAAAGAAAAAGAAAAAGCATTCATCATAATGTGTGAAAGGAACTCATGGTCTAGAACAGAAGTTAAAACCTTAAAATTTTGCTAAGAGACTAGCAAAAGTTAGGCATGGGGGTATGATGGGAACACCATCATGAACCCTAACTAGCTCATTTTCACCTAGAAAAGGGAATAAAAGCTCCTACATAACCAAATGAAGGGTCTAACTCAAGGAATAACCAGTTTGAAAGAAAAATAAGAAACAAAGGCTAAAATTGTAATTTTACCACTGCAGTGCAACAATAGGATTTCTCAGGAGCTAAACATAGGTTAAATGGTCTTAACAAGATAAAAAGTGGGTTGGTTCAAACAGAAAAGGGTTAATGTGAAATCTAGGAATTAAATGACTTCTTATAACCCTAAAACTAATCCACTTAATTTAACAAGGTTCAGGTCAGGATAAAATTTAGCTAAACCCTCTAAAATTATTTAAAAATATCCTCTAGGGTTTAGAGCCTTCAATTTGACCTTTAGAACCTATTTTGACCTAAATAGGGGTCCTAATCAAATGTTTGCCCTAAATTAGGTTTTTATGTAAAATGCCGAGTCATACGTGGTCAAACCCAAAATCTAACTTCACCATTGGATTCCTTAGGTCAAAATTAGGTTTATACCAAAATTTTGACCTAAGGGGAGTTCACCTTGACCTACTTTGCAAAATAGTCCAACCTAATTACATTTAGACCCCTAGCTTTTGAAAACTCTTGCAGACACCCCCCTAGCTTCCTCGTCGTTCTTTGCAATTAGGTACCTCCACCATTACAGTGGAGGGAATCCCATTCCGGCAAGGATTCGAGGGGGATATCTCCTTGATTCCTCAGATAATCCCTCTCAAATTTGAAAGGGAGATTCTCTGAGGAATTTCCATTCATATGAACCCAATCTTGAGCTCCAAATCCTACCCAATCTCTCATGCAAATGCATGAGAGATTTTGGTCTTTTCGACCTTCCAACTCCGGTGACTTGCTGATGAGAGGCTCATCATGATCTCCAGTTACCCCTAATTAACTAGTCTTCCTAGTTAATTAGCTAAGGTTATGAATATATAAGGGTTAATTATAGAATAAGGGATGTATAGTAAAGGACCTTAAAATAATTTAAATATGATATTTTATCATTCAATTGAAATTATTAATAATTTAATTAATAAGTGGACTCGAAATTTTATTAATTATTCCCTTAATTAATAAGCTTAAACATAATGTTTACCTAAATATATAATAACTTAAGTAATTTTACTTAATCTAATAAATTAACCTAAAAATGTCAAAAATGTAAATTCAAGGTGAAAACATAATATTTACCTTATTTACTAGCATATATAAAAAGTTGAAAACAATCTAAGTTAAAATAAACCTTTAAAACCTGGGTTTACATTTTGGTCCTTAAAACTCATTGCAATCGGGTCCTTGGTTTTCACATAGGTTCTTAAGTTTCATTGCATATAAGTCCCTATCGCCTTCTTCTTCTTCTTCTTCTTCAGCCGAATGGACGGCTGGCGGCGGAGAGTAACGCCACCGCACGATCACCGCCTTGTCGACATCAACCTTCTTTCTCCAAGTTCTTGGAGCTTGGGCTCACCACTCCATCTTCATCCACCGGTCTAGATTAATCGGAAATCCTAATTTCTGGTGGGAGTTAACCTCACCGACGACGCCGAAGGTTAAGCTCCCCAATCTTCTTCTTCGTCCAGACCTTGCCACTCTCTTCGTCGCCAACCACTATAAATACCCCCTCACCCCTCCGATTTCTGGCAAGTTTGCTCCCTTCCCTCTTCTAACATTGAGCCGACCCAATATGCTATTCGTCTATAACTTTGATGACCTTACATCTCATTCTCCGACTTCCGCCATCCATTTTGATCAGCTGAGGAGATCCGCCGAGGTCAGTCGCATCTCTGGACACAGGTGCTGACCAAGGAGTCCTCCACTTCACCTCGCATCCGCCCGCCGGAGATTCTTCTTTACACACTCTGATTTCATCGTCCGCCATGAGCCTTCGGCGGAACCCTATTGACCCCTTCGTCCAGGTAACAGTAGATTACGAGTAGGAGTAGGGTAGTTTAGGTAGGTAGTTAGGTAGGTAGTTTAGTTGTAATTTCAGATTTCAAACTTCATCGCCCTCGACTCCGGCAAGCTCCTTGAGCTCACCAGAGCTTTAATTTCATCTTTCCAACTCATTATCCACCTTCCTTTAACCCTCATGACCACTTCTAACCCATTTAAACATTTAATTGACCAATTAATCACCTAAATCAACTTCACCTCCACCAACTACTATCGATGTATATGGCGACAGTAGCTGTTAAGACCGAGACATCAAACACTTTTAAGACGTCTGGGAGTAGGTCCAGACATTTGGAAATAAATTTTTGCGTGCATACGATTACGAGTCTGCGTGCATGCACACACAGACTGAACCCTCCGATCTGCTGACGCGTTTTCTCCCCCGATGCCTTCAAATACCCCTCTCCCCCATTCCCTCTCCCTCACTCACCACCCCACCGTCTCCTCCTCTTCCAGCGTGAGCATGAGAGAGAGAGCGAGGGCAGCAGCTGCTGCCGGGTGCGTGCGAAGAGGAGGAGGTGCAGCGAGAGGGGAGAAGAGGGAGAGCACGTGAGGAAGAGAGAGAGAGCTCGCCGGAGCAGCTCGGGACCGGCTGATGGGCACGCAGCGGGAGCGTGGTGCTGGGGAGGTTACCCCGATGCTGCTGCAGCTCAGGCAGTAGGCAGGCGAGCACAGCGCGGCCGTGTGCAGCAGGAAGAAGGCGAGAAGGTTCTGATTCTGGGAAATTTTCCTAGAATCAGACGTCTGGACCTACATCCAGACGACGCGGGCGATGTCTGGAGGGAGCTCCAGACGTCTGAGAGGTAAGTATTCCTTCCTCCGCTTCCTTTTGCGGATACGGCCATGCAGGCTGTTCCGCCGAAAGTTCTATCTCATGCCGTGTTAAGATCGTTTGTGAACGCATGCAGGTTTCTCTTTGGGAAGGCGTGGGACACACCTTCCCACGCGATTCAGACATTTGGGCACAGCACTAGACGGCGGAGAGCGTTTCCAGACGTCTGGAGAGGTAGTCGGACGTCTGGAATTGGGTCCAGACGATTTAGCAGGATCCCTGGATGTCTGAGGAACAGCTCAGAGTGAGGTATGACCTAGACCACCTTTTAAGATGTCTGGAAGGTGTTCCAGACGTCTGATTTGAGTTAGAGTTGTCATTTTTGACTCGTTTAGGGTTCGTTCCAAGTCTGATTTCCTCATTTGAGATTCTGTTCCTCTCAGAATTTGTTCCTTACTTGTTTAAAACACTTTTATCCTGTTCTAAGTGGTTCCTTGTGATTGATCCTTGTGTTAGGACCTCGTTCTGTTGCGGCTCCGGGGGTTGCAAATGCATGTGGACTTGCCAATCACGCCCCATTACTCCCGATTTTGCGAGTAGAGTGGCTCCCCTTAGTTATTTACCAACATTAATGCATCTCTAATATGAATGATAGATCCTAGGGTATGGCATGAATCCTAGGGCTTGAAAACTAGATGAATGATAGATCCTAGGGTATGGCATGAATCCTAGGACCCGAAAACTAGATTGAATGATAGATCCTAGGGTATGTCATGAATCCTAGGGCTTGAAAACTAGATTGAATGATAGATCCTAGGGTGTGGCATGAATCGTAGGAACAGAAACACTGAAACAAATGTCTTGAATACCTGAATTGCAATCTTGGATAAGTAGATAGAATAATGATAATTGCCTGTAATTGGATAACAGTTGCCTGTGAAATGTAGAGTACTGTTGCTAGTAACAGCTACATGTAATTCTTGTTGTTGGAAACTAAATTTGAGCTGCTTGTATATAAACTGATATTAAATGTTGGAAACACGGGTTATATGCGAATGAAACTGAAATGATGAAACCTAGTATGTCTTGGCCTGAGAAATATGAGTATGAACTCTACAGGGAATTAGGAGTAAAGCTCGTGAAAAATAAATAGAGTGGAACTGGGAAAGTGGATGGGGAAGTGAGCTGGCCCTTGAGACGGTGTACCAAGGAGAGCGACTGTCCCCCTGTTTAGTGCAGAGCGAAGCTAGCCGCCCTAAGGACCTGGGGTTAGGTCTGGCCACTTTGTACCGACTTTTGGCCCTCGCATACATAGTACCGGGGAGAGCTACTAGTGTAGGGAGAGAGCTAGCCACCCCACGGGCCTCGGGGTTCAGCTAGCCATCCTACACCGACTTGTTAGGCCCACTGGGCAAACCAGGGTAGTCTGGTGAGGGTGCGCAGACTGTGGAGGAGCAATACCCCTGTTTGGTTACTGTGGAGGGGCTGGACCCCTGTTACTCAGAGGGCTCTGCCCTATACTGGTTTCGTGCTGTGCTTTAGGCACACTCGTTAACGAAAACGATTGACCGCATGCTAGTGCGGGGTAGCTACCCGTGCATTTATCACGCATGCCATAGTCACCGTTGCGTTTGTCAGTGACCTTGGGGTTGTTGATTGAGGATAGGACCACCACGGGAAACTCTCCCGGCTAGGAGAGCACCATGTGCTACTTCTACTTTTTGGAAAAGACTACAACCAAGATCGTTCCCACGAGGAACATTCGAGATCAAGAGAAAGATCTGAGAAATAATTCAAGAAGGGGTTAATAGGGAAATAAAGAAAGAAATTAAAAATGACAGCTACTTGTCCACCTTTACTATTTTCTTAGCTGGCTGGTTGCCACTCTACTCAGTGTTTTGCTGACATATCACTTTTGTCACCTTTTCAGGACCAGGTGTTGAGCAGCTAGAGCCTGCGGCTGCGGAGGGTGCTGGGCCTAGTAGAGCCCAATAGTTGTACTTTTGTTGCGCCGTATTTCTGTAGTAGTGAGTATTTCTGTTTCACCTTGTACTCTTTATTGTAAACATCATATTTCTGTACCTGTTTTTAATTCTCTACTGTTGTGGTGGTATGTACTGTAGTAGTTCTTTTCTTTACTGTTGTACTTTCGTTACTATTAGTTACTTGCATGGTGAATGTGGTTTATTTTACTGCTTTTTGGTTACTTTCTCGTTGGAGGACTTGGTCTTGGGATAAGTCGAGTCGGTCCAATTCTCGTGTCTCGTAGGGATTCGAGAATCGGGTCGTAACAAGATGGTATCAGAGTAAGGTCGTCCTGAGAAGTGAACCAACTGGCTGGAAAATAACCAATTCACGTGCCTGTAACTAGAGTAGCCACCACAACGTACCTTTTGACATCTATTTTGAGACTTCTTCGTTGAATATCGATTCTTATTGACATCGTTTCTGTTCCGTGTTCGCGTCTGCTTGTAGGAGATGCCTCGACGAGGAGGTAGCAAGATGGGCCGCGGATGCGGCCGTGGACGAGGTTGGAGGGGTGGGCGTATTGTAACGACCCGATTCCCGAGCCCCTACGAGACACGAGAACCGGACCAACTCAACTAATCCCAAGACCTAGTCGTCCAACGAGGAAGTAACCAAAAGAGCAGTAAAATAAACCACATTCAACATGAATATAACTAACAGTAAGAAAATACAGCAGCAAGGAAAGAAACTACTACAGTATATACCACCACAACAGTAGAACAACATTCATAACTAAATATGAACTGCAGGTAAAGAAAAGTACAGCGGAAACAAGAACTACTCACTATAACGGAACAAAAAGAGGTACAAGAAACAGTGGTAACTCTACTAGACCCTACTCGGCCCAGCGTCCTCTGCAGCCGCTGACCCTGGTTGCTCAACACCTGGTCCTGAAAGGTAACGAGTGTAACACGTCAGCAAAACGCTGAGTAGAGTGGCAACTAAAACTAAAGAAACAGTAGAGTGTACAGTAGCTGTTAAGTTCTGTTACTTTCTTTATTTAAGTCTTTCAATTATCTCACGATTTATCTATTTCTCAGATCTTTCACTTGATCTCGAATGTTCCTCGTGGGAACGATCTTGATTGCAGCCTTTTCCGAACAGTAGAAGTAGCACGTGGTGCTCTCCTGGCCGGGAGAGTCCCCCGTGGTGATCCTACTCTCAGTCAACCACCCCAAGGTCACTGACAGACGTAACGGTGACTACGGCACGCGCGGTAAACGCATGGGTAGCTAACCCGCACTGGCACGCGGTCAGTTGTTTCCGTTAACGGGTGCGCCCAAAGCACAGCACGCAACCAGTACAGGGAAGAGCCCTCTCAGTAACAGGGGTCCAACCCCTCCACAGTAACAAAACAGGGGCCTTGCCCCTCCACAGTCCGCGCACACTCGCCTGACTACCTTGGTTTGCCCCAGTGGGCCTAACAAGTCGGTGTGGGAGGTTAGTAGAACCTCAGGCCCCGTGGGGTAGCTAGTACCTCCCTACACTAGTAGCTCTCCTCGGTACTACGTACACGAGGGCCAGCAAGTCGGTACAGAGTGGCTAGTCCTAACCCCGGGTCCCTGGGGCAGCTAGCTCTGCTCTACACTAAACAGGGGGATAGTCGCTCTCCTTGGTACTCCGTACCCAAGGGCTAGCTCACTTCCCCAATTCTATTCCATTCACTTTCCAGGAGTTCTACTCCTACTTCCTCGTAGGGTTCCAGCTCAGAACGTCTAAGTTTCACCTTCCAGTTTCACGTTATCACAATCCATGTTCTCAAACACGTTTATTTATTCAACAGGCAGCTGTTAATTCAATTACAGGCAGCTATTTGTTCCTTTCCACTTTTTCCAAGACTGTAGTATTCATCTGTTCCACTAGTTTTCCCGTCCTAGGATTCATGCCGTATCCTAGGATCTATCATACAATCTAGTTTTCCAGCCCTAGGATTCATGCAACACCTAGGATCTATCATTCAATCTGTTTTTCATTCCTAGGATTCATGCAACACCTAGGATCTATCATTCAATCTGTTTTTCATTCCTAGGATTCATGCAATGTCCTAGGTTCTATTTATGATTCCACAATTTAACAGGTTATACTTAAAAGCCACTCTACTAGGTACGACGGGAGTAATGGGGGCGTGATCGGGAATCCCGCGTGCCTCCGCGACCCCCAAGACTGCAACGGAACGAGGTCCTATCACAAGGATCAAACACAAGGAGTGTCTCAAAATAGTGTATAGCTACTGTAGACGGGTAGAGGATTTAATTCCGGAAAGAATGCAACTGGAAATGCGAAAAACGGAACCTGAACGGGCCCTCAACGGGTCGAAAACGACGACACTGTGCAAAATCAGACGTCTGGAACTTCTTCCAGACATCTTAAAAAGTGGATCAGAGAATTACCTTGTTCTGCGTGGTTTTTCAGACGTCCAGAAGCCTGCGGGGACGTCTGGCCTAGTTCCCAGACGTCCGATGGTCACCCCGGACGTCTGGAGGTCGCTCCCGCCGTCTGGTACTACAACCAGACGTCTGATTCGCGTTGGATGGCGAATCACCAAGCCTGCGCGCACCCAACTCTCTCTCTCAGTACGGTCAGTCGACAGGAAGGAAGAAGACGGAAGAACTCACCTTTCAGACGTCTGGATGGTCTTGCAGACGTCTCCCACGCCGTCTGGCTATCAGCCCAGACGTCTGATTCTGGAAATGTTTCCAAAATCAGGCCGCGAATCACCCTCCGCTCGCGATGCCATGCCTCGTCACACCTCGTGCTCCTGCTGCTCGGACCGCAGCAGTCCCCCCCCGCGTCGCCCCGCGCCCGCTGCGCTCCCCGCCGGCCGGCCCTGGTAGCCCCGGCGAGCTCGCCCTCACGGCTGAGCGCCGCTCTCGCACGCAGCACCTCCTCCGTGCTCACTGCGGCCGCCGCTGCCGCTGCAACCTCGCGCTCGCTCTCGCGCTCACTGGCTGAAGGATAAGAGGAAGGAGGCGGTGGTGACGGAAGAGCGTGTGGCCTTTTAAGGCCGCGCGAGGAGGAGAGAGAAGGAGCGCGGCAGGGGAATCTGCAGCCATAAGAGGAAGGAATAAGCGAATATGCGGGTCTGCACGCTTAGGCGCGCAGACGACCCGCGCGTGTCAAAGATAACAGATTTATAGACGCCTGGCAACGATCCCAGACGTCTGGTCCGACGTCTGGCCCACCTCCCAGACGTCTTAAAAAGATGTCTGGGGCACGCGTTCATAACAATATAACAAACTCAAAGGAAGTTTCGTCCCCGAAACTTACGTTAACTAGGGTGCGGAAAAGACGTCCAAATAACCATAACAAACTCAAAGAGGACCGAAGCCGGTCCGAAAAGACGTACCCGCGAAAAGCTCCGGGTACCGCTCCCGCATTGCCGCCTCAGGCTCCCAGGTAGCCTCCTCGTATCGCTGGCTCCTCCACAAAACCTTTACCAGGGGTACTTGCGTCCGTCTCAAACTGCGGACGGCTCGGTCTAGAATCTGCACTGGCCGCTCGGGGTAGGTCAGGTCGTCGCCCGCCTCAACGCTCTCATGACTCAGTACGTGACTGGGATCGGCTACGTACTTCCTGAGGTTGGACACGTGGAACACGCCGTGCACACCAGAAAGCTGCGTGGGGAGGGCAAGCCTGTAAGCAACGGGTCCAACCCGCTCCAGGACCTCAAAGGGCCCCACAAACCTCGGCGTGAGCTTCCCTCTCACCCCAAACCGCTGTAATCCCTTCATGGGAGAAACACGAAGGAAGACGTGGTCCCCAACCTCAAACTGCACCTCTCTGCGTCTCCGATCCGCGTAGCTCTTCTGTCTGCTCCTGACAGTGCGGAGTCGTCTGTGGATCTGCTCAACTACCTCCTGACTCTGCCGGATCAACCTGGGGCCAACCTCCCACTTGGTCCCCACCTCAACCCAACTCAAGGGTGCCGTACACCTCCGTCCGTACAGAGCCTCGTAGGGAGCCATGCCGATGCTCGAGTGATAACTATTGTTGTATGCAAACTCCGCCAGGGGCAGGTGCTCCTCCCAAGAGCCCCTCCAGTCCAGTACACAGGCATGCAAAAGGTGCTCAAGTGTCTGTATCGTGCGCTCAGACTGTCCGTCCGTCTGGGGGTGGTAAGCCGTACTAAACCTCAACCGCGTCCCCAAGGCCTGCTGAAACTCAGCCCAAAACTGGGACGTAAAGCGGGTATCCCGGTCGGATACGATCTCCCGCAGAACTCTGTGTAGTCATACCACATCACGGATATACCTCTCTGCCAACTATGCTGGTCCCAAAGTGACTCGGATCGACAAGAATCGCGCTGTCTTCGTCAGTCTATCCACTATTACCCAGATTGTGTCGTGTCCCTGCTGGGTAACAGGTAAGCCCACCACCAAGTCCATGGTGATGCTCTCCCACTTCCACTCTGGCACTGGAACCGGCTGAAGCGGCCCTACAGGCCTCTGATGCTCGGCTTTCACCTGTTGGCACACTAAGCACTGCTGCACGAACTCACCCACATCCCGCTTCATCCCTCTCCACCAAAACTCGCGTCTCAAGTCATGGTACATTTTCGTGTTTCCGGGATGTATGGTGAATCTGGAACCGTGTGCCTCAATCAGGAGCTCTCTCAACAACTCCTCATCTCTGGGAACGCACAACCGTCCCCTCAAGTGTAGCACCTGGTCTGTGAAAGAGAAGTCCCCTGGGTCTCCTGACAGCACTCTGTTGCGCAAAGACTGCAAGTACGGATCGGCCATCTGTCCTGTGATGATGAGATCTATCAGCTCTGGCCTAGTTTGCCGTGTCACCGTCACTACCCCACAGTACCCTCATAACTCTAGGGGTCGCCAACTTCCCACCTCCTCCAAAAGGCTCCAACTCTGTAACTGTAGACTAGCCAAGAGTGCGGGCGCCTTACGACTCAAGGCGTCAGCCACCACATTGGCCTTTCCCGGGTGGTAGGAGATGCTGCAGTCGTAGTCCTTCAGGAGCTCCAACCAACGTCTCTGTCTCATGTTGAGCTCCTTCTGATCAAAAAGGTATCTGAGGCTCTTGTGATCTGTGAAAATCTCGAAGGTCTCACCGTACAAGTAGTGCCTCCAGGTCTTCAGCGTGAAGACAACAGCTGCCAACTCTAAGTCGTGGGTAGGGTAGGTATGCTCATGGGGCTTTAGTTGCCGTGAAGTGTAAGCGACAACGTGACCCCTCTGCATGAGCACACCTCCTAACCCCTGCAAGGAGGCGTCCGTGTACACAACGAACCCGCCACTACTGTCAGGGATGGTGGGCACGGGAGGCGAGGTCAACCTCTCCTTCAGCTCCAGAAAACACGCCTCACAGGCGTCTGTCCAAGCGAAAGGCACGTCCTTCCGGGTCAACTATGTCATAGGACGCGCAATCTGTGAAAATCTTCTGATGAATCGTTTGTAGTAGCCTGCCAGTCCCAAGAAACTGCGAATCTCAGTAACTGAACGCGGTCTCTCCCACCTGAGCACTGCCTCGACCTTGGCTGGGTCCACCGCCAAGCTGTCTCCAGAGATCGCATGACCTAGGAAGGTCACCTCCCTCAACCAGAACTCGCACTTACTGTATTTGGCATACAGCCGGCGTCGTCTCAGAGTGTCCCGAACCATCCGCAAGTGCTGCCGTGAAACTTGAAAGAAGGAAACTCCGGAATGGAGAAGACGATCTTCCTCTCAAAACAGTCCACCAAGGCGTGGTAAGCAGACAGCCAATCCATCCCCAGAATCACTCCAAAGTCCTCCATCTGTATCATAATCAGGTCAGCTGGCAGGCTATGTCCCCCGACGCTGACCTCGCAATCCGTGTACACCTCCTCAGCTACAAACAACTGACCACTCGGACCTCTGATTACGAACGGATTCTCTAACAGTGTTTAATCCTGGTCCAAACTAACTGCGAAACTGGCTGCGACAAACGAGTGTGTAGCGCTGGAATCGAAAAGCGTGTAAACGAGTCTGCCGAAAACTAAAACCATACCTGCTACCACCGATCCCGAAGCCCTGGTGTCCCTGCGTGTTAGGGCGTTGATACGCCCCTCAGCTCTAGGTGCAGACGAAGCAACCACACTCTACGTCGGACGGGTAGGTGCTGGTCGGTACCCTCCTCACGACTGCTGTCCTCCTCCTCGCGCCTGGGATTCGCGGCCTCCTGCACGCCCTCCAGTGCTCTGACCGGGGAGTATCTGCTAACCTCCTGCCCTAGACAGGCAGTCCCTCCTGATGTGACCCGACTGGCCACACTGGTAATTGAGGGGAACCCGACTCCCGCCCTCAGTGGGTCCCTGCTGTCGGCTATACGGGGGTCCGGTGCTGGCGACTGGCCCCTGTCGAGGGCCCCCAAAGGCCACTGAAGGCCCTGCAAAACGTGACGGCTCTCCTGCGAATGCCACGTGTCTCCGTTCTCGCCAGCCCTGTGAGAAGTCTGGCTGAAAGGGCCTCTTCCGCCCGCAGTCGGTGTCTCGCGCAGACGGGTTGGTCTCCTCTTAAGTCATAGCTACCTCTACCACCCTCGAAAACGTAGGCAGCTTCAGGGGTTTGACATACCCCCGGATCGCAGGCTGGAGCCCCTCGGTGAACTTCCAAAGGAGCTCCTCCTCAGTGGCTACCGCTGTTGCTGCAAAGCGGGACAGCTCCAAGAAACGCGTGCGGTACGCGCTCACAGTCATCGTCCCTTGGCGGAGAGTGTGGAACTCCCGCCTCCTCTGGTCCTGCCACGTCTGGGGAAAGTACTGCTCGCAGAAGAGGGTGACGAACTGGTCCCACGTCGGCTCGTCCCTCTCCTGTCCCCGGACCGCCCTCCACCACCTGTGTGCCGCACTCTCCAGCTGGTACGTGGCAAAGGCCACGCGACACTCCACCGGGGGGCGAAGGGTGTCGAAGATCTTCTCCAGCTGCTCAAGCCAGTCCTCTGCCTCGGTCGGGTCCTCATCCCCCTTGAAGGAGGGGGGCTTCAGCTTCCGGAACTGCCCGAAAAGCTCGAAGTGGCGCTGTAGGGGAGGTGCTGGTGCACCTCCAGGCGAAGGTGCCTCGTGCATGGAAGTATCGGAGGAAGGTGGGGGCTGCGGCGGCCCATCCCCTCCCCCGTGTCCAGCGCCACGTCCGTCGAGTGGTCCCACAGAGGACTCCCCCTCCGCAACCCCAGGGTGAGGTGCTCGGGGCGGTGGGTGGAGCTCCTCTCGTACAATGTCTCGTATCAGACGGGCGAGGTCCTAGGCCTGGACGCCCGGGAGTAGTGGCTGATCCACTGGGGTGTCGGCAACGGCACGCCCACCTCGCCGACCTCGTCCTCGGCCGCACCCGCGGCCCGCCTCACCAATCCCGCGACGAGGCATCTCCTGTAAGGAGACGCGAAACAAAACAGAAAAACGTCAAAACAAATGGTACCTAACGAAACTTCTAAGAGCTCATGTCAAGAGATATGTTGTGGTGGCTACTCTAGTTATAAACATGTGAATTGGTTATTCTACAGTCAGTTGATTCACTTCTCAGGACGACCTTGCTCTGATACCATCTTGTAACGACCCGGTTCCCGAGCCCCTACGAGACACGAGAACCGGACCGACTCAACTAATCCCAAGACTTAGTCGTCCAACGAGGAAGTAACCAAAAGAGTAGCAAAATAAACCACATTCAACATGAATATAACTAACAGTAAGAAAATACAGCAGCAAGGAAAGAAACTACTACAGTATATACCACCACAACAGTAGAACACCATTCATAACTAAATATGAACTGCAGGTAAAGAAAAGTACAGCGGAAACAAGAACTACACACCATAACGGAACAAAAAGAGGTACAAGAAACAGTGGTAACTCTACTGGACCCTACTCGGCCCAGCGTCCTCTGCAGTCGCTGACCCTGGCTGCTCAACACCTGGTCCTGAAAGGTAACGAGTGTAACACGTCAGCAAAACGCAAAGTAGAGTGGCAACTAAAACTAAAGAAACAGCAGAGTGTACAGTAGCTGTTAAGTTCTGTTACTTTCTTAATTTAAGTCTTTCAATTATCTCACGATTTATCTATTTCTCAGATCTTTCACTTGATCTCGAATGCTCCTCGTGGGAACGATCTTGATTGCAGTCTTTTCCGAACAGTAGAAGTAGCACGTGGTGCTCTCCTGGCCGGGAGAGTCCCCCATGGTGATCCTACTCTCAGTAAACTACCCCAAGGTCACTGACAGACGTAACGGTGACTACGGCACACGCGGTAAACGCTCGGGTAGCTAACCCGCACTTGCACACGGTCAGTCGTTTCCGTTAACGGGTGCGCCCAAAGCACAGCACGGAACCAGTACAGGGCAGAACCCTCTCAGTAACAGGGGTCCAACCCCTCCACAGTAACAAAACAGGGGCCTTGCCCCTCCACAGTCCGCGCACACTCGCCTGACTACCCTGGTTTGCCCCAGTGGGCCTAACAAGTCGATGTGGGAGGCTAGCAGAACCCCGGGGCCCGTGGGGTAGCTAGTACCTCCCTACACTAGTAGCTCTCCTCGGTACTACGTACACGAGGGCCAGCAAGTCGGTACAGAGTGGCCAGTCCTTACCCCGGGTCCCTGGGGCGGCTAGCTCTGCTCTGCACTAAACAGGGGGACAGTCGCTCTCCTTGGTACTCCGTACTCAAGGGCCAGCTCACTTCCCCAATTCTATTCCATTAACTTTCCAGGAGTTCTACTCCTACTTCCCCGTAGGGTCCCAGCTCAGAACGTCTAAGTTTCACCTTCCAGTTTCACGTTATCATAATCCATGTTCTCAAACACGTTTATTTATTCAACAGGCAGCTGTTAATTCAATTACAGGCAGCTATTTGTTCCTTTCCACTTTTTCCAAGACTGCAGTATTCATCTGTTCCACTAGTTTTCCCGTCCTAGGATTCATGCCGTATCCTAGGATCTATCATACAATCTAGTTTTCCTGCCCTAGGATTCATGCAACACCTAGTATCTATCATTCAATCTGTTTTTCATTCCTAGGATTCATGCAACACCTAGGATCTATCATTCAATCTGTTTTTCATTCCTAGGATTCATGCAATATCCTAGGTTCTATTTATGATTCCACAATTTAACAGGTTATACTTAAAAGCCACTCTACCAGGTACGACGGGAGTAATGGGGGAGTGATCGGGAATCCCGCGTGCCTCCGCGACCCCCAAGACTGCAACGGAATGAGGTCCTATCACAAGGATCAAACACAAGGAGTGTCTCAAAATAGTGTATAGCTACTGTAGACGGGTAGAGGATTTAATTCCGGAAAGAACGCAACTGGAAATGTGGAAAACGGAACCCGAACGGGCTCTCAACGGGTCGAAAACGACGACACTGTGCAAAATCAGACGTCTGGAACTTCTTCCAGACGTCTTAAAAAGTGGATCAGAGAATTACCTTGTTCTGCGTGGTTTTTCAGACGTCCAGAAGCCTGCGGGGACGTCTGGCCTAGTTCCCAGACGTCCGATGGTCACCTCGGACGTCTGGAGGTCGCTCCCGCCGTCTGGTACTACAGCCAGACGTTTGATTCACGTTGGATGGCGAATCACCGAGCCTGCGCGCACCCAACTCTCTCTCTCAGTACGGTCAGTCGACAGGAAGGAAGAAGATGGAAGAACTCACCTTTCAGACGTCTGGATGGTCTTCCAGACGTCTCCCACGCCGTCTGGCTATCAGCCCAGACGTCTGATTCTGGAAATGTTTGCAGAATCAGGCCGCAAATCGCCCTCCGCTCGTGCCTCGTCGCACCTCGTGCGCCTGCTACTCGGACCGCAGTAGTCCCCCCCCGCGTCGCCCTGCGCCCGCTGTGCTCCCCGCCGGCCGGCCCTAGCAGCCCCGGCGAGCTCGCCCTCACGGCTGAGCGTCGCTCTCGCACGCAGCACCTCCTCCGCGCTCACTGCGGCCGCCGCTGCCGCTGCAACCTCGCGCTCGCTCTCGCACTCACTGGCTGAAGAAGAAGAGGAAGGAGGCGGTGGTGACGGAAGAGCGCGTGACCTTTTAAGGTCGCGCGAGGAGGAGAGAGGAGCGCGGCAGGGGAATCTGCAGCCGCAGGAGGAAGGAATAAGCGAATATGCGGGTTTGCGCGCTCAGGCACGCAGACGACCCGCGCGTGTCAAAGATAACAGATTTACAGACGTCTGGCAACGATCCCAGACATCTGATGCGACGTCTGGAAGTGATTCCAGACGTCTGGTCTGACATCTGGCCCACCTCCCAGATGTCTTAAAAAGACGTCTGGGGCACGCGTTCATAACACGCATTGAGCCCGACACCTTAGTGGACTAGCCACTGCTTCCGGGCATTCAGGCCCAGGACCTCGCCCAGCTGATACAGGACATTGTGCGAGAGGAGCTTCACCCGCCGCCACGAGCGCCTCTCCCTGGGGCTGCGGAGGAGGAGTCCTCTGTGGGATCACGAGACAAACATGACGCTGGACGCGGGAGAGAGGGTGGGCCTCCTCCACCCCCACTTTCCTCTGACACTTCCGAGCACGAGGCTTCTTTACCTGGAGGCGCACTAGCATCTCCACTTCAGCGCCACTTTGAGCTTTTCGGACAGTTTCGGAAGCTGAAGCCCCCCTCCTTCAAGGGGGATGAGGACCTGACTGAGGCGGAGGACTGGCTCGAGCAGATCGAGAAGGTTTTTGATACGCTTCGCCCCCCTGTGGAGTGCTGCGTGGCCTTTGCCACGTACCAGCTGGAGAGCGCGGCACACAGGTGGTGGAGGGCGGTCAGGGGTTAGGAGAGGAACGAGCCTACTTGGGACCAGTTCGTCACCCTCTTCTACAAGCAGTACTTCCCCCAGATGTGGCAGGACCAGAGGAGGCGGGAGTTCCACACTCTCCGCCAAGGGACGATGACTGTGAGCGCGTACCGTACGCATTTCCTGGGGCTGTCTCGTTTCGCAACGACAGCCGTGGCTACTGAGGAGGAGCGTCTTTGGAGGTTCACCGAGGGGCTCCGGCCTGCTATTCAGGGGTATGTCAAACCCCTGAAGCTGCCGACGTTCTCGAGGGTGGTGGAGGCATCTATGACGTATGAAGAGACCAACCCGTCCGCACGCGACATTGATAGCGGGCGGAAGCGGCCCTACCAGCCAAACTTCTCATAGGACCGACAAGAGAGGAGGCACGTGGCACCTGCAGGAGAGCCGTCACGCTTTGCGGGGCCATAAGTGGCCTTTGGGGGCCCCCGACAGGGGCCAGCTACTAGCACCAGACCCTCGCCCAACCGTCAGCAGGGACCCACTGAGGGCGGGAGTCGAGTCCCCCTTTACTGCCAGTGTAGCCAGCCGGGCCACATCAGGAGGGACTGCTCGTCTAGGGCTGGAGGTCAACAGATGCTTCCCGCGTCGAGCACTTGAGGGTGAGCAGGAGGCCATGGTTTCCAGGCACGAGGAGGAGGACAGCAGTCCCAAGGAGGGTACCGGCCAGCGGCTACCCGTCCGACGCAGAGTGTGGCTGCTTCGTCCGCACCTAGGGTTGAGGGGCGTATCAACGCCCTGACACACAGGGATGCCAGAGCTTCGGGATCAGTGGTGGCAGGTATGGTTTCAGTTTCCGGCAGACTTGTTTACACGCTTTTCGATTCCGATGCTACGCACTCGTTTGTCGTTGCCAATTTTGCGGTTAGCTTGGGGCAGGACTATATGTTGTTAGAGGATCCGTTTGTGATCAGAGGTCTGAGTGGTCAGCTATTTGTAGCTGAGGAGGTGTACACAGGTTGTGAGGTCAGTGTTGGGGGACACAGCCTTCCCGCTGACCTGATTATGATACAGATGGAGGACTTTGGCGTAATTCTGGGGATGGACTGGCTGTCCGCTTACCACGCCTTGGTGGACTGCTTTGAGAGGAAGATCGTCTTCTCCATACCGGAGTTGCCTTCTTTTGAGTTCCATGGGCAGCCAGTGGATGGAGGCTTCAGGTGCATTTCTGCACTTCGGGCGACGAGACTTTTGAGCCAAGGGTGTGAGGGCTTCCTAGCTTGTGTGGTGGCAGAGCCCAGCCCTATGGCAGACTTCCAGAGTATCCCGGTGGTCAAGGAGTACCCCGACGTGTTCCCAGATGAGTTGCCAGGACTACTGCCCGAGCGTGAGATCGAGTTTGAGATCTCACTGATACCGGGGACCAGCCCCATCTCCACAGCACCGTACAGGATGGCACCACTTGAGCTGCGAGAGCTTAAGTCTCAGTTGCAGGATCTTCTGGAGAAGGGCTTTGTGAGGCCTAGTGAGTCTCCATGGGGAGCCCCGGTATTGTTCGTAAAGAAGAAGGATGGTACCCTACGCCTGTGTGTGGACTACAGACAGCTGAATAGGGCACCATCAAGAACAGGTATCGCTGCCGAGGATTGATGACTTGTTTGATCAGCTACGAGGTGCCACAGTATTCTCCAAGATCAACTTGAGGTCTGGATACCACCAGTTGAGGATCAAGGAGGCAGACGTCTCCAAGACAGCTTTTCGCACCTGGTACAGACACTACGAGTTTTTGGTCATGCCATTTGGGCTGACCAATGCCCCTGCTGCCTTCATGGATTTGATGAACTGGGTGTTTAGGCCGTACTTGGACCAGTTCGTGGTGATATTTATTGATGATGTGCTCATCTATTCTCAAGATCAGACGCAGCATGGATAGCACTTGCAAATGATTTTGGATACACTGAGACGACGTAGGTTGTACGCCAAATACAGCAAGTGTAAGTTCTGGTTGAGGGAGGTGACCTTCTTGGGTCATGTGATCTCCGGGGATGGCTTGGCTGTGGACCCGGCCAAGGTTGAGGCAGTGCTCAGGTGGGAGACCGCGTATAGTTACTGAGATCCGCAGTTTCTTGGGACTGGTAGGCTACTACAGGTAGTTTATCAGGGGCTTCTCGTAGATTGCACGTCCTATGACACAACTGACCCGGAAGGACATGCCCTTTACTTGGACAGACGCTTGTGAGGCATGTTTTCAAGAGCTGAAGGAGAGGCTGACTTCGACTCCCATGCTGACCATCCCAGACAGTAGTGGCGGGTGAAATAGTGGCGGTATGGCTAGGTTTTGTTGTTTGTTATAGAAATGGCATTGTAGTACAGTTAGTCATTGCCACTATTACAATTTTACTCGGAAATAAAAGGTTTCCCGAGGTCGAACTCAGGGAGTAAACTATAATTCTAGAAGTACAATGTTTCTATTACAAAAATAAGAGAGAGAGAGAGAGGTACATTGGTCTCTGGGCTTTTTCTTCTTCTCTTCTTTCTCTCTTGTCTTTGTCTTCTTTTTCTTCTCTTCTCTTTGCTTGATCATCTTCAGCTCTTCTATTCTTTCTTCTACTTTATCTTCCTTCTTTCTCTTTCTCTCTTTGATCTTCTTCAACTTTTTGTCTTCTTTCTTTTTCTTCTGTTATTCTTCTTTTCTTCTTTGCTTCCAGCTGTGGCACCTGTTCTTCTTTCCTTCTTCTTTTCTTTTTCTTCAGAGCGTCGTCTGATTTCTCAATCAGACGACTTAAGTAGCACCTGCTACAGTGCTTCCTTGGTGCTCCTTCTTCTGCTTCTTTCTTCGTCTTCTTCTTCTTGCTGTCCTTCCTCTTCTGCGGTCTTCTTTCTCCTCTTCTTCTTCTTCTTCTGCCTGCACACTCACGTAGCCTGGTCAGAGCAAAAACCTAACCCTACCCTCTCCCGCGTCTCTCTCTCTCAGATTTCGCTCGTAGGATCGCTCTCCCAGAGCCGGGTATTCGGGTACGGATTCGCACCCGGGACCAGGCCCACCGGCGTGCGGTGGTGGGCGAGGAGTGCAGGTCAGGTATACGGGTCAGGCCAGGTCCGCGGGGGGTGGTCGCGGACGAGGCCAGGTAAGCAGGTGAGAGGGACCTCACCCCGTGTGACTGAGGCGATAAGCCTTAGTCACTTTTACAATTTATGCGCAAGCGCGGCTTCGAAATCCCACGATGTGGGACTATCTTCTGTGCTGTCTTCGCGTGCGCCCGTAGGACGACTCCACCTCGCCCTCTGATTAGCTGCAGCTGGTGTCGGTGCCAACTGACGAGGCAGGTTTCTTCGCGGACTTTGCCCCAACCTGCAGCACCTGGGAATCTGGGGCTGCAGGGCCTGGAGCTTGCCTCGAAGCTGCTTCAGTCGTCGTTAATAGCGGCTGGAGTAGCGAACCTGTTAGACAGAAACATGGCCCTTCGGCCTAATCAAACAAGCGGGGGACCTTCGCCGTGGCACGGCGAAGGTGGTGCGGGGTGTGGCAGGTCGTGGGACGGTGTCTGGTGGGGGGGCTAGGTCGGACAACGACCGAAAAAATGGGTCTGTTCAGTGGAGTGTGGTGGGGGTGTAGAGTGGTAATGGGTGGGCGGGGGTTGCTCAGTGTGGTGAGGCGGAGGTTTTGTGAGGGTCGGCGAGGCATGTGGGGCTGTGGAGCGATGGGGGCATCTCGTCGGAGGGTAGCCGGAGACGAAGGGGGTGACGGTGGTCAAGAGTGGTCGAGGGCTTAATTGAATGTAAAATAGTGAGGAAAAAAAAGAGGGGGAGGTGGGGAGAAGTTCTGACCTAGTTGTAGAGACGAAGGGGGTCGGAGCAGGGCGGCAGTCGTATCGACTGTCGCCGGAGAAGAAGACGCCCAGAGAGAGAGGGCGGCGGCGAGGAGAGAGCGGGAGGGCGTGCACTGGGTACGGCGCGACGCGGGCAGAGCGGGCAAAGGTGGCTCTGCTGCTGGTATTACAGCAGAGCGACGAGGAGGGGGAGGAAGAACCACCGGAGCTGGAGGGCTTCTGTCGGAGTGGGAAGAGAGGAAAGATGGGGGTGTTTCTCCGTCAGGACTGAGCTGGTCTCTTCAACAGGCGGAGGCGGCTTTTATAGAGGTGAAAGTAGAGAGGTGGGCGGGGGGAGGCGACGTGCCTCCCTCGTCGGAGGATGGCCGGAGTAGGGACCCATACCTTCCACACGTTCGCACGGAAGGTATGGGCTGCAGCAGAGACCATGGAGGTGTCCCTGCGACAGCAGACGTCGCAGGGAACACCCCGTTGAAAGGGCAGAGGTCCTCCCTCACCCTGCGCGGTGCCATGCTCCGCGCAAAGTCGCCGGAGCATGGCGTTGCTCAGGGTTTTGCAGGAAGGACCTAAATGCAAAGAGCGATGAAGACTTAGGGGCCAAAACAGTTGAGGGTCAAAAAGTAATAGATGAGGACCAAAATGCAAAGTCGGTCAAGAAGGTCTCTTCTTAGGCTCGAGTTTTTATGCATGACTAAATAGGACCTAAGGATTCTAATGGTAAATTTTATTTCTAGATCAGACCTTGTTTGACTGGTCAATTTACGTAAAAATCCAAATTAAATCATTAATTGGGCATGGTTCTCAATGTAGGTCAAAATGGGTTTCCAAGGCCAAATTGAAGGTTCTAAACCCTAGAGATTATTTTTCTATGAATTTTAGAGGGTTTAGTCGATTTTTACTTTGCCTTGAACCTCGTGAATTGAAGTAGGTTTGTTTTAGGGTTACAGAATGTCATTTAATTCCTTGGAGTTGCTGTAGCCCTAGTTGGATCAACTCATCCCACTTTCCTTCTTATTAGGTTAGTTTGACCTATGTTTGGACCCCAAGTTACCCTGTTTACAGATTGTGTTGGTGAAATTGCATTTTTACCCCTTAATTCCTATTTTCTTCACAAACTCAGAATTCTCTGAGTCAAGCCTTTCTATAAATTATGTAGGAGCTTTTTCTTGCAAATCTAGGTTAGATGGTGCTAGTTTAGGGTTTATGACAAGGTTCTCATCAACGGGTTCGTTGTGTACACGGACGCCTCTTTGCAGGGGTTAGGGGGTGTGCTCATGCAGAGGGGTCACGTTGTCGCTTACACTTTGCGGCAACTGAAACCCCATGAGCATAGCTACCTTACCCATGACCTGGAGCTAGTAGCTGTCGTCTTCGCGCTAAAGACTTGGAGGCACTACTTGTACGGTGGGACTTTTAAGATTTTCACAGATCATAAGAGCCTCAGATACTTGTTTGATTAGATGGAGCTCAACATGAGACAGAGACATTGGTTAAAGCTCCTGAAGGACTATGACTGCAGCATTTCCTACCACCCAGGAAAGGCCAACGTGGTGGCTGACACCTTGAGCCGGAAGGCACCTGCCCACGTGGCCAGTTTACAGGCATAGAGTTGGAACCTCATGGAGGAGATGGGCAGTTGGTGGCCCCTAGAGTTACTGGGGCACTGTGGGGCAATGACGGTGACACAACAGACGAGGTCGGAGCTGATAGACCACATCATCACTGGACAGATGGCCGACCCGTACTTACAGTCATTGCATGACAAAGTGCTGTCAGGAGACCCTGGGGACTTCTCTTTTACAAACCAGGTACTACGCATGAGAGGACGTTTGTGTGTTCCTAGGGATGAGGAGCTGTTGAGAGAGCTCCTAACTGAGGCACACGATTCCAGGTTCACCATACATCTCGGAAACACAAAGATGTACCATGATTTGAGATGAGACTTTTGGTGGAGAGGGATGAAGCGGGATGTAGGTGAATTTGTACAGCAGTGTTTAGTGTGCCAACAGGAGAAGGCCGAGCATCGGAGGTCTGCAAGGCCGTTGTAGCCACTTACAGTGCCTGAGTGGAAGTGGGAGAGCATCACCATGGACTTGGTGGTGGGCTTGCCCGTTACCCAGCGAGGACACGACGCAGTCTGGGTGATCGTTGACAGATTGACGAAGACGGCATGTTTCTTGCCGATCGGAGTCACCTTGGGACTAGCACAGTTGGCAGAGAGGTATATCCGCGACGTGGTACGTCTACATGGAGTTTCGCGGGAGATCGTATCTGACCGGGATACCCGTTTTACGTCCCAGTTTTGGGTTGAGTTTCAGCAGGCCCTAGGGACGCGGTTGAGGTTCAGTACAGCATACTACCCCCAAACGGAGGGACAGTCTGAGCACACGATATAGACACTTGAGGACCTTTTGCGTGCTTTTGTACTGGACTGGAGGGGCTCTTGGGAGGAGCACTTGCCCCTAGCGGAGTTTGCATATAATAACAGTTATCACTCGAGCATCGGCAAGGCACCCTACGAGGCTCTATACGAACGAAGGTGTACGGCACCCTTGAGTTGGGTTGAGGTGGGGACCAAGTGGGAGGTTGTCCCCAGGCTGATCCGACAGAGTCAGGAGGTGATCGAGCAGATTCACAGGCGACTTCGCACTGTCAGGAGCAGACAGAAGAGCTATGTAGATCGAAAATGCAGGAAGGTACAGTTTGAGGTTGGGGACCACGTCTTCCTTCGTGTTTCGCCCATGAAGGGCCTGCAGTGGTTTGGGGTGAGAGGGACGCTCGCGTCGAGGTTCGTGGGACCCTTTGAGGTCCTAGAGCGGGTTGGACCCATTACTTACAGGCTTGTCCTTCCTCCCCAGCTTTTTAGTGTGCACGATGTGTTCCACGTGTCCAATCTCAGGAAGTACATCGCCGATCCCAGTCACGTCCTGAGCCATGAGAGCGTCGAGGTGGGTGACGACCTGACCTACCCCGAGCGGCCAGTGCAGATTCTCGACAAAGCCGTCCGGAGTCTGAGACGGAAGCAAGTACCCCTGGTGAAGGTTTTGTGGAGGAGCCAGCGGTATGAGGAGGCTACCTGGGAGCCTGAGGCGGCGATGCGGGAGCGGTACCCAGAGCTCTTTGAGGGTACGGCTTATCGGACCGACTTCGATCCTCTTTGAGTTTGTTATGCGTATATTATTCTTTTTCTGCACCCTAGTTAGTGCAAGTTTCGGGGACGAAACTTCCTTTGAGTTTGTTATGTTGTTAAGACCGAGACATCAAACACTTTTAAGATTTCTGGGAGTTGGTCTAGACGTCTGGTCAGACGTTTGAAATAAATTTTTGCGTGCATACAATTACGAGTCTATGCGCGTGCACGTGCAGACTGAACCCGCCGACCTGCAGACGCGTTTTCTCCCCCGACGCCTTCAAATACCCCTCTCCCCCCTTCCCTCTCCCTTACCCACCACCCCACCATCTCCTCCTTCTTCCAGCGTGAGCAAGAGAGAGAGAGAGAGAGTGAGGGCAGCAGCTGCTGCCGGGTACGTGTAGAGAGGAGGAGGTGCAGCGAGAGGGGAGAAGAGGGAGAGCGCGTGAGGAAGAGAGAGCGAGCTCGCCGGAGCAGCTTGGGACTGGCCGATGGGTGCGCAGTGGGAGAGTGGTGCTGGGGAGGTTACCCCGGTGCTGCTGCTGCTCAGGCAGTAGATAGGTGAGCACGGCGCGGCTGTGCGTAGCAGGAAGAAGGAGAGAAGGTTTTGATTCTGGGAAATTTTCCCAGAATCAGACGTCTGGACCTACGTCCAGATGACGCGGGCGACATTTGGAGGGAGCTCCAGACGTCTGAGAGGTACGTATTCCTTCCTCCTCTTCCTCTTGCGGATACGGCCATGCAGGCCATTCCGTCGAAAGTTCTATCTCATGCCGTGTTAAGATTGTTTGTGTACGCGTGCAGGTTTCGCTTTGGGAAGGCGCGGGACACACCTTCCCACGAGATTCAGACATCTGGGCACAGCACCAGACGACGGAGAGCGTCTCCAGACGTCCGGAGAGGTAGTCGGACGTCTAGAACTGGGTCCAGACAGTTCAACAGGATCCCTAGACATCTGAGGAACAGCTCAGAGTGAGGTATGACCTGGACCACCTTTTAAGACGTCTGGAAGGTGTTCCAGACGTCTGATTTGAGTTAGAGTTGTCGTTTTTGACCCATTTAGCTTCCGTTCGAAGTCTGATTTCCGCATTTGAGATTCTATTCTTCTCAGAATTTATTCCTCTACTTGTTTAAAATACTTTTATCCTATTCTAAGTGGTTCCTTGTGATTGATCCTTGTGTTAGGACCTCGTTCTGTTACGGCTCTACGGGTTGCAGAGGCACATGGACTTACCAATCATGCCCCCATTACTCTTGATTTTGCGGGTAGAGTGGCTACCCTTAGTTATTTACCAACATTAATGCATCTCCGAGATGAATGATAGATCCTAGGGTATGGCATGAATCCTAGGGCCTGAAAACTAGATGAATGATAGATCCTAGGGTATGGCATGAATCCTAGGACCCGAAAACTAGATTGAATGATAGATCCTAGGGTATGGCATGAATCCTAGGACTTGAAAACTAGATTGAATGATAGATCCTAGGGTGTGGCGTGAATCCTAGGAATAGAAATACTAAAACGAATGTCTTGAATACCTGAATTGCAGTCTTGGATAAGTAGATAGAATAATGATAATTGCCTGTAATTGGATAATAGCTACCTGTGAAATGTAGAGTACTGTTGCTAGTAACAGCTACATGTAATTCCTATTGTTGGAAACTAAATTTGAGCTGCTTGTATATAAACTAATATTAAATGTTGGAAACACGGGCTATATGCGAATGAAACTGAAATGATGAAACCTAGAATGGCTTGGCCTGAGAAATATGAGTATGAACCCTACGGGGAATTAGGAGTAGAGCTCCTGAAAAATAAATAGAATAGAACTGGAAAAGTGGATGGGGAAGTGAGCTGGCCCTTGAGTACGGAGTACCAAGGAGAACGATTGTCCCCCTATTTAGTGCAGAGCGGAGCTAGCCGCCCCAGGGACCTGGGGTTAGGTCTGGCCACTTTGTACCGACTTTTGGCCCTCATGTACATAGTACCGGGGAGAGCTACTAGTGTAGGGAGAGAGCTAGCCACCCCATAGGTCCCGGGGTTCAGCTAGCCGTCCTACACCGACTTGTTAGGCCCACTGGGCAAACTAGGGTAGTTAGGTGAGGGTGCGCGGACTGTAGAGGGGCAAGACCCCTGTTTGGTTACTGTGGAGGGGTTGGACCCCTGTTATTGAGAGGGCTCTGCCCTATACTGGTTTCGTGCTGTGCTTTAGGCGCTCTCGTTAGCGGAAACGACTGACCACGTGCCAGTGCGGGGTAGCTACCCGTGCATTTATCGCGCGTGCCGTAGTCACCGTTACGTCTATCAGTGACCTTGGGGTGGTTGACTGAGGGTAGGACCACCATGGGGGACTCTCCCGGCCAGGAGAGCACCACATGCTACTTCTACTTTTTGGAAAAGACTGCAATCAAGATCATTCCCACGAGGAACATTTGAGATCAAGAGAAAGATCTAAGAAATAATTCAAGAAAGAGTAAATAGAGAAATAAAGAAAGAAATTAAAAATAACAGCTACTTGTCCACCTTTACTATTTTTTTAGCTAGCTGGTTGCCACTTTACTCAGCGTTTCACTGACATATCACTTTTGTCACCTTTTCAGGACCAGGTGTTGAGTAGCCAGAGCCTGCAGCTGCAGAGGGTGCTGGGCCTAGTAAAGCCCAGTAGTTGTACTTTTGTTGTACCGTATTTCTGTAGTAGTGAGTATTTCTGTTTCACCTTGTACTCTTTATTGTAAACATCATATTTCTGTACCTGTTTTTAATTCTCTACTGTTGTGGTGGTATGTACTGTAGTAGTTCTTTTCTTTACTGCTGTACTTTTGTTACTGTTAGTTATTTGCATGGTGAATGTGGTTTATTTTACTGCTTTTTGGTTACTTTCTCGTTGGACGACTGGGTCTTGGGATCAGTCGAGTAGGTCTGATTCTCGTATCTCGTAGGGATTCGCGGGGGAGGGTAGGGGTAGGTTTTGCTTTTACAAGGAAAGGAAAGGAAGAAGAAGCCAAGGGTGAAGCCGAAGGTGAAGCTAAGGAAGGAGGAAGCTGAAGGAAGAAAGCATTGCAAGGACTGAAGGAGAAGGAGGCTAAAGAAGAAGCTGAAGGGCTGAAGGCAGAAGAAGAGCTGAAGAGTTGCAGAGAAGCTAAGGAAAGAAGGAAAGAAAAATAGAGAAGAAAGAAGAGAAAGAGAGGAACGAGCCAAAGAAAGAAGCAGAAGAAGGAAAAATCAAACACTGTAGCACATCACTTTTAAGACGTCTGATTTTATAATCAGACATCCAATTCTTCCCAAGTTCTCTTTTATATGTTTTCTAGCTATATTTTATTATCCATATACTCATGCTTAACATTTTGAATTATATTTTGAGCAGTTTTATGTGTTCAAATTGCATCTATTATTGAGATTAGTACGTGAATTCCATTTGCTTCCTGTGTTCGACCTCGGACTTAAACTTCGAGTAATAAAATCTATTTGTTTTCAAAGCGATTTTGGCTATTCTACGACACAATTATTTTAAACCTGATTTCGCTTCTGTAAACACACTGTACAGGATTTCATCTGATGTTTTGAAATTGATGATTTGTTCTTTGCTGAGGGCCTGGAAGATGTAGATGTTGTCGGTGACATGGAGGTTAGGCATGGAGTTGATGACGAGGAGGTCAGAGGTGAAGGGTTCATATGTGACTAGATTGCACGCAGCTTCGGGATACTTACCATCTTTGGCGTTGATGTAGATGTAAAGGCCATCCAAATAACGATTGCATTTTGCTTCACCATTTCTCAAAATGCTTTACCCAATGCATGGACTATATGTTCTTCACTATGTATGGTTGGATTATGTGGGATGTGTCATCATACCTAGAATAGTTCCTCTCACTTTGTCATCTTTCTTGGCCTAATCTCGATTTATACTACTGAATCTCTATTAATACTACTATGTTATTCCATTTAACTACCTTTCCTTCCCAATTTTACATTGTAAAAATCCATTGGCACTTAACAATATTATAGGTATGGAGAGACCTCCTCAAGAACTAACCCACTGTTGGCACCTTGGTAGATAATGTCTATGCTACAAGAACTACGTCGTGGTGTTTGAGACAGATGATTGCAAAATCGATTGTGATAGCAGGTTTGTTTATGATCGGCTATTCTATGTATGCCCTTAAGGAGGTGCAGTAAGTAAACTAATAGATGCATCATAATCTTAATTGACAATGTTAGATTGCCATATGACCAACTTTTATAATAACATTTATCCATAGGGGTGTGATATTTTCACATTTATTTATGTTAATTAATGTCTAATTAATGTTAGTATAAGAGTAATTTGGGTTAGATTACATTCAATTAAGTTAGATTAGTTATTTTAGGTCATTATGTAAATAATGCATACTTGTGAGCTTTTGTGCAATTTTTCCTACAATTCTATCTAGTACCTTGATGTGTTTATTTTTATACATACAGGTACAAAATTTCAAGTTGATTGGAGCAAGGTTGATTGGGTTATCAAAATTGAGCTCACTTAGAAGAGGACTGAGCCTAATTTGGTGGACCTATTTGCTAACCCAATTAGTTCTTTTACCTAACCCAAACCTAAGCCTAATAACCAACACGTAAATTCCCATGCCCACTTTACCACTAAAAATCCCATACTTACTTTCCTAAATTCCCAAACCAACCCGGACAATTTCCAACTTATCCCCTACGTACCTCCCTATCCCATGCACTCACCCACCTCAAGCCCCCTTTTCTCAATTTAAAAGCCTATCCCATGCAGCCAACACATTAATTCCCATCGAAACAAACCCAAGTCTCATGCAACATCACGTTAACTTACCCAACAAACACAATCTCATTCCATCACCTACGTACTACTCACGCCCATGCATTATCTAAACAAACCACGTCCGCTCTCTCTTATCCCATAAAAAATAATAATAACACCCACCAAATTCTATCTCATACCCGCCAAAACCCATGAAATATCACCTACCGAACACCACACCATACATTATCTTTTATTAGAAATCCTATTCTATTATCTATTTAAGTCAACGGCACCCCCCCTCCATTTAATTATTGGTTACTTTACTATCTTTAAATCTAGGTCATCTATTATCCTTCCCATCTAATCTAGGCCCTCATTTATTTTTGAAACTAAAACCTAACCTATCCTGTCACCTATCCTTTAATCCTAACGCTTGATGCTTAACCCATTAAATCCTAACCCTACAACTTAGTGATCCTAGGAAACCTAAACTAATCAATAGGAAGCCTTCTTACTTTCTATATAAACACCCAGACACACCCCTCTTAGGATGGCCATCTCCTATGGAGAATTCCTTACCTTCACATAGTCTCTACTACTAGTGCTGGTCCACACCATCTTTGGTGATTCTGGCGAGTGCACATTCGCATCCACATCTACATTGATTCTCCGGACTTCGCCTATGAAGCTCATAATTTTGCATTTCTCTAGTCTAGTTCTAGTTGTAGTAATCTAGTTCTAGTTATAATTTTCCAAGCATTCCTCTAGTTGTGTTCAACTCTCATCTTATTCAATAAAACTTTTTAGTATTCATTTTTTAACTTGTCTTCAAGTTGTATGCTTTCTAGTAGTAGTATATTATAGTTCTAGTAGTTACATGCCATTGATTTAGTATTAATCCTAATAATCATCCTATTTGATATTTGGTTATAGTTCTAATTAGGAAAGTGATTTTGATCTATTTGTCTCCCTGCGAACGACTCGAACTCCTATATTTTTATTTGAAAATCCTTACGAGTTTGATTTCACTTACAAATTCAAGAGTTTCTACACACATTTACTACGATAAAGATACTTTTTTTTGCATACCTATTCCACTTGCAGAACAGGGTATAGTTACAAAAGCTTAGCTATGGCTCATTTCTATACATTTTATTCATTGAAGGTTGAATTTCACTTTTTGGTATTCTTGTATGAGAAGTTAGAGTACAAAAACCTAAAAAAATCTAACAAGGAGTACATTTAACACCTCCAAAAAGAACTTTCAGAAATGGGTTCTATGCTCAATAATACTTTCATGGAATATCATGCCCTGGAAGCAGACCTTCAATCATCCCAAGCTGAAGTTCATATCTTGAAACACAGGGTATAAGAACTAGAGGAGGAACTTGAAGTAAAGTCAGCAGTGTAAGGTGAAACCTTAGCAAAAAATGTGCGAGTAATGCATCTTTCATAGACTTTTGTATGTATTCTTAGCTTATGGTAGTTTCCATGTTCCTACCTTGTTATGGTAAAATGGACTGAGACATATATGTTGACACCTCAACTCTAGTGGTTTATGGTAGTATTTTAGTTTAATGTAAGTTCACTTATTCATCGGAACTTTCTTTTCTTCTTATTAGCATGCTAGAACTAGATACATTTGCGAGTTGTTTTACTTAGCATGTTTTCCTAATCTCTATTTGCACTTTCTTTACAATTATGAGATTTGGCAATGATGATATTTGGACACAATTTCAAATGAGGGATTTGATGACAGTGGGAGTCCTATGATAAGCAAGTGATATATAGGTGACCTACTGAGGATGACCCAAGTGTAACATTCCGAACAACTTATTTCATCACATGATGGATTGGCATGATTGGTCGTACTTGGGAACCCCAACCTATTATGTGAATCTAATATAAAGAATTGTATTATTTTTATCTTCTCTTTTGTGTTGGCTTTTATATTGCCTTTCATCCCCTACGATTTGATTTTAGCTTTCCTACAATTTTAGTTTTCATTTGTTGTCTTTAGGTCTCATTTTTAGTTCGATTCCTAACTACAATGTGTATTTCATCTGTTGTCTATTTTTAGATTTCTCATTTTTAGTTTGTTTCATAAGTGTAATGTCTATTTTGTTTACTATCTTACTTTTAGATTTCTCATTTTCAATTAGGTTCATAACTGCAATGTGTAGTTCATTTGTTGTCTCATTTCATTTTTGTACATTTCCAATTGCTATCTCATTCAAGAAACTATGGATATCATTTCGTTTCCTGAGGGTGCTCTTTAGATTCAATTTGCTATCTCATTTTCATTTGCCATTTGATTTTCAATTGTTGTCTATGCTCATTTTTAGTTGGTGTCTTTTCATTTTTATTGACTGTTCCATTTTCGTCGGTTGTTCCATTTGCTAAGTGTGTTGTATGGAGTTTATTTTCAGTTGTTGTCTCAACTCAATTTAGTTGCTTTCTCATTTCAATTGGATTTCTGGTTGCATTTTTAGTTGCTGCATCATCTCTTTTTAGTTGTTATATCATTTCATTTTCAGTGTGCATTTGTTAGTTTTAGGCTATTATCATTTGATTTCTAGTTTTTGGTTGTTCTCATTTTATATCTAATTTCATTTGCTGCTAATCCATGATTTGTTATTGCTATATCAAAGAATATTTTTCTATTACACAATTCATTCCTTGCCATTTCTTCATCCATTCTACTTGCTATAGTTAGTTATCTGAACAGGTTAACTATATACGCAAGGCTAGCTCTTGACTTCACGTCAATAATGATATTAGTGTCCATTACCTGAACCAAAAAATAATTCAACTCAAAATGCACGCCAATATGACATGGGAGATGCAGGCACATTGTGTGTGCAACACCATCTTGCAAAAATACACCCTATGACTTGAAAGAATTCATGATTCTACATGAATTTCATTGCTACAATTTGCAATAGCTTTTCAATTGCAAATGCAGGTTACAATATAGGAGGCAACTGAAGTCATCAAGTTCGCATGAAAAATCACAAAACATTGATGTTGTTCATTGAATATATATGTTCTCACAAGTGCCATGCTATCATAGGAACTTGTAATGTATATTTCAACTGATGTGTTGACAAACAAGCTAAGCTAGCTAACTAACTAGTGCATTAAGTTGAGAAGAATGATTTGAAAGTGGATCATTGCAGCGTGTTTCGCACTTAAGTACTAGGCCATTTATTTAATTACGGAACTTGTATGTGATTAGGGTTGAGTGAGTCCTGATCGATACTATGAGGAGGCTAATTACAAAGGGGCCTTAAGAGTTCCGTTATTCTATTTTGGTGTTTTTGGCTTTTTCCATTTTTTTTTCTTTTCTTTGCGAAAGATGAAACTAACCTAAGACTAACTACACACTTACTCTTTTTTTGTGATTTTGTTTAATGACAAAGTGGCAGATTAACTAATTACCCTTTTTATCTTTTATCTCTTTTATATTTTTTTTCCTTTTTGAGTTCGCGAAAGAAAACGGGAAAGCGTATTTACAAACGCCAATGTAATAATGAAAGAAGTGTTTTTAAGGTTTCCATTTTGTGATTTTTTTGGCTTTTTGAATAAGACTAACTCATAAAAGTAAAGAGAACTAAACTAGATTTTCATTGCAACAAAAAGAGAGATACAACTTGGAATTAAAACAACCTTCATTACACTAGTGGTGGCTTGAGCCACTTATACAAAACTTGAAAAAGAGATATTTACAAAGCACACACTTTCACTCATTAACAAGACAAGTGGAAATGGCAAGTGTAACATGGTGAGTGGTTTGGTGAGGTTGGTCTTGGAATCCAAAATGGTGATGGGACAAAAGTTGGTGTGGTGGTGATGATAATTAGCTAGAAGGCCATTTAGGATAGGATAAAGTGCTCACACTCCCTAATGTGGTTTAGGTTAAGAGGCTCGGTTATGTGGGTGATAATGTGCTCATTGGTCCTTAGGTTGGTGGTGATTACTATGACAGAGGTTAAGGATATGGAGATGAAAATCCTATATTTGGGAGTGACTAAGGTTTGTTCTAGGGTTATGTTCTCTATAGAGTCTATTTGGTGGGCTCTATGGTAGGGATATGGAATGGCCATAACCTAGGGTTCTAGTGATGATGGTGGTAGTGATAGGGATCGTAAGATGGTCCTAAGGGGTGGTTGTCCTAATGGGTATGTGTGTGAGCTAGGAATAATGAGTGAGTGTGTATGTGTGCTCCAGAGAGTGAGGTGGTGTGTGTGAGGTGGAGAGTGTAAGGAAGGCGGTGGTGTAGAGCAATGAAGTGGAGTGTGTGTAGTGCTGATGACAAAAGTGAAAGTGGGAATGTGGGCATGTGTGTGTATGTGGAAGTGCGTGAGATAGTCTTAATACTAAAAAGCAAGTAAACAAAACTAAAAGCAAGTAAGAAATTGCTTGGAAAGGAAAATCTAATCTACTAAGCAAGCAAAAGAAATGGAAATTAGGCAAGTATTAAAACTAAGCTATCAAATAAATAAAAAGAGAAGGGAGGTAGAGAAGTAGGTGGCCTCTCCAATGTGGGCACTAGGCCTATTGGGGGGTGAAGAGGATCCTTGGCTTAAAGCCTATCTTCTCTTCACCTAGACAATCCAAAGCCAAGGGGGCACAAGTAGCCGTTGGCCATGGGGAAAGAGCTCACAAGGAAGAAGCTCATGAAGAAGGTGAAGGTGGAGAGCATGGAGGAGAATGGAGGGGGGGGGGGGGTGTGTGCCTATGGGTGGGTCCTCTTTTATAGAGGGTCCACCAAGGTGTGGTGTTCCTTAGGTTTAGGTTCAGGGGGGTTACTTTAGGGTATATCCTAAGGGTAGAAGGTTCTAGTCTAGTGTATAGCCTAAGGTGGGGGTACAAGTGAAGGTTGACTCAAGATTATGGATAACAGCTAGTGTGCATTGGATATAGGTTGGATATAGGTGTGTTTTGTGGTGGGTTTATGTGTGTTTAAGGGTGGTTTAGTGGTGGCGTGGCCTTAAGTGGGTAAGGGTTAGGGTTAAGGTGATTACAATGGTGTTTTGGCTTTAGGTAGGTGGGCTAGTGTGGTATGTATGTGTTGGCCTAAGTAGAAATAGAAAATAATACCATATAATGGATAGTACTAGGCTCACATAAGCTTAAATAAAAATAGGGAAAATATGCATAGGTACTATAAATGTGCACCAATAATATTCATGTGTGTAATGTGTATGAATAGTGATGTGTACACATGAAATAGAAATTTATGTGAATGTGAACAAGTGCATGTGTGTGTAAGGTGAATGGATGTGAATGGGCGTAGTTGGATGTGAAATAAGGGTCTGCATGGGGCTATCCTGAAGGATTAAGGCTTGTCCTAAAATTGCTTGTGCTTGTCCCCCGCTCTCTTGCTAGATACTTCTTGTCTTTAAACTGCAGAGATGATTTTGTTGCATCATTTAAGTCCCACCATTGCTCCCAATCTTATGGTCCTACATGAATAAAATTCCAATATTACCTATAAGACCATAAGATGATAGAATTAGGGTTAAGAATGTAAAGATACTGATATGCATGCAATGAATGTAATGGATGCACTATTTACAGAATGTAGGTTAGTTTTTTAGCTTAATTTAGTTAATTTAGATCCTAAGATTGCTATGCAATCATGTGTACATTTCACCTTCAATTTTATATAACAATAAGCATCTTTTTGACGTCTCCAAAAAGTTATGGTACCAATATTATTGCTCCAATTTAACATGTTGTTGTACTTTGCACATACTATATTAATACCTTTTATTCAATTCAATAGATCACAAGGTCATTTAATATAAATTATTATCTAGGTTAACCAATCATTTCAACTATTTAACTTGGAAGTAACTTCTAAGCAAACACCTAACGGAAGGTACGATGCCATTATTAGCACATCACATTAAACCAGTTACCCCATGTTTAATATTACTTCACTCCCAATCCAATCAATTGTAACATATATTTCACACCACAAAAAAAGAAAGAAAAGATCCCAAACATCCATTTCAACTCATGTGAACTCCTTAACTTGTACTAGTTAACATTGCTAAGTTAATTGTCAATAATCACCAAGCATATGATTGGCTGTCAATGCCAACCTATCCCACTAAATCAAATATTTATAATCTAATATTGAATGCCTTCCAATCCAATCATTTCCACCTTACACATCAATCACATTGTTGCAATATAAAACATCCAACTCAAGGGTACTTTGATCTAATTCTAAAATTATTAGCCCAACATTCTCCAAACAATGCATCACATATTCACATATTCTCCCTTTCCAATCCACAAACCAAACACTGCAATTCCTCCTAACAAAGACCATTTGCCACTTATTCTTCTTCAAACTCAATGTCCAAGCCAAACAACATAAGGGCTTTATTCCTCCACTTATTCCATAAAATGCCAAGTCCTTGCGCAATTCCACAAAATCCTATTCTCCAAACCAAACTTGGCCTTAAAATAAAATCACCATTTCCCATGGTAACACTTAGGTGGTGTTTGTTTTGTGAAACTGTGGAAGTTTCATGTTTGACCATCTTTATTTCAGAATGCATGGGCACTGGGATTAACCCCTTAATTCCAATGCTAATTAATTCCACCCCACCCCATGGAATTGTTTTTGTTCCTCCATGTCGGAATACCCCTCCCCTACTCCCGTGCTGTAATCCCTCTCCCATCGTGCCATCAAGTAATTGCTCTGAGCACCGTCTTCTTCGCTGCTCCAATCAGCCATGTCGCTTCCATGAACACTCGGCATGGAGTGACGATGGTGCGGATCCTAACTATACATTGGCTAGAATTGAAGCATTTCTTTGATTGATGTCAAGGAAACGATAAGCCCTAAACCTCTTTCGATTTGTTGTTTGTTATTATGTTTGGTTTTGAGTCGTTGTTTGTGGTTATGTTTCAATCGTTTGTGCTCTTGATTGTTGAACTTTTGACTAAGCAATGATATGGGTTTTATATGGTTTTATAAGTACGAGTTTTTGTCATTGAGACGCATAAAATCGGTTAACTCTTAAAATTTATAAACCTAGATGTGGTGAGTATCTAAGGTCGTCCAAAGATGTCAAATTGTTAGTCAACAAGATGATTTTCTCTCTCGCCTCTCAAATCAACACATGTATTTTTGTGATTTTGGTTTTGTTGTTTTTTAGGGTTTCAAAATAGTCGGGCAACAGAATGCGAGTATGATAATTACACTAAAGACTACACCTATCATTAACCTAAGTGACAAGAAGAAAACATTTTCTTCTAAGCTCGTCCTAGGCAAGTGCACCTAGGGTAATTAAAGGAAGGTGTGGTATGCACTACAACTACAAGAACATGAAGAACACACTAATTAGAACATGAAAATTGGAAGGCAAAATAAAACTTGTATTACTAGCAACTAGAAGAAATGTAGCGGAATGCTTGTTACATGAAAACAAACAAAAACACACTAGCTAATACAAGATATAAATATAAAGAAAAAGAAGGGGGGATCCTCTGGTAGAAGTTCTGGATGGCCCTTACTCCAAGTGTAGTTGCCTTGCACTTAAAAAGGGTTCTCTGTGTCTTCTTAAAGTAGTCCTCCTCCAAGCTGTCCTCCAAGGTGGGCATCAACCACCTTGCTCCTCCTCTTGCCTAGCCATCCTCTCTAGGCAAAGAACTCCTCTTCCTTGGCGTGAAACAAGTGAGAGGAATATAGAGGAAGAAGGCACCAAGCGAGCAGGTGGTTGGCCCCTTGATCTTCTTCTCTTCTTCTTCTCCTTGGCGGTAGGTTATAAGTGGCTATGGTGGAATAAAACTAAGGGAGAAGATATCCTATATGTGGTAGTTAGGAGGGATATATATAGGAGTGGAGAAGGGTTAGTTGGCGTGGATTGTATGGAGGGCTAAGATGGGCTTTCATGGGTGGTTGTAGGATCCTTTGGTGTAGGATAGTTGGCGCCATCTCAAGGGTTGTGGGAGGTGGTGGATATGGGTGGAAGCCACCTTTTGGTGGACGTCCATGGGTGTAAGGGTGCATGTTTTTGGTGCCAAAAGGGTGCAGGTTCTAGAAGGGTTGGTTTTGGAGGGAAAAGGGATGGTGGTGATGGCTTGGAAGATGATGTGTAGAGCTAGGATTGTCCCCTTTGTTTTAGTGCCAAAATAAGGGGTAGTTATGGTGGGTTGGCACCACTTTTGGTGGTGGCTTTTGGTGGTGGCACCAACATGAGGTGGAAGTGGAGGTAGCTTAGGTGGAGCTTAGGTAGGCTTATTTGGTGGAGCTAGTTAGGTGGGTTTTAGGGTTTGGTTGGGATGCCATGGAGGTGGACTAGCTAAGCTAAGCTAGCTTAGCTAGTAGATGAGTGGAAAAGGAAGTAGAGGGAGCTAGGGTTATAGAGGAGAGGGGCTAGAGGTAGCTGGAAAGAACTGCACTGAAGCTGATGTTTGCTGAAGGAAGCTAAAGTGGAGCTCAGTAGCTAGCTAGTTCTTTGCTAGCAGCCAAGCCAAGCTAATCTGAGCTAGCTTTCTTCTAATTTGAGCTGAGATGAGCTGGGTATGGTCTTCTCAAAGGTTACCTAGCTAGCTGGAGTAACTAGCTTAGGTCAAGTAGCTCAGCTCAATTAAGTTGAGCCTTCGGGAGCAGGACTTGAGATGTCCTGAGTTGGTTGATGACGTCTTCAGCTGACTAGGTCTAACTAGTTGATGGTAGTAGCTAGTTTTAATCAGGTTGAGCTTCCAGTGAACTATTCTGAGCTAGGGGAGATGGAATGGAGCTGGAATCAATTGTTATGAGCTAGTTTGAGCTGCCATCTAGCTGAGGTAAGCTGAATGGAACTAAGGTGAACTAACTTGAGCTACCATTCAGCTGAGATGAGATGAATGGAGCTAAGGATGAGTTGATCAAGCTAGAATAAGTTGAGATCTAGATGGAATGAGCTGGATCCAGCTAAGATCCAGCTGATAAGTGCTTCTCCTTCATTTTCTGCCTTTTTAAGTGTCAAGGTATGTGGGATCTGACTTTTTGCCTATCCCTGACACTCATATAAACACATCAAAATACAAATAAAGTGCAATACATGGCTAACCTAGGTGAATGCCTAAATGCAACCTGAAAACCTATCTGCGGAGTAAAAACCCAAAGAGCTAGATTTGTTTTAGGGCATAAGAATGATGATAAACTTGTGTTTATCAAGAAACAATAAATCTAAGGTTTCATCTTCCCATTTATCATCTTCTTTTGTCTTTCTTGTGCTCTGCGGTCTACCATGAACACCAACCTTTGTCTTATGGTGCAATTTTTTCCTCCTCCCAAATATTCAATGGTGTTGGCATTGTGGTCTGCCATGAAGACCACCTTTGTCTTGTGATGATAACTTTTTCCTCTTCCAAGTCTAGTGTAGGGCTCTGTATTTTGCCATAAAGCTGCTGCATCTGTGTCGAATTCAATGAAGCATTCAAGATGGGATTCACATAGCTCCAATAGTTTGAGCAAAATTTGAGCTTTATCATTATAGCTTTAGGGGTTCAATTCCACCGGTGGTTGTTTTGATGGATTGAGACAAAAATGAAGAAATTGGATGAACTAGAGAAATTATCCACTATATCTTTCGTCCAAAGCATAATAGCAATTCACACAAACTAGTTCTTAAAGGGATGACAATGGGATAAGATCTTAAACCTTGAACTAGTCATATGTGTGTAGGACATATGAGATATATGATATATCTCAAGTTTGGTTATTGCCTTAACAATTTGGTAGCCATCACACTTCATTAGGGTTGTGTGATAAATACCTAGTGATTTTGATTAGGAATAGGGTGAAATTGTGCACTAGAGGGGGGTGAATAGTGTGGGAGAGAAAAATAAACTGTAACATCTGAAAGCTAAGCACACACACAAGAAGGGGGTTGAATAGTGTTTAATAAAAATAATTTGCATGATAGATAGAAATTCAAAGTATAACAATGGCACAAGATATATGATGGTTCCCCACCTTGGGTACTGCACTATCTAAAGCTCTTGATTTAAGGTTTTTAACCCCAATTCTCTTACCCCAAGGGAATCAATTTTGCTAAACAAGGTAATTAACGGGTTACCTCAACCTAATTTATAAGTAATAAGATGATTACGGTATAGAACTAATACAAGATAAGATGAAAAAATCTTACAACAAATTCCTACGTCCCCAATAGAAATTAAAAAGAATATTATTGATTTGAGAGCCTAAGATACTAGGCATGCAAAGAGAATGATGTTGAACACTAACTGAATTCGCAAGCATGCTCACGATCTCGTTAAGTTGAAATCAAAATTTTAAGAATGCAGAAAAATGAGCTTCTTGATGCGAAGAAAACGTGTAGAGAAAGCCTTTTAAAGAACTATATGTGTTGTGTATTTTTATTATGTGTAAAATGAGGTTTGGGATACTAATTTATAGAGTTAGGATCCAAGGGAGTCAAGTACTAGCCATTAGAAGTTCACAATAACAGGTTAATGCCTTAGATCCATGCTTTTAGGAAGGTAGACTTGACCCACCGGATGGTTGGTACGACACTAAACAAGGTGTACTAATACAAGGTGCTCCCAGACTTGATTTTGGTTTAAGTCGACCCTAATCTATAACTAATAGGTACATGTATTAAGCTTTAGTACTACTACTTGTTAATCACTTACCCAAGAATATGATGGTGATTTTTCATGTTTCACCGTTAAGGTCAAAACCTATAGTTAATAGATATCGATACTAAACCTTAGTATTTGTACTTGTTATTCACAGGTTTGCTAAGAAGCCAACAGAACCAAACATGTACCCATATGTACTGATATTAAGATAAAGTGCTGGTACTTGTTGGGTATGGGTTTCAAATTGAATTGTCTTTGCAAAATCCAAACCTGTAACTTAGTTGTACCAGTACTAAGATTTAGTACTTGTACTTGTAAGTTATTTATAAGTACCTTGGATGGAATTTTTTATCAACTGTGGAAATACCAATCCCAATGATAAAGTAACAATTTGAAAAAATTATTCTTCGTAGTTTAATCATATTTATTGAGTTAGAATTATATTTTGAAAGCCATTCGTCTTTGGTATTTGATTTTAGAATAATTTTGTTATAAAAAATTGAGTCAAGATCCACCTATTTTTTTCTCTAGATTATTTTTATGCAATTAATTAGCTCTTATTTGTTAGGAGGCTTATATTCTACTACTAAATAAGAAGAAATACACTAGTTTCTCCTTGATTCACCTTCGCATTTGCTAGAATCTTGATTTGCATTAATATCTTCTTTGAGCTCTTTTGTCATCTTCACCATTTGATGAGGGAGAGAGTCAAGCCTACCAAAACCCAACCCACAAAGCGAGCAAACCCAAGCAAAACCTAAGAAAAGATTCAACCCAACCTAGAGGCAAGGTAAGCCCCCAACCAACCAGATCGTGGCACCACTATTTTAGGCGAACCACCCAAGACTAGTTGGTTGAGTCTCCCACTTGAGAATGATTAAGAGCGTCTGACAAGCCCAACTGCATAGTTTTCAAGTGACTGGAAGTTGCCTAAAAAGCTAAGACGTCACATTTTGCTGCTACATTGATCCTAGCAGTGTCGAGTGAGAAAAGACACCAGTGGTGCAGGAGCAAAGGTGGCAACATAGGAATCAAAGTGACGATGCGGGGATCCAATTCATGTATTGGAAAATAATTTGATTATTTTATTTAGATGTAATGAAATCATATTATATTATTTGGATCGCTTGTTCAGGGTATACAAAATCCAACAGACTCCCACTTGCCCTTAGAGATATTTTGGAACCTCTTTCAACCCCATGCCACACACGTGTAGATTAAATGACTAGCATTGTTGCAGGATGTGCTTACGTTTTGGTTATGTATTCATTTGCTTCTAGTTGCTTGTAGATGTGGGATGTATCCACCGTGTTAAATTATATGCATGCATAGGTTCTTTTATCGGCACATGTTGACGGAAAACATGATAAAATAGAGAAAACTTTATTGGATTTTTGACAAAATTCAAGTCCTTAGTTAAATAAATTCCAATGAACAAATCAACATGTACCTTAAGTATGAACTATGTACAACCTTAACTACCTAGTAACTACCACCTTAGTGACTAGCATAACACCCTCTCTCTTCCTAGACCTTTCGAGGGAGGATGGGACTCCCTTGTCGGCTCCACGACCGGCATAACAGGAGGTTATGAAGGCTTACGACGAAGAGGTCTCTCCTGCACCTCGTCTTTCTCCTCCCGCAACGTTGCCCCTTTAACTGATTTGACATGAGGGGGCGAGAATACCAAAATGGGATACCCGATTGCACTTCGATGACACCTCATTGTTGTCAAAATTCCCATGCTGTGTGAGGGAGACCACCGGATTGATCCTTAGAACTCGACCAACTTTGTTTGCTCAGTTAGGGGCTGCCTGGGGACAGCCCCTTCGGTAGACGGACACGAGAAAGCCTCCACCTGTGACGACGCGTAGGATGACAAAGGAACAATTCGCTGAGGTATGTTCCTAAAAGATCTTGAGGACGCTACCATCGTCTTGTGAGGTGGCCGCGTGGCTCCAACCTTCAGTTTCTTACTGGGGTGATCGGTTGGTTGCGACGACTGATTCTCCCATTGGGCCTTCCTCTTATCCCCTTGGCTCTCCGCTTGAGGGGAATGCTCTCCTCGCGATTCGGAACTCTTCTCTGACCGAGAAGAGTGCTGTTCCTGCATTTCCTTCCTATCCTCGCGTTGGCGCCCCCCCGACAACCCCCCCTCCCCCCCCGCTCCACCATGAGGAACGCTTTCCCTCTCACGCAGTGCCTTCCTTTCGTACCTCTGAGCGGCCATCGAAATGGGAAGGGCTTCCTTCGTTGTGGCTCTACCTCTTGGGGTGCCCTGGTTTCGAAACGAATGGAAAAGTGTCATAAGTGGGGAGAAGTTAGAATCAGAAGACACGGAGGAAAGACCTCGTCTACCCCAACTTGGCAATGGGTAGGTGTGCCCCCATTGATTGTGAAAAAATATGATTTGTAAATTAAGATTTTTATTGTTGTAACGTGTAATTTCAATTGTTTCTGAAATTTATAAAGATTTAGATTTGAAAAGTATTCAAGTTATTTCAAGGGAGGTCAAAATGTAAATTAGAAATCTCTCGCTCAACAAATGGAAATTAACTTTTTTTTTTTTGTGTTATATATATATTAGGTTTTAAATAAGGGCAAAATTAAATGTGGGGAGAATGGGATTTGAAGTTACTAGAAATAAGGCAACAACTGTCTTGTTTCTCCAACTCACTTCAAACACGGGAGGTTTGGAGTAATAAAGGAACAACACACAACAAAATAACACAAGCCAACCGAACAAATGGTAGAGGAATGATTCTTAAAATGAAAATTATTTTTACAAAGGAGTTGAAGAACTCACAAGCAAGAGGGATTATCACTTGTAATCTTCAACACAAATCGAATACTACACTATCATGTAAACAAAAAATAAAAAGATAGAAGAAAGCTTATGAAGAAGGTGATGTTGCTGTAGAACTCCCACTCCAATTCAGGTTGCTCCTGAATTGAAAGAAGCTTGCTCCTAGCTCTCCTTTTTGGCAAACCCTAGGTAGAGCGTGCCTGGCTCCTCCTAGAGTGGAAAGCTTCCACTCTTGAACTCCTCCTTAGGGTGGATGTGGACCACCTTTCTTGCTCCTCCTTTGGATGTCCTCCTTGCCTGGCCTTCCTCCTTGGCTTGGTGAAGACACAAGGTAGAAGAAGGGAAGAAGTTGAAGGCACCAAGGAGACAGAGTGTCTCCTTAATCTTCTTCTTCTCCTCCTCTTCTCCTTGGTCGTTTATGAAGGTGGATATAGGTAGAAAAATGTGTAGCCAAGGATGGTTGGTTAAGGTAGTTATGGGTGGTATACATAGAGTTGTAGGAAGGGGGGTAGGTGTAGTGATGGATGGATAGTTAGGATGGGTTTTTTGGAGGTGGTTATGGATGGAGGGCTTGGATATGTTGGCACCATGTGTAGGGATGTGTAGGAAGAGTTGGCGCCAACTCTTTGGTGTGGTTAGAGTTAAGGTGGCGTGGAGGGTAGGTGTAGGGTTAGGATGAAGGCTTAGGATGGTGGTTAATGGATGGATGGCTAGGGTTTGTTGGTGCCACATGATGGGGGTGTTTTGAGGTGGTTATGGTGGAGTTAAATGGGGTTGACACCAACTTTAGGATGGGTTAAGGGTGGTGCCATTTGTTGGATGGTGGCAATGGGTTAGGAGGGTAGGTGTAGGGTGGATGATGGGTTATTTTTGGTGCCAAGTATGGAAGGGTGTAGGTGTTGGTGTCTCTTGGTTTTGGCACCAAAAGTAGGTTGGTTAAGGGGTAGTTACTTGGTGAAGGGATGCTTCAAGTTAGCGCCAAATTAGGTTTCTAGAAGCGGGATTACATGTAGGGTTTAGATGGGTTGAGGGCTTAGGTGTATGGTGGTGATGAGGGCGATTTTTGGAGGGAAAAATGGCACCACTTTTGTGGTGCCCCTTGGTGGTGGTGGTGGGTTGAAAAGGTGCATTAGGGTTGGCACCAAAAGGGTAGGACTAGGTGGTAGCTTAAGGTTAGGTATTTTTGGTGGAGTTAGCTAGGTAGCATCTTAGGTGATGATGGATGGCCACGGAGTAGAGGAGTAGGTGTTGAGCCTAGCTTAGCTAGTAGAGTAGTAGTGGAGGAGCTAGGGTTTAGCTGAGAGGAGGTAGCCAGGAGTTGCCTGAAGTAGATCTGGAGCTGAAATAATTCTCCCAAAGCTGGTGATGGTTGAAGAGGTCATCTTAGGAGCTTAACTACTTAGCTTTGCTAGCTAGTTCTTCTACGAGCAGCTAGGCTTGAGTAGTGGAGCTGAGTTGAGCTGGTTTTAACCTAACTGAAGCTAGGTTGAGCTAGAACTGTCACTGCTAGCTTAACTACTAAGTAAACTAGTAGTTAAGCTGTAGGGAGTTCAGCTGCTGTAAGTTGAGTGGAGCTGGATAGAGCTGAACCTGAGTTGAGGTGAACTCCTGTTAACTAAGTTGAGCTAACTAAAGCTCCCAGTGAAATGATTGGAGCTAGATTGAGCTAAACTCAACCAAGTTGAGCTGAATTTGAATTGAGTTGAGGTGGGTTGAGCTAAGTTGAGCTACCTTAAGTTACCATCCAGCTAAGATGAGATAAATGGAGCTAGAGAGAGCTAAATCTAACCCAAGTGAGTTGATATTCAGCTGAGATGAGCTAGATTCAACTAGGGTTCAGCTGATTTGATCTTCTTCTTCACTTTCTACCTTCTTGAGTGCTAGGTTTTTAGAGATTTGATCACCTGTTTATCCTTAACACTCAAGTAAATATGTTAAAAACACAAAAAGAATGTAATGCATGCCTAATGCCTAAATGCAACCTAAAAACCCATTTACGGAGTTAAAAATCTAAGAGATAGATCTGTTTTATGGCATAAGAATGATGATAAACTAGCATTTATCAGCCACCCACGATAGCACCTTCGAGACCTCCTCTCACCTAAGGTTTGCTTAGGAAATTTCCTTGAAGTCGTATAAATTTTTTGCATTAGCCAGGGTAGACGGGTCTAATTCATCCAAGGTAGGTGGCATATCCTTGGGAAGGGGTTTTTCCAGGAGTTTGATGCAACTAGTGATTCTGCATTATGCACCATGAAGAAATGATGGTCCTCACCCTTCAAACTGTTGGGTAGTCTACGATCCCATATCTATTACGCCTATTATAATGGGCGTGCGTCCTAAAGGCAGATTGACCCCGCTAGATTGTAAGAGGCATAGAGCCAAATATCAGGCGGAATAACCCCATGCGAGCGTGTATACTTAAGTGGAAGCAAAGTGTTGCAAAAGCATTTAACATCGGTCAATAGTTCAAACTTGATTAGGATAGGGCTAAGTGGTAGTATGACAAGAAGGAAATGATAAAAGGGTTAAGATGGATTCTTCACCCATGCTCAATGGCATATTTACATATGATGAAGGAATTAATGGTCCTGGAATAACAAAGGTGAAGGTTCTTACTCGGAACCTTGAAGCTTACATAACCTAAGTCATGAGACTTTAGGAATCGACTACTACTAGACCATCTACGAAAAGTAGAGTTAAAAGTATACATGGCAAGAGTGCCCATTGATAAGGTGGCAATGGGAGAGGTTAACTCATCTTTCCTTGCAAGGCTCGACATGCCTCCAAGTGCTTTCTTCCAAATGATTTGGTTGAAGGCAAGAGAAAATCAATTAGTTGCTGATGCTGGACCAAGAGTGTTTTACTACAAATTATAGTAAAAGTACATTTATTGCTTTCCTACTCGCTATTTATAGCATGAGATGGGAGTGGATGAAAGGGCATGGAACAACCCCTGATATTGCTTTCTGTTAGCATTGAATGTTGACATACCACATTGTGGCGATTCATCTCCTAGAAAATAAGGGATCGATAGGTCATCCTCGTATCTTCAAGGGTTGCTTTTGTAATGATGATGCCTACCTCATCTATACCTCGCCACGACAAGTAGAAAGTGCAAGGTGGTGGCTGGTCATGACCCATCCAAATTTGGCAAAATAAAATGCCACTCAAAAAACACAATTAAAAAACCTAGGTAAGTAGAACCAAATCACCAAAAAGAAGTCACAGATGTGCTTGCACATGCCCTCGAGAGCAAAGCAAAACGTCGTAAGTGTTTTATCCCCTATTTAAATAAATGCTCGCCTAAAAGGAATCTAGGGAGTTGTTGGTGGGGCAACACGAGAGATAAAAATGTCTATACTCTCTCAATCAACTTAACATAACTAAGAGAGTGGAGGCAACTAATAAAAGAGGAAAAGTTCTCCTAAAAGCCTAACAAAAAAGATACCCATAGAGGCCTATAGAGGCCCACAAAGGCCTATAAAGGCTCATGAATGTAAGCCCAAGAACAATATTAGAATCAAAAGCAAACAATAAATGTCGATTGCAAGCGAATTTGCTGATTGATGGAGGGATTCGGTAATCTTGACTGCTCCTGCAAGATAGTTGAATCCGTTAACTGGTAGAGGAAGGTAGATCTATCCAGTAACAAATGGATCCGACAAGAGAAGACAAACAACCATTTGAATAAATAACTCAATGTTCCAATCCAATAGAATGGTTGTAAATTCTGACAAAAGAACTAGTTGGAGTACCAACAAAGAGGTTAAATGAAAATGCCTCGACAAGGGATAAGGTAGACGGTGATTCACCATCATAATCCTTGCTAGGAAAGGATAGCATAATCAAATCCAATTGTTGTGAGATCTTAGCAACAAATAGTTCCCTCACCAAAATTCTCAAGGGTGTGAGAAGGAAAATTGCAAAGATGTTGCATGATTATGGAGAGATAATCCTAAAGATCTTGGTAAAAAACCATAATTATCAAGAATATTGGGAGCGACCTCCACAAAAGGGCAAGGATTACCCACAAGGCACACATGAAACTCCAAAGAAAAAACACTTATACTCTTCATTCTTCCCCTTTTTGTCCATAGTAAAATTTTGAGGGTTAAATCTTCTCTTTAGCCGTACACCCTCAAATTGAGGTGGAATTGGATTTTAATTTCTTTTGTTTGCATATAACTACTTTTTCTTCTTAACCGGATCCATGTCTTATCTTGAACTCTACAGGACGTTAGAAGGAGACTCCGTTAACTTGTGCATGCACAACTTGCAAATAAAGGAAACCCGGGCAAGACCTTGAGAAGCTGGCATAGCAACATGTTGACTGCAGTGACTCATTTATACGTAACAATTTGATTAAACCACACAGAAGAGTAAGAGAAGAAAAAAATACTAAGCTATTCGTTACGGTACAAGGTTTTCCCTCATCAAAGTGTAATCAGACGTAAAAATTGAAGATAGATAAGCCAGAAAAGTACATGATCCCTATATAAGCAAATCAACTAATGCCAAATCACCAAGCTGGCATTGCAACTCCTTGGAATAGCTAATTCCTTCCTTTCCCATGATGTTGTTAGGCGGCTTTCAAAAATTTGTCACCAGCAAAAAGAGCAATAGAATACAGGCAAAATAAAAGAGTGATTTTTTTTTGTAGGAACGTTCCCTGCCTAATTTCCATCTCCGTGAGCATTTGCAAATTGAGTTATGTAACTGGATCTCAAAACGTATTGACTCCATATTTCTCTCATGGTTTTTCTGATTATTCAGGACATACAAATTTAGAGCAATTGTCGGCAGGGGAGTCAATCATCACACGGACCCATTGTCATTCTCAGACTTCCTTGATTGTGGCAAGGCCCACCTGCTAACACGGGTTTTCGCCAAAATCACCTGCAAATATTCATTTGAAAAATATTTCAGTTTGAAAGGACCATGGAGCATGGATGTCCACCACTATCCATTTTCAATCGTAGTCAACTACTATCCAAGTTCCCGGTTCACCCTCTGATGGCCTTTACTTTCTATCTCGTGTTGTCACATTGCTTTCCTCGCTCATGCACGCACCATATATGATTAGACTCTTGATCAGTTCCTATATTTGAATTATGAATCTAATGTAAAGATCTCAAATCATAATTAAGATTTTAAACATCAATATTCATATTGTATCGATAAGTCAAAAAAAGATATATCAGGGATATATCACTGATGTCGGTAAATTTCAAAGAAATCACTTAGAAAGTAAAAATGTAAGAAAATATCATAAATTTTATGAAAATTACTATTTTAATGACTAATGTATCTTAGAAAAATATCTACGAGGCGAAAATCAATAAATTAAAAACCTATGTGTGTGGCCCAATGATTAGGGATACCTTTCCCACCCAATTGTTATTCAAGTTTCAACCTTTCTTGATCCCAGCATTGGTGCCCAACAATTAGGAATAGCTTTCCCACCCAGTTACTATACCTTTTCTGCCCAACAATGCGAATCTTTCCCACCCACAAATGCCTAGTATCGGTGATATATTGCCAATAGTTTGGAGATATCACCCGATATATTAGCGATATATCGTCAATATATATCATGATATCAGCAACATATTGTCGATATCATAGAAAAAAGATACTGCATGTGATATAAATATGTCCAGACCTAACAATACCGATATATAAATTGCCTATATATCGACGATATTTCAAATCTTAATCACAATAACTTAAACTACGAATGTTGACATTTCCCGTATGTTAATTGATTGAAACATTGAATGGAATCAAATAGGATTGCCGACTTACCTGTTCGTTCCAATCTGTCCAACAAGTGAAGATGATCAGCACGATGGTTTGAACACTTACCCCAAATATCATTCCCATCCAAATCCCCTGCGTAATAAGAATATAATATATTAATATTATAAATATACTAGATTACTTTAAACTAAAATAGATTATGACATACCTTAACACCGAGACCAAGTACATAGCCAAGGACAATGCCAAGTGGAATCCCTACCATATAATAGGAGGCTATGTTCACATAAGCCACCACTTTCTGCCATCCTGCACCAATCGCAACACCTGCTCATGCAATGGGCGAAAAAATGTGAGATGTAACATTTTCATCATCAATCTCTTTGCATCAACTACTAAGATTAGCCGGCAATTAGACATTATAGGTTGATACAGATTTCATTGATTCTGTGGAAAACGAGCATAACTAGACGATGTTCAGTAGAATTAAAAACACGTGAGCATCCTTGTGTCCCTACAACCCAAGTAAACTTCAATTATACTATGATATTTGAACCCATATTTTTTCGAAATGCAAGGAAGAATGCTGCCATATATAGATTTGAACAAGGTCGAGTGCATTGCTTGAAACTGGGGACTTACCGGAGAGGACAGGTTGCACACTGTTGAGCAAGATGGAGAAAGCCAACAGAGGGGAGAGCTCCGCAACTGCTGCCGCCACATCTGGAGATTCAGTAAAGACGTACGCAACTTTGCCGCGAAGCACAAGAAATGCTACAAAAAGAATTACTCCAATGGTAATTGATGTCGCCACCACTACATAGATTGCAAATCTTGCACCTTGGGCACTTCCCTTTCCGAGCTCATTTGCCACCCTGACACTGCATATTCAATAGACCAACGGCGAAGGATAAGAAACCAACGTATCAATATCACCAAATTTGATATAAGAAACCAATGTATCAATATCACCCAATTTGATTCATGTTAGAAACTTCATATATTTAGCTTGGTTTCAACGGTTGTTTGGGAGAAAAATAAATCGCCTTTCCACCATGCTCACTAGAAGATTAGACTAATTTGGAGAATCGATTGCAACATTCCGAAAGCCCAATTTCAATTGTATATGACCATGATCTTAATCATGCACTCTCGACATAAATTAGCCATACGCTGAATGGAAAGAGATATTGAAAGGGAAAGAAAGGACCAAGAGAGTCTACCCTGTTGCGGCCATGAATCCGAAGGATATCATCATCTCCCAACCACTGATGTTGATGCTACACAAATAATGAGAGGAAAGAATATATGAGAAGTAAAACTGAAATGACTTCAGCAACAGTAAGAACATTGCAATTGTCGCGCCAAAATTTCAAAGTCCAAATTAAACATGGTCGGGTACGTACGTACCAGATAGCTAGTGCATCAATGGCGATCTCAGCATTTCGCATGTGTCCAGTGAGAAGGACCAAGATAGTGTTGTACCACACCTCCAAGCTGTCAGACAAACATTTCAATTTGTCATGATGCATTGACACTGATCTATTTATCTATCTCTATATACAGTAAGTACGTATCACGCAGCAATACATATGTGTGTGTATGTATAACGTAAGTACGTACCAGACCATGATGCCGGAAGAAGTGGAGAGACGCATAATGGGCAAGAGGTCCTTGAAGGCGAGGGTGGAGAGGCCCTTCCAGGTTTCGGGGCAGCCACCGCAGGAGACGAAGAGGAGCTGGCCGAAGACGGGTATCCAGAAGGCCATGACGGCGGAGGCCATCACACCGTGGAGGCCAAGCTGGAGCTTCATGGCAAGGAGCCAGGAGAAGAAGATGTGGAAGCAGAGGGTGAGGGCGGCCCAGTAGGTGATGACCCGGTTCTTGCTCTGGCTCTGGAGGAACATCTGGAGGGTGAAGGAGAAGCAGTAGGAGTAGAGGATAGGGATCATCCAAACGGAGACGGTCCCAGCCATGACGGCGACATCCTCGTCCTGCCCGAGTAGCCGGAGGAGTGGGGTTGTGAAGACGAAGAGAGGGAGGATGAGGGTGGCGGTGGGGAGGACGATCAGCCACGCACGCTGCAGGTAGATCCCCAGCATGTGGTACTGCCCCGCCCCGTATGACTGCCCGCACAACGTCTCCAGTGCACTTGCCATTCCCAGCTGCATCCATCCATCCGTTAAATTCATTCATTCATTTTAATTTCCCACCGTTGCACACATTGCACCATAATCATGCATCAACCACGCCCATCAAATTATCGAACGTAAGTACGTTAGGGTTGCCATATTTAAATCTTCTTTAATTCTACGTACGCACGCTCTGCCAGTAGCTTTCGAAGACACAGACAAACCAACCCAATAAATTAGTGACAAGCCTTAGCTTCATTGATAGCTGCAGCACGTTCTAAAGATTGACAGTCGACATTTAATTAGACATCTTCGTTTAAGAATTTTAACGATGGGGGTTTACTTGAACCATTATGGAAAAGATCTATTTTGACCAGTATGCGAGACGCAATGATTTTACAAGTGACAGACCTTTTGCACCGGTTGTTAATTACGATCAAATACATAGTTAATGCCTCGCTTCGAAAAAATAAGCGCCCTCTCCCAACAATAACTCAACAACAACACACACACGCCCACCGCCCCCCCCCCCCCCCCAATCGATCCGCATCGCCTTGTCTCCACCGGTGACTTTCGAAGGTAGTTTCCTAGTAGGGAAGAAATATGTTCGCATAACAACGGAATCTACGGTGGGGTTAATAATAAACATCAAAAAAAAAAAAGTAAAGAAATTTACGACGGAAAGTATCTTGAAACATGCATTTTCTATTAAAAATAAATATCAATTTATTTTAATTTTTATCGTAATAAGTTGATTGAAAATTAAAAATAAAAATATACTACTGTATTTTAACTTTCAAACATTTGAAAATGGATTTTTATTTAGACTGTGAAAAGTGATTTTCACTTATGAATTTGTAATTTAAAGTTTATCATTTAAGATTTATGGAAAATAATTTTTCACCGTTGAATTTAAGGTTTAAGAGTTAGGTTTTACTAAAGATTAAATCCTAAACTTAAACATAAAAAATTACTTTTCATAGGTGATAAATCACTTGATATAAATGAAAATCAATTAAAAATTAAAATACACCAGCGTATTTTCATTTTCAATCGGTATATTTTAATTTTCAACCGGTGAAAAATCAAAACACACAAATTGAATGTTAAAATATACCAGTATATTTTGTTGGATAAGAGATGCACATTATAAAATATATTGTAATACATGTTTCCTATTTGCACTCATAACAAATCGTGCATATAAATTCCCTCTTCACTTTCTCTAAGCAACATGAGTTCTCTCTCTCTCTCTCAAATGAAGGTTGAGGTATTAGGAGTTTGGTAGGAAGTCAAATGCATTTGTAATTTTTAAAATTTTGTTTGCTAACAAAATAAGAGGGGATAAGAATAGATCACCTTAATCAATATCTTTATATAATATCCTATTATATCATATCAATATCAATATATATTAAAATATATTTACTTTAATATAGCATATCCAATAAAATTTATCTACAATATCACATCAATCTACTCATATTTATATCTTAATATCAAATAACTATTCACTAACATCACATCAATATTGTCAATTATTTTATCCTTATAAAATTTTATCTTAAAATAACTCTTATCTCGCTACCCAATGCATCATTAAAGGAAAGGATAATGATATTAATTTGTCATTGAAAATTTTCTTAGTTTTAATGTTGGACCTTTTCTTTTTTTGTTAATTTTTTGGTGATTGTTGGTGATAAGGGAAGAAATTGATCTCGCGAAATAAGCTCAATCGACTTGTGATTAGATTAGCAAAAGCCGCTTAGACTTGGTTCACGTAGGAATGTGAAGAGGCACAATCCATCGAGTGGTTATGATTCAATATCATAACTCACCATTATTTCTTATTATCTATCAATAACTCCCCATTACTTTGAAACTTACACCTCCAAATGTGGAACCTCTCACGATTTGTACTCTATAAATAAGCTCCTACCTACACATGGTAGGGGGTAGATCCAATGGAGGCAACCCAAAGGCTCTTCAGCTTACTACCTCATGTATCATTTCCACTTATAATAAATATTGAGGGTTAGATTCCTTCGCTAGACGTACACCTTTTAAGGTGGAACCGGGTCAATAAACTTCCTTATTCTATGTGGATACATGCGTATTTTTATTCTCGTGGTTATGTTTCATTTCCCACTTTATACAAATTCTTCGATGGCCCTCGGCAACCTCGATGGCGACCTCCGAGGCCCATCAAATGGTACCATCTGTGGGAATGACAACAAAATGGTCATACTCTCCTCATGCATAGGTTGCAATCTCTCCTTCGTTGAAGGAGACCTTCGGTTTGCTAGAAATATCCTCCTAATAGAAGGCCTCTTTTTCCCGCTAGAGAGCGGATAGCTCTCCGGAAGAGATTCGTCAAATGACATCAATCAAATGCCATTTGGAAAGGGCTCCTGAATGGGGTAGGAACCCAACAACGTCATTTGGTGGAGCTTAGCCATCAAAGAGCTTTACGGTGGCCATCCATGGTGGTCATCTATGGCGACTGATCAGTTGCCCTCACTCGAGCTCGCTACCTGCCAGAGAGATGGGGATCAGCCATGACACCCCGCTTGAGGAAGCTGCCTGAGCTCTCCCTCACCTAAGATCTCCACTCTGCAACATCTCCCAACTGGAGCTATGCTCGGCTGACCGCCCTCCAGTAGAGGCTTCTTCTAGTCGATGGATGTCTCTACCAGCCACTCCCCCGCTAAAGCCTTCCTCTCTACCTAACAGCCAGCCATTTTACCATTAGCCGACCACTCAGGCCTCCCCCTAGTGGCAAGAAGGAGAGCAGTAGTATGGACCAGGTGGTTTCTTTTGCCTACCTGTGATCAGTCAATGTTCAGGCCAAGTGGCCCTTCCTTCGCCTACCATGAGACACGTGAGTCCTCCAGACTAGCAAGAGCCCTAAACATGCCACGCTTAGTGTAATGTCCAAAAATCTAGGTTTCGAGTCATTTCAATATGATCTGAGTCAATTCGAACACGAATACCCAGTTGTGATTCGGTGCTAGTGTCAGCACCTCCTTAAATTGCCAAAAATGTGTATTTCGAGTCAACTTCTATCCAAATGTTGTCAAAAGGGTACCATATATGATACTGTTAGATTTCTATCGTCGCAAGCTTTCTGACGACACTTGTTTCGCGTAAATCTGAGGTGTATAACTATAGTTATGACCAAAACAAGTTGAAAATGACCTAAATGTAAGGTGAACCTAACTCTAGGGGTATTTTAGGTATTTAACTTCACTGATCATAATCCCAACAGAATTTAGGCCTACATAAGGACTCCTTTGGGTTCTTGGGTCATCCTTAGCTTTTAAATCCACTAAAATCCAAGAGAAAAGAGAGAGAAAGGAATTAATATTTCATTAATTCAAAATTTGTAGGGACCTATTGATAACGCTACATTTTATGGTAATAATTCTGCCAATTGGGGTTTGTCTTAAAGATAAAATGTACAGATAATATATCATAAGTGGGCATGGGAGCATTACATGCATCACACATTGAGATTGCTTATAATTCACTATTAATGGCCATTTGTACAAGTTCATGTCAAAACAAGCCTTAGATAAGCAATCGGACCACACGGATGGATTCAAAATGACGAACGGAGTCCAATGGAATCAAAATCGACCAAATCCGACATCCAGAGCTTCCGCAATTGGCCCAAGAAGATCTGACCGTTGATCTGATGATCAACCGCCATAAAACTGGCACGTGGCGCAAGATCGGCACCGCCCCACCTCCTCTATCCACCTCAGGACGAATCTCAGCCATTCGATCTTCGATCGAATGGCTGAGAACAACTCTCGCAGTGCCTCATCACTCGCAGCCTTGCCTCTTCCATCACCCGCAGGAGCGTTCTCAGCCGTTCGATCTTCGATCGAATGGCTGAGAACAGATCTCGCAGTGGCCCTTCGACTAGCAGTGCAACGATGAGAGGTTCTAAGCCGTCTGATCTTCGATTGGACGGCTGAGAGCTACGCATCAACTGACATCCAACGGCCACCAGCACCACTCCAGCTGACCGCATCCGCGACCATCTGTGAGCAAAGCACAGCGGGCTACGCGTCATCTGCGAAGGTAGTGGTGGGTGTTCGAAATCCCGCGCGATGCCAAATCAACTCCCCACGCAGGCGCGGCCGATTAAGGCTATCGATCCACGATCGAACGACGCGGAGGCAACCACGTGGTGCAGTGGATACGCATGATTCCTCAAGCGCACGATGACGTGAGGGGCGCGCGCTATGCAAGCGCAATCCGCAAGTGTGCCCTCCGCGCAATCACAGCTGTCCAATCTTCAATCGGATGGCTCAAAGCGCGATCACGGGGATCATGCGGGAGAAGAAGAATGATGCGCACGGAAGACCGGCGGACAGGGGCCTTCACCAACGTTTTGGGAAGGGTTTTAGCGACGTCCCAAACGCCGCTAAAGCCTATACTTAAATTAGAAACCCCTTCTTCCTATATAAACCCCCTCCAATTACCCATGTAGAGCATTCAATACCCTTGTAAGTTTTCTACCATACTCCTAGTCACCCTTAGTACTCTTTTGTAATCGCCGGAGTCGACGAGTCGCGGACGGAGTCCTCCTCCACCGCCATGGCCGCCTCGCCGTCTCCCTTCTCTCTCTCTATCTTAGCATTACTTTATTTTAGCTTAAGCATTTGTCTATTATTGTATTTACAAAAACTTAAGTTGAATATTAAATGAAGATGTTTCTCTTCTAGCTATTGTCTCTCTTTTTACTAAGTTTTCCTTATCGTGAGTTGCATGAATGATATAATCAAAAGATTCTAACCTACTCTCTCTCTCACTTGCTTTTCTCCCACGTTTTCTCGCAAGCAAAACCCGCCATTTCCGTAAGACTAAGTGACAGAAAAATCTGATTTCACGCCTCCCTGTGTTCGACACTCGAATTCAGTCTATTTATTTAAAAGCAACGTGTGAATGCAAACTACAACAATATTCTTAAACAAACGCGTCCAGCGCATGTTTAAGGCAACGAATTTATTTTGTCACTTCCATTCTACATCCACACTCACATCGTCTGACTCATTTTCTTCCTCTACTTGATTGATCACAGGAACTCGGCGTCGGGCAAAGGAGTGCGACTCATGACGGTAGGGACGGAGTAAGCATAACAAGGACCAGTTGTGAGTATTTCTTTTCCCGTGGTTGTTTGCTTGCTTAAAAAAAAATATAAAAAAATTTTTAAATCATAAAAAATTGGCATGGTGAATGATTGTCTGATCCTCATCCTTAGCTCATCACCTAACAAAAAAAAAACAGTCTAACGCTCTTAAAGACTTAATCTTTTTGGAGTGTTCTCTTTCTTTTTGAGTGGTGTTTGCGAAGCCACCGTCAATTGACATGGGCCGCACCACTCACCCTTAAAATCGACTCATCTGGTAGAAACTGTATGAACACTAGGATGAACACATTAGGATTTTAGAGTGTCATCACGCTAAAGGTAATTCACTCTTACCTGTTGTGTACAAAACTTGGTGTGCCCACTTGAACTTGCCTGAAAACACTAAGACAGTCAACCATAAAAGACACTAAAGTAAGGACAAATGTTAAAAGACACCACATCTTAAATCCTTGCTTGAAAACCATGTCTTGTTAGGAGCACACACATCTAAATTTGATAACTAAGAGGCACCACCCCAATTAACGCCTCATCACATAACCAGAGCACAAGCCCTACCCTAGCCCCATTAAAACAGAGTAGACGTGACCTAGGCAGGACTAGGTTAAGTCTCGAGAGGCGTGATTTTGTTTGTTGGGCACTTTTTCCCATAGTAGAATTTGGTGACTAGGCTGCGGGGAAGTGTCAAACGACCGCAGTTGTGGGGTCTACGGAACTGGCGGCGCAAGCCAAAGGAAGAACCTTCCCCACAATCCCCTCGTAATCAACCTGGCCAGATTAACTTTGGGAAGGGCGGTCCCGTGCCTACAGACTTGATCGTTCCTTTGGAGATTTCTAGGTCCCCGAAGGAATACACTGTAAGGACTAGGCTTGTCTGCTTGATTGTGCACACATGCTTCTCGCATCTGTCTCTCTTCGCATCCCTCCCCGTTCTTCTCTAGTATATGCACGGGAGACGATCACTTCATCCTAAGTTGTTTGTTTTGGGACGGGAAACTAGGAGACTTGATCTTGCTAGAGATATGGCTGAACCTAGAGTAGATGAGGTTGAAGACCAACCTCCACCAGATACGATGGTCATCATCCAGGCCCAGATCAATGCAAACCACCGACTTCAGCAGCAACAGATCCACACTATCATGCAAGCCATACATCGGTTGCAGAACCCGCAGGGGCAACCACCACCACCTTTACAGGACCTGCAAGGGCAACCACCACTTGATCCACAAAAATTCCACGGCTAACCTAGGCTCCTCTACGACTTCTACAATCCTTCTGCAATTTGAATTGAACCACACCTTAGGGTCCCTGAGGGGGGAGATGATTTTGAGCTGAAACCAAACGTCCTAAGCCTGATTCAGAGCCACTTTCATGGGAACGCAAATGAGGACCCCTTCCAGCACCTAGAGGATCTTGACCGGATCGCCCGGACTGTAAAACCCAGGAACGTTAGCCTAGACATTGTTTTGATCAAGATGGTCCCCTTCTCACTAAGAGACAAAGCATCTCACTGGCTTAGGACTTTAGGAAGACCTATCTCCACCTGGGAAGAACTGAGGCATGCATTCTTAAAGAAATTCTTTCCCATAGGAAAGACCAATGCCCTCAGAAGAGCCATTACCACCTTTACACTCCAGGACGGGGAACGGTTCCATGAGGTGTGGGAAAGATTTAACGAATTATTAAGGAAATGCCCACATCATGAGGTTCCGAGGTGGCAATTGACCCAGATCTTCTACCACGGTCTGGATAGCAACCTTCGGAACTTCGTCGATGCCTCATGCGGGAGAAACTTCCTGAACAAAGACGAGGAGAGCGTGTTTGAGCTTTTCGAGTCTATAAGCGAAAAGTCACTTAACAATGCTTCCATGACCCAGTTTAGTCGATCCAGTCAACCTCGTGGTGGGATCTATGAGGTACAAGCAAATTCTGGAACGATTGACATGAATATCATTGCTAAGAAATTGGATCGAGTGGAATTGGCAGATAAGAAAATAAATGAACTATTGAACCAAACCAGTAACCCGCTACAGACTCTCTCCATAGCAAAGGGAGCTCACGTAGACCTGGTCCAGCCACTAAGCCAGATGCACCTGGAACAACCCCTGACCATGTTCCAGGGAGGGACCTTTACTCCCTCAACCCCTAATTATTCTCTTCCCTCCCCCTCGACACCTTCTATCTTTGAAAATGTCCAGGCTATCCAAGGTTATTCTAAACCTGACTCCTTTTCCAACACCTACAATGCCGGATGGCGTAATCACCCAAACTTTGCTTGGATGAACTAGAAACCGCCTCAATTCCAGAACCAGTCTAGGGTAAACCATCAGCCAAACCTGCCCTCCTATCAGCAAGGTACACCGGTTAGACCCCCCTATAACCCAAATAGGGCGGGCCCTCCCCTACAAAACCAAATGGACACCTTGATAAAAATGATGGCTGAAATGAACCAAAAACACCAGGAGGAAATGGCTTTAGTAAAGGGACAGTTGAGCTAGCTATTGGATTGTAAATAACAGGGATCCCTTCCTTCTCAGCCACAACCGAACACATGAAACGTGATTAACAAAGGCCCCAATTCGCAAGGGTTCCAAGGCAATCTCAGGCAGGCCCACATGATCCAGCTAGCCCCACAAACTCCCTTGGGTTCGATGCTTCTTCTTCCTCTTCTTCTCAAGAATCAACCCATGGTCCCAATGCCTCTACAAATGCAGTGACCTTGAGAAGCAGCACTAAAACCCAGGAGCCCAAATGGCCGACTCCTCCCGAGACTTCACCTCCTGAAATACCTGACTCTGAAGACGAGCAAGAAAGACCCAAGGACTCGGAGACAGACCCTATTCACATCTAGACACCATATCCCAAGGCCTTGGAGAAGATAAAGAAAAAGAAAGTTGTTTTGGAAAATGAGGAGCTTTTGGAAATCTTCAAGCAGGTTCAGGTTAATATCCCGCTCCTTGAGGCAGTCAAGCACATCCCAGCTTATGCTAAGTTCCTAAAGGATGCCTGTACGCCGAAGTGTAAGCCACGACCCCAAGCACCTAGGAAGGTTATGCTCTCAGAGCAAGCAAGTTCCATGATATCAAGCAACCTTTCGCTCAAACGAACTGACTTAGGAGCACCCTTGATATCCTGCAATATCAGGGACATGACATTTGATAGAATGCTCCTGGACTTAGGTGCTTCAATCAATCTGATCTCGACGACCCTGTATCACCAATTTGGATTTGGAGAGTTGACGCCTACACCTATGACCATCCAGTTGGCTGATAGATCCGTAAAGACCCCGAAGGGGGTTGTTGAGGACGTGATTGTTCGGGTTAAGGACTTCTATTTCCCAGTCGACTTCTTAGAGCTTGACATGGAAGTCCTTGAATAGCTACAGAACACACCCATCATTATAGGCAGACCTTTCTTAGTTACGGCTAAGGTGAACATCGATTGTGACAGGGGATGCATGGAAATCGCCTTCAAAGACAGAAAGATGCAGTTGGATATCTTCAGGGTGACCAAGTCTTTCAATTGCGACTGGATTGAGGAACATGATCTTGTGAAGTCTCTGGTCGAGGAATGCCTTACCCTTAGTTCTGTCTTAGACCATCAAACCTAACCTTGTGACGACTACTTTGACCCGTCACCATCTGTGCACGCTGACCTCTGTAGAGCCGATTACCATTAGCCACCATCGTTCAAGGAGATTGATGCTGATCAACTCCCGCCTTTCCCCTTTCCATCGACTATTATCCCACCCACACCCGAGTTGAAGCCGCTACCCGAGAACCTCAAATACATCTTCCTTGGACCTGACCAAACCTTCCTAGTGATTATCAACGCCCATCTAACCAAGGATCAGGAACTTAGATTAACCGTGACCCTATTAGAACATTAGGCATCATTGGTTGGACTATTTCGGACTTGAGAGGAATTAGCCCCACCTATTGCACCCACAAGATTTACCTAGAAGATGGGGCTCGACCTTCCCGTCAAATGCAGAGACGATTAAACCTAGATATGCAGGAGGTCATTAAGAAGGAAATTATCAAATGGCTTGATGCTGACATCATCTACCCCATCTCTAATAGCCCCTGGGTGAGCCCCACTCAAGTGGTCCCCAAGAAAGTCGAGCTCACCGTTGTCACCAATGAGTGTGGCGAATCCATCTCCACCCGCACCACCACTGCATGGCAGGTGTGCATTGATTATAGGAAGCTCAATGAGACGACCAAGAAAGATCATTTCCCCTATCATTCATTGACCAGATTCTTTAGCGATTGGCAGGACAGAAATATTTTTGCTTCCTAGATGAATATTCAGGATACAACTAAGTCGCAATTGCTCCTGAAGAAGGAATTGTCCTCGGTCACATCGTATCGCAAAGGGGCATTAAGGTGGATCGAGCTAAAGTTGATTTAATTTCCAAACTTCCTCCACCTAGCTTGGTCCGGCAAATCCGCACGTTCCTTGGACATGTTGGCTTCTATAGAAGGTTCATCAAAGACTTCTCCAAACTCTCGAAACCCTTGACTGACCTTCTAGCCAACGATGCCCTATTTCACATGACACCTGATTACATCCAGGCTTATCACACTCGCAGGGAATCAGTCTCCACCGCCCCTGTGTTACAGCCCCCAGACTGGTCCCAGGATTTTGAGATCATGTGTGATGCATCAGACTTTGCCATCGATGCAGTCCTGGGACAGAGACGAGACAAGAAATCCGCGATGATCTACTACACGAGCAAGATGTTGAACGAGGCCTAACGGAATTACATGGTCACAGAGAAAGAACTGCTCGCCGTAGTTTTTGGACTTGAAGAGTTCTGATCTTACCTTCTGAGATCCCACGTGACCATCTATACGAACCATTCGGCCATCCAGCATTTATTGGTCAAGTAAGACGCTAAACCCAGGCTCATCAGATGGATCCTGCTCTTGCAAGAATATGACCTGGAAATTCGTGACAAAACCAGGTCCAAGAATGTTGTGGCCAATTACCTGTCCAGACTCCACCCGGACCACATTGGGCCCTCCTTGCCCTTGACTGACACATTTTCTGATGAACAAATTCTGGCTGTGCATGAAAGAAAACTACCCTGGTATGCCGACTTCGTCAACTATCTGGTAGTAGGACAAACCCCACACAGCTGGTCCAGACTGAAGGTTCCCTACTTGGAGGGGTGAGATCAGCGTGACAAAAAAAAATGTGGAATTGAAAATATAAACAATCTCACAAAAATAAGCAATCACAAAATGTATACAGGAATTTTTAGGTGGAAACCCAAACCGGGTGAAAACCACCACCTAACCCTCTCGAGTTAGGATTTTCCGATCAACCAAGTTGATCAAAATCCACTAAACGAATCACTTTGAACGAGGGTGATTCAACCTCAGTACAACCACGCTACAAGTACGAGGGTAGCGTTCCTCAACCCCTTCTCTCCACGAGAAGGATTTTGTCCCACGAAGGAGACGGGAATTCGCAAAGCGAATACCCAACCAAAATACAAAGATAAAATAAAACAACAGTCCTATAGAGCCAACAAAATTAAACCTAGCTTCTATAGGAAATAGGAAACTCCCCTTTGCAAGGAGTGCGTCGACGATGACGCGGTGCGTGTGCCACGCGATGGCGCAACTTCGCTCTCGTGGACAACGGCGGGAGAGCGGGTGCGCAACGGGAATGATGCTCTCAAGATGATGGAGCTTGAGCTTAGAGAGCAAGTGCTTCTTGGACACAAAGGAGTGTGAGAGTGTATATCTTGTGTCTCTTGTTTTTCTAAGTGTGTCTCTTATATTTCTCTTCTTGTGTATCTAAGTGTGTTTTTGAGTTGCAAAGACTCCCCTCTATTTATAGAGGCCTTAGGAAGGCTTTGGAAGGCTTGGAAAAGCTTCCATAGCCGTTGGGTGCAAAGCCCAAGAGAATCAGGCCAAAATCAGGACAATGATTACACTTCACAGGGTTATCAGACGTCTAACTCTGGCATCAGACGTCTAGAAGGCCACTTTAAGACGTCTGATTACAAGGTCAGACGTCTGATTCTATGCGGGTTTCTCCCTGACTTGAATCAGATCTAAACAGGGTTTTTGTACAAGTCCATCAGACGACATAGAGGACGTCTGGCACTAAGTCTGGACGTCTGGAAACCTACTTTTACCGTGGGAATTGATTTCCAAACATTGCAACGGCTAGAAAATCTCTGAGAAGAGATTTTGGGTCAGCCGAGGCAAAACGGTCATTTATCAGACGTCTGGGAAGACCTATGGACGTCTGATAAGGCTCTAACGGTCATATACTGCCGTGCTTGCTAAGTTAGCCAACGGTCCACTATCTGGACGTCTGGCAAATCCATCAGACGTCTTCTAAGACGTCTGGTCTAAGGTCTGGACGTCTGATTTCATCAGACAGAAAACTAAGTCCAGCCTAACAGTTATCAGACGTCTGAAACAACAGTCAGACGTCTTAAAAACCTTTATCAGACGTCTGATTCGTGAATTAGACGTCTGGAAAGTCAGTTTTAACCCTATATTGGTTTTCTAAGTGTTCTACAGAAAACCTACGTATCCTAGGGTTGTGCAGGTGTTCCTAGGACTACTGTTAGGGTTCTTTGAGGCTCTTTAACATAATGTCTAAGGAAAATAAAGAGTAAGAAAATAAATACAAGAGATACATGAAAGGATAAAAAAGAATCTATCCTATTCTTCTTGTCTTCCATCTCCAATCTTTCGCTCCACGCGAACCTCCTCTATTTTCCGTCAAGCTCCTCCAATCCGTCCTGGATGCGAGCTCGAGTTCCGTCTAAACACGTCTTCATTTGCAATTGACCTGAAATCTAGGACTCAAATTGCAAATGTTAAATAACACGTGTTTTGTTATCATCAAAACAAATGATCGTGGTGCTCTAGCACCAACACAGACAACAACGAGATAAGTTCTTGGTTGAAGCCAAACATTATTTCTGGGATGATCCCATGCTGTTTCGCCTTTGTGCCGACCAAATTATCAGGAGGTGTATTTTGGAGGAAGAAGTTCAAAGTGTGTTATCCTTTTGTCATGACTAAGCTTGTGGTGGCCACTTTTCAGGGAAGAAGACGGCTGCAAAGGTTTTGCAGTTCGGATTTTATTGCCCTTCCTTATTCAAGGACGCACACAGCTTTGCAAAGACTTGTTCTTGCTGCCAGACTTGGGGACCATGTCCAGGAAAGATATGATGCCCCTCCAACCCATTCTGATCGCCGAGATCTTTGACGTGTGGAGCATTGATTTCATGGGCCCTTTTCCACCATCCAACGACTTTGAATACATCTTAGTCTCAGTAGACTATGTCTCAAAATGGATTGAAGCCGTCGCTACCTGTCGATGCGATCATAAGGCTGTCATGGGCTTTGTTAGGCAAAACATCTTTTCTCGATTTGGAATACCGAAGGCCATGATCAGTGATGGTGGAAGTCACTTTATCCACACCCAATTCCGTGCCCTACTTAGAAAATACAGGTTACCCATCGCATTGCCACCCCGTATCATCCGCAAACCAATGGGCAGACTGAGGTCTCCAATAGGCAGATCAAGAATATTCTGCAAAAGACCGTGAGACCTGATAGGAAGGATTGGTCCACACGACTGGATGATGCCCTCTGGGCATATAGGACCACTTTCAAGACCTCAATAGGCATGTCGCCTTATCACTTGATCTTTGGCAAAGCTTGCCACCTTCCTGTTGAGTTGGAACACCGGGCTTACTGGGCCGTTAAGCAATATAACATGGATTCTCAGTTAGCCGGTGCACAGAGGATGCTCCAACTCTTCAAGCTCGAGGAAATTTGTCAGGACGCCTTTGAGAATAATCGACTTTACAAGGAAAAGATGAAAGCCGTCAACGACTGACTCATCCATAGAAAGACCTTCGAGCCCAACCAGCAAGTCTGGCTTTTTGATGCCAAACTCAAACTCTTTCTCGGGAAGCTCAGATCCAAGTGGACAGGACCATATTGGGTGGTCAAACCCTATTCCAATGGGGCAGTTGAAATTGCAGATCCGAACACTGGGCATACCTTCACGGTAAACGGTCAGAGATTGAAGCACTTCCTTGCCCAGGTTCCCCCAAAGGAGGTTTGTCACCCTCGTTGAGAGCTGACACGAAGCATCGCCCAGTTGGAGCCATTAAACTCAGCGCTTTTTGGGAGGCAACCCAGAAGATTCAGACTGATCATGTATACTGCATTACTCAGGTGATTTCTTTCTGAACCCCCGTTGCATCAATTTATTTGTCAATGAGGACATGTCCAACTTAAGCATGTGGGGATGGTAATTTGAATGTCCTGAGTTCATTTTATCAGTCCGAATAAAATAAAATAAAAATAATAAAATGATGAATTTAGGAAGAAAAAATTTAGGTATTAAAAATTTGTCAACAGTGGAAAATAATACGAAAAGAACCTGAACATCTAGACTTTTCAGGCCTTCAGGCTTAATCAGCCCCGGTGTCCATTAAAATATGGATTTAGCTTCGAATCCTCGCAACTTTAATTTATTTTAATTCACCAATAAAATAGGATGATAAGTATATGACTTATCAATCCGCCCTCTAACTCGGAGGGACTTTTAGTCTAAGCATCTGCACATATTTTTGCACTGACTCACTCCTTAGAGATTCTAACAGAAATTGGGTAACTAATGGACTTTCTAGGGTGGTATGACTAGCAAGTTGTCGTGGGTAACAGCCCATTGGCCGGTTGCTCAGAGTCCAGCCATAGGATCACTTTCCTCTTATTGCCTCTAGGTAAATTTGAGATCAGGGAAGCCACCAACTAAACAAATATACATACATATATATATATATATATATATATATATATATATATATATATATATATATATATATATATAAAGAGAGAGAGAGAAAAGAAGAAGAAAAAGAATAAAATAAGCCACACTTCACCGCACGAGTATGGCTGGCAAGTGGTCGTGAATAATAGCCAATCGACTGGTTGTCCAGAGCCCGGGTCACTAAATGCACAAAAAGATCCAAAACACTTAAGGAAGAAATAGGGAAGTAGAGCAATCCGAGGAGATATACACTGGAAATACCCTTATGTTGACCCCAAATAAAATAAGAATAGGGAGAAAGCTACCGATCGGACAAATACACCTTCAGGCAAATACTTCCTTTTTACAGTCACCTAGGGGCGTAGAAACCCGAAGTTTGTCTGAATTACCATCGAGTGAGTTTATCACGCTCTTCACACTAAGATGCTTAGCACTTAGAGTCCTTTTCGAGTCATGGGTGGGTTGGGTAACCGTAAAAAGTTACCAACGCACTCTCAACACCAAAATCCAAAAAAATGAGAAAAGATGAAATAAGAAAAAATATAATATATGCCTTAAAGCGAGAATTCGGGCGATTCACATTTTGGTAGACACCTGGGCACTGTTTAGTCTCTGTAGATCAGGATCTTAGTATATTTCCTCCTGTTGACAAGTAACAAAATGTCTAAGTAATCAATTCCTAAATTCTGACTGAGAATAATGGCTAGAATGAACCTTGCTAGGGACTAGCAAGGAGTAAGCATGGGGGTATGATAACGCTACATTTTATGGTGATAATTCTACCAATCGGAATTTGTCTTAAGGATAAAATACACAGATAACGCATTATAAATGGGCATGGGAGTATTACATGTATCACACATTGAGATTGCTTATAATTCACTGTTAATGGCCATTTGTACAAGTTCATGTCAAAACAGACCTTAGATGAGCAATCGGATCGTACAGATGGATTCAGAACGACGAACGGAGTCTAATGGACTCAAAATCGACCAAATCCAATATCTGGAGCTCCCGCAATTGGCCCAAGAAGATCTGATCGTTGATTTGATGATCAACGACCATAAAACCGCCACCTGGCGCAAGATCGGCACCACTTTGCCTCCTCTATCCATCGCAAGATGAATCTCAGCCGTTCGATCTTTGATCAAACAGTTGAGAATGACTCTCGCAGTGCCTTATCACTCGCAGCCCCACCTCTTCCATCACCTGCAGGAGCGTTCTCACCCATTCAATCTTTGATTGAATGGCTGAGAACAGATCTCGCAACGGCCCTTCGACCAGCAACGTAACAATGAGAGGTTCTAAGATCGGACGGCTGAGAGCTGCGCATCCACTGCACATCCAACGGCCACCAGCATCGCTTCAGCTCACTGCGTCTGCGACCATTCGCGAGCGCAACGCAGCGGGCTGCGCCTCATCAGCGAAGGTAGTGGTGGGCGTTCAAAACCCCGCACGTTGCCAAATCAACTCCTTGTGCAGGTGCGACCGATTAAGGCCATCGATCCGCGATCGAACAACGCGGAGGCAACCACGCAGCGTAGCGGATACGCATGATTCCTCAAGCGCACGATGACACGAGGGGCGCACTCTGTGCAAGCGCGATTCGCGAGTGTGCCCTCTGAGCAATCACAGCCATCCGATCTTCGATTGGACGGCTCAAAGTGTGATCACCGGATCGTGCGAGAGAACGGTGCGCACGGAAGACCGGCGGACAGGGGCCTTCACCGACGTTTTGGGAAGGGTTTTAGCAACGTCCCGGATGTTACTAAAGCCCATACTTAAATTAGAAACCCCTTCTTCCTATATAAATCCCCTCCAACTACCCATGTAGAGCATTCAATTCCCTTACAAGTCTTCTACCTTACTCCTAGCCACCCTTAGCACTCTTTTGTAATCGCCGGAGTCGACGAGCCGTAGACGGAGCCCTCCTCCATCGCCGTGGCCGCCTCGCCGTCTCCCTTCTCTCTCTCTCTATCTTAGCATTACTTTACTTTACCTTAAGCATTTGTCTACTGTTGTATTTACAAAAACTTAAGTTGAATTTTAAATGAAGATGTTTCTCTTCTAGCTATTGTCTCTCTTTTTACTAAGTTTTCCTTATCGTGAGTTGCATGAATGATATGATCAAAAGATTCTAACCTTACTCTCTCTCACTCGCTTTTATCCCACGTTTTCTTGTAAGAAAAACCCGCCATTTTCGTGACACTAAGTGACAAAAAACCCGATTTCACGCCTCCCGGTGTTTGACACTCGAACTCACGTCTGTTTATTTAAAAGCGACATGTGAATGCAAACTACAACAACATTATTAAACAAACACGTCCGGTGCACGTCACCTATTCGCGATTCTAAGAAGTCCAGGCTTCCGACCGTAATTTTTGCAGCAGCGGTGGCAATAAACATAGGCCGTGCAATTTAGCGGTGCACTTCTGGTGACTCTACAATGTTCAGTGTTAATATTATCAATTAGAGTCAATTTCGAGGGTACTTGTGCGATAATGAAATATTATAATGGGCTTGGAAGCATTGCATGCATATTGCGTGATCTTTACATTTTAATCGCTTAGGATCAATGTTTAATGATCATGTGCACAAGTTCATTTTGAAATAGGTTTCATATGAGCAATCAGACTGTACAGATGGATCTGGATCAACGAACATAGTCCAATGGACTCGAAATCAGTTCAATCCGACCCCCGTAGCTCCCACAACAAGCTCGAGAAAGATTAATGACCAGGGGGCAATGCGACATTCTTACGGGCTTCAGATGAAAAAACTGACCGTACGGATGGATTTGGAGCGACGATTGCAGCCCGGCAACTCAAAAATCATCGCGATTCGAGCACTGTGGCATCTCCTATAACAGAAAGAAGATGGACGGCCCAGATGTCGCCACATCTCCTACAATAGAAAGAAGATGGATGGCCCAGATGGCGTCACGTGGAGCCATCTAGACCACCGAACGCCGGCCATGAACGCCCAGCACCAACTCCTCTTCATCCTCATCATCAAATCTCGACCATTGAATCAAGATCCAACGGTCGAGAAGTTGCCTCCACCTCACCGCGGAAATTCAAGAACTCCACATAAAGGCCCTCGTGGCGCATTGGTAGAGATGCCCACTCTCAAAGAGAGGGTGCTGGTTCAAACCCCTGCGACCCCCTCAATTAGCAATTTGACACAGCAGAGCAAGCAACGCGTGCATGCGCGTGTAAGTGTGTGCGCGGCAGTGCAGCAGCGCGTGTGGGGCAATAGCAACGTAACGATAGTGCAGGGCCAGCACATGCACGCGAGCCAGCGTGTACATTGAAGGCGCGAGGGTGGGGGCTATAGCAACACATGCGGCGGGTCTTCAGTGACGCTTGCAACTGTCACTGTTGACCTGAGGATGATTTTTGTCCTCCCTCCATTATAAAAGGGCCTACCCCCCTCCACTTTTGCTCATGTTCTACCTAAGCAACTCCACCACTCCTTAGAGCTCCAAGCAGGGTTATGAAGACGTCGAGCCGTAGACGGAAGCCCCTCCACCGCTATGGCTGCCTTGCATCTCCACTTAGCTAGTTTTTGGTTTATTATTCGTGTTGCTTAAGCTTTCATCTGCCATTGTAGTTGTAGAACTGAATCATTTACATAATATATGCTCTATTCTATTATCATATTTGTCTCTTTCGTAGTTAGATATTCTCGCATCATCATAATGATTTTGAAACCCTATCTCTTTCTCTCCCTTTCTTTCTTATTCTATTTGGTTTGCAAGCGAAACAAATGACGAATCTTTGTGACACAAATCAAGTATTTGATCCGATTTCACGCCTCCCTATATTCGACACTCGGACTCACATCCATTTATTCTTATTTAAAATTGACATTGTAAAACGCGGTACAACGAACGATTTTATGCAAACGTGTCCAGTGAACGTCAGTTTTTGGCGTCGTTGTCGAGGAGGCAACGAATTTCTTATTCGCTTTCATTGTCTTGGACATTATTTATACTTGTGTTATCTAACTTGCTCTTTTCTCTCTTCTTGTGGTTGCAGGAACCTTGTGCATTGGCAACAGGTGGAGAATGAGTTGGGTTGGATTGAAAGGAAGCACAAGAAGACTGCCATTGACCCGAAGGCTTGATCTTTTCTTCCCACAATCCAAAGGTAACTTTCCATCCTTGGACCAAGAAATAGTGGTGTTATAAAAAAAACTCTCTTTTGCTTGTCGAAGAAAAATACCACCACTAAGTCTTCAACCCGTTAACTTCGAAAAAAATCATTTTCTAGACTCGGGTTGAGGACACGATTAAAGAACTCTCTACACCTCTAAAAATTTTGAAAAGAATCTCAGAGGTGCCCCTTCCAATAGGCGAACTCCCCTTCAATTTTCAGAGCCAAACTCCTTGTCGTTTGGCCGTGAGAAATTTGCTACTGGAAGTACGCAAGGTTGTCCTAAGTTCTGGAGATCTGTAGAGTGTTCTTACTACTGCGAACTCCACGCAGCTCGGATTTGCGAAAGATTTATATTTCTAGAAAGATCTTGAAATTCTCTAGAAATCATTTGAAGAACACTTTTGCATTTGAAATTGATTAGTGCTTGTTCTGATCAACACATTAAACTTGTGCACTGATCTAGAAGTTCTGGATAGATTGATCCCCTCTTGGAAAAACATGAATTTGGGTGCTTTATCGTCCTCAAAAATTTCTGAAATTAATTTTTTTGAAAAGCTCATGCAAATTTGATCAAGATAGGGTCATTGATTATTTTGATTGGACCCTTCTTGAAAAAAAAAATCTTAAAAAGGATTCATTGAATAAAAGCTGCACACCCTAGGATCTTCTACATTAAAGAGTTTTGATTTTATATAGTCACATGAAAAGCCTTAAAGAAAATCAATTTTCACCAACCGTTTGCTTATATATTTGTGCCGTGTTTTAGCATGTATACAAGTGAGAACTTTAAAAGCGATTAAAGCATGATTTAAATCCTAAAAGTCACACATCTTAGTCTTGCTTGTAAAGGAACACTTGTTTTGGCATTGGATCCTTGCACCCAATTGTGCCCACTTAATTCGCTCATCCCTCTACTTCCAAACCATGGATTTCAATCCTATCCTTCATTCTCAAACTATCCCTAACATGATTTTTATGCTAACCTAAGTGGGTTGTGTAAAGACCCGTTCTGATTTGAGCCTTTTAAGACGTCTGGATTGTCAGTCAAACGTCTGGCCAGACATCTGGACCTCTTTCCGGATGTTTGGAAATTGAAAAATCTATACGTGCAGTTGGTTCTACATGCAGCCAGCGCGCAGACCTCTCTCTCTCTCTCTCCCTTCTCCTTTTTCCCCGTCGAAACCCTAACCCCGTAGCCTATATAACAGGCACCCCTTCCTTTCCTCTCCACTCCACCACCACCACCATACTCCCCACTCCACTGCCGTGAGTTGAGGCGCGCAAGAGAGAGGGAGCGAGAGCGAGGAGCAGGCATGAGGAGGAGAGGGTCGAAGTTGCGAGCTTCGTGGAGGCTCACCGGAGGTTTGCACGACCACCGCGGTGCGTGCGGGAGGAGAGCATCGGGGCATTGTCCCCGACCTTCTGCAGCGGTCGAAGCTGCAGCGGAGAAGGAGGAGCCACGGTGGAGCGCGGCGAGAGAAGCGAGAGCGCAGTCTGGTACTGGAGTTTTTCCAGTATCAGACATCCGGAATGCCTTCCGGATGACGGGATGGACGTCTGGTGACGACACCGGATGTTTGAAAGCGGGTATATCGCGAAGGTATGTCTTGCTCACGGTTACGGCCATGTAGGCCACACCGCAAGTGTGATTTGCCTAGCTAAAAATGGTACGATGCTCCGTCGTGCACAGGAGTAGCTTAGGGAAGCACGTGACACGCCCTCCCACGCTTTTCGAATGTCTGGACAGCTGACCAGATGACCAGAGACATTCCTAGATGACCGGAAGACTAGTCGAACATTTAGAACTGAGTCCAGACGGTCGCGAAGGAATCCTGGATGTCTAAGATCACCGCAGGAACTTGAGGTGAGTCTCTGATGACTTTTAAAATGTCTAGACTTGTTTCTAGATGTCTGATTTAGGTCAGCAGACACGTTTTTGACCCGTTTAGGGTATAATCGGGATCCGTTTCATGCAAACGAAACATCTGTGGTTTCCTTGTGAGTTCCTCTACATGTTAGAAACCTTTATATACTGTTTTGAACATTCCGTTGTGATGTGTTCCTTGGTATAGGACCTCGACCTGTTGCGTGTCTAGGGCTCGCAGAGGCACGTGGGTCTGCAGTTCAAGCCCCCAGTACTCTCGAATTGTCTGGTAGAGTGGTCCACCCCTGTTCTATTTATAAAATATGAATGCATCTATGAAAATTAGATAACTGGAAACCTAGGATGTGGCATGAACCCTAAGACGAGAAATGGTTGAACCGCTTGTTTGCGTGATTGAAATTGTAGTTACAAATGAATGAGCTAAATTGTTAACTGCCTGTTAATAAATATGAGCTTCCTGTTAAAATATGAAATGTCTGAGATAACTAAACAGTTACTTGTGATATCGCTTGTTGCATGTGTTAAATTGTGGAAATTAGAGCTGCATGTGTAAAATACGAGAACAAAATTGTGAATGATGAAACCTGGTATGGAATAATATGGTGAATATGAGCATGAACCTTACGAGGAGTTAGGAGTAGAGCTCCTGTGGATGAATGGAAAGGGCTGGAAATGTGGACGGGAAGTGTGCTGGCCCTTGAGTACGTGGTACCAAGGAGAGCGACTGTTCCCTTTTTAGTGCAGAGCGGAGCTAGCGGCCCTTGGGTTGGGACCTAGGGCTAGGATTGGCCACTCTACACCGACTTCTATTGGCCATCGCGTACGTGGTACCAAGGTGAGCTACTAGTATAGGAAGGGAGCTAGCCACCCCACGGGACCTAAGGTTTAGCTAGCCACCCTACACCGACTTCTTAGGCTTTCTGGGCAAATCGGGGTAGTCAGACGAGGGTGCGCGGACTTTGGAGGGGCGAGACCCCTGTTTGGTTCTGAAGGGCTAGACTCCTGTTGTTGAGAGGGCTAGGCCCTATACCATTCCGTGCTATACTTTGGACGTACCTACTAACTGAAACGACTGACCGTGTGCCAGTGCGAGATAGCTACCCATGCACTTATCACGCATGCCGTAGTCACCGCTACGTCTATCTGTGACCTCGGGGTGGTTGACTGGGTGTAGGACTATCACGGGGGACTCTCTCGGCCAGGAGAGCACCACGTGTACCTTCTACTCTTCGGAAGAAACTACAATGAAGATCGTTCCCACGATGAACATGCGAGATCAAGAAAGAAATCTAAAAGTAAACCAATGGGGTGAAAAGAAATTACTTGGAAAATAAATAACTGGAAAAGATAAATTTACACGCTAGCTTTTACTGCTTTAAATAGTCTGGTTACCACTCTACTCAGCGTTCGCTGGCTCCATTTTCTCATAACCCTTTAAAGGTCCAGGGTTGAGCAACTTGAGTTACCGACTGCAGAGGGTGCTGGGCCGAGTCGAGCCAAGCAGTAGTTTTCGTACTGTGGTTTTACTTTCTTTTCTGCTAGTGAGTTTCAGACTTTTGTTTACTGTTCCTGTTGCTGTACTTTTGTTCTACTTTCTTATTGTTGTGGTGGTATGTACTGATTAGCAGCTTTTACTTCCTTTACTGCTTGTATGTTTTTACTATTAGTTACATTGCATAGTGAATGCGGTTTATTTTCTTGCTTTTTAGTTATTTCTTGTTGGACGACTGGGTCTTGGGATTAGTTGAGTCGAGCTGATCACGGGTCCTGTTGGGATTCGGGAACCGGGTCGTAACAAGTTGTATCCACAGTTTACTTAAGATAACCAATCACCTTGTCAGGGACTTAATCCAGGACCTGAGTACCTAGAATACCCCTCTTGTCCCAACTATTCAAATTTTAACCAGACTGCACCAACCTCCAACTGGGATACTTACAACCCACTCACGCAGGGGTACGATCCAAACCTAGGGGATCCATATCTTGATTCTCCTTGTGATGACTTTTCTTTTAGGTCCCACCCACCCACTAACCCATTTGATGGGACTTATGCTCTAAGAGAACACCAAGGCTCCCACCCTTCCCAGGACCCTAACCACGGTAGGTCATCTGAATTCAAGGATCTTTCCTACTTAACCTATGGATTGAAAGAGATTCTAGAAAAGTGGAAATCAAAGGATGATCATAAACCTAGGCAAATCAAGAATTATCAAACTTTGATCTGGACCCCTAATGAAGAATCCGACTGGGAGGAAGACTTAGAACCTCAATTATTCTGGAGTAGGACAAAACAGAAAATGGTTCCTCTTAAAGAATTGGACCATGAAAATGATAGAATAGAGGACCCACCCAAGAAGTTAAACCCTAATACAGACTCTAGCACACATCCTCAACCATATTCTCCTAACTCTGATTTAAATACTAAGGAGCAAATCCAAGGGAAACCTAATGACACCTGATCAGTTCTTGATAGCCTTCAGTTGTAGTTACAAAGACATAATCAAGAATTGATTAAAGGGCAACAAACCATGATGGATATGTTCCAACAACTGGAGGAAAAGGACCAAAGAAAACTATTGAAAACAACCCCTCTTATTGAATCCAGGAAGCAAGGCCCCATAATGACTACACCTAGTTGCCCAAAATTAGTTCAGTCCACCATTGATACGCCTCCATTGTTGGACAACTCATTAAAAAATGTCATTAAGGATTCCTTGGGGAAGGTTGAGGGCAAAAAGCAAGAGAAAATTGAGAACTTAAGGGTTGATGTCCGTGAATCCAAATCCAATCTCCTTGAGGAAAAGGATTTGGTGAAAACGACATCCAGAATTGAAGATGGGGAACGGAATTCCGAAATAATTGGTTTTGAATCATTTGAAACTCTTATCACAAGTTTAGAAGAGGGCCAAAGGAATGAATCTGAGTCTGAGTTGGATGATAAAATTGGCCCTACCTCTACTGCAACCTTGGAAATGGAGGCTAATGTAAAAAAAGGTGAAGATAATATTCTAGGGGTCAAGGAATTAGAGGGTATGAGCAATGACACCCTAGTTGAAGAAGGGATGGATTTTTCTTTAGAAAGCAACCTCATGCTTAAAGCCTATTCTGAAACTCTTGATTTTGTTACGTGCCCTGTTAGAATTGAAATCCCGCAACCCAAATGCACTGGAATTGATATACATTTAGGAGATTACAACTTTAAAGGGACACAAGCTGATTATAAAACCTACGTTTTTAGTGTCCGACATTTTAGATTCGGGTTGCACTTGTCTAAATCAATTTCTCTACATGCCCGCAGACTGAGAGAGGCACAGACACAAGCATGCATGGTACACCATTTACAGAGTTTCCGTCCTTTAGGGATGGGACTCCACCACAACCTAGTTCGCATATGCAGACTTCAGACTCTGGGTCTGGATGATTTTGTTTTCACCTCCTCGCCCCAGACTAGTCTTGTTTATGCATCATGCCCAACTGAATGCACTAAACTCAGAGCTTCCTGAAAGGCAACCCAGAGGTTTCAAGTTGATCGGATTCACGATTACAACTCAGGTAATTTCTTTCCCTACTCCTTTGCATACATTTATTTTTCCAATGAAGATATTATTCAACTTAGGCATGGGGGGGTGGTAATTCATATGATCTAAGTACAAAATTGTCAGCTTGAACTAATTTTATTTCTTTTTATAAAAAACTTAAAATTATGAAAAGAAAACTTAAGTATTAGAAGCTTGTCAACTTTAGGAAATGATACATTAGGAGTCTAATTGCTTAGACTCTTCAGGTCTTTAGACTTAATCAGTCTGGGTGTTCACTAAAATGTGAACTTGGTCTCGAGTTATCGCCACCTTAATTTATTTTAATCTAGTCAATAAAGTAGGGTGATAAGTATACGACTTATCAACCCGCCCTCGGATTTAAGGGGATTTTTAGTTTAAGCAACCACACACGTTTTGCACTGACTCACTCATCGGGTTCTAACAAAAATTTGGTAGCTAATGAACCTTCTAGGGTGGTATGGCTGGTAAGTTGTCGTGGGTAACAATCTATTGGCAGGTTGTTTAGAGCCCAGTCATATGACCATTCTCTTTCACTATTGCCTCTAGGTAAATCTTAGATTAGTAAAGTCACCTACTTAAAAAAAAAGAAACGAAAAAAAAAGAAATAAGCCACACTTCACCGCATGAGTATGACTGGTAAGTTGTCGTGGGTAACAGCCTATTGGCCGGTTGTCCAGATCCCAACAAATAAAATGCATAAGAATTCCAAAACACTTAAGGAAGAAGCGAGGAAGTAGCATAATCTAGGGAGATACACTAAGTTCGCCCTTATGTTGACCCCACAAAAATAAAAAGTAGGGAGAAAGCTACCGGTTAGATAGATACACCTTTAAGCAACATTATTTTTTCTTTCGGGTCACTTAGGGGCGTAAAAATCCAAAGTTTGTTTTAATGGTCATTGAGTGAGTCTATCACTATCACAATAAGATACTTAGTACTAAAAATCCTTTTCGAGTTTTGGGTAGATTGAGTAGCCGTAAAAAGTTACTCTGAAATCCTCAACACCAAAAATCCAAAAAAATTAGAAAAGATGAAAAAAAAAAAAAAATGTATTTGCTTTTATATAGAATAAGGCGAGGACTTGGGCGGTCGGCATTTTGGCAGGAAACCCAGGCACTGTTGAGTCTTAGCAAAAGTTAGGTTTTTAGTAGAAATTTCCTCCAATTAACAAGCAACTTCTATCTAAGCGACAAATTCTTAATTTTAGTTGTAAATAACATTTAGGTCAAACCTTACTAAGGACTAACAAGAGGTGGGCATGGGGTTATGATGACTCTATAATGTTTAGTATTAATATTATCAATTAGAGTCAATTTCGAGGATACTTGTGCGATAATGACATATTATAATAGGTTTGGGAGCATTGCATGCATATTACTTGATCTTTACATTTTAATCGTTTAGAATCAATGTTTAATGATCATGTGCACAAGTCTATTTTGAAATAGGTTTCATATGAGCGATCAGCCCGTACGGATGGATTCGGATCGACGAACAGAGTCCAACGAACTTGAAATCACTTCGATCCGAACTCTATAGCTCCCACAATAAGATCGAGAAAGATCAATAGCCAGGGGGCAATGCGACATCCTTACGGGATTCGGATGAAAAATCCGACCATACGGATGGATCCGGAGCGACGATCGCAATCCGGCAACGTGGGAATCATCGCGATCCGAGTACCGTGGCATCTCCTACAACATAAAGCCACGTGGCGCCATCTAGGCCACCCAACACCAGCCATGAATGCCTAGCACCAGCTCCTCTTCATCCTCATCATCAAATCTCGACCGTTGGATCAAGATCCAACGGCCGAGAAGCCGTCTCTACTTCGCCGCGAAAATTCACGAACTCCACACAAAGGCCCTTGTGGCACATTGGTGGAGATGCCCACTCTCAAAGAGAGGGCACAAGTTCAAACCCCCTCGACCCCCTCAATTAGCAATTTGACGCGGCAGAGCGAGCAACGCACGCATGCGCATGTGGGCATGTGCGTGGGGTAGTAGCAATGCAGCGACAGTGCAACGCTAGCGTGTGTGGTGCAGTGCGAGGCACATGGGCCAGCGTGTGCATTGAAGGCGTAAGGGCGGTGGCTAAGCGAAGCATACGGCAGGTCTTCAGTGATGCTTGCAGCTGTCACTGTTGACCTGAGGACGATTTTTGTCCTTCTCCCTCCATCATAAAAGGACCTACCCCCCTCCACTTTTGCTCATGTTCTACCTAAGCAACTCACCACTCCTTAGAGCTCTAAGCAAGGTTGTGAAGACGTCGAGCTGCCGACGGAAGCCTCTCCACCACCGTAGCTACCTCGCATCTCCACTTAGCTAGTTTTTGGTTTATTATTTGTATTGCTTAAGCTTTCATTTACCATTGTAGTTGTAGAACTGAATCATTTATGTAACATATGCTCTATTCTATTATCATATTTGTCTCTTCCATAGTTAGATATTCTCGCATCATCATATTGATTTTCTAACCCTATCTCTCTCTCTCTCCTTTCTTTCTCGTTCTATTTGGTTTGCAAGCGAAACAAACGACGAATCTTTGTAACACCAAGCGAGTATTCTTCGACACTTAGATTCATGTCCGTTTATTTTTATTTAAAATTGACGTCGAAAATACACTACAACATACGACTTTACGCAAATGTGTCCAGCGAACGTCAACGCCAGATGGCAGACACGTGTTTTGCGGTGGGGGTGTTGCAAGTGCGCGAGCGAGCGCGGGCACTAGATTGTCGACGCATGGTGGATCGAGCTATTGCGGGGGGGACACGCAACGATTTGTGGGAATAGGCGGGCGCGAATCAACGCCTGATGCATGTCGTGAGGGGGGGGTTCATGGTGCGACAGGCTGGTTTGGTTGAACTAGTTGGTTCAACGACCCCCTCACGTTGTTTCGTCTGATTCGAGGCCTTCCTAACTTTGGATTTTGACAAATAAGTTATTGTTGGAATCGTACCGACGTGTACTATGCGTTGGTATAATATATTTTCACTTTTGAGTTCTGTTCCTTTAGTGAAAAATTAGAAATGCAATTAGGTGTCTTCAACCTCATTGTTGGTTCGTTTGAATTAGATCTTACCTCGATGCATGAGTGAATTTTGAGGTGGGTGTGGAGACTACCCCCAGGACCTATGCACACGGTTCGAAGTCACCGTGACCCTCTGGTGATGTTAGGTAGAGGAGTCCCTCTCTTTTTTCGTATAGTTTGTCTACATTGTGACTTTCTTCGCATATTGCACTGTTTAGCGTGTGCTCTTATCTCTTGCTAAGATCGAAACTAGTCTTCGTGTTTCTTATTATCTTGGGTACTAGAATGTTAAACATGGATGCTGTAAATCAAGTGGTGACTTGGATAGTGAATAGTTAATTTGATATAAGTAACTATTAGGTTAATTACAATTTATTAAACGATTTTCATGATTTAACGAATTATAAAGCATTAAGCTTATTAGATATGTCCTTATTATAGCATGTGTAAAACGAACTCTGTTGTTCATAAAACTGACATCATGGTGACTGTTAATCAATTAGTAATTTAATCACTATCTGAAGTGGAAACTACTTGTACATGGATGAGTAGAGGATAATGTGAATATCTAGAATCTTGGAATTTTTAAAAGTGTAATTGTTGGTATGATTTGATTGGATACAAATAAATGATATACTTATTTGGAAATAATTAAATAGTCAGTATGATGGATTTGTCGGAAATTAAAAGAATTAGATAACTAATTTTAGCCCCACTATTCGTTGAAATTTGGTTGTAGCTTTAGTCTTTCAGACTGATTTTAGGGGCTGGTTTAAGGAATTGCTGACCTCTCTACAACTCTTTGGTTAGGCTTAACGGCCAATTGGGATAGCGATATTGGTGGCTCGAGGTTTGGTTCTTTCTCTGTTGGAGGGTGGGTCATTGGTTGTTTGTGGTTCAGTATACGTTGCGCTTGTACGTGTTCACGCTACACGATATAACCATCATACCCCTTTTTGCAATGACCCTAGAGTGAGAGTATAACGACTCGATGGGTATAAGCACTCTTCCCGGCCAGGAGGATGTCTTATATACCGTAGGAAGTTACATGAAATTGTCTCGTGCCCTAAGATGTTGATTGACAGATTGTGGACCATAATAAATTGGGCTTCCAATTTACAAAATGAAACTGAATAACGAGATGGTTAATAAATAGATTAAGTAAAGCTATAATACCCTTTTTTTTGTGCTTGGTTACTATTGCACTCTACTGTTATTGTTTCTACACTACTCAATTTTTACTGACGTATTTTTGGATTCCGTACTCAGGTATACTTGGCAGTTTGGAAGGAGATTTTCGTTTTACATCTCCTTGCGCTTATATATTACGGTAAATCTTTTGGTTAGTATTCAATTTATGTTCCTTTAAATTTTTGAAATATGAATTTTTTGTTGGCTATGTTTATATTTTATGATTACGTGTTGGGTGATTGTGATCTTGTGGGCGATTTGTGCTAAGTTAGCACATGGCAACCCAGGTTTCGTTGCTTGGCGGGACTTGGGTTGTCACACTCAGGCTACCATGAGTAGGTCCACCTAAGGAAAGTTGCTTGGTAGCAGATCATCGAGTTATTGCTCTTGCCAGCACCTTGTCTGCCTATGCTTCTCCTTCCCTACGACCAACTACATGTCATGGCTCCCCCACAACCACCTAACCGGCCGGCTACATCCTCGTTTCTCCTCCCGCCTAATTGCGTTGTTTTGCACCCACGACGGGTGAGTATGCCTAAGAAGGGTGATGACCCTTTCATCATCTGATTGCTTGATACCTCAAGCACCGACTGGAGTAGGGTGTCGGCTGGCCAGCCAGACAATGTTGTAGCACAGGCAATAAAGCACCTTTGAAGGGTCCCCGCTCCCATTTTCTCACATTCTCAAATGTTGGTCGTCCTCCTCCTCAAGCTATAGGATAAAGGAGGCACATGACGAGCATGGTAATTGGCATAGATCACCTAACCCATAAGGCTTGGGAGTCAGCAGGTGGGGGACGGAGCGTCTGGTGCTGCCTGGCCACGATGGTCCACGCATTCCTCCTCCCATGTAAAGATAAGTAGAATTTTTCTATTTCATAAAATAGATGCTCATCTTTACAAATTTTATATTTACCACTCATTTCCCTACTTTCCTGTGAAACAATAAAATCGGGATTGAAAAACCCCCTTACATTCCTGACAAGCACATACTACCCGTACAGGACAGGCTGGCAGCAGGTACCCTAACTAGAGCGGACCTCAGGCCCCCTACGAGCGTTGGTTCCGTGTAAGAAACCTTGGCAGAAGAGCCTGGGTACTTCAATCTCGCCAGTACGGACAGTGCGTCGAGATCAACTTCGAAGTCGAGGATTGAATTCCTACACTTCCAATGCGATTTATATTTTACTAATCACCTGTTTTTCAGGAGGCAGTTCACATACACCCCTTCCCCTTCCCCAAGAGGTGAGTGGAGGCAATGCAGAACCTACCCCCGACACTACCGGGCAATAGCTGCTGGGGATAAGGGTAACCTCCATGTGAGGTGTCTCCAGTATGAGTAAGGCGAGCACCCCCACTTGATCCCTCAATGCGAGGCTATTCTCCTCCCAAAGCTTAATCTAGGATCTCGATGAAGGTCACCTGATTTGCTCCCCACCTGAGGCTGCGGTCATGAGCACCGCTCGCCTACACAAGCCACCTACACAGGACAAGCCACCAGAAGGAAAAGTCGTCATACCATCCCTCTCTCTCTAGCAAGCGGGATAAACAAGAGTTGAAACAGTGAAGCACCTACCCCTCGACACTACCGAGTGATAGCTGTTGGGGACAAAGGTAACATTTGCGTGAGGATAAGAGAAAAAAGTTTACTCTCGCAGTCGACTTAACTTGACTATGAGAGTGGGGACAATTGATGATGGAAGAAATTGACCTCGCGAAATAAGTTCAATAAGCTTGTGACTAGACTAGCGAAACCTGCTTGGACTTGATTTACGTAGGAATGCGAAAAGGCATGGTCCACCGAGCAATTACTAGTTAATGTCATAACTTACCATTATACTCCATTATTTATCAATAACTCCCCATTATTTTGGAGGTTACAGCTCTAAATGTGTAACCTCTTGCAATTTGTACTTTATAAATAAGCTTCTACCTACATATGGTAGGGGGCGGACCCAATGGGGACAACTCAAAGGCTCTTTAGCCTACCACCTCACGTATCATTTTCACTCGATGGGCCTTGGAAGGCTATCAAAGAATTTATTTGCATAGGAAACATAACATAGACACAAGAGAATAAAAACAAAACAAGTAATCACATGCACACGGCTATTGTTGATCCAGTTCCACCTTAAGGGTTGTACGTCTGGGGCGAGGATCTAACTCTCAATCTTCACTATTGGTGGGAAAAATACATATCAGGTGGTAGGCTATACAACCTTGGCTTGCCCCCCATCAGTCAGGTCCCCTCTTACCATGTGTAGGTAGGGCTATTTATAAAATACATGAGAGGGAGGTTGTTAAGAGACAACGGAGAGTCGTTGAGAGATATAATGAGTTGTTAAGAGATAAAATGTTGACTCGTAACTACTCCGTGGATCGCACCTCCTTGCCTTCCCGCACGAACCAAGTCCAAGAAGGTTCGACTAGTCAATTCACGAGTCAATTAGACGTATTCCCTGAAAGTAATTTTCGTCCCACATCAGATGTTCCCACTCTCGTAGTCTAGCTATGTTGACTGTGAGAGTATGCTTCTTTATCTTTTTTGCCCTCACGTAGAGGTCACCCTTGCCCACAACAGCCATCGCTCGGTATTGCCGAGGGGTAGGTGCTTTATTATTCTTGCATGCCCACTAGCCTCTTAAGGGAGAGGGAGTTTGTTTGCAAACCATCTCCTAAAAAAATAGGTGACTAACAAAATATAAATCGCAATGGAAGTGCAGGAATTAAGTTTCCAACTTTGAATTTGATTTCAACTCACGATTTATAATGGCGAGACTGAAGTAACTAGGCACTTCTCGGATTCTTAAGAGGTAGCTCACAGCAGGATGTCAAGATTCCTCACACGTTATCGATGCGCGTAAGGGGCTCAAGGTTTGCTCTATTTAGGGTACTCATTGGCAGCTTATCCCGTACGGATGACATGTGCTTGTTAGAAATACGAGGAGATTTTTCTATCACAATATATATTAGTTCATGGGCGAATAAAAAGATGAGTATTATAAATATAACATAAACTTTATAAAGATAAATATTTATTTTATGAAATAGTAAAATTTTACTTATCTTCGTAAAAGAGGGATGCGTGGGCGGACCTCAAGCGGAAGGGAGGTCTCAGGCGAAGAAACCTCTGGTAGGTGAGGTGAACCTTTGCCACCGAGATCCACGTAGGTTGTGGATGAGCTCTGCCGCCTAAATCGTAGGCGTGGAGGTTTGGCGGAGGGCATTTCAGTTGGCCCGCTCTTGAGGTAGGTGGCGTCCAGCAGGCCATGGGTGATGCCCAACTCACAATCGCCAGGAGCTTGGTGCCCACCCCCCCTTGCTGTGACCCACCACCTGAAAGATCTCGCAGGCGGGTGGAATCGCTAGCGAAAGGAGCCATCAGTAGGGGAAGACCCCTGTTGGGTGGAGGGGTAAAGGATGCGGTTGCCAATGGGATGGGAGCCTTAACTGACCTTCACTTGGGTTAGGCAGCTCCATCAACATGGTTGTGAGGTTAACGGTGGAGGAGAAGTGAAACTGCCATCTCTACGACCGGAGGGATTCCACTTGCTTCTTTTTGCCCCTTTTTTTTTTTTTCTCCTTGCTTCCCCCTTTTTGTATTTAAATGGCAAGGCTGGGGGATGCCCGTGGTCACATACCGGGTGGAGTTTCATTTATAATCATAAATGAAGACCCATGGGGGATTTGACGTGAATGGGTAGAAGCTCCTGGTTGGAGGACCTTAGACGGATGGGATTCTTCCGGCGGTGAAACCCTTGGGCAGGCGATGCTCAAAATCATGACTCCTTTCCCAACCGCAGAGGAAACAATGCAACTCATTCTTTACATAATTATAAGAAAATAAAAATAAATAAGTAATTACATATACACAACGATTGTTGACCTAATTTTACTGCAAGGGATGGAAATATGGAGAGGAGATCTAACATTCAATCTCAACTATAGATGAAAAAAAAATATATGGGGTGGTAGGTTGAAAGTCTTAACTTGCTTCCCTTCAGGTCCTAGGGGTTCCCCTTACTATGTGTAGTTGGGTTATTTATAGGGTTATTTACAGAATACACGAGAGAAACGTTGTTAAGAGATAATAGGGAATTATTGAGAGATATTATGGGGAGTTGTTAAAAGCTATTATGGAGAGTTATTAAGATATAAAATGTTGATTCGTAACTGCTTTGTGAATCACACCTCCTCACCTTCCCACGTGGATCGAATCCAAGCATATTCGACTGGTCTATCCACGAGATGATTGGAAGTACTTCGTTAGGGTAATTTTCATCTCACATCACCACTTATATTGAATATTAAATGTTAAATCCCCTCTCCAGAAGCATACACTTTAAGGTGAAATTAGATCAATAATCTTTCATACTTTAAGTGGATATATGTATATTTTTATACTGGTGACTATATTTTATTTTCTACTTTATGTAAATTCTTTCATGAACGTTGGCTAACTATGAGATCCTTCGATGGGTATTATAGATCTAGATAGTTGGCCCAATTAGAAAAATATTTTAATTGTCGAAGTGTGAAGGTACATCGTTTGTCGAAGAGGAATTTTTGTGAGATATTTGATGGGGAATTTTGTGTGAAGTGAGATACCTAACCTCAGTTTTCCGACAAATTGGGCACTGTATGGGACGTAAGCTGTAACTTAAGGATAAATCCAGCGAAAAAACAGGAACGGCTAAAAAGTGGCACACGTCATTGGTGGGCGATTGCCCGGGCAACACAGCAGCAGGGAATCGTCCACTACTGGAACACGTGCTCCTCTTTAATAATCGATAAGAAACGGGCCACGCACGGCAACGTCGGCTATGGCTATCATTACTTTACTCTGGTGATGTCATTTATGATTGAATCCCAACTATGTTTGAATCCCGATTTTATACTCCTGATCATCTCTATAATTTTACACAAAACACAGCTCTCAAGCAAATCCTCACGGTTAAAATCTTGGCCCCGCTGCATGATCACGGGGTTCTGCTGATCTCTTTACTCGCAACAAAACAAAACGACCGATGTGGATACCCCTATCGCGGTATAAAAACCGAAGTTAGTTAGGAAGGTCATTAATTATTAGTTTGACTGGCAAACATTACAAACGTCTTAAAAAAAGAAGAACGCATGGCATCCCATCGGAAGGGAAGCCAATGGAGGGAGATTCTCCTCAAGTTAGGGGGAAGAACAGCCGCAGGAAATGTCTTCAACCTACGCCGTTTGCCACAAGGGAGGACATACATACTCATGGTTGTCAGGGATGAAAACATCAGCTAGTCCAGATCTTCCCATGTTCAGACGGAAAAGCCTGCGTACCACCGAATATGTATAATATAAATAATAATATTATTATTATATCTTGGACAGCCGACCCGGGGCCCCCGTATGATTAGTAATTTAGTAGAAGCTAGCAATATATAGAACAGCGAAGTCATATCCCTCCGTACAAGCTACAACGCTCAGGACGACATAATCACGAAAAAGTAAATTTTTCTTTCACAAGCCGTGATTGACTATCGACCAAATGACCATATCGCAATATATATAACTTGAGTCGGACATAGCTAGTACTCGTCAAATAAATAGATTAACTTTCTCTCAATAGATAACACAGATAGAGGATAGGATAGGTATGTACTTGCGCGCTTGCATCATTCTGGTTTGGAGATGGGTTATGAAGGAAATCAATTATACGTTCATAGCCAGTAAATTTATATTACCAGTATGCCGTTTGCGAAGCGGGTGAGGACGGTGAAGACGATGGCGTAGGCGGCGAGCTCCGTGGGGCCGATGTGGCCCATGAAGGCTTGGGTGATGACCGACACCCCGAAGGTTGAGAACCTCGTGAAGATCGCCGGCCCGGCCACCACCCACAGCTTTTTCTTCTCCTCCCATATCTTCCGAACCAAGGAGATTCCTTTGCCGCCCCCCTCCTCGCCCCTGATCGGGTCGGGGAGGAAGCGCTCCGTCGCACTGTTGTTCAGGTCGCCCATGGAGGAGAGAGAGTGGTGGGTAGGTAGGTAGGTAGGGAGAAATGGCAGCGGAAGTGCTCGTGGTGAGTGGTGGACGGATGGGGGTGTGGCTGTGTGGACAGGAACCAGCAGAGGATTTAAAAAGAACGTGGGGAAGCGGAGGGAAGGTGGTTGGTTTGGAGACAGAGCAAAGGCCAAACCAAACCCGTGGCGACTTGGTAGGTCTACGATTTTCCGCGCCCTTGTTTTAGTTTTAGGAGATTTGCATCCTTACCCTTTTTTTTTGTCGTACATACCCTCTCTTTCTTTAGGAAAGGTTAAATTTAAACTCTAATTTCGTGGATGTAAATCCACTTGGTAAGGAAAATAAATTTATATGATAAATAAAAAAATATGAATGAAGTTAAATAAATAATATAATAAGTGAATTAACTTGTTTGTATATTTTAATAGATTAAATTAAATATTTTATAGAAATAATAAAATAATTTTATCTTAAATTAAGTATATTTAACGTGACATAAATGAAAGATATATTAAATAATAAATTAAATACTAATTCAATAAAAATTTATTTAACTTATCAACCAAATACTTTCTTAACCATCAAACCATTCTAAGAGGGTGAGTTTATATTACCCCACTTTCACTTCACATGTACATAGGTACTCTTACTTACCTAGCTTTCCTTTCCAAATCACCATCAACCCACAATGTTAAGATTATCAGCAACTTAACTTTATTTTACTAAGTAACAGTTGGAAAAATCGATCACTAGACTACTTGTGAAAGTGACGAAATCACCTAAATGACCTCTTCGAATATTGTGATTAATCCAAAACACCGGTTTGTATGAGATATCTGTGTAAAGTTGTAAACATATATTACATGATAGAAATGTACAACGCTAGAAACATAAGAAGGGTATACATGCAAGTTGTTTTATGCAAGTTCTCATTTAAGTTTTTCTTTCTTTGTTTTTTCTCTCTTTCCCTTCACAAGTTAAAGTTTGAGAAACGTTTTGTATCCTTGAGTATAGTACTGGATGTTATCAGGATCAAATCAAACAACCCATCTAAACCAATAAAAATGATCCATTTGGATTGGATTATTTGATTAATTAATGGCTTGTGTCGGACTCAAATCATAATATTTATTGGATATTGGAGTCATTGGCGGATCCCGTATCCCCCAACTAACCAACCACGAAAATCCAAGTTGGTGACATGTGATTGTACGCACGTATCCCGACCTTGGTTCCCTAAGTTGATGTTGAGTCGGTGCATCCACTTTACCTTTGCTCTGTTTTAATTTTGTTATACATTCAGACTGCTTTTACTACTGAAAGTGGTTTTAATATTGTCTCATTTACCGATAAATTTTGTTGATGTAAGCGTAAAGTATTTTGTTTACCACGCTTACTTAAGATAACTAATAGGCTTGTTCTACCTCTAAGGTTCATCTCTTTTTGATGACGTCTATAAATATCTATTATTGATATTATCTTGAATAAATATCCTTTTTTACTCGCACATAACATCAAACAATTTTAAACATCAAATAAGACATTTATATAGCATGAATCAATCAAATTAAATCATTATGATTTTTAATCTTTGTTTAGCATGAATCAAGTTTGGTTTTTACTCGACTCAATCGATCCAAACCAATCACCCAAATAACTTCATCCATTGTATTTTGATTGAATCATCGGTGATTATTTTATCAACTTAAATTACATTCAATATAAATTGAATAAACCAAAGCCAAACACACTCCTACTCAAATGCCTTCATACTCCTCTCTCTATTGAATGTGATGTGCATGTAGAGAGTGAGATCCATTTCTAGAACCATGTCTTGCTATATTTGATTTTTGTGTTAACAGTATTATATTAATTTGATTATTTGACAAGATTAACACTGTAGGCTTTAAAGTTAAATTCAAAATCAAAGATGTTGCATGTTCGAGTTAAAGATATTTTTTGAAGTGCCTCTAATTTGAAAGTTAAGGTAAAGGTATCGAATTTGAAACATGAGTAGCTTTATTGTATATTCTTGTTTCCATTTCTAGAAGATGTATAAAGCCACTTTGAAAGAAACAACTAGTCGTAATAAAAATAACCTAGAGATATAGGATATCGGTTACGAAAATTGATTTCAAAATCATTCTTTAAAGACAACTTTTCAAGTTCAAATACAAGGCCAAATATAGGTATTCAGACTTGGTTACCAATGTAAGAATGTCTATTGGTCACTAACTCTCACCACTCTTAATCATTTTACACGTGTAACAAACGTTAAAAAATTGAATGTTAGAGTTTTCCTTATTTAATCAATAATAGCTTCTCATAGCATTTTTAGTATATAAGAATACTTATACTTAGGTATTAGTACTTAACTTATTTGGGACTTAAGGTTTGAAGACTTGTATTGATAATGTATTACTACAACATTGGTGTAGACCTTATCTACTTGTGTAGATGCATATTGTACCCTATGGAAATTGCTTCATATTGATCTCATTTTAAATTAATTTCCGACCATTGGTACTTGGCCAAGGGATCTCTCGAATTTATAAATATGCCTCCACACCATCCACCAGAAGCACACAAGTCCAAAGCAATATATAATATACTACTCTTTCTCTTTGGTGCTTTAAAGCTTCATTTTAGCTCCAATAGTTCCCTCCTCTAATTTGCTACTTTTGGGATGTACTCTACTTCTCTAGGATTCTCAAAGCCTTGGTAAATTATTTCCAATTATACTTTTGCAGGGAGGCGTTAGGATCTTCATAATTTTACTTTTGTGCCTACACTATGGGTTGCACCTTGTACTCGTTTTCTTCTTTACTTACCTAAGGTTGAGGTAACATGCTAATTACTGTTAATATCCTTATTTTGATATAACAAAATTATATTTTTATTAAGGACTAACCGTTATAGGTTAAGTTAAATTATAGCATGGATGCATCATCATCAACATTTTTTCAAATGTGCCATGGACAAAGAGGACTTGAAGACTATTTTATTTTTATTGAGTTTTGAATTATGTACGGAACTTCAATAAGATAACAGCCGTAAGTTTTTGATTTTCACAAAAATTGTTCTCTTTTAAACCTATTTTAATTCTACTATTAATCGACCAAAATTTCTTTTGGAATGAGTAGACCTTGATTGACCAGCTCCTTATTTTAATCGATCAAAGACCTCTAACGGTTATATTCCCTTTTGATCGATCAATTAATTTGATTTAATCTATCAAAAATATTCCAACGGTCGAATTTCTTTTGAAATCATAAAGTTGATCAATATGCCATTTTAATCGATCAACATTGAATCGATCAATACTTTGTTATAATCGACCAAGCCTTTATTTTGATCGATTAAAGCTATGCTTCCAGAATTTCGAAAATAGGTAAAAAAATACTTATAAATAGGACCTTCGACCCCCCTCTTTAAAACATATCTTAAGAGCTTTCAAAGAAAAAAACACGCATACTCTCTCTAGTGCTTTTGCGCCTTTGCGCCTACGACTACTGCGATTCAAAGAAAGCTCGGTTTGTTTTATTATTGCTGAGGTTCCATAGGAAATATTGTTATACTCTTTTATTCTGTTGTTCTTGATCTGGGAATCCAAGTTGTATTGGAAGTCTCATTGTTCTTCTCTTGGTCAGGTGTAAGAGAAGACGTTTATAAGAGGTTGTGTCACCTTTGTCAAGTAGTGTGTGATCGGTCTTTTTATCGAAAGGAGGATCCGATTCAACAATAAAAGCAACACAATCACAGAAAATAGACACGAGAGTTGGTGACCCAATTCCACTCGAAGGGGTGTACATCTGGGGAAGGGTAGTGCTCCCAAACTTCCACTAAAATTAGCAGGTAGTACAAATTCTCTAGTTGTCTCTCCCGTAGATTGTGTGAAGACTGCCCCAAAGGTCATCTCTTCCCTATTTATAATACAGGAAATATGCCAATAATATTAAATTTCTTATAACGATCTTCGCGGATTTTTCGACATATCCATTATTTGGCTATTAATAGCACAAGTAACACCACCATTAATGCTGATGTGGATGTCGTGGGTGTTCACTACAAGAAAATTGGCATTTAACGATGGATTATTCCCGACAGTTGTTATTAATCATTGAAAATTATAAGAATTGGCGGTGGTTATTAACAAACCATCAGCAAAGGATGAATTCTAGGCCAAAAGGTACAATAATAGGTCCTATTGTCAGTTTCAAACAGCCATTGTTGTTCTCCCACATTACTGCTGGTCTCCTACACCGTCGCTGCCTTCTCACTTCACTCTACAACCTCCACTATCCCACGTGCTTGCATCTCGAATGGCCTTCTCTGTTGATTCTCCTCCATCCACCAGTTCTCCTCAAAAGGTGCCATTCATCTCAAAGGGCGCGACCAACCTTAAGGGAAAATCATTGCCATTGATGCCTTCCCCCTCCACCCCCTCCTACAATGTGTGCATCAACCATCCTTTGTCGTTGTCACTTCCTCCTCCTTCGTCCTCTGGCCGCAAGGTATCCCTCCACCTCCCTCTTTCCCTTGTTGTCTCCTTCCACCTTCCACCACCACTACTCCTTTGAGTTCCTCCATCCCCCCTCCCCTCCAACTCTTCCAAACAAACACCAAACAAACTCTTCACCACTTCCTAAAGGTGTCGACGATAGGATCGAGAGCGTAGAGCAAGAGTAGGAGTTGTGCGGGCATGGTGGTGAGGGCGAGGGTGGTGCTGACCTTCACGCTGCTGAATCTGACATACAGTTATGGGGCAAAGCCCCTACCATCTTCCCGCATGCTTACCATGTGTTCGATAGAATGACTCACCAAGAATTCAAACAAAATCTGCTACAATTTATCCTTATATTACAGATACACATAGGTTAAGTAACAAAGAGGTTCTAGATTATTTAGTTCCAGTCATTAGCTGTAACGACCCGGTTCCCGAGTCCCTACGAGACACGAGAACCGGACCGACTCGACTAATCCCAAGACCTAGTCGTCCAACGAGGAAGTAACCAAAAGACAGTAAAATAAACCACATTCAGCATGAATATAACTAACAGTAAGAAAGTACAGCAGTAAGGAAAGAAACTACTACAGTAGGTACCACCACAACAGTAAAACAGCATTTATCATATAACAAGAACTGCAGGTAAAGAAGGTACAGCGGAAACAAAAACTACTCACTAGAACAGAAACAAAAGGGGTACAAAAAGGCTGTGGTAACTCTACTGGACCCTACTCGGCCCAGCGTCCTCTGCAGCCGCTGACCCTGGCTGCTCAACACCTGGTCCTGAAAAAGGTAACGAGTGTAACACGTCAGCAAAACACTGAGTAGAGTGGCAAACTAACTAAAGGCAACAGTAGAGTGTACAGTAGCTGTTATGTTCTATTACTTCCTTTATTCACATCTTTCAATTTTTCTCACTATTTCATTTATTTCTCAGGTCTTTTACTTGATCTCGAATGTCCTCGTGGGAACGATCTTGATTGCAGTCTTTTCCAAAAGTAGAAGTAGCACGTGGTGCTCTCCTGGCCGGGAGAGTCCCCCGTGGTGATCCTACCCTCAGTCAACCACCCCAAGGTCACTGACAGACGTAACGGTGACTACGGCACGCGCGATAAACGCACAGGTAGCTAGCCCGCACTGGCACGCGGTCAGTCGTTTCCGTTAACGGGTGCGCCCAAAGCACAGCACGGAACCAGGGCAGAGCCCTCTCAGTAACAGGGGTCCAACCCCTCCACAGTAGCCAAACCGGGGCCTTGCCCCTCCACAGTCCGCGCACCCTCGCCTGACTACCCTGGTTTGCCCTAGTGGGCCTAACAAGTCGGTGAAGGAGGCTAGCAGAACCCCGGGGCCCGTGGGGTAGCTAGTACTCTCCTAACACTACTAGCTCTCCTCGGTACTACGTACACGAGGGCCAACAAGTCGGTACAGAGCGGCCAATCCTAACCCCGGGTCCCTGGGGCGGCTGGCCCCACTCTGCACTAAACAGGTACAGGTACTTCCCTTGGTACTGCGTACCCAAGAGATAGTACAAACTACATCTCAGTTCCATTCCTTTTTCTTTCCAGGAGTTCCACTCCTAATTCCCCGTAGGGTTCCAGCTCTTTATCTCAGAACATCATATGTTTCACTTTCCAGATTCACGTTCTCAAAATCCATGATCTCAAACATGTTTCTTTATTCATAACAGGCAGCTGTTAATTCAGATTACAGGCAGCTTTATATTCCTTTCCATTTTTCCAAGACTGCAGTATTATACATTCCACTAGTTTTTCCATCCTAAGATTCATGCCACATCCTAGGATCTAGCATACAACTAGTTTTCCAGCCCTAGGATTCATGCATCACCTAGGTGCTATCATTCCATACATTTCTTATTCCTAGGATTCATGCAATGTCCTAGATTCTAGTTATGGTTTCATACGTTAACGGATTTTATTAATAACTTAAGCCACTCTACCAGGTACAACGGGAGTAATGGGGGCGTGATCGGGAATCCCGCGCGCCTCCGCGACTCTCAAGACTGCAACCGAACGAGGTCCTATCACAAGGATCAAACACAAGGAGTGTCTCAAAACAGTGTATAGCTACTGTAGACGGGTAGAGGAATTACTTCTGAAAAGAATGCAACTCGAATCGCGGAAAACGGAGCCCGAACAGGCCCTAAACGGGTCGAAAAAGACGATACTGTGCAAAATCAGACGTCTGGAATTCCTTCCAGACGTCTTAAAAAGTGGATTAGAGAATTACCTGTTCAGCGTGGTTTCCCAGACGTCCAGAAGTCTGCGGGGACGTCTGCCCTAGATCCCAGACGTCCGATGGTCCCTCAGGACGTCTGGAGGTCACTCCCGCCGTCTGGTACAACTTACAGACGTCTGATTCGCAAAGGATGGCGAATCAGCGAACCTGCGCACAGCCAACCCCCTCCCTCAGTACGGTCAGTCGACAAGAAGGAAGAAGAAGGCGGAAACTCACCTTTCAGACGTCTGTATGATCTTACAGACGTCGATCTTGCCGTCTGGCTATCAATCCAGACGTCTGATTCTGGAAATTTTTCTAGAATCAGGACCCTGCTCGGCCTCCGCTCGCGACGCTGCCCGCGTCGCGCCTCGCGCTCCTGCTGCTCAGACCGCAGCAGGTCCCTCTCCGCGTCGCTCCGCGCCCCCTGCGCCCTCCGCCAGCCGGCCAAGCCGCTCCGGCGAGATCGCCCCCACGGCAAAGCTCCGCCCTTGCACGCCGCACCTCCTCCGCGCTCACTGCGGCTGCCGCTGCCGCCCTCGCGCTCGCTCGCTCTCGCGCACAGGAAGGAGAAGAAGGAGGAGACGGTGGAGACGGGAGGGGAGGCGTGGCCCTTTTAAGGCCGCGCGAGGAGGAGAGAGAAGGTGGTCGCAGCGCGCCTGCAGCCACAGAGAGAGAGAGAGGAATTGCAGGTCTGCGCGCACAGGCGCGCAGACGAATCTCCCGTGCGAACATAATTGTTCTCCAGACGTCTGGAAACGATCCCGGACGTCTGGTCAGACGTCTGGATGTGATCCCAGACGTCTGGTCCGACGTCTGGGCCACCTCCCAGACGTCTTAAAAGGCGTTTGGGGCATGCGTTCGTTACATTAGCTCTCAATTTACTACATTTTATTGGTTTCACATGATCACCAAATGTTCGAAGGAAGTCCCAGTAGAAACATAAGTAACAACTTCTTTATCTCTATATTTGTTTTTGGATATATGACACAGATATTGTTGTTGGAATATTACTTTAATTGTAATGTCTTATTTGATTGTTGTGTACAAAGAAAAAAGCTTATTCTATTTACTATTCACAAAGTCCCTACCATTATTATTTTGCCCAATGATAACATTTGGATAACTATGAAAGCAAGGGTGTAGAATATCTCATAAATCCTTTGATGTTGCATATCTTTAGCAAGGAACAAAGTTTGTTCCACATTAATGTCTATGATTTTACCATTACTTAGCTAAGGTCATTTAATCTTTTATTTGGAGCTTTCCAGTTGTATGTTATCACAATTTTATTTTTCTTTATTAACACAATTTTTATCTTGAAGGCCATGTAAATCACATGATTTTTGAGCAGAATCTTGCACCTATTAAGGTAAGCATATACTACAAATTATTAATCAATTCTAGAGGTTCCTTGTCATTTATTTCACTTTATTAGGAAATTTCTGCATTCTTGGCTCCTAATAGGAGAGTCAATTTTTCTTTTAGGAGGAAGGTGGTAAGCCTCCTCAAAAGGAGCTCACGAAGGCCATCAATAAGGAATTTGGCTCTTTAGAAGCACTAATTAAAAGGATGAATGTTGAAGGTGCTGCTATTCAAGGTTCAGGATGGGTGGTATGTTCCAATATCATGCAACTCATCTTTTAATTTTGTTTCTGATTTGCATTTGAGTTCTCTTCCATCTTATGGTGCCCTTTTTGTTTTCCTAATACTCATTATGTACTCCTGTTCCACATAGCCATATTAATAGTCTAGTATGATGGGGATCTTGGCAAACTAGAACATGCAATTTAGCTATCTTGGATCATATCAAAGACATTATCAAAGACTACATTACAACCCCAACCAAAAAGAAAAGATTATGATCATATCCTGTTATCCATTCCTTCTACTATTTGGAAGCAACAAAAATCCATAAGATAAATTGTTTGCTACGAAAAAAAGAGAAACCTAGATTCCTGATGCATTTAACCATCCTGGATCAATGCCTTGAAAACATAGGAAAAAGGATTACTGGGTACAATCTCCCCCAATAGATGCTGTAGATTGATGTGTGGGAGGTTGATTGTAGAAGTGATTCTTCTAATCACATAACATTTGCAAATGACATAAACATGCAGAATGATAAATATTTTAGAAAAGCTTCTGGAGAACCATGATTGGTGGCGAAAATATGTATGTAAAATATCAACAACACGATTTTATCTGATGTCTATGAAGAGACAAAATCAAGAAATGATATTTCAGAGCATAAAATATAAACAAAGGTCATATCAAACTCAGGAAGAAAACTAAACACCCAAACTTAAGCAAGGGTATGCACTTAAAATGCAAAAAAAAAAAAAGCTCCAAAGGGAATCACGACATGGACAGGCAGCTCCAAATCAAACCCAAAAAGTCAACTTCCACCCTTGGTGGTGGTTTCTTGATAATCACTTATGCAGCATTCTCAAAAGGATTTGCAGACAAACAACTTAGATAATAATAAATAACTAAATTAGAATCTCTATGTAAAAGAAAAAAAATCATAAATGAAGATGCAAATGTGACAAGTATCACTGAAAGAAATCTAATGATGCTTCTAAGATTAGTAGACTAGTAAAGAGAATCAAACAATCAACAAGTTGGCTTTTTCTCATATTAATTGGGATTGGATACTTGTAATAGAGAGAATTTGGCAAAGCAAAATACTTAAAGCAAAAGGTAGAAATGGTAGAGAAATGGAAAACTGTATTGTCAAGCACCCTAATGGCAACATATCTAACATACTTGAAATTAGTCCATTAGATTTTTTCCTCTTGATGTTCATAATTTGAAAATGAAGCGGATCTCATCATTGACAGAGGACACAAAACCTTATGCAATAATAAAATTAACTTTCTATTTTGTTTGTATTATTTTAATAAGTTCAACTAGAGATGACTTCCCATATTAGTAATGAACAAAACCACATCTAACCTTTCTTTGTTGTTGTTACGACCCGATTCCCGAATCCCTACGAGACACGAGAATCGGACTGACTCGATTGATCCCAAGACCCAGTCGTCCAACGAGTAAGTAACCAAAAGAGCAGTAAAATAAATCACATTCACCATGTATATAACTAGCAGTAACAAAAGTACAGCAGTAAAGAAAAGAACTACTATAGTACACACCACCACAACAGTAGAGAATTAAACAGGTGCATAAACATGATGCTTACAATAAAAGAGTACAGTGGTAACAGAAAATACTCACTACAACAGAAGAAAAGGTATAGTAGGTACTACACAAGTAAAACTACTGGGCTCTACTAAGCCCAGCACCCTCTGCAGCTGCCGGCTCTGGTTGCTCAACACCTGGTCCTGAAAAGGTGACAAAGGTGACACGTCAGTGAAACGCTGAGTAGAGTGGCAACCAAAAACTAAGAAAAACAGTAAGGTGGACAAGTAGCTGTTATTTTTAATCTCTTTCTTTATTTTCCCATTTACTCATTCTTGGATTATTCCTCAGATCTTTCTCTTGATCTCGAATGTTCCTCGTGGGAACGATCTTGATTGCAGCCTTTTCCGAAAAGTAGAAGTAGCATGTGGTGCTTTCCTGGCCGGGAGAGTCTCCCGTGGTGGGCCTACCCTCAGTCAACCACCCCAAGGTCACTGACAGACGTAACGGTGACTATGGCACGCATGATAAATGCATAGGTAGCTACCTCGCACTGGCATGCGGTCAGTCATTTCCGTTAACGGATGTGCCCCAAAGCACAGCACAGAACCATTATAGGGTAGAGCTGAAGACGTCGGTTTTGTATTTGTTATAACATTGTAGTAAAGCCGGTTGTTACCAACGTTTCATATAAAAATTTTTTACTCGGAAAAATGAAAGAGTTCCCGAGGTCGAACTCAGGGAGCAAGTCGTATTCTAGAGATATACATGTTTCTTTTACAAAATAAAGAGAGAGGGAAAGAATTTGTTGTGATGTTCTTTTTTTCTTTCTCTTTCTTCAGATCTCCTTCTTCTTCTTCTTTTTCGGTTTTCTGCCTTGACCTCTCTTCTTCTTCTTCTGCAACCGTGGTGACCTCTCTTTTTTTATGGCTGCAGAGCTTCTGCCTTCAGCTACTAAGTCTTCCTTCCTTCTTCTTCTGCTTTCCCCTCGTGCTCTTCTTCTTCTGTCTTCTGTTCTTCCTTGTTTTCTTTCTTTCTTTTTCTTCAGATCTTCTTCTTCTTTTCTTGCTTCTTGCTTCTCTTCATTTCTTCTTCTTCTTTGTCTTCACCTGTCTTCAGGACGTACAGTGCCGCTTCAGTTCTTCTTCTTCCGCAGTCCTTCACCTGTGCCTGCACGCTCAAGAGTTCAGCATCAGAGGGCAAAAACCTACTCTACCCCCCTCCCCCGTGTTTCTCTTTCTCTCTGAAATCACTCTTCGGAAGCTCTCCCAGAGCGCTACCGGGTAATCGGGTTCGGGTCAGGCCCGGGTCCAGGCCCACCGGCGTGCGTGGTGGGCGAGGAGTGCAGGTCAGTCTAATCGGGTCGGGCCAGGTCCGTGGAGCGTGGTCACGGACGAGGCCGGGTCGGGTCGGGTCGGGTGAGAGGGACCTCACCCCGTGGTCAGGAGGCAGACAGCATAAGGCACTTTTTGCCTTTATGCGTCCGCGCGCCTCCGAGAGGTTCCGAGGTGGGACTAAATGTCCCACCCCAATTGAGCGCGCGTCGCGGATGGAGCAGTGGGCGATCGTGGCTTCCCGCGCGGCCTTCGCCCCGTCTGTGAACCAGGGACGTTTCGCGGAGAGTCCCTGCGCAACCTGGGAGTCAACCCTGGGCGAAGGCGTGCCTGCACCTGCAGGTGAAGCAGCTCTGCCTGCGCAGTAATGGCGACGGCGGGCGAGTCACCTGGTCACAGAAGAACGGCCTCTCGGCCAAATCAGACAGGCGGGGGACCTTCGCCGTGGCACGGCGAAGGTGGTCAGGGGGTTTGCAGGGGGCGAGATGGAGCTAACAGGTCGTCCTAGGTCAAACTGTGAGCGAGGAAGTGGGTGTGTTCGGTGGATCTGCAGAGGGTGTTTGGTGGGAAGTGGAGGGGCGGAAGAGGATCAGGGTGAGGAGGCGGAGGTTCTGCGGTGGTCGGCGAGCCGTGTGGGTCGCTGAGGTGATGGGAGCGGCTCGCCGGAGGGTGGTCGGAGGCGGAGAGGATGAGGGTGAACAGGAGCGGTCGAGGGTTTAATTGACTAAATTGAAAGCGGGGAAAGAAAGAGGAGAAGAAGGGGAGTAGGTCTAACTTACTTGCAGGGACGAAGGGGGAGGAACAGGGCGACAGTCGTATCGACTGTCGCCGGAGAAGACGATGCTCAGGGAGAGGGGCGGCGGCGAGCAGAGGGCTGGAGAGGCGCCAGCTGGGTGCGGCGTGGCGCGGGAAGAACAGGGAAGTCTCTGCTGCTGGTATTGCGGCAGAGCGAAGAGGTGGAGGGGGAGGAAGCCGCTGGAGCTGGTGAGCGTCTGCCGGAGGAAGAAGAGAAGAAAGCTGGGGGTTTTCTCCGTCAGATCCAGCTGCCCTCGTCGGTGGAGCGGCGGGGGGTATTTATAGGGTTGAAGCAGGGAGGAAGGCGGAGGGAGACGACGTGTCTCCCTCGCCGGAGAATGGTCGGAACATGAACCCATACCGTCCGTGCGTTCGCACGGCCGGTATGGTGGCCTACAATGACCAGGGGGGTGCTCCTGCGACGGCTGACGACGCAGGGCACCCCCGGTTTACTTGCCAGGTCTCCTACCTCACCCTGCGCGGCGCCATGCTCCGCGCAAGGTCGCCGGAGCATGGTGCTGGCAGGGTTTTGCAGGAGGGACCTGATTGCAAAGAACGAAGGAGAGTTAGGGGCCAAAATGCGAGGGTTCAAAAGTTGAGGGCCAAAGAGTAAATATATGAGGACCAAAGTGTAAAGTCGGTCAAGGAGGTTTCTTCTTAGGCTCAAGTTTTTATACATGACTAATTAGGACCTAAGGAATCTGATGGTGAATTTTATTTTCATCTTAAACCTTGTTCGACCGGTCAATTTGCGCAAAAACCCAAATTAAGTTATTAATTGGGCATGGTTCTCAATGTAGGTCAAAATGGGTTCTAAAGGCCAAATTGAAGGTTCTAAACCCTAGAGATTATTTTTCTATGAATTTTAGAGGGTTTATTCTATTTTTATTTTGCCTCGAACCTTGTGAATTGAAGTGGGTTGTTTTAGGGTTACAGATTTAGTCTCTTGGAATTGCTGTAGCCCTTGCTAGATCATTTCATCCCACTTTTATTCTTATTAAGCTGTTTTGACCTATGTTTGGGCCCTGAATTACCCTGTATGCAGATTATACTGGTAAAATTGCACTTTTACCCCTTATGACTTATTTTCTTCTCAAACTCAGAATTCTCTGAGTTACGCCTTTCCTTGAGATATGTAGGAGCTTTTATCCTTTGTATTGGGTCAAAATGAGCTAGTTATGGCTCATGATGAGGTTCTCATCATACCCCCATGCCTAGCTTTTGCTAGTCCCTTAGCAAAAAAACTTAAGGTTTCAACCCTTGTTCTAGACCATGAAGTTTTCAATAGTTTTAGATAAGTGCCTTCATAGATTAGGTCAGAATGCTGATCATAGGCCTAAAAGGTACTCTAGTACCAATCAAGATCCAAATCTGTCTAGCCTTAGCCTTAGTCTTTTAGCAAAGGTTTTTAAGGCCCACAAGAACTAACCTAAGGTTTATTGGACTTCGTGGTTAAAGCACCCGTGCTTAAAATGATTTTAGCCCTGGCTCGGTTCGCAGTGCGTTTTGTAAGAGAGAGATAGAAAGTTTTTCTGTTTGGAGAGTTTTCTCTCTCTTTTTCTTTTTAGTTCTAGCCTAGGATTGGCTTTTCAACACGGTCTGTATCAGATTCCTTGCTCCCATCATCAATCCTCAAGGGTTCCTGGCGATCGATGCTTCGAGATAGCACCGCCCATGGCAACCCCCGGAACCCTGGCTATTGAGATTTCGAGATAATCCCATCCATGGTATTCCGTGGCCGAATCCAGACCCTGGCAATTGACACTTCGAGATAATGCCATCCATGGAATCTGAACCAGCAGAGTGCTTACATGCCCCCCGTAGGATATGTAAATATCCTAAGAGACAAGCACCGAGGAGATGATATTTTGTTACGCGTCTTCGAGGGGATTTCCCGCCTCTCTGCGCTGGGAACTCGTCCAAATCAACTTGTGTTGATCGGCCGCTCCTATTCTAGGTGTTCTTTTCAGATTTTTGCGACGCTTCTGCGTGATTCTGATTTTTACGCTTACTGAACCAGGCTGTGTGTGAGATTAGGGTGCTTAGGTTACTGAGTCCTGTAAACCAAAAATTAGTTAACGAGGCCGAATACTTCCTAAGCCTTAGACCTAATACTTCAGCTTTTCATTTTCCTCAACCTCTTGAGGAGTGTCCAGATCTTAATGAGTACTCAGAGTCTATTCAAGAATGCCTAAGGTTTGCATTCTTACTAATCTTATTGTGCACTTTTCAGTTATTTTTTTGAATGAGGTCTAGAACTTAGGTTAATTCCTTAGTTCCCTTACTAATGACTATCACCTTTTTTCTCATAATTTTGTGCTCCTTTTTCATTTTGTTTCTTTTCTCCTTCACAAAATTTTCCTTCTCCTCTTCTCCTCTTATTCTTTTTCGAAGCATATATATATATATATATATATATATATATTTTTTTTTTTTTTATAAAAATTTTTTTTTGGCATATGTGAATTTTTTGTTTGAAACCTTTTCCTTACACGTTTTTGCACTTTCCTACCCCCCCATGCCTAAGATTTGCAATGTCCTCATTGTAACCTAGGGGGTCTTAGTTCATTCCTTAAGACAGAAATTTGGATGAGTGAATGGGTCGGGTTGAATTTTTTGCGGACGATTTCAAATCCCAGATGCAAACATCTGAGTTGGGGTCGGCTGTCTACAAGGGTGAACTTCGAGTGCTGAAAGGTGTCAGAACAAGTTTCAGGTTTTCAAAGAGAATGACGGGCTGCCTCCCGTTAAGCGCTGAGTTTTACGCCATCGGCTGGGCGCAATAAGCTCAAGGGGAAAGGAGGATATAAGATGCCTCAGCCAAATCAGTAGAAGTTACATCAATGAACGGCTTGAGTCTTTGACCATTCACGATGAAAGGTTCAGAATCGTGGCTGAGTGGACTGATTTCGATTGCTCCATTTCCAAAAACCTGTCGGACCAAATATGGTCCGACCCACTTAGATCTCAGTTTTCCTGGGAAGAGTTTGAGTCGGGCATCAAAGAGTAGGACCTTTTGACCAGGATGAAAGATCTTTCTTGAGATGTGTTTGTCGTGGAAGGCTTTAACCCGCTCCTTGTAGATTTGCGAGTTCTCGTACGCGTCTATGCGCAATTCATCGATCTCGCTGATTTGGAGTTTTCTGTGGGTCCCAGCCTTAGAAAGATCCAGATTACAGTTCCGTACTGCCCAATAGGCTTTATGCTCCAGTTCGACGGGAAGGTGGCATGCCTTTCCGTACACCAATCTAAAGGGAGACATGCCCAATTGGGTCTTGTGGGCGGTCCTATAGGCCCACAATGCTTCCGGAAGTCGGGACGACCAGTCCTTCCTGTCAGGTCGAACAGTGACCTGTAGGATTTTCTTGATCTCCCGATTCGACAGCTCAGCTAGACCATTAGTTTGGGGGTGGTAAGGAGTAGAGATTCGGTGAGACACCCCGTATTTGGTCATCAGTGACCTAAACTGAGCATTTGTGAAATGGGTCCCCCCATCAGAGATTATTGCACGAGGAATCCCGAACCTTGAGAAAATGTGTTGATGAATGAATTTGAGAACGATTTTGTGATCACAGGTTCGGGTCGGTATGGCTTCGATCCATTTGGACACGTAGTCCACAGCCAACAGAATGTATTCGAAACCATCCGAAACAGGGAAGGGGCCCATAAAATCAATCCCCCAAACATCAAAGATTTCGCATACTAGAATCGGTTGCATAGGCATCATGTCGCGATGGCTCATGTTGCCCAAAGTCTGGCAACGACTGCATGCCTTGCAATGACTGTATGCGTCTTTGAACAGTGTGGGCCAGTAAAAGCCGCACTGGAGGACTTTTGATGCGGTTTTATGCCCGGCAAAATGGCCACCGCATGCCTGGTCATGGCAGAAAGAGAGGATATTATTGACTTCCCCTTCCGGGACACATCTCCGGATGATCTGATCGGCACCTATGCGGAAGAGGTACGGGTCCTCCCAAATGTAATACTTGGCATCGGAGCGTAATTTGTCTTTCTTGGCCTTCGGCCAATCGGACGGGGTCTGATGAGATGCCAAGTAATTTACAATATTAGCAAACCATGGAAGGCTAGTACCAATAGTCAGCAGGTGCTCATCGGGAAAATGCTCAGTGATGGGTCCGGAAGGGTCTATCATTTCAGAAGGAAGACGGGACAAGTGATCAGCTACCACGTTTTGTTTTCCCGCTTTATCGCGAATCTCGAGGTCAAATTCTTGCAACAGCAAGATCCATCGGATCAATCGAGGTTTTGCGTCCTTCTTTGCAAGGAGATGCCTCACAGCCGTGTGATCTGAGTATATGATGACATAGGAACCCAGAAGGTACGATCTGAACTTCTCCAGGGCAAATACTACAGCTAGCAGCTCTTTCTCAGTAACTGTATAGTTACGCTGAGCCTCATCGAGTGTTTTGCTGGCGTAGTAAATGACCACAGGTTTCTTGTCATTTTTCTGCCCCAAAACCGCTCCTACAGCGAAGTCGGATGCATCACACATGATCTCAAAGGGTTGAGACCAATCAGGGGACTGTAGGATCGGGGCTTGGGTGACTCGGTCACGCAGGATTTCAAATGCTTGAGTGCATTCCTTGGAGATTTTGAAGGGAACATCCTTGGAGAGAAGAGTGGTCAGGGGGCGTGCTATTTTTGAAAAATCAGGGATAAATCGTCGATAAAAACCGACATGCCCTAAAAAGGATCGGATGTCCCTGATCGAGCTAGGCATAGGAAGGTGAGAAATCAGATTAACCTTAGCTCGATCCACTTGGATACCTTTCTCCGAAATTGAGTGTCCCAGGACAATTCCCTCAGGCACCATGAAATGGCTCTTCTCCCAAGAAAGAACCAAATTCACGTCGATGCACCGCCTGAGTATCTGGACCAAGTGTTGGAGGCAATCGTCGAATGATGCTCCGAAAACTGAAAAGTCATCCATGAAGACTTCCAGATAATCACCTACCATATCTGAGAATATGGCAAGCATGCATCGCTGAAAAGTAGCGGGTGCATTGCAAAGACCGAAAGGCATCCTTCGGAAAGCGTATGTTCCGAAGGGGCAGGTGAATGTGGTCTTTTCTTGGTCCTCAGGATGGATTGCCACCTGGTTATAACCGGAGTACCCGTCAAGAAAGCAGAAGAACCTATTTCCCGCTAGTTTTTCGAGAATTTGATCAATGAAGGGTAGTGGGAAATGATCCTTCTTCGTGGAGGAATTGAGTCGACGGTAATCTATACAGACTCTCCACGAGTTGGCTAATCGGGTAGGAATGATTTCTCCGGTCTCAGTCGTTATAGTGGTGAGTCCTGCCTTCTTAGGCACGACCTGAATTGGGCTCACCCAACGACTATCGGAGATCGGGTAGATGATCCCGGCATCTAACCACTTGATGATCTCCTTTTTCACGACCTCCTGCAGATTGGGGTTTAAGCGTCTCTGCATTTCACGAGAAGGTCGTGTGCCCTCTTCTGAATAGATATGATGAGTACAATAAGAGGGACTTATTCCAGTCAAATCATCGAGAGTCCATCCGATGGCTCTGCGATGTTGCTGGAGGACAACAATCAGACGGGATTCCTGTTCAGGACTGAGGTTGGAATTGATGATCACAGGAAGGGTCTGATTAGAACCCAAAAAGATGTATTTCAAATGAGCAGGAAGGGGTTTCAGTTCAAGGATGGGGTTTTCAGCAGCAGCGGGTGGTTCAGTATAGATGTGAGGTTCAAGGGTGGGAGTTACTGGGTTGTTCACATCTGGATTGGACTCCTCTGTTTGCGGGTCAAGATCCTTCTGTGGTTGATGAGGCATACTCAAGTCATTCTGGAGGTGTGATTCATCAACCAAAGTCTTGATGTCACAAATTTGCTCGATGACGCCGCAATTAATTCCTTGTTGGGCCTTAAATATATCAATTTTCAGTGTTTGATCTCCAAACTTAAGCTCTATTTGGCCCTCCTCACAGCTGATGTTGGCTCTAGTAGCAGCCAAGAAAGGTCTCCCTAGAATGATTGGTGTATCCCTAGGGTTCTTAGGTGCATCCATGTCTAAGACTATAAAGTCCACTGGAAAATAGAAATCCCGCACTCTCACGATAACATCCTCGAGAATCCCTTTTGGTGACTTTATAGATCGATCTGCTAATTGTAATGTCACCTCGGTTGGTTTCAGCTCAGATTCTTCCAGATGGTCAAGTAAGGATGTGGGTATCAGATTTATAGATGCACCTAAGTCTAACAATGCTCTATCAAATTGGGTACCACCTATCTTACAGGAGATCAGGGGAGTTCCAGGATCTTTTGCCTTGGGTGGGAGTCTACTAAGGATTACAGAGCTGGCTTGCTCTGACAGAACAATTGGGCTCCCTCCCTTGGTTCGCGGCTTACGCTGGGGTGTACATATATTCTTTAGAAATCGTGCGTAAGCTGGTACGTGGCGGATTGCATCCATTAAGGGGATGTTTATGTGGACCTGCTCAAAGAGCTTGACCAGGTCCTCCTCAGGGGCTACGGGTTTGGTGGTCTTCTTTCCCTTGGTCAGGGCCTCGGGAAACGGGATCTTGGTTGGTTCCTCTAGGATAGGTCCAGGTGTGGGTCTGGAGCAGCGGTACCTTGGCTAACTATCCTAGGGTCATGGTTATCAGGCTGGGCGTGGTTTGGATAATGCTGGTCCTGAGTTGTCTTACCACTACGTGTTGTTACAGAATTTAATCCGGCCTGATTTTGGTTTGGGTTTGGTAGGAGGGGTGGCTGCTGCTGAAATCCCGCACGCGAAGTTGAGGCTTCCATCTCGTCTGGAGATGGGGTAGTAGGGGCCTGATAAATCCATTGAGCGTGGCCTAAATTTGGATTCATAACGCGCTTCTGGGTTGGCACGTTATTTGGGTTAGGAAGGGGTTGGGAAGGGAGTGTGCCTGGCTGGCGAGAATTTGCCAACTGGGCCAGTTGAGTTTTAACTTCAGTAAGCTCGTCCTTGTGCTGTTTTTGAATGGCCGCATTCGATTTTTGAATGTCAGCCAGAGTCTAAAGGATTAAGGACATTTGATCTTGATTTGGCCCTGATGGATAAGTAGGGTTGGGCCGAGGCTGAGGCGGCTGGTAGTGATGAGAGGGCTGTGGGCGGGACTGAAAAGGTGGTCTTTGGGTTTGGGGATTTCCCGCCCACTGAAAATTGGGATGGTTTCGCCATCCAGGGTTGTAAGTGTTGGAGAATGGGTCGTTCTGGATGGCGTTGAGGTCCTCGCAGGTCTGAGGAACCTCCTGAGAATCAGGGAAAGGAGGAATGGAGTTCCCCCGGCTGGTGAAGAAAGGATCGGATGATCTTCCAGTCCAAGAATCAGATGGGGATGGATATGGATCCATCCCAGGGGAGGATCGGTGTAGGATGTTTTGCACAGTCTCCTGTGTGGAAGGAGGTTATGCAAAGGAGTTACGCGCAGAGGTGGCTCGCTGCAAGTGCTGAGTCAGCTCATCCACCTTCTTTTCAATGATTGAGACCTTGTCCAATCGACTGGCCATTAATTCCAGGTCGACTGATGCGGACAGGCCCTGCGTCTCATGTGCTCCCTTAAGATTCGTCGCTGCGCAGGTATTCGTCCTGTCGAATAATCCCATGGAGTCATTGTTGATGGAGTTCTCGCACATGTTTTCGAGAATCTCCCATACGGTGTCTTCATGTTGACCCATGATGTTTCCTCCGCAGGTTGCATTGACGAAAAGGCGGATGTCCTCACGGAGTCCCTGGTAAAAAGATTGGACTTGTTCCCATTTAGGAACTCCGTGATGGGGGCACTTCCTCATGAGATCCTGAAAACGATCCCATGCCTCATGGAGAGGTTCTCCTGATTGTTGAGTGAAGTGTGTAATCTGATGGCGCAAGGCGTTGGTTCGACCAACGGGAAAGAACTTTTTCAAAAACTCGGATTGAAGTTCTTCCCAAGTGTTGATCGGCCGGGTCTGAGTTTGATACCAATGGGCGGCCTTGTCCATAAGAGAAAAGGAGAACATCTTCATGAGAAGAATATCCCGATTTTGCGCATCTGATCCAAAAGTGTGGGCCAGATGCTTTAGCTGTTTGATGTGCTGGAAGGGATCTTCAGAATTAAGCCCATGGAATTTAGGTATAGCGTGAATCATGTTGGGCTTTAGTTCGGAATCAGGTCCTCCAATCGGGATTCTAACTCGAGGCTCAATGGCCACCGCAGCAGGATTGTAGTGGTCCCGCATCATAGGACGCTGCGGTGGGTGCACGAAGTTTTGGAAGAGGTCATTGAGTCGCTGGAGCTGGTGTTCCAGATTATTTTCTTCCTCAACTGGCTGAGCCATGATGGGGGAAGAAGAAGAACTTGGTTCTGAATCAGAAGAGAGAATAATGTGAGGGTGTTGCTGCACAAATACGGGCGTCGAGGCTTGGCCTTGACGAGAGCGAATTTCTAATGGAGGTCTTAAGGGTGGTCTTAGAGACCTCCTTCCGTACATGCACTGTTGGGAGAGGTAAGTTTAGAAGGTGCTGGACCCAATCAAGACACCCAAAAATGTGTTGGGTGACTATAGAGGTGCGGGGCAGATGGACCCCTTGATCAGAAAGATCGTCCACCTGAGAATTACCTGGGCAGCCAGAGAGGGAGAGTCCCGCGAAGACCCCTACACGGTAGAGCGTCCCCACGGGTTACAGGGTTTCCCCCACCCGACCTCTCTTGTCACTGCGGTTCCAGGTAGACCAGAATGGGGATCTTGACCTCTTAAGTCTACCAATTTTAAGATCAGGGTGCTTAAGGTTTCACTTGAACTTTAGTCTTTTTAAGTGCAAAGAGTGACCTAATTTAAGGTTGGTTAACCCAAAGGGGTCAACTTTACCTCTTGTTTTCTTTGAGAGCTTTTTGGGTCCTGTCTTTTAGGGTTCAAGTGTTTAGAGAGAGCCAATTGTTTAGGATTTTTCTTGTTAATTATTTTCAATCAATGGCTTGGGCACACCTCTTTTGGATTTCCTCAATTCTTGATTAAGGGGTGTGTCTCTACTGAAATCCTAATGTTTGACCTTATGTTGGCTCTACTTGGTCCATTTAACTCTTTGTTGGGCAATTAGGGCTCAAGCAAGAATGTGTTAGCCCTTAAATACCCTTAATAGTGTGCAGGAGTGATGAGTTGAAAACATGCAACTTTTTATGGTTACTAAGTATGGAAGACAGGTTAGCCCTATATTGCTTGTTCTTTTCTTTTCTTCCTCTTTAGAGTGTAGGGGTTAATAGTGAGAGAAAAGATTTTACCTGTCTTCGGAGTGGTTGTGTGGTTGCTTGTCTTCTTGAGTTCCTGTAGCTGCACAAAAGAGAGGAGATTATCAGAACTTAAAAGAAACAGGAATGTTTACCTCTAGAATAGCCGTTGCTCCCCGGCAGCGGCGCCAAAATGAAGACGTCGGTTTTGTATTTGTTATAACATTGTAGTAAAGCCGGTTGTTACCAACGTTTCATATAAAAATTTTTTACTCGGAAAAATGAAAGAGTTCCCGAGGTCGAACTCAGGGAGCAAGTCGTATTCTAGAGATATACATGTTTCTTTTACAAAATAAAGAGAGAGGGAAAGAATTTGTTGTGATGTTCTTTTTTTCTTTCTCTTTCTTCAGATCTCCTTCTTCTTCTTCTTTTTCGGTTTTCTGCCTTGACCTCTCTTCTTCTTCTTCTGCAACCGTGGTGACCTCTCTTTTTTTATGGCTGCAGAGCTTCTGCCTTCAGCTACTAAGTCTTCCTTCCTTCTTCTTCTGCTTTCCCCTCGTGCTCTTCTTCTTCTGTCTTCTGTTCTTCCTTGTTTTCTTTCTTTCTTTTTCTTCAGATCTTCTTCTTCTTTTCTTGCTTCTTGCTTCTCTTCATTTCTTCTTCTTCTTTGTCTTCACCTGTCTTCAGGACGTACAGTGCCGCTTCAGTTCTTCTTCTTCCGCAGTCCTTCACCTGTGCCTGCACGCTCAAGAGTTCAGCATCAGAGGGCAAAAACCTACTCTACCCCCCTCCCCCGTGTTTCTCTTTCTCTCTGAAATCACTCTTCGGAAGCTCTCCCAGAGCGCTACCGGGTAATCGGGTTCGGGTCAGGCCCGGGTCCAGGCCCACCGGCGTGCGTGGTGGGCGAGGAGTGCAGGTCAGTCTAATCGGGTCGGGCCAGGTCCGTGGAGCGTGGTCACGGACGAGGCCGGGTCGGGTCGGGTCGGGTGAGAGGGACCTCACCCCGTGGTCAGGAGGCAGACAGCATAAGGCACTTTTTGCCTTTATGCGTCCGCGCGCCTCCGAGAGGTTCCGAGGTGGGACTAAATGTCCCACCCCAATTGAGCGCGCGTCGCGGATGGAGCAGTGGGCGATCGTGGCTTCCCGCGCGGCCTTCGCCCCGTCTGTGAACCAGGGACGTTTCGCGGAGAGTCCCTGCGCAACCTGGGAGTCAACCCTGGGCGAAGGCGTGCCTGCACCTGCAGGTGAAGCAGCTCTGCCTGCGCAGTAATGGCGACGGCGGGCGAGTCACCTGGTCACAGAAGAACGGCCTCTCGGCCAAATCAGACAGGCGGGGGACCTTCGCCGTGGCACAGCGAAGGTGGTCAGGGGGTTTGCAGGGGGCGAGATGGAGCTAACAGGTCGTCCTAGGTCAAACTGTGAGCGAGGAAGTGGGTGTGTTCGGTGGATCTGCAGAGGGTGTTTGGTGGGAAGTGGAGGGGCGGAAGAGGATCAGGGTGAGGAGGCGGAGGTTCTGCGGTGGTCGGCGAGCCGTGTGGGTCGCTGAGGTGATGGGAGCGGCTCGCCGGAGGGTGGTCGGAGGCGGAGAGGATGAGGGTGAACAGGAGCGGTCGAGGGTTTAATTGACTAAATTGAAAGCGGGGAAAGAAAGAGGAGAAGAAGGGGAGTAGGTCTAACTTACTTGCAGGGACGAAGGGGGAGGAACAGGGCGACAGTCGTATCGACTGTCGCCGGAGAAGACGATGCTCAGGGAGAGGGGCGGCGGCGAGCAGAGGGCTGGAGAGGCGCCAGCTGGGTGCGGCGTGGCGCGGGAAGAACAGGGAAGTCTCTGCTGCTGGTATTGCGGCAGAGCGAAGAGGTGGAGGGGGAGGAAGCCGCTGGAGCTGGTGAGCGCCTGCCGGAGGAAGAAGAGAAGAAAGCTGGGGGTTTTCTCCGTCAGATCCAGCTGCCCTCGTCGGTGGAGCGGCGGGGGGTATTTATAGGGTTGAAGCAGGGAGGAAGGCGGAGGGAGACGACGTGTCTCCCTCGCCGGAGAATGGTCGGAACATGAACCCATACCGTCCGTGCGTTCGCACGGCCGGTATGGTGGCCTACAATGACCAGGGGGGTGCTCCTGCGACGGCTGACGACGCAGGGCACCCCCGGTTTACTTGCCAGGTCTCCTACCTCACCCTGCGCGGCGCCATGCTCCGCGCAAGGTCGCCGGAGCATGGTGCTGGCAGGGTTTTGCAGGAGGGACCTGATTGCAAAGAACGAAGGAGAGTTAGGGGCCAAAATGCGAGGGTTCAAAAGTTGAGGGCCAAAGAGTAAATATATGAGGACCAAAGTGTAAAGTCGGTCAAGGAGGTTTCTTCTTAGGCTCAAGTTTTTATACATAACTAATTAGGACCTAAGGAATCTGATGGTGAATTTTATTTTCATCTTAAACCTTGTTCGACCGGTCAATTTGCGCAAAAACCCAAATTAAGTTATTAATTGGGCATGGTTCTCAATGTAGGTCAAAATGGGTTCTAAAGGCCAAATTGAAGGTTCTAAACCCTAGAGATTATTTTTCTATGAATTTTAGAGGGTTTATTCTATTTTTATTTTGCCTCGAACCTTGTGAATTGAAGTGGGTTGTTTTAGGGTTACAGATTTAGTCTCTTGGAATTGCTGTAGCCCTTGCTAGATCATTTCATCCCACTTTTATTCTTATTAAGCTGTTTTGACCTATGTTTGGGCCCTGAATTACCCTGTATGCAGATTATACTGGTAAAATTGCACTTTTACCCCTTATGACTTGTTTTCTTCTCAAACTCAGAATTCTCTGAGTTACGCCTTTCCTTGAGATATGTAGGAGCTTTTATCCTTTGTATTGGGTCAAAATGAGCTAGTTATGGCTCATGATGAGGTTCTCATCAAGAGCCCTCTCATTAACAGGGGTCCAGCCCCTCCACAGTCCGCGCACCCTCGCCTGACTACCCTGGTTTGCCCAGTGGGCCTAACAAGTTGATGTAGGAAGGCTAGCAGAACACCGAGCCCCATGGGGTGGCTAGCTCTCCCCCTACACTAGCAACTCTCCTCGGTACGGTGTACGCGAGGGCCAGAAAGTCAGTGTAAAGTGGCCAAACCCACCCCGGTCTCGACCTGAGGGTGGCAAGCTCCCCTCTACATTAAGAGGTAATATGTGCTCTCTTTTGGTACCACGTACCCAACACACTTTCCCATTTTACTTTTCCAGTCTCATTCCATTTATTTTCAGGAGTTCTACTCCTAATTCCTCGTAGGGTTAGTGTTCATGTTTCCTCAGGCCAAGCCATTTTAAGTTTCATCAATTCAGTTTTATTCTCATATAGCCAGCGTATACAACATTTAATATACATTCATATATAAGCAGTTGTTATCTAATTACAGGCAATTATCATTATTCTTTCTACTTTTCCAAGACTGCAAATTCATGTATTCATGACATTCATTTCAGTGTTTCGGTTCCTAGGATTCATGTCATGCCCTAGGGTATATCATTCAATCTAGTTTTCTAGTCCTAGGATTCATGCCATACCCTAGGATCTATCATTCAATCTAGTTTTCCAGTCTTAGGATTCATGCTATACCTTAGAATCTATTAATTATTTCATAAGTGCATAATTTTTGATAAACAATTAAAGGGAGCCACTCTACTCGCAAAATCGGAAGTACTGGGGGCATGATCGGCAAGCCCGCATGCCTTCGCAACCCCCAGAGTCACAACGGAACGAGGTCCCTCTCTCTACGCGGTTCTTCAGACGTCCAGAATCTCACTGGACCGTCTGGACTTAGTTCCATACGTCTGACTATCACTCCGGACGTTTGGAGACCCTCTTCGCCATCTGGTGCTGTGTCCAGACGTCCGATCCGTGTGGGAGGGCATGCCCTTGCACCTTCTCGAACGAAACCTTTCAGACGTCTAGATCTTCCTCCAGACGTCTCCCGCGTTGTTTGGACATAGGTCCAGACGTCTGATTTTGGGAAATTTTCCCAGAATCAGGACCTCCTTGCCCTTCGCTTGCTATGCACAACTGTGCCACGCCGCGCTCGCCTACTTCCTGAGCTGCAGTAGCACCTCCCCAGTGCCACGCTCCCGCTGCGCACCCGCCGGCCAGCCCTGGCTGCTCCGGCGAGCTCACACTCTTGCGCTCTAACTCTCCTCCCTCTCGCTGCAACTCCTCCTCCCCGCGCACACATGGCAGCAGCTGCTGCCCTCGCCTTCTCACTCTTACGCTAACAAGAAGAAGAAGATGGTGGAGTGAGGGTGAGGGAGAGGAGAGGGGGAGTATTTGAAGGCGCCGAGGGGGAGAGAGAGAGAAGAAAGCTGCGTTTGCAAGATGGGGAGGAAGAGAGAGAAGAAAAGAGGGTGACGGTTTAGTCTGTGCGCGCATTCGCGCAGACACTAAATCGTACGCCGAAAAAATTAATTTCCAGACGTCTGGGAAGGCTTCCAGACGTCTGACCAGACATTTGGACCAACTCCCAGACGTTTTAAAAGACGTTTGATGCCGGGTCTTAACAGTTGTCCACCAAGTCACAAATTTTATTCACCATCCATCAATTGCTTGGGAATCCATAAGAACTTCTTAGATAAGTCAAGAATTTATATTCGAATATATGTTCACATTTTAATATAGACTCCATTTTCTAGCAAAGAAATTCTGGCTCAATTTCAACATACTATTATAGCATTTATTGGATAGCCTTTATTGAATATCCTACTTGAGATCCATTAATTAGCAAAATGCTTCTCAAAGCCCTTCTCCTAGTAGGCTAGAAGTCATAGAAGTAAAGCATGATTGCTGGCCACATTTGCAATGAATAAGTGGCTCCAGTTGTTCCATTATTATGGTGGCCATAGCAGATAGGAAAATGGATTCAAGGTGAAGAAATCAATGGTATCCCTCATCTACTATGACCAAAAGAAGCTTTTGTCCACCTGTCACCTACTATCCAAGTTAGGGGCTTCTTCTAAAAGCATTTCCCTATTCCTACTCATTTGTCAACAGATAATGCTAACATAATGGTGAATAGTGCTACCCTGTGATTCTAATATAATTGATAACATTGGTGGTGGTTTTGTGAAGGAAACAACTTGCACTTAGTCAACACTAGATGAACAAAACAAGAGCACTTCAAATTGACAAGTAAAAAGTAAGCAAATGGTGACAACATTTTTCTTTTTCACCTACAGTAAGTGGAACATATAAATGCTATAGGAGGTTGTCTCTACATCTAAGAATCACCCCATGGGCTCCTTACCAGAAGAAAGAGGTTCCAGATAAGAGATGCTGCATCCGAAGGAGAATCGCATGGTTGCAAGCATTCAAACAACAGAGAATTGAATCTATTACAAAAATTAGGTGAGTTTTTTTTAAAACAAAGTAGCCAATAGGAGTCAGATAAATCAATTATCAGAATCAAGAGGAAAAGGGAAAAGAAAGCATCAGCGACAATAAGGTATAGAACAACATGCTTGTATACAACATACTGGAAAAATAATGACATTGGATAAGAGACAAAATCCATGTGTCCTTTTCTTTCATCTTTGAATTTAGAATCCAAACAACATACTTGTATATAGATTTTAGAAAATAGAGTTAAGGTCTAACATTACTACAAATTTTTTGAGCATTTAAACATATTCAAGAATAAGAGACATATTGAACTTCCCTAAAAAAAAATGATAGACATAACTGAGTGTAGAGGATGAGACATATCGAACTTCTCCATTAGTTGGCCTTCCCAAATTCAACCATACCCAATTACAGGTTTGCCCGACTGCAGATTTGGTCATTGAGCAAATCTAGGGTTAAAGGGGTTACTTGATTTTGTTTGCTAGAGCTACCCTCATCCTTAGGCTTATTCATTTTCCTCTTAAGACAGATGCATTTTCAATAGTTGTATCAAACATAAAAATTTTTCTCGTAGATAGCTTATTGACAATAAAACTCTTTTTTTGATATAGCTTTTTTTTCTAGCTCAAGTCCATATTAGAATAGTGACATTTGACAAAGTGTGCAGTAATTTCCTATTAATCAATGCTGTTTAGGGTGGTTGTACTACCATAATCCTGACTATGTGCTTTTCCAATTGTTAAGGTTAGTTGTCCTGATGTGAGTTAGTCGCAACTTCCATCATTGAAAAACCCAAACGTGCCCAAGGTAGGTACCTTTCTCCTCTCTCTATGTGAATCATCTCTTGATGCCTAAATAATGTGATTTAATGATGGTATGGTAAAAATTGCAGATGTAAGACTTTAGACTTATGTCTTATGGAAATTGTGGATATGGATATAGGTGTTTGAATGAGTCATGAGCACCGTTTTATTCTTGAACTGCGATGGGTTTTTGATGTAGAAAGAGGAGTTTGTGATAGTTGATACTGATTAGTCTTCTTTCCGTACATGTTGGATAAAGTGGTTGTGATTGTTGTGAGGTGTACCCACTTTTTATTTGTGGTATGCATGCACAGGTTTTTTTTCAGGTACAAGTTTTGGGAAAATGTGATAAAACAAGGGAAACTCTATTGGATTTTTGTCAGATTTTAGTCCCTTAATTAAAAAAGAATTTCCTCATTATACCATTTTAATGGACTATTACAACTCTAACTAACTTGAAAACTAAGACCCTTATGATGTCGCACCCGTTAATCTCCTAAGCCGTTAGGGGATTAGTGAGGAGTGACATCATTGATCTTGGCCTTCAGCCATGACACCTATAAGAGCAACTGCAAGTTCTCAAGTGTGGTATGTTCAGCATATCATGCCCTTAGCACATTTGTCCGTGTCTAGGCTTTGTGAGTTTTATTGATTGCACTAAGTCTTTCTATTTGGAGAAACTACTCTATATTCGTTTGAGATTGGATAAGAGAGAATAATTTGGTCGAACCAACTAAATAGCCTACTAAGCATCAATTTAATTTGCGCCATGATCTGGCTCATTTGCATTAGGCTTTGCACACATACAAGTTTATAACGATAACATTTAAAAAAGCACTACAAATCAAATGGCATCTCCACACCCAATGAACATATGCTTTTTTGTACCTTGCATAAAGGGATTTCTATACAACTATCCTTTCACACTTTGCCAATTACACTAGAACCCCTATAAGCAAAGCTTGCCGTGAATAGATGACAGCATCCTTATTGTTGTATTATGACAATATTATTTCACATCACAAAGATTGACTGTGGGTTATTTTCATCTTCATTGTAGGTATCCCTTTTATCAAGAATTCACCACATGAATACATAGTTCTTTATCATGCTGCAAATATCATGTAGGATAGACAATACATCTTTTTTTATGATGTTTTAATTTTTGAGACAAAAAAAAGGTAAAGATGGTTGCTCATCATAATCATTATTCTAAATTAAGTCATGCTTTGTCCTTCAATCATTTGCAAATGAAACAAACCTTAATTAAGACAAAGGCCATTTATTGTCAAGAGAAATTTTCAACTTTACATTGTGGAATTTGAGATTCTCATGCAGTGTCAATATTAACTTTTATCATTAACATTGACATATACCACATACTACGGCAACCGATAGAGAATGATGTTTATAGCTTTGGAGTTAATTTCAAGCCAAGAAGCCATGGTAATAATGACGATGTTCCCCCTTGCATGGCTCCATAGATCCTTAGATCGATTTCTCTTTTTTGTTTATTGGACTATTCTGAAACTATGTTGTAAGACTTTTATATATTCTATTCTTTTAGATGTTTGACTTTTATACATTCTAAATTTCAATATGTTAGAATATAATGTTGTTTGTGAATGTTATTATTATGTGAATGTTATGTATGCTATGTGATGAAATACAGGTTATATACAGGATTGCATATAGATAATTGGCATATAGGCTATTATGCAAATGTTATGTATGTTGTGTGGCAGAAAATAGGTTACATTACAAGATCTATACTGGTGGTTATACAACCAATGCTAAAAAGAAAATTGACACTCAAGATCTTTACCAGCGGTTTTCAAAATTATCGCCAAAAGTTTTGTCAATAGTTTTAAAACTATCGCCAAAAGTTACACCGGCAGTTATACAACCCTTGGCAAAAGTCAACATTTACTTGCGGTTATGAAATCGTTGACCAATGTATACATTTGCCAGTGGTTCATTTTCACAATGGTTTTGAACATACACCGACGGTTCTTGTCAAAATTGTTGGCAAAGATCTATGCCGACGGTGGATTTGTCGTCACTCTTTAGTGAGGATTTTATACCTTTTGCCGACGGTTTTGAACCCTCGCTAAAAGCCTAATTTCTTGTAGTGGTTGTTGCCACCTCTTCAACTTCGTTCAATCCAGGTCCTTCGGTGGGCTGGTTTTATCTGGATCTGCTCGGATGAAGGCGGGTTCGAATTTGTCTGAGTGTAGATGGGTCAGGCGGAGTCGGATCCACCTATTTGTTTGGTATATAGGTAGCCGGATCTTTCTTTGGGCTTCATGTAAGGTTTTGAGTCCGATGACACTTTTTTCCCCTCATCATATGCCCCTACTCTCTAGCTAGCGGATGCTAGTGAGAGAGTAGTCAAAGTACTTAAAACTTCGCAGTAGGTGATGCCTCCAAATGGTTTCCCGACTGTCTTTCAAGCGGGGTGAGCATTTGTTATGAAGCGGAAGTTTTAACTTCAGGTGGGCAAGGTCCCTTTATTAATGCTGTGCATGATTGTTAAAATAATTGGGGAACGTAGGTGTCCTCTGCCTGAGTTCTTGTCGGCCTTAAGGAGTTAACAAATAATAAAGGGAATGTAAGTGTGTTCCGCCTGAGTTCCAATCGATCTTAAGAGGTCAACAAAAAATAAAGGGATGTGGGTGTATCGTTGTCTAAGTTCCTGTTGGCCTTAAAAGGTCAGCAAATAATAAGGGGATCATGGGCATATCACTGCCTGAGTCCTTGCCGACCTTAAGGGGTCATCAAATAATAAGGGGATCATGGGCATATCATTGCCTTCAGAGGTCAGTATTTGATAAAAGGAACATAAGCATATTGTTGCCTGAGTTCTTACTAGCCTTAAGAGGTCAGCATCTTGAGTAAAAACGTGATGTAAGCGTCACCTTCCACGAGTGAGGTTCAAGCATTGCGGGGATTGATTTTTTGTCTTGTTGTGTGATAAGGTTGACATTAATTTCCATCATGATGAGGCGTAATTGCCTTAAATATCATACTTGGCAGCGATGTGATCGCTATTACTGCAGCGAAATGATATGCATGCAGGTGCATTTAATGCCTGTAATGATGACTGAGGTTATTTTGGTTTTGGCTGGATCTTTTAAAATCCACGCTGCAATTTGTAGGATTTCATTTTCTTGAAATCCGCACCCTCATGGGGGGAAACTCCCCTCAGGGGGGTTACAATAGAGGGGTGGGGTACAGTTAATGCCCCACTTACCCTCTTTACTATGACGGACCACCTTGTAAGCTTTTCTTTAATTCTTCTTTGGTGAATTGTGAAAAGTTTTGTATGTTGGAGATGTTGCATTCAAAAGAGAAGCAGAGTCATAAACCTATCTAGGCTCGCGGGTAAGGGTAAGTCCGCCTCTTCCTCGTCTGGTATCTGATGGGTTCCTTACTCAACTTAGTTAATTAAGTTAATTTCACTTAATTAAGAGTAGAGAAAAGTCACTTAGGTTAACTCGAAGTTATGTCGGTTGTGTAGTATAGGGTCGAATTAACCTAACATTTTAGAATTTTTTTACTGGTTGAGTCCAGGTCGTTCGCTGGGAGGTATAATTCATTCTAAATTCACCAGTTATCTTTATTTTTCTTTTTAAGTATAGGAGGTATATTAAGTTAATTTTAAGAATATGAATTTTGCTAAAAATTGATTAGAATGGAATAACAAGCAAAATCCCATAAGAGAACATATTTACTCAAATGATTTACTTTATTAGCAAGTAAACATGTTAATTTCCAATTTATTTTAAAGAAATTAAGGCAATATAAAGTTCTTTTATTAAAACATGCCTTATTACAACAAAGAAATTTAAAATAATGCAAGAAAAATAAATTCTTCTCTTTATTGCTTCAGCCTCTATCTCTCTCTTTTCTTCTTTCTTTCTTTCTTTCTTCTCTTCTTATTTAGCCTTTATCTTTTACTCTCTCGAGCTCTCTTTCTTTCTTCTCCTATTCTACTCCTGTCTTCTTCTTCCCTTAGTATTTCCTTCTTAGTTCCCTTAGTCTTCATGCCTGTTCTTCTCTTTCTCTTCTTTAACACTTAGTGATTTTATCACTTCAGCTCTTCTGCTTCTTTGAACCTTTTGTTGAACCGGGTTTTTTTTTTCTTAACCAAAAATTATTTTTATTTGCGGCGAGGTCCTTTCGAGGATACATAGCACCTTGAGATCAGGGTGGGACCAAACCTTACTCGATCCTCGCCTGATTTCAATTATGTTCAATTTCATTTTATTTTTTGGTTCATAGTTTCGAGCCAATCCGGCTTAACCAAGCCAAACCAGTTCACGCCTCCCAGGCCTTGCCCTCCCAGGGCCAACACAATCGCACACCCACTTGGGTGCACACCCACAGGCACACATGCCCGCAGACACACACATATGCTCGAATGGTCAGATGTTCAGATCGCGTAGAGCGCTTGACAACTGGCATGGCTACTGCACAAATTCCTTTTGTTCCCAAGTGCACGCTAAAAAACTACCGATGTGGGACTATATTTCCCCCCTCCAGACCCGACTTCAACAGATGATATCTCCCTACTTAGAGCTCCAAATCAAGAGATTCAAAGCTTGTTGGAAAGCTCTAAGGTTGCTCTGCAAGGTTGCAGGGTCAATTTTAAGTTAAGAGGATGTTTTCCTCTTCAATTTGAAGAGTGAAATCAGGGGGTTCCTACGGGTTTTATTTCCTGGAAATAAAATTTATCTTCGTAGAGTCCACAGATGGACTTAAGCTCTCTCAGTAAGGGTCTAAATAGTTTCTATAGATTATTTTCACAGCTTTAGGTAGAGGTTTTGAGCTCTTAAAGCTTCAGGTAACATAGAGAAGCTTCAAGCTTCTCTGTAAGCTTCAGAGATAGGAATTCAGACTTAAAATAGGTGAACAGACACAGAAGAACATATCAGATCGATTAAAACTAGTTCTAAGGGTTGTAACAAATTAATCTAGGTAGGATTTCACTTCAAATTTCATCAAAATGCCACTGCTATCAGTTTGGGTTCGAAAACAACCCAAACTGACAGGCTATGAATTCCAACAAAATAACTCATCTGAGCTCAATAAAATCTCTCTAAAATCATCCAACAGATTCTCAGAATCAATTCTAACTCCTTAATTCTTTAGTTTGAGCTCAGAATCAAATTCTCCTTCTTAGGTTTGATTGTAAGGCTCAAAATTTTACTTTCTGATTAATGCCTTCTTACAAGGAATTAAAGCCTCAAATAGAATCTCTTCAATCTCAGGAACTTGCTCAGACCCTCAGATAGGTGTTTAAACTAAGGTTTCTAGGGTTCTATGCTTGTCGCCTGAGCTCCAAAAAGTGTTTGATCGTCAGAACAAATCAGAGGTTGATACACTGTTTGGATCATAGGAATGAACTCAGAGTAAAGCATTGAAGCTTCCAGAACTCTTAAATGAAACTTAAACCTAACTGACAAACTTCTTCAACTCTGTCGGAGTTGGAGAAGACAAAGATCTATATCAAGCTCCAGACACTTAATCCTCAAATAAACAACCTTAGAGCAATCAGTGATCATTAAATCATTGATCTGGAGCTTTTCACTAAATTCCACAGACTGAAGAATAGTTTTGACTCACCAGAGCTCGCTGGAGCTCCGGTGAGTCCAGAAAAAGTGCAAACTATGCACAGAATGATGAATTGTGCCATTTTTAATCTGAGAAGGTTCCTGAGGTTGCAAGGAACCTCAGGGACTCAATTAATTCTCCATTTGTTCATTAGAGTTAAGGTTTAACAATGAATTCCATTTCTTAAAGGATCTGTGTTGGTTAATGCTCAGGACCTATTTTCCCACTCAATTGAGTGGTCAAAACAAGTCAACAGGTATTTACGATCATAAATATATATAATTAAGGATTTTAACAACTCCTGAGCCACCATGGACAGCGAGCTCAGGAGCTTAAATAGAATTAGGAGTTTACATTATATGTGGTATTTGTTAGTTCAACTACTCATATATAATATTTTGACGATTTTACAAAATGAAGGAAATGAAATAAAAAATAAGCGTAGCATATTGTTTCTCTCTGTAATAACATATTTGCAGGTTTCATAAAGTTGTCTAAGATGGGAGATTAAAAGTGTGAAGACAAGTAGCATAAGTATTAGGTCATAGGCTTTTTCATGTAAACTTTCAAAGGTTGTAATCTTCATTTTATTTGAGTCTAGAAATGCTGTAAGGAGCCCCCAAACATAACCTATAAATAGCTAACTTAGGCTCTCTACACTTAGGATAAATTAGAAACAAAAACCTAACACTTAGACTCTTATCAGACGTCTAGAACAATGGTCAGACGTCTGATTTTCCTCTTTAAGACATCTGACAAGTGTCTCAGACATCTAACTTCCTATAGTTCAGCTTCAGCTTCTGTCTTCATGAACATCAGTCGAAGAACTCCTCTATCAGACGTCCATAACCTCATCCAGACGTCTGATACTTTACCTGGACATCCTCAGACTAACCATTAGACTAAGATCCTATCTTCGTAGGCAAAAATGTATTTTCAGACATTTGGACACACTTCCAGACGTCTACCTTTGGACCGTTGTCCATGCATTTCTGTCGTATCTCATTACGACCATAAAATCTTTTGTCAGAAGTCATAGCGAAGTCTTTTTTGCTTTCCAGATGTCTGGTGACTCCTTCAGACATCCATAACGACGTCTGATCCTTTATATCTAGAACCCTATTTGGATCTGGTGAAAACAGGAACGAATCCACCATTTATTAGGCGTCCAATAACCTAATCAGACGTCTTATGTGAAAATATCAGATGTCCTTTCGATCCAATGGAGTCAGTTCAGGATGGCCTACAGTTTTAGACGACCAGAATTATAATCAGACATCCTATAAGATGTCTGATACTAAAATTAGACATTTGATATTGCTGTCAGACTCATCATTACCCTGATTTGTGGTGGATTTCATCCTAATCTCTTGGGATTTGTCTCCAATGGCTAGGAGAACTCTCCCAAGTGTTCTTGAAGGTTCCAAACTTGCCTATAAATAGACTACAACTCTTCTTAGGCAAAAGACACCTCTTGAGATACAATTCCCTTAGAAAAATCACTTGCTCACTACTCTAAGCTTCATCTTGCTCTTGTGCTGTGCCAACACTCTGATCAAGGGCAAATCCATACTCCCAGCTTACTCTGTTCTGCAAATCCTCAGGGAGTTCTTTTCATGATTAGTAGATAAGAAAGTAATTAAAGTATTGGGGTTTTCTATAGGTGTTGTTTCACTTCTTTTTTTTGTACTTTGGGTATCCGGCCTGTCGGGTCCCCGTCTCTTCACTTTGAAGGGAGAAACCTCTGTTTAGGGATCGAAGGTGGGATTTGTAATTGAGGTACACTACCCTCGTTTAAGTAGTGTGGTTAGTGGATTGATCACCTTGTGATCGAAAATCCTAAGTCAAGGGATTAGCTTAGGTGGTGGTTTTCACCCATCTTGGGTTTCCACCTAAAAATCTTGTGCCACCTTTTGTGATTGAATTTTTTTTATTATAATATTTTATAATTTCACTATTCACCCCCCTCTAGTGCAATTTCATTTGGTATCAGACCCATATTTCCGCCTACAAGAGTAACATCCACGGAAAGATCACATGGAGGGGAAGGTCGTTTCCACAGGCAGATTGGAGGGGCAATCCACCACTCGACCACCACTCTTCGAAGGAACAAACTACACTTACTGAAAGTTGAAAATGAAGATGTGGCTTCAAGCCAACGATTTCTCCATTTGGGAGAAATGCGAATCTTCATACATCATTCCCGAGAAACTAGAAACATGATACACAGTGGAGCAAATTCATCACCTTGGACTGAATGCCAAGGCAATGAACTCACTCTACTGCGCACTCAGCTCAGAGGAATTCAACCGGATCAGCCAATGCAAAACCACCCACGAGATCTGGAGAACCTTGGAGGTAACTCATGAAGGTACGTTTAAAGTTGAATCCTCAAAGATAAACTTGTTATCGCAGGAATTTGAAGCTTTCTCTATGAAGGAGAATGGAAGACTTGGGGACATGTACACCCGATTCATGTTAATCGTGAATAGCCTCAAGTCTTTAGGAAAGACATTTATAAAGGGGGAGCTTCAAGGGAAGCTCCTTCACTCCCTTGGACCCGAGTGGGAGCAAAAGGTAATATCAATAGAAGAAGCCAACCAAGTAGAGGATCTAAACATGGAAAATCTACTTGGGAATCTCATGGCTTATGAATAAAAATGGAGCAAAAGAAGAAATCAATCTCATTGGAGCCAAAGAAGAAGACCTTAGCCTTCAAAGCTACTTCGGATGATGAGGTAAGTACCGATGACGAAGAATTCATTTTATTAGCTAAAAAGTTTAAAAAGTTTCTCAGAAATAGGAAAGAAATCAAGGGAAGGAAAAGAGAGGAAGAACCTCTAATTTGCTATAATTGCAAAAAGAGAGGTCACATAAGGAAAGATTGTCCCTTACTCAAAAGGGATGATGAGAAGAAACCCAAGAAGCCTTTTGACTACAAGAAGATATCCAAGCTGAAGGGATTCAAGAAGAAGGCATTTTAAGCAACGTGGGATGATTCCACCTTCGAAGAAGAAGAGGAGGAGGAAACAAATGAAGAAATGGCATGCTTGGGATTAATGCAACAAATGATGCTTCTGAGTCTGAATCTGAGGAACCTGAGGAGGAAGGAGATCTACAAGGAAGAAGCCAAGGAGACCATCGTCACCAAGGAGGTCGATGGGTGATGGACTCCGGATGCTCCAAACATATGACGGGAGACAAGCACCTATTTTTGGACCTCCAACCTACGGATGGAGGAACGGTTACATTTGGCAACAACCACAAGGGCCATATTATTGGCCTTGGTAAAATAGGTAACCCTCTCTCTCCCATCTCAAATGTTTGTTTAGTTAAAGAACTAAAACATAATCTTTCAAGTGTCAGTCAAATATGTGATAAGGGCTTTAAAGTAGTGTTTACTTCTAAAATGTTTGAAATTATGCATGCATTAACCAATGAAATCCTTCTTAAGGGAACTAGATTTAAAGACATTTATGTCATAGAATTTGATAAAAATGGCACTTATGAATGTCTTATAGCAAATGATGAGTTAAGTATATGGCATAGAAGACTAGGACATGTTCATATGAAGCTGGTTCAAAAACTAGATAAACATGAACTAGCCCGAGGTCTTCCTAAAGGAAAATTTTTAAATGAGCTTATCTATGATTCATGTAAATTAGGTAAAATTATGAAATATAGTTTTAAAAGCAAAGAAGTTATATCCATATCAAGACCTTTAGAACTACTTCACCTAGATCTGTTTGTACCTACAAAATATGAAAGCCTTAGTGGATGCAAATATTGACTTGTAATTGTAGATGATTTTTCGAGGTTTTCATGGGTCTCCTTCTTGAGATCTAAAGGAGTGTTTTCTGTCTTTTCTATTTTTTGTAGGAAAGTTCAAACTGAAAAAGGCTACCAAATCACTCGTATCCGTAGTGATCATGGGGGTGAGTTTGAAAATTCCTTATTTGATGATTTTTGTCAAGAGCATGGTATTGCTCATGAGTTTTCTTCTCCCCGAACACCTCAACAAAATTGGGTGGTTGAGAGAAAGAACCGTACTCTTCAAGAGTGTGCTCAAACATTGCTCATAGACTCGGGGTTACCGAAGTACTTTTGGGTTGAGGCGGTTAACATGGCTTGTTACGTGTTAAATCGCACCTTAATTCGATCCGGGTTGCAAAAAACTTGTTTTGAACTATACTATGGGAAAATACCCAAAATTAGTTATTTTAAAGTTTTTGGATGTCGATGTTTTGTTTTGAATACCCGCTCTAATTTAGATAAATTTGATGCCAAAGGTGAAGAAGCCATCTTTATTGGTTATTCCTCACGTAGTAAGGCATATCGGGTTTTTAACAAGACCATATTAATAGTGGAGGAAACCCTCCATGTTTCCTTCGATGAATCTCCTCACTTCTCCATTGAACGAGTCAATATGGATGATGAAGATGATTCTGCTATTGATGTGTCTAACATTCTAAACTCCAATATCCATAATCTTCCAAAAGATTGGATATATCAAAGGGATCATCCCGAAAGTCAAGTCCTTGGAAGTGTTTCTGATGGCATTAAAACCCGATCTCGTTTTAGTTGCTCTTTTGGTCTCTCCACCTTTGTATCTCAAGTTGAACCCAAGAGTGTCGAGGAAGCATGCTCCGAAGAACCTTGGATGATGGCTATGCAGGAGGAACTCAACCAATTCCAAAGGAATGAAGTCTAGGATCTAGTACCTAAGCCTGAGGGGCAAACGGTAATAGGTACCAAATGGGTATTCCGGAACAAGTTGAATAAATCCGGTACGGTCATTTGGAACAAGGCTCGGCTGGTAGCACAAGGGTACAACCAAGAAGAAGGAATTGATTTTGATGAGACCTACGCTCCCGTAACTCGACTCGAATCAATTCTCATGCTTCTTGCTTATGCCACCTTTCTTGGCTTTAAACTCTTTCGAATGGATGTTAAGAGTGCATTTCTTAACGGATTCATTAAAGAGGAAGTTTTTGTAAAACAACCTCCTGGTTTTGAGTCTCATGGTAAGCCTCATTTTGTCTACAAATTAAACAAGGCACTATATGGTCTAAAGCAAGCTCCTAGAGCTTGGTATGAAAGGCTCAAAGACTACTTGTTAAATGCAAAATTCTCTATAGGGGAAGCTAATTCCACATTATTCATTAAAAGAAAAGGAAACGACATTTTATTAGTTCAAATATATGCAGATGATATTATATTTGGTGCTACTAATGAATCTATGTGTAGAAAGTTTTCGGAAATTATGCAGGAAGAATTCGAAATGAGTTTGATGGGTGAACTCAAGTTTTTCTTAGGCTTGCAAATCACTCAACTCGAAATTGGAACCTTTGTGTGTCAATCAAAATACACAAAGGAGATGCTGAAGAAATTTGAAATGACCAAAAGTAAAGGGAAGAACACTCCTATGAGTGTCACAACTTCCCTAGACTTGGACGAATCAGGTACGCCCATAGATCAAAAGCTCTATCGTAGCATGATTGGATCTTTACTGTATTTAACTTTCAGTAGACCTGATATTTTATTTAGTACCTGCTTATGCGCTAGGTTTCAATCAAACCCTAAACAATCACACCTAAATGCTGTAAAATGAATATTTAGATATCTAGTTGACACATCTGATTATGGCTTCTTCTACCCTAGGAGTCCACAATTCAACTTAGTTACATATAGCGATGCGGACTACACAGGTAGCCGCACCGATAGGAAGAGTACTAGTGGGACGTGCCAATTCTTGGGCCAATCACTAGTCTCTTGGTTTTTAAAGAAATAATCTAGTGTAGCCCTATCAACTATAGAAGCTGAATACATATCCGCTGCACTAGCATGTTCCCAAGTGCTTTGGATGAAAAATACTTTGACGAATTTTAACTTGATATTTAATAAGATAAAAATATTATGTGACAATACTAGTGCTATCAACCTCTCAAAAAATCTTGTACATCACTGTCGCACAAAACATATTGATGTTCAACATCACTTTTTGAGAGATAATGTACTTAGGGGAGAAATCGAGGTTGAATTTATTTGTACTGAATTACAATTAGCTGATATCTTCACTAAACCTTTGAATTATGATCGCTTTAATTATATACGTAGGAAACTAGACATATGTAAGCTAAGTGATATTTGAAGAATTTAGTGACTTAATGGAACTTTCTTTGTCATGAGCATAGATGGAGCCTTGACTTTACTAAGTTAAAAGCCTTCATTCTCAATTCAAACATTAAAATGCACATTCTGTGCAATATCAGATGTCTGATTAAACTATCAGACGTCTTATACATAAAAATTCATCGTCTGAAGATCTGGGACAGACGACGATTTTATCTATCAAAAGAGCTAATAAAATAGCTATTTCAGACATTCGTCATCATTCACAGACGTATGGGTCATCGTCCAGATGTGTTGACAGACGTCTATCTGTGAGTGAGAACATGTACTATGAGTCGGACGTCTAATGCTATGGTTAGACGTCATATAGGTCGTCTGACAATGAAATTGGATGACCCTGTAACTTTAGAGTAAAATCCAGGAAGGTTTGTCTGCAGAAATTAGACGTCTAATTTTAGATTTAAACGTCTGGTATGTCGTCTGATATAGAAATCAGATGACAACCTGGAGAATAAATCATTTTCTAGGGAGGGATGCCTACAGAAATTAGATGTCTAATTTGTAAATTGGCCATCTGATATCTCATCTGATGGTTAAAACTGACAACGCCATCAAAAGGGCTAAAATCCCAAAAGTCCAATCCCGACGTCTGACATCGTCTCCAGATGTCTGATCTGGGAAAAATCTGCGGTTCACGTCTGTTTTCTGGATGGTTTGAAATGCAAATCTCCCCATCAGGGGGAGACTTGCTCCATGAGCTTGGGATATAACATCCCCTTCGCAAGGATCCACTCCCTTCTCTTAAATCCCTATCGCTTTCCCTCCCACCCGACGGCCCACAGCTGCAGTTGGCGAACTTCCTCTCGCCACCAGACGACCGTCGCGCCTCCTCGACGACTGGTAGAGCTACTGCTCCTCTGCGCGAGTCCTCGTTGCCTCTCGACCGCGCATTTGGAGGCCTCCCCCCTCCCATGGGTATACTCTCTCAACTCTTAGGGCATCTCCACGTTCTTTTGCCCACAATATTGTTAGCCCTAGCTGCATCTTGTTCTCCTTCTTGATTCACTCAGCCTACTTGCGTGCTTCATGGCATTGTTAGCCCTAGAACCTAAACCCTCGGTCAAGCTGACATTGTTAGCCTTAGCTGTATCTTCTATGGCAGGGGTATTACCTCACGAGATTCAAGCCGACATTTTAGTGGCTTGAATCCAAGGGTATATTGCCACAACTACATGGCAGGTTGTATTGCCTCAAGGCATACTGCCACACGTTTTTTTATCAATGATGATTGCATATTTATTGTTTGAATCTGTGTTGTTGAAGTCTTTTGGTTGAATGTTGTTTGGTTGGTTGAATGTTTTTGTATGGATGTTTTTGCAGGTATTCTATCCTCAAAACACCACCCTTTTCTTCCAAAACCTAACCACCCATTCCACTAAATATGCCTCCCCGTAGGAAGCAAGCTGAGGGCTCTTCCACCTCCTCTTCCACCTATTTGGCAGATTAGCTGCGGGGTGACATCGCTAGGCAGCGATTTCGTCGTTTCACGAATGCCAAAGTTAAATGCCCTTGTTTTATTGTTTGGAATGATTTTGCTCATTTAAACCTTTGGGAACACTTCGAAACTCTCCATCTCTTCCAATATTTTGACTGTCAGTTCCACTCTGGCATTGGAACTCTTGGCGTGTTCCCTCATCTTTGCCGTCTCTTTTATGCCAACATCGTTGAGGACTACAGCAACGATGAACTTGAACTCCATACCTGCTTATTTGGTCGCGAAATCCACATCACATCCGAAACTATTTCCGACCTTCTAGCCATCCCCAATGAGGGAAATGACTTCAATGACATTCTGAGGCAATATGACTCAGAAGTCATCAATCAAGAGTTAATCCTTCCTGAAAAATATGTTGAAAATCTTGGCACCCTATCTTGCAAAAATCTCAAACCCCTTCCACGTCTACTCTCTCGCATTTTTGGGTGGGACCTCCTAAACAAATCGGGAGGTTTTGATTACATCTCGCGCCAACACAAGGTGCTCCTTTTTGCGGCCGTTCGTCATATTCCTTTTAATTATTGCTGCCTCATTGTTTGCGTCATGAATGAAGACCATGGGGCAACACTTCCGTTTGGGTCTATTCTATCCAAAATTTTTTCAACCCATCGGATTTCCATAACTGACCAGGCTGTTGACAAGAAGATTGAGCCTTACAACCGGGCCACAGCCGCCAAGATGCATATACTTAGGGAGCATCTTGAGCCCGTCGACAAGCCCATTGAAGAAGAGCCCCTTCCACCCTTTCTAGACTTCTATGAACCATGGCCCCTTCAAATATAAGCTCCCCACTCGAGCTTTGATGAAGCATAGGATCTGGCCATAGATTCCCTCTCCTCCGGCATCTCCCTCTTGCTATGTCGAATCGGCGAGATGTACACTTACATGGGAAGCATGCGTCGCGACATCAATGAACTTAGATCAGATGTTCAAACCTTGCAGATGGGACACGAACCTGCTCGTCGCCACCTCTGCCAAGATCAAGAAGAATTGTTTAGTACCTCTATTTTTCTTTCTCTTATTCCAAGTTTGTATTAAGGGGCCTTGACCCCATACTTAATATTTTTTTTGGGAACAATAGCTAGTCTGTGCTTAAATGTTTCTATTCCTAATCAATTTTCTTTAATGCCTTGTCATCTTTTAAGCATGCAATTTTATTAATGCACTCCATTTTGTAGATGTCACTCTTGTAGTTTGGGTTTCAACTCCCTTTAAGTACCCTTCATGATGATATTCAAAAAGGGGGAGAAGAATGTAGGTAAAAACCTAGGGAATAATATAAAAACAAACAAACTTCTCAAATAGATACAGACTACTAAGTACAACCTTTAGGGGGAGAAAATAAGAACCTACAGCTATATTTTGAAAATCATCAAAAAGGGGGAGATTGTTAGTTCAACTACTCATATATAATATTTTGATGATTTTATAAAATGAAGAAAATGAAATAAAAAATAAGCGTAGCATATTATTTCTCCCTGTAATAACATATTTGCAAGTTTCATAAAGTTGTCCAAGACGGGAGATTAAAAGCGTGAAGACAACTAGCATAAGTATTAGGTCATAGGCTTTTTCATGTAAACTTTCAAAGGTTGTAATCTTCATTTTATTTGAGTCTAGAAATGTTGTAAAGAGCCCTCAAACATAACTTATAAATAGCTAACTTAGGCTCTCTACACTTAGGATAAATTAGAAACAGAAACCTAACACTTAGACTCTTATCAGACGTCCAGAACAATGGTCAGACATCTGATTTTCCACTTTAAGACGTCTGACAAGTGTCTCAGACATCTAACTTCCTATAATTTAGCCTTCAGCTTCTGTCTTCATGAACATCAGTCGAAGAACTCCTCTATCAGACGTCCATAACCTCATCCAGACGTCTGATACTTTACCTGGACGTCCTCAGACTAACCGTTAGACTAAGCACCTATCTTTGTAGGCAAAAATGTATTTTCAGATGTTTGGACATGCTTCCAGACGTCTACCTTTGGATCGTTGTCCATGCATTTCTGTGCGTATCTCATTACGGCCATAAAATCTTTTGTCAGAAGTCGTAGCGAAGTCTTTTTTGGTTTCCAAACGTCTAGCGACTCCTTCAGATGTCCATAACGACGTCTGATCCTTTAAATCTAGAACCCTATTTGGATTTGATGAAAATATGAATGAATCCACCCTTTATTAGACGTCCAATAACCTAATCAGACGTTTTATGTGAAAATATCATAACAAGTCAGTTCAGGATGGCCTACAGTTTTAGATGACCAGAATTATAATCAAACATCCTATAAGACGTCTGATACTAAAATTAGACGTTTGATATTGCTGTTAGACTCATCATTACCCTGATTTATGGTGGATTTAGTCCTAATCTCTTGGGATTTGTCTCCAACGGCTAGAACTCCCCCAAGTGTTCTTGAAGGTTCCAAACTTGCCTATAAATAGACTACAACTCTTCTTAGGCAAAAGACACCTCTTGAGATACAATTCCCTTAGAAAAATCACTTGCTCACTACTCTAAGCTTCATCTTGCTCTTGTGCTGTGCCAACACTCTGATCAAGGGCAAATCCATACTCCCAACTTACTCTGTTCTGCAAATCCTCAGGGAGTTCTTTTCATGATTAGTAGATAAGAAAGTAATTAAAGTATTGGGGTTTTCTATAGGTGTTGTTTCACTTCTTTTTTTTGTACTTTGGGTATCTGGCCTGTCGGGTCCCCGTCTCTTCACTTTGAAGGGAGAAACCTCTGTTTAGGGATCGAAGGTGGGATTTGTAATTGAGGTACACTACCCTCGTTTAAGTAGTGTGGTTAGTGGATTGATCACCTTGTGATCGAAAATCCTAAGTCAAGGGATTGGCTTAGGTGGTGGTTTTCACCTATCTTGGGTTTCCACCTAAAAATCTGGTGCCACCTTTTGTGATTGAATTTTTTGTATTACAATATTTTATAATTTCACTATTCACCCCCCTTTAGTGCAATTTCAGCATTTACTCTAATTATAGTGAGAATTAGGGTCCTTCGGTGATGAATTGATGATGGAAGACCCTATGAAGGTGATTCTAGACTCAGCTACTGTCGCCATGGATAGTGACAATAGTCAGTGGAAGGGGAAGGTGATTTAGGTGAAGCAGTGATCAAATTAATGTTTTAAAGAATTAGAAATGATCGTGGAAGATAAAGGAAGGTGGACAGCGATTTCAAAAGACAAAACTAGGGCTCTGGTGAGCTCAAGGAGCTTGCCGGAATCAGAGAAGATGAACATCTGAAATCTAGAATTATGACTAAGCTACCTAACTAACTACCTACCTAAACTACCCTACTCCTACTCCTACTCCTAATCTACTGTTACCTGGACGAAGGGGTTAATAGGGTTCCATTGAAGGTTCATAGCGGACGACAAAATCAGAGGATGTAAGAGAAAGATCTCCGGCGGGCGGATTTGGACGGAGCAGAGGATCTCCTTAGTCGGCGCCTGTGTCCAAAGACGTGGCTGACCTTGGCGGATCTCCTCGGCTAATCAAGATGGATGGAGGAAGTCGGAGAGTGAGATGGAAGGTCTTCGGAGTTACAGAGAGAATAGCCTATCGAAGTCGGCTGCAGTGTTAGAAGAGGGAAGGGAGCCAACTTGCCAGAAATAGGAGGGGTGAGGGGGTATTTATAGTGGTTGGAGACGAAGAGAGTGGCGAGGTCTGGAAGAAGAAGAAGCTTGGGGAGCTTAACCTCTGTCGTCGTCTTCGACGACGGTGAGGTTAACTCCCACTAGAAATTAGGATTTCCAGTTAATCCAGATCGGAGGATGAAAATGGAGTGATGAGCCCAAGCTCCAAGAGCTTGGAGAAAGAAGGTTGATGGTGGTGGTTATGCGGTGGCGTTACTCTCCGTCGTCAGCCGTCCATTTGGCTGAAGAAGAAGAAGAAGAAGAAGAAGGCGATAGGGACTTAAATGTAATGAAACTTAAGGACCTATGTGAAAATTAAGGACCCAATTGCAATGAGTTTTAAGGGCCAAAATGTAAACCCAGGTTTTAAAGGTTTATTTTAACTTAGATCTTTTCCAACTTTTTATATATGTTTGTAAATAAGGTAATTATTATGTTTTCACCTTGAATTTCATTTTTGACCTTTTTAGGTTAATTTATTAGATTAAGTAAAATTACTTATTTTATTATATACTTATTTATACATTATGTTTAAGTTACTTAACTTATTAATTAAGGGAATGATTAATAAGATTTTGAGTTCAATTATTAGTTAAATTGTTAATAATGTTAATTGAATGATAAAATATCATTTTAAACTTATTTTAAGGTCCTTTACTATATATCCCTTATTTCATAATTAACCCTTATATATTCATAACCTTAGCTAATTAACTAGGAAGACTAGTCAATTAGGGGTAATAAGAGATCATGATAAGTCCCTCATCAGTATCTCACCCAAGATTAAGGAAATGTATATCTTTCCTTCTAACTTTCGTAGTTGGACCACCATTAAGGCGTTCCTGGATGTCTACGGACTCGGTGGAGTTTCATTCTATGCCTGTAGGTACGGGACTCGCCTATGCTCCGATGGGACGAAAGAGATGTTCATTATTTGTAGATACACCATAGAAATGGTCTACGAGTCCCTTTAAATCCATTTTTGGTTTCCTTCCTTTCTCATTATCTCCTTACCCCCTCGTAACTTAGCCTCAACTGTTGGCCTATTCTTAACGCCTTTACTGTAATTTACTTCCATCTGGGTATTGCCCCTCGATTGGGCGTATTCCACTTGATTTTGGGGCTCATGCCCCTTAAAGTGAAAAGGGACAGGCCTCCTTCTGGTACATATACTTTGTACAGCCTACATACTAAATACCATATCGTCGATCTCCCCGATAGTCTGAAGGGACAAGATCATCGTTTCTTTTTTCTTCCAACATCGAAGACCTAGTAGTCCCCTACACTTGGCAAGGCCTGCCTGATAGGGATTTGCTGCCTAGAGCTGAGGAGCTTGACTCGTCTGCATAGGTGAACACAGACAAGGTAATGAAATTTAGGTCAATTACCCACTCAAAACTCAGGTAGGATGATGTTCTGGCGATGTTGCCTTGGGTCGGAGATTCCTACCCCACGCCATGTAAGTTGGAGGGGCAATAGCTTTAGAAAGCGTATTACCTTTGCCCTTTACTTAACTTCTTTATTTTTTATTGTAGCTTTTGGGAGGTTTGCCCGTCCGGATACCCCCATCATCAATGCAGCAGCTACACCCACCGTGGGTCCCAGTGTGGGGAGGAGAGGACTGTAGAATAGGGCGAGTAGAGTGAATATTCCTGCTCGAAGAAGGTGAAGAGGAAGGAGGTGGCAGGTGAAGAGGAGGCAGCAGAGGTCCCCCTGAAGTGCCTGGGGAGGGGGCTCGCTGCGCGAACTCTGACGGGAGAGTTGGCAGCAACCGCTCCTCTGGGCCCTGGCGGGGTTGAGGTGGAGAATGTCCCAGTGGACCCGTCTCACCCGTCTGACCTGTTCAAGGCGATCGTCTTAGACGACTCCCCACTCGAGGTCCTTGTAGAGATGGCTTAAATGAGGAGTGCCAGCATTTCCACCCCTCTCACTGACTCTACCGGCACCTTCACGAAGTTGGCACAGGAGGAGGCTACCACTAGAGAAATTTTGGGTTGCAGCTAGTGCGACTCGAATAGGTTTTGTTGATATGGTGATATTATCGTTGAAGTTATTATAGTGAGTTAACCTAAATCGAGTCTAACCAGCTTCACAAAATTTTTTAACTTGGCCTACTTGATTTTATCTTGGTTGCTTTTAGGTCCAAGGTCGATCTCAGGGAGGCGGGAATTTGAAGGTCCAGGAGTTTCTACGCCTTTCCTAAAATGTATCTCTTCCCTGCGTTTATTATGTTTTTGGTTTTTTCTATTTTTAAGATTTTTTTGTTGGTGATAATGTTGTCCTTGAGGTACACCCTCAAAATCAAGTCCTTGGCCTTGAGCCAAATGGTTCTTGGTTTGTAGCCAACTCGGGGTTCCCAAAAATCGATCTTGTTATTCGCAAGATCAAGTACCTGCAAGACAAGAATTATCTTTTCTCTTTTACTCTTTTTTTTAATCTTTTTAATAGCAAGAAATAAAAGATAAATGAAAATAAGGTAGGTTGCTAGAAAATAAATAAATACTTAGCTTAGTATATGTATAGTAGATACAGAATATATATATATATATGTATATAGTTATATATTATATATAGGGGTGGAGGTGGAAGTGGAAATGGAATGTAGCACAGTGTCAAGTTGGTCCATGTCTAGCAAGATGCAACCAACAAGACGGAGTGCCGCGTGGAGTGTGGGGCAGATGTGTGGGAGTGCGTGTGGAAGTGCTTTCTTTGCGCGGATATTGGGGAATATCAACAACTGGTGTAGATATTCCCGCGATATGATGCGCGGTGGAGGGACTAGTGCACGGGAGTATGGGTGGTGAAGTGTATATATGGATATGGGTAGGTGGATGTACATGTAAACATATATCTATATATATATATCTATAACTATATGTATATATATAGATGTATATATATATATGGATATGTAAATATATATATATATATACATATATATACATATATATACATATACATATATATACATATATATATAAATATACATATATCTATATATATATATATGTATAGATCTATAGATATATATATATACCAATACATATATATATATGTATACATATATATATATATATGTGTGTGTGTGTGTGTGTGTGTGTGTGAGTGTGTACCAGTGTGTGTGTGAGTGTACGAGTGTGTGTGTACAAGTGAGTGTGTGTGTGTGCTGGCGGAGGAGGGGGGTGCAGCAGATAAGCTGTCTGCTGCGCTGCCCCATCGTCTGATGCACACAGCTGCACGGGCACAGGAGGGAGAGCGCGCGTGGTGCGCTGGGGACCGCTTGCGCTCTCTTCGTGCGTGGACGGGTGCAGGTGAGCGTAGCGCAGAGCAATGCTCAGCGTTGCATATGGGCGTGGTGAGGCATGGACTGGTGCGGGCGACCAGCTGGCGTGGGTAGCGGGTGAGGAGAGTGAGCGCGATGCCACCGGCTAAGTGAGAAACGGGCTGGTGGCTACAGTGTTGCGTTGAGAGGCGTGAACAGTAGCTATAGTGCCGCGCGGAGCGGGCGACCGGTAGCGGCCGGTTCTGTGTGCATGGGTGCGTTGTGGAGTGCCTGCGCATGCGGAAAAAGGCTGTGCATGTCCTGCAGGCGTGCGCGCAGTGGTCGGCGGAGCTGTTGGCAGGCGTGCGGTGTTGCTGGAGCTTCTGAGCTTGCGAGCTTGAAGCTCTGGCAATGGCGGAGAAGACGATGGCAGTAAAAACAGAAGGTGAATCCACCACGCCCACCTGCTCACGAAAGAGCTGGGCAGTGGTGGAACTCACTGTGGTGGTGTGAGACCACTGTGGGTTTTCTCCTGCCCATAGTGTGTCTCTTCTCAGTGAGAAGAGCTACTGTGTATGGAGAGGGAGAGGGGAGGAGGTTGGCCCAGGGTGACGGTGGATCTGAAGGTCTCTAAAGGTGCCTGAAAGTGCATGCTCGCACGAGGGAGAGAGCTAGGGGTTATAAAGAGGAGAGGGCATGGCACAACCATGCTACTGGCAGTGAACCTCCTGCCATGTTTTTGGCTGGAGGAGAGGTGCGAAGAGGCACGTGCATGCCCCATGCCCTACAGCCGTGCGAGAGAGAAGAATTCAAAGTAAAATAAAAAATTGAAAATGGTGAAATTACAATGCCACACTTGAGGAAGATGTTAATTAATAGATGGTCAATTATTCACACTCTCCTCCCCTCTTTATAAATGAATGCAGGCGTCTATTTACAAATGCAATTATAGCTACATAAGATGCAATGGCAGGGCTAGGAAATAACACAAGATGGCATATTTACTGGTGTATTTTTGCTGTGCAATCATACCCCCATGCCTATCTTTTGCTAGTCCCTAGCAAAACATTTTTTATTGTATTTAGAAATGATCTTAAGCCTCAGATTTTCTTCTGAGGCAACAAGGGTGTGTTTATCTGTTGGATATTGTGAGAACCAATTGCAGAGAAGACTACCAGTACTTTAAGTCTTACATGACATAGACCATCTCTCGACTAACCTAGGCTCTTGATATTTAAACCTTAAGTATGATTTCCAGGACTCAGAGGGTTTTGCCGTACTCGAGAGCTCAAGAGATTATGGTTTGTGCATAGTGAAGGATCAAGACTGACCAGATGAACATTAAGGCTCAAGCCCAGGGTTTCACGAATTTTTAAGTGCAGGTTGGTCCTAGTTTCAGCTCATGTCTTCGGATTGACCCTTAAAAAGATGATGGAAAACTCAACCCCCATTTTATTGCTTTTATGGCTCAATGAATATATGGTAGAAACAGGGTATTTGTAACGTGTCCTGAAAAACTTTTTGGGGAGAAGAATTTACAGACATTTGAAAGATATACTGACTTATTTGTAAGATTTTCTCTCTCTCTCTCTTTTTTTTTTGAAGCAAGTGTTAGATATCTCTTACGACTTTATTTGGGGAAGCAAACATTTTTGGTGGGAGAGTACCTTTTTGGTGGAAAGAGTTTCTCCTAGACACAAGACTAAAGTGTGGGATAAAAAGTCTATTTGCGTGCACAGGTAAGGACTCCACCTTCCCTAATGAACACTAGGGTTGGATCTTATGTTCACCTGATCTTTCTTGATATGTGTAGTGTTAACCAAGATTACTTAGACTCTCAAGTAGAAGCAAACCAACGAATCTTGTACTGGTGACTCAGGTACAAGAATATGTCCTTAGTTAGGAGAGATTCTGATCTATCTTATCAACGCTCAAGTGAATTAAGCTAAGCTTGAGCGAATCAAGCTTCTGTGGCCTGGAAAGTCTTCAAAATAGCGATTGAATATCCCTAAACCCTTACTGTATTTTTGTTTCAGCCTTCAGATCATTGCTAAATATCCTTCTCTCTGTTTTTTTTTTTGAAATAAGCTATGTACATATTTATAGATGGTTATGTATAATGGAAGTTGCATCATATAATACCCTGATCCTATGGATGCCTATCCACTCCCCCATGCCAAATGATGCTATGTCCTCATATGCATGCAGGGTAAAGCAAGGTCCAAGGATTAGGGAATGAGAGCTGACGTGAAAGGTATATAGCAGGGTGGTAGGGTGGGTGGATGGTGGGTGGTGAAGTGAAAAGTGAAGAAGTGCGAAGTGAAGTGACATGGAATTGTGTAAGTGATAGTGGAGGAGTGTTGCTGGGGTGCCTCCCAACGAGCACTGAATTTAACGTCCCCACCTGGACTCAGAGTGAGGCACAAAGTTAGTTACCGTCCAGCAGGGCAACAGTTTCACCAACAGGGGCAGGTTCATGAGTAAGATAGGGTTTTAACCGTTTCCCATTGACCGTAAATTTATGCCCAGATTTGGATCTTCAATTTCAACGATCTCGTTGGGAAATGATCTCGAGACCAAGTAGGGACCAGTCCATTTGGACTTCAATTTCCCTGGAAAGAATTTGAGCCGGGCATTGTAAAGCCAAACTTGCTGAGATGGCTCAAATTCCTTCCACTGAATTCGGCTGTCATGAAAGGCCTTAGTGCGTTGTTTGAAAGTTAAGGCAAAATCATAGGCTTCACAATGGAGCTCTTCTAGCTCCTGGAGTTGGAGTTTCCTTTCTTGACCACACAGGTCTGGGTAGAGGTTACATTGGCAAATCGCCCAATAAGCGCGGTGCTCCAGCTCCACGGGAAAATGACAAGGCTTCCCATAAACGATTCTATAAGGAGACATACCAAGGGGATCCTTGAAGGAGGTCCGATACACCCAAAGTGCGTCAATCAGCTTGTCGGACCAATCCTTACGGTCAGGCCGAACTGCTTTCTGGAGAATTTGCTTGATTTGCCGGTTCGACACCTCAGCATGGCCGTTCGTCTGAGGATGATACGGAGATGCGATACGATGGTGAACTTCATATTTCCTAAGAAGTGCCCGAAAAGAAGCATGGGTAAAATGACTTCCTCCATTAGAGATAATGGCTCGAGGGATTCCAAAGCATGCAAAAATGTAGTCTTTGACAAATCGAGTAGATATGACATGGTCAGCATGGCACGTGGGAATAGCCTCGATCCATTTCGAAACATAATCAATAGCAACGAGGATGTACTCAAAGCCGTTGGAAGGAGGAAAGGGACCCATGAAATCAATTCCCTAAATGTCAAAGATTTCAGCAGCTAGGATGGGTTACAAGGGCATCATGTCACGACGTGACATTGTCCCTAACGACTGGCACCTAGTGCAATGTTTGGCATAATTGTGTGCATCCTGGTGAAGGGAGGGCCAAAAGAAACCGCACTGCAACACCTTGGCTGCAGTTTTCCTCCCAGAGAAATGGCCTCTGCAGGCCTGATCGTGACAGAAGGATAGCACACTAGGGAATTCGCTGTTAGGAATACAACGACGGATAATCTGGTCAACACCTATTCGAAAAAGTAGTGGATTATCCCAGAAATAGTACTTTGCTTCTGCAATGAGACACTTGTCGGCATGCCACGTGGAAGGGAACTAGAAGCAAGGTAATTGGCAATGTCGGCATACCAAGGTCCACTTGTCACATTAATTGCCAATAGGTGGTCATCGGGAAAAACCTCATTAATTGGTAGGGTAAGTCCAATGTGGTTAGGGTCCAGTCTCGAGAGATGATCAGCAACAACATTCTAGGCTCTAGCCTTATCGTGAATTTCAAGGTCAAATTCTTGGAACCGAAGGATCCAACGAATCAGTCTAGGCTTGTCATCCTTCTTGTGCATGAGATGGCAAATGGCCGCGTGGTCAGTGAATATAATAACATGAGAGCCCAGAAGGTAAGAGCGGAATTTCTCCAGCCCAAAGACGACCGCTAGTAGTTCTTTCTCAGTTGTTGTATAATTGCGCTGGGCCTCATCCAACGTCTTACTGGCGTAGTACACCACGAAGGGGTGTCTATCGCATCTTTGTCCCAGGATGACTCTAACTGCAAGGTCGGAAGCATCACACATGAGTTCAAATTCGAGGGACCAATCAGGTGGCTGGAGAACAAGGGCCTTGGTGACAGCATCACGTAGCTGCGTGAATGCTCATATGCAGTCAGGGCCCATATCAAAGGGTACGTCAGTCGATAGGAGATGAGTTAGAGGTCTAGAAATCTTCGAGAAGCCTTTGATGAATCTCCTATAGAAACCGACATGTCCTAAGAAGGAGTGGATTTGCTTGACAGAGCCAGGCACAGGTAAATCAACAATCACATAAGCTTAGCTCTGTCAACCTCAATACCCCTATTGGAGATATGCTCGAGATCAATTCCCTCGTGTACCATAAAATGACTTTTTTCCCAAGAAAGCACGAGGTTCACATCAATACATCTCCGAAGGATACGGGTCAAGTTGGCAAGACAATCATCAAATGAAGGTCCGAAAACCAAAAAGTCATCCATGAAGACCTCAAGAAAGTCACCCACCATGTCATGGAATATCACCAGCATACATCTTTGGAAAGTTGCTGGTACATTACAAAGTTCGAAAGGCATCCTTCTAAATGCAAAGGTGCCGAAGGGGCAGGTAAAGGTGATTTTCTCTTGGTCCCGGGGGTCAATTGCCACTTGGTTATATCCAGAGAATCCATCTAGGAAACAGAAAAATTTATTTCCCACTAACTGCTCCAGGATTTGGTCAATAAAAGGTAGCGGAAAGTAATCTTTCTTAGTTGCAGCATTCACTTTCCTATAATCTACACACATTCTCCAAGATGTAGGAGTGCGTGTAGGGATGGATTCGCCCCTGTCATTGACATGGATGGTGAGTCCCACCTTTTTGGGCATGGCATGAATCGGGCTCACCTAGGGGCTATCGCTGATCGGGTAGATTATACCCACATCAAGCCACTTAATGATTTCCTTTCTAACGACCTCCCGCATGTTAGGGTTGAGATGTCGCTGCATCTCGCGAGAAGGTTGAGCCTCCTCTATATATATACAGTGAGTGCAGTAGGAGGGGCTAATGCCAGTTAAGTCTGATAAGGACCATCTAATGGCTGCTTTGTGTTCCATAAGGACCTTTGTTAGTTTGCACTCTTGCTCCCTGGTCAATTTTGAACTAATGATTACGGGGAACGTTTCATTTGGTCCCAAGAAAACATACTTAAGCATGTTAGGTAGCTTTTTCAGCTTGGGAGTGGATGGTGAAAGATCTGGCATTTCTTGGGACGAGAGTGTCCTAAGTGGATTAGAAGAAAGAAAGGCAGGAGGAAGAAGTTGGCCCTCAGATTGGCCAAAAAGAGGGGCATCTTGGATTGATGGATCCAACAAGGGATAGCCCCAGTGATTAGTATGTGGGCTCAAGGTCCCAGTGTGGAGTCGCAATTCCGCCTGATTTGGCGGGAAAGAAAGGGCACTCCGGTCTTCAAGAGGGTGGATCGGCGGTGAGAAGCCCGAATATGACTCAGACCACAAGGTATGGGAAGTGGAGAAAACCTCGTCAGAAGTCTGGTCAGGAGAAGGTACGGGTAAGGGGAGGGATGGGGGAATGTCACCATATGTGCTAGTCAGGTGATGGTCTGTGTTGAGGGGCAATCCACGGTAGTCAGAATAGGTCCCTATAAGTTCGATACATGCACTGACGGCCATGTCCTCGTCAGACGTGTCATCCTTGATGCAATCGCAATCAAAGTTCTTGGCTGCCTTGAAGATGTTTAGCTTGAGCTTCTCAAAGCCAATGGCAATCTCAATGCAGCCTGACTCACAGTCGATATGGGCACGGGCTGTGGCCAAGAAAGGTCAACCAAGGATGATCGGACAATCAGAAAGTGAGCTAGGAACTTCCATATCCAAAATAAGAAAGTCAATAGGAAAATAGAGACTGTTGACCCTAACCACCATGTCTTCCACCACACCCTTCGGTATTTTGACAGAACGATCTGCCAACTGTAATGTGACAGGGGTGGGTTTTAGATTTCCTAGGGTAAATTTCTTGAGCATGATGGTTGGTATAAGATTGATGGAAGATCCTAAATCAAGCAGAGCACGGTTAAAATTGCAGCCTTGGATGCTACAAGAAATAAGCAGTGTGCCCGGATCTTTCTACTTCGGTGGTAGATTTGATAGTATAGCACAACTCACATGAGGTGAGAGGACCACCGGATTCTTTGTTTTCTTTGACTGTCGCCTGGGTGTAGTGTAGTCTTTGAAAAATCGGGCGACAGTTGGTATATGGTCGATAGCCTCTAACAGGGGTACCTTGATTTCAACATCCCTGAATAAATTACGCAGGTTATCAAAGGCCTGCGTATCCTTTTTCTTGCCTTTTGGCTCCCTCAGTAGAGCCTCAGGGAATGGGACTGATTCTGGCACTAGTTTGGGTGTATCATCCTCACAAGAATGCAGTGCGCTTCCCGAATGAGAGGGCGATGAAAAAGATGGGCTAGGATTAGGTCAAGGTGGATCGACAGTGTGCTTACCGCTCCTCGTAGTAATCGCATTGGACGTCACTGGTCTAGTGGGGTCATAAGGCGGAGGAGGGTTCGCAATAGGGACATGCGGGTGATGTGTTGCTGTGGGATTAGCCTTAAATCCCTGTTGAATGCTCGGAGCTTGCAGAATCTGATGAACCTGCCCCTGAGAATGGCGTACCTATGGTTGAGGACCATGGGGTACAAAATTTCGTGGGTTGGGAATAGGTTGGGCTGGAAGAGTACCCTGAGATCGAGTCGCCATGCGTAGTTGATTGATCTCCGCATTCTGCTGTGCCAATTGATGCTGAAGAGAGGTCATGTTTTCTTCATGGTTCTTAGACATTTCCACCTCCATTCACATCAGTTTATCAAGAGGACTTGATGCGTGTTCTGTTTGAGGAATGCAAGGACCCGATGGCGGATTTGCCATAGGATTAGACTGGGCCCTTGGGATGACAGGTACGGACGGTCGCATTGGCCCACCCGCAGGGTTTTGGCGCTGCGGGTTACTGGACCATGCGAAGTTAGGATGATTTCGCCACCCTGGGTTATAAGTAGCAGAGAACGGGTTATTCCCCAGGGTGTAAGCGTCTTCTAAGCCCGAAGACGAGTCCGCATGTATATATACATCCGAGCACATGAAGGCTTGGTCCTCCGTGTTGAAATACTGGCTTGCAGAAGCCAGATCCACATGACTTACTGAATCTCTTGGTGCGATACTCGGTAAGGACAGTCTCACGAGGTTTTTGGGAATAAGCCTGGCATTGGAAGGATTAGGGTTGTAACGAAGTGATGAGGTGGAGGTGTTTGCCATAGAGTGGGCGGGAATGGCCAGAAGCTCATGCAGCTTCTTGTGCACGATGGATACTTCATCTAATTTTTCTGCAATAAGGTTAAGATCTGTGGATGAATGGGAGGGTCTTGTGTCAACTTCGTGAACATTGCAGGGTAGGTTGGTACAATTAAAGGCGACAATGGAGGCATTGTTCATTGAATTTTCACTCATGTTCTCAAATAATTCAAATGCTCCATTCTCGTCTTTATTCATGAAATTCCTTCCGCAGGAAGCATCTGCAATCTACTTCAAGGTTTCATTTAGCCCATAATAGAAGATCTGGGCTATATGCCACTTAGGTAGACCGTGGTGCGGACATTTCCGGAGGAGGTCATTATACCTTTCCCAAGACTCATGAAACTGCTCGCCGTTTTGTTGTGTGAAAGAAGTTATAGCCCGGCGAAATGCATTGGTTCGCCCGATTGGGAAGAATTTCTTGAGAAATGCTGTTCGCATCACTTCCCAAGAATGGATGGATCTCCCAAGGGTGCGCAACCATTGCAACTCTTTATCCCGCAATGAAAATGGGAACATTTTCATGAGGACAATTGATAACCAGATGTTTCTTGGTTTAGCAGTTTCAGCTAATTGGGTTAAGTCTTCCAAATGGAGAAAGGGATCTTCACTTGCAAGACCATGGAAGTGAAAGTTAATCAGGCCAATGACATTAGGTTTTAGTTCATAATCGTCCCCGCCCATGGGGACCTGAATTTTCCCAATGGTCTCTGTAGCAGCGGGATTTTGATAAGAGCCAAGAGACCTAGGCTCCTCCCATTCAGGAGGGTTCTGCATTTCCTCCAAGGTTTCCCTAATGGCTTCAATCTGCTCATTATGCATTTTCATTTAGGCTTGGAGGTAGGTTATGGGGTCTACGGCTCCACCACCACCTGGTGGGATTTGAGGGGGGCAGTTTCCTCCCTGGGGATTTGGGGGTGGGCGTGCAGCCATGTTTGTGGAGGAGGATGACGATTTAGTTTCTATTCTTCTAGAATTATCAAACAATTCATACAATTTAGGGTTTTGTGACCTCTTCCTAAACATGCACTACCACAGGAAGAATTGGGGAGATAAGAAGGGAAAAGGGGATGAGAGAAACAACGTTGAATGGGTACACTTGATGACAAATCAAAACAATCAATTTCCTAACCTCTATAATGTGCCCTTAGACCTAAAGATCTAAGTTACCTACTATCACAACCTACAGAACCAAATGAGAGCACCGCGAAACCACCGGGCCAGATTGAAAGGCCATTTGCACCAGTCTTAGACACTCAATAGCACGCAGGAACCCACACCAACATGTAGGTGCTACACGTAGGTAGTTAGACCTCCATTCCTTAATAGGGGTAAAGTTGCTACCAGTTTTAATTTGGAGGCTTAGGATCAAGTGCTCCAGGAATGTGAAGGGCGTTGTATATGGGTAATGCCCAAGTGCGTTGATTTTAAGAGTGTGTAAACCAAGCGTGCAACGGAGAAATCTTCCCGAATTGGAGTTTTAGATGGTGAATGGCTTTTAGAATTTCAACCTTAGGTAGTATTGATTTTAGGATTCCACTGAGTTACCAATTCAACCAATCTCCGGATTTTGAGAAAATACGAGTTCTTTTATGCCCAACAAACCCTTCTTCAATGTGAATTAGTTAATGCATGCTAAAAATGCAATGGGCTTCCTTAGATGGAAATTTCTATGTGTGGATGCACGAGTTTATTTTAAGTCAATGTGAAAAGGAGCCAAAACACTTCAATTCAAGTGCTCCCAATCACCAAAATTATCTTCCACACAAGGCTCAATCACAAGATAAAGTAAAGAAAATTAAAATGTTGGGGTCGAAATACTTGGGATCAAATCTAAGGCACTTGAAAGGTCGTGGTGGGGTTGGAATCAACTCAATTCGAAGTCTTCCCACCAAAAATGTGATCCCGAAATGTAAATAATTGAGGCAAGGAGGGATGGCAATCAATCAATTTTAACTTGCCTCAAAGAAAAGCTTCACACAATGAAAGATCCAAGAATCAAGATTCTTGAATTTTCGCTATGCGAAGTTTTGTAGGAAATCAAGGGGCGGTGGGGGTGATAGCAAACAATCAACAAGTGGTTTTTAATCCACTTGCCCCAAGGAATTCCCAAGAAGCATTTTTTAGATTGTTTTTGTTTTTTTTGTTTTTTTTTTATGGGTGACAAGATAGCCTAAGTTACTAAGAGAGACACACCACCTCTTCAGCAACGTGGGCAAAGCTCCAATGAGGTGCTGGCGACTTCACGCTCTCGCTCCCACCTTGGATTTGCCCACGTCTCCAACTTCTTCTGCTTGTCTCCTTGCAACCGATTTACCTGCACATAAGCAAACAAAACACCTGTGAAGAGAAGGGTGTGAGAAGAGAAAAGCAAAGGAATGAGAGTAGAAACTTACCTCAATTTGCACCTCCCCTGGCAACGGTGCTAGAAAAAAGCATGGTGCGACTCGAATAGGTTTTGTTAATATGGTTATATTATTGTTGAAGTTATTGTAGTGAGTTAACCTAAGTCGAGTCTAACCAGCTTCACAAAATTTTTTAACCTGGCCTACTTGATTTTATCTTGGTTGCTTTTAGGTCCAAGGTCGATCTCAGGGAGGTGGGAATTTGAAGGTCAAGGAGTTTTTACGCCTTTCCTAAAACGTATCTCTTCCTTGCGTTTATTATGTTTTTGGTTTTTTCTATTTTTAAGATTCTTTTGTTGGTGATAATGTTGTCCTTGAGGTACACCCTCAAAATCAAGTCCTTGGCCTTGAGCCAAATGGTTCTTGGTTTGTAGCCAACTTGGGGTTCCCAAAAATCGATCTTGTTATTTGCAAGATCAAGTACCTGCAAGACAAGAATTATCTTTTCTCTTTTACTCTTTTTTTTTTATCTTTTTAATAGCAAGAAATAAAAGATAAATGAAAATAAGGTAGGTTGCTAGAAAATAAAGAAATACTTAGCTTAGTATATGTATAGTAGATACAGAATATATATATATATGTATATAGTTATATATTATATAAAGGGGTGGAGGTGGAAGTGGAAATGGAATGTAGCACAGTGTCAAGTTGGTCCATGTCTAGCAAGATGCAACCAACAAGACGGAGTGCCACGTGGAGTATGGGGCGGATGTGTGGGAGTGCATGTGGAAGTGCTTGCTTTGCGCGGATATCGGCGAATATCAGCAACTAGTGCAGATATTCTCGCGATATGATGTGAGGTGGAGGGACTAGTGCACGAGAGTATGGATGGTGAAGTGTATATGTGGATATGGGTAAGTGGATGTATATGTAAACATATATCTATATATATATATATATCTATAACTATATGTATATATATAGATGTATATATATATATAGATATGTAAATATATATATGTATATATATATGTGTGTGTGTGTGTGTGTGAGTGTGTACCAATGTGTGTGTGAGTGTACGAGTGTGTGTGCACAAGTGAGTGTGTGTGTGTGCTGGCGAAGGAGGGGAGCGCAGTGATGAGTGGCTACTCATCATGGCTAAAAAGCTGAAGTTAAGCTAGACACTAAGTAAAACAATTTCAAATTAACAGATAAAAAGGGTTAAGTGTGGGAATTAAAGAAAAAGACCTAAAACTTTTACTCTGTGTTAAAATTTCATAATTAGGTCACAAAATGAGATATTCTGAAAGCAAAGTACAAATGATGATCCATGCATCAATTGAACACATAAATAAGTTTGAAAGGCCAAATCAGAAGTATAATCAATGTCTTAAATGTTCAATTAAGCACATATAAAAATTTAAAGGCAATTGGACATCATTTAGATTATGAAATAGGTAGTTTACACTTAGGTCCTTCATGCATTACACTCTCGCCCTTAAAAACTCCCCTTTGGACCTATTTGTAAGCCGCAGGGACCCTTTTGAAAGGCTGCAGGGCCCTTCCGGTTGTAATTCTTTTCACTTATGGGCCTGCATGCAATTCTTCTACCCCTTCATTCAAGGGTCTGTCTGCAAATTATCCTTTATTTCAGAGAGAGGCCTGCGGCTCTTCGTACGTACTGTAGCGCGCGAAGAACACGGCCAATCTCAGCCGTCCGTCACTCTTCATGATCTTGATCTGCGGTTAGATTCGAATGGAAGTTTCGCGCGATTCGACTCGTGCGATCACCCCTCTCCCCAGATCTCATCTGACGGTCAGATTTTGTGCTTAGCTCACCTCGCGCTCCGCCCCTCTCATCCTCTCCGCCGGTTGCATCTTGTTTATCCTCACCTGCGCGGTGATCTCAGCCACTGAGCATGCTACTTAAGCACCTCAGTGGTGTCGCGCGCAAGGGATCGCTCCCTCCTACACCTCTTAGCGATCATTCGTCCACTCCAGTCCCTCCTCCCCATCAAGCCTCTGATTTCGCAGCCACCGGCTGTGAAATCATCACCTTCTCTTGACCTCCTCGTCGCTAAGGACTTCGTAGCACCTGAGGACAGCCCTGGAGCCCCACTAGCAGACTCTTCCCTCCACTGGAGTCATCTTCCTCCTTTCTTCCTCAGCCACCGGCTAAGGACCCATAGGTCCCATTCTTCCTGTTAGATTAGGTTTATAATTCTGCATATTAGTTTTAGCTGTAGTTAAGTAGTTTAGAGTAGAATTAGTATAATTGTTAATGTTTAATTTCGCCTTAGGATAAAGTAGCTGTAGTAGTAGAATTAGGCTTAAATCCCCCCCCCCCTAACCTCCTCTGATCATTCTAGATTAGAGGGGAAGACTTCATATAACCATGTTTTCAAATTATCTACCTCTCCATACTGTCATATCCATTTCTGATTTTCCACGACATGTTTTCTCATCGTCCACCCATACACTCTGACCCAATTTCAGATCTGGTTCGTTTTCCACCTCAGATCTGAAATTGGCGTCAACAAGCACTTAAGGGGCTTCCCACTCACCTCACTCTTGGTCACAAAAGCCCCTGATTTTGGATCGAAATTTTCAGTTTGTCAGATTTCTCCTCAATGTGGATTTTAAGGATTTTTCTTTTTGGTTTTACTGCCTGATCTGACGAATTGAATGAAGTTGATTTGAATTCCTTGTTGGCAAGGAATCTGAGAGTTTTTGGTGACAGAAATCATCTCAGAAGAGCCATACATAAATCTGATTTGATTGTCTTGAATGCATTGAATGCAAGTCAGATCTAAGGATAATTACTGTGGTAATTTGAAGTCTGATCTTGCATTCATAAGTGTGTTTTGAACGGCTGTTTGGTGATTTCCTAACCTAAGGTGTTCTCAATACTCCTTAAGGTTTCATGAAACTGGGATTTGATCTAAGGGCTTTAATTGATTGAATTGATTCTTCCTTCATGCTGTCTATAGCATTAGGAAGAGTTAATTCAGTGATATTTGTGGATTTCATCTGAAATGAAGTTTTTGATGAGGGTTTTTGGCATTTGAATTGGGGTATTTAGTGATTTAATGAGAAATTAAACCCTTGTCAGATTTGGGATTGACTGATTTTCTTTTCAGTTTGGATTTGTTTGACTCTGATCCCAGTAAACAAAGCAAAGTGCTGCATCTTGCAGCTACATGTTTTTTCTCTCCAAACTCACATTTCTTCTCAAATGGACTAATTGCACCAGCAGTTAGCCCATTGGGACAGTGACTTAAGTTGCTGCAGAGTCTGGAAGGTCTTGTGCTGCAACTGTCTAGTTATTATAGGTTGTAACAGCTAGGTTCTAGTGTTAAACCTTGTAGACTCTAATTTGATCATAGCTGACAGTAGATTGTGTTTCATTTTATATGTAAACAAACTTTCTTGTTTCAATACTTGAAATCTAACTTCTGTGCATGCTTGTCTACTCTTTCTCAATTCTGTCAGCTAGTCTAGTAAAGAAATCACCATCCTAAACATGTGTTAAAAGAGAAAACTGAACTGAGGACTCTCTCCTCAGTTACTTCTTCCCTTCTTCTCTCCTATGTCTATCAAACCTATAACAACAGTAAACTAATTAGAATGAAACACCCAAAAGAGAAATAAAAATATTTATATATCTATATATGTACATATATATATATTACTTTGTATATCAAGTATACTTCTATAGACTTAAGCTATATATTAGGCTACATATGTAAATAGATAGTGTAAATATATATATATACACTGTATACTTAACTATATAAATATAATACTGTAGTTTAGGTTTTAGATCTAGTTTAGATAATAAATACAATAATATATAACTATATATAAATTGAACTAAGTTATATGTAATATTAAACTGAATAGATCAGTAAGTAGTTTAAACTATAAAACTGTATATATATCTATGTATACGTAGATTATAAGTAAAAAAAATCCTTTATCTTAATTTAATCCTTTATAGAAAATAAATAATGAATTTATTAAGTTTATAGCTATGTTGTTAAATTAAATTAGTTAAATTAGTAATTTAGAATTATAATTAAGTTAAATTGAATCTGTATACTAAGACTAAAATACTTTAAGTAATTTAAGCTAATTTACGTATATTCATACCTGATTACATTAAGTTTAACTTAATTTATAAGCAGAACAACTGAAACTGCTATTTAAATATAAATAACATATATATTAATTCGGAAAAATATAATAAAAATGTCTATAAAATACTTATATATGTATTATAACTATGTATGAGGTCAATTAGACCATCTAGTAACTAATCAATAAGTAATTAACCAAGAAAACGCCAAAATCAGTGTATAAAAATAGTCCACTTTAGTAAATTTATTTATATAGTAAATCTAATTAAAATTTGAAATTAATTGAAAAATTATATAGTATTATGTAAATACTTTATTTTCCGTAATTTATTTTTATTTTTAAATAAATTATGGCCCTCGAATTGAGGGCCAAAATCGCTTCAAGCACACAGCTGCATGCGATTTCCAGCGCAGATGTGGTGCTCGAATAGCGCCACATCGTGCACTGCAAACCGTGCGCAGCGGTATATAATGAATTTGTGCATATTCCTTTCAGTCGTCACGGGCGTCGGGTGCCCGAAACAACCTATACATTCGATACTTCTGAGCATACATACTGAGCATTCTGAACATGATTTGTGTGGGGTCGGGGGCCCGGAGAGGCGTGTGTGCATGGGGCTGTGAAGGCTCTGTGCTGAGTTAAGAAAAACGTAATTAAGCGGCCTAATGAGAATTAGGGTGCACTTAGTAGAGGTTTGGTCTCACCCTCTGGGTGTTGTGTATCCCTTGAAAAGCGTGCCCGCAAATTAAACGCATTTTAATTAATTAAAGAGAGTTAATGACGATTGTTAAGTGCCTCTCCACCGCAGTGTGTTAAAGTCATTAAGGCTGGATGGAAACACAAAAGAAGAACAACAACTAATGAAGAGTTGTGTGAAGGAGAAGAGAGAGAGACGATGTATATACGTAAGTAAATACATATACAATAAAAATATAAATAAATATATATATATATGTATACGTAGTATAGCCAATTATTTTTATAAATAAACCCATATATTTACTAACAGAATAAAATGTCACCATAAGTGTCGCTACAGACCTCAGTTTCCCTCCTTAGGTTTGTATATAGTGTTTTCTGGGATCTAGCGACGCTTACATCTGTCACTAAAACTGTTGTATGTGTTACTGTCGATAACAGATTAGAAAGTTAAGTTAATATACTATGTCATCTTAGTCTATTGTGTACTTTCATGTAAGTATTAATACTACAACTTGTAAAGACATAGTTTAAAGTATAGTGATAAATTGTTTGGTGCTTGTTTATAGTTAGTTTTTGCAAGCATTACAATTAATTCTTAGTAAGTAGGCAAACCATGTCCACATTCATTTATTCTTTAATAAGATGTCAGGCTTCTTTTTGGAATTAGAGGATAATTTTGAGATCAAAGAGCGATGTAATTCAATAAATTGCCTCCCAGTAAATGACCTGGAATAAAACCAGTAAAAATTAGATAAATAAATAATAATGGTTGTAATGACTGGTATTCCATACAACTCACCACAATGACACTCATGGTATCTCAATTACTACAACACCACATACAATATCCACATTATCCATTATCATAATTACCATTACTACCACATTCGACTCCAATCGTTATTACGCAGTAGATAAGCTGTCTGCTGTGCTGCCCCGTCATCTGATGCGCACAGCTGCGCGGGCACAGGAGGGAGAGTGCCCGTGGTGCGCTGGGGAGTGCTTGCGCTCTCTTCATGCGTGGACGGGTGCGGGTGAGCGTAGCTCTGCGAGTGGGTGCGGTGAGGCACAGACGAGTGCTGGCGACCGGTTGGCACGGGTAGCGGGCTAGGAGAGAGAGCGCGATGCCACCGACTAAGTGAGAAACGAGTCGATGGCTACAGTGTCGCACTGAGAGGCATGAACAGTAGCTACAGTGCCATGCGGAGCGGGCGACAGGTAGCGGCCAGTTCTGTGTGTGCGAGCACGTTGTGGAGTGCCTGCACACACGGAAAAAGGTTGTGCACGTCCTGCAGGCGTGCGCGCAGTGGCCGACGGAGCTGTAGGCAAGCGTGCGGTGCTACTAGAGCTTCTGAGCTTGCGAGCTTGAAGCTCTGGCAATGGCGGAGAAGACGACGGTAGTAAAAACAAAAGATGAATCCACCACGCCCACCTGCTCACGAAAGAGCTGGGCGGTGGTGGAAATTGCTGTGGTGGTGTGAAACCACTGTGGGTTTTCTCCTGCCCACAGTGTGTCTCTTCTCAGTGAGAAGAGATATTGTGTATGGAGAGGGGAGGAGGTTGGCCCAGGGTGACGGTGGATCTGAAGGTCTCTAAAGGTGCCTGAAAGTGCATGCTCGCACGAGGGAGAGAGCCAGGGGTTATAAAGAGGAGAGGGCATGCCATAGCCATGCTGCTGGCAGCGCACCTCCTACCATGCTGTTGGTAGGAGGAGAAGCGCGAAGAGGCACGCACATGCCCCATGCCCTGCAGCCGTACGAGAGAGAAAAATTCAAAGTAAAATAAAAAATTGAAAATTATGAAATTGCAATGCTGCACTTGGGGAGATGTTAATTAATTGATGGCCAATTATTCACACTCTCCTCCCCTATTTATAAATGCATGAAGGCGTCTATTTACAAATGCAATTACAGCTACATAAGATGTAATGGCAGTGCTAGGAAATAACATAAGATGGCATAATTACTGGTGTATTTTTGCTGTGCAATCAACAGCTTATTCGAGCAGCCTTTCTCCAAGCGAAGCTCGACGGGGGAGAGAGTACTGGTGGATCCTATTGGTCGAGGAAGTTCGGGGATGATAGGGAACACAGTTGAGTCTGTTAGAAGATCCATACTGGAGGGTGATGAGAACCTCATCATGAGCCCTAACTAGCTCATTTTGACTTGAGAAAGAGAACAAAAGCTCCTACATAACCTAAAGAAAGGCCTAATTCAAGGAAGAACTGTTCTGAGAAGAAAACATGAAATAAAGGGTAAAACTGTAATTTTACCATTGCAGTACATCAATAGGATTTCTCAAGGGCTAAACATAGGTCAATTGGACTTAATAAGTGGAAAAGTGGGATGGTTCAGTTAGAAATAGGTTATTGTGAGATCTAAGAATTAAATGACATTCTGTAACCCTAAAACAAACTCACTTAATTTCACAAGGTTCTGGTCAGGATAAAAATAAAATAAATCATCTAAAATTCATGGAAAAATATCATCTAGGGTTTAGAACCTTCAAATTGACCTTTGGAACCTATTTTGACCTAGATAGGGGTCCTAGCTCATTATTTGACCTAATTTGAATTTTTGTGTAAAATATCCAGTCAAATGTAGTGAAACCTAAAATCTAACTTCACCATTGGATTTCTTAGGTCCAAATTAGGTTTGTACTAGAATTTGGGCCTAAGGGAAGGTCGCCTTGACCTACTTTGCAAAATGGTCCACCCAATTATATTTTGACCCCTAACTTTTGAAAACCCTTGCGCAGACCCCCTATCTTCCTCGCCACTCTTTGCATTTAGGTCCCTTTGCCATTACAGCGGAGTCCTACTCTGGCGAGGATTTGAGAGGATTTCTGACGAGATCTTTGCTTTTGGAAGCTTGCCTTCCAAACATAAGGACCTCGGCCATCAACTATAAAAGGACCCCCTGTCCTTGCTGCATCTTCCACGCTTGTTTTGGCCGCTTGATACCCCTAAATTTCTTCCTCCCTCATCTTCGGCAGACTGCCCACAAGCTCCGACGATCCCTCCTCCCTCTTCTCGTCGCTCTACCACCATACTAGTGGCAGAGTTATCTCCGCCTTGCCCCTCCGCGTCGTGTCGTACCCGCGCGTGCCTCTCCAACCCCTTCCTCATCGTCGTCATCCTTACCTCAGGGCTTTCTTCTCCGACAATGGCACCTACGCGCCGCTTGTCCTCCACCTTCCCCCCTTCGTCCAACTACCCTCAGTAAGTTCCCCTCTCTCTACCCTTCATTTTACCCCACTTAATTTCGTAAAACTCCCCTCGACAGCCACTAATCACCTCTGTCTCCCTCACCTCTGGCCGACCACCGGTGAGGCGAATCTGTCGCTTCACCCCTCCACACGCCTCGCCACCCACCTCAGAACCTTTGCCATCACTCACTGATCACCATCCACTCCTCCACTGACCGCCACACACGCCCCACACCCTCACTTGACACACGCACTTCCACGGTCACAGTCAGACCTAGGCACGCACGCCTAGGCCATTCTGCGCCACACCAACCCCCGCCTCACTTTCGTCGTGATACGACGAAGCTCCCCAAGTCATTTGACAGGGCTAAGAGGTCGTGTTCATGCATTTCAGGCTTGAGCCCTTTTTGCCATTGGAGCAAGCTTAAAGGAGCTTGCTTGCTTGCTCCAGGTCGTCTCACTCTAGGCAGATGTGTTCCAGGTGTGCGGAATCCCTCTACAAGCCTTTTGCACCTAGCAATCAGGGCCTTCATCGACTGCAGCTACCCCAATTGCACGAGAGTTCTCCCTGCAGGCGCGTGAAGAAGCGGGTGGGACTTTTAGTCCACCTCGGAAACTTAGGAGTGAGGTGCGTGCTTTAAATTGATTTTGTGCTTTTATCTGGTCGCCTTAAGTACATGGGGTGAGGTCCCTCACCCACGCCACCTGCCTCGTCCTCAACCACACCTACGCGGACTTGGCCGACCCATTTACCCTGCACTCCTCGAGCACCACCCACACTGGTGCGCCTAGACCCGGGTGTGCGTAACCCGACCCGATTACCCGATTGGCTTTGAGAGAGCGAAGAGAGAAATAGAGAGAGAGAGCGTACGCGGGGGAGGGTAGGGGTAGGTTTTCCTCCGCTCTGTGTAGGGAAAGAAGGAGAAAGAAGAGGCAAGGACTTGTGAAGGCTTAGAAAGAAGAAGCTACGAAAGAAGCTGAAGGCAGGAGTGGCTAAGGAAGGAAGAAGAAAGACTTGAAGGCAGAAGACAAGGCTAAGGAGGAAGAAGCACTGTAGTTGCTGAAGAAGAAGAAATGGCAGAAGCTGAAGAATCAAGGAAGAAGAAGGTGCTGCTGAAGAAGAAGGGCTGAAGGAAAGAAATCAAAGAAGAGAACAGAAGCCAAGAAAGTAAAGAAGAAAAGAAGAAGAGAAGGTGCGGCTAAGCAGAGAAGAAAGAAGAAAGAAAGCAAAAGGCAAAGGCAGAAGCAGGGAAATCAAGGCTGAAGAAGAAAGGAGGACTTGAAGGCAGAAACAGAAGCCGAAGAAGAAAAAGATGGAAGAAGACAGAAGGAAAGAGCTATAGAGAAAGAAAGGAGAAATCAGAGGCAGAGAAAGAAGATGAAGAAAGAAGAGAGACATTCTATTTCTTTTTGCATTTCTTCTCCTTAGCATCTATACACATTGAATTTCATTCTATTGCTCCATATTATTGTTGAATATCATATTTTGATTAATTTGAGATTGTGATCTTAGTTTTTAAAGACCAATTTGCTCCCTGTGTTCGACCTCGGATACTTAGGTTTTCGAGTAATAAAATTCTTATCTATTTTCAACGTGATTTCATTTATACTACAATGCAACATTTTTTAAAAATTGATTTTGCCTCGTTAACATTTTGGTGCCGTTGCCGAGGAGTAATGGGCATTTTAGAAACTTTGATCACAAACCTCTAATTCAGTACTAAATTACTCTCTCTTTTGCTGTGTTTGTTTCAGGGGAAGAAAAGAAAAGAAAAACAGCCACACAACAACCACACCAAGGAACAAGTAAACTTTCATTAGCCCTCTCTCCTAATCCCCTCAAAGTCTGAAAAGGAAAATAAAGAAAAATCAATCTAGGGCTACTTGCTTCCATATTTAGTAATTCACCAAAGTTGCTTGATTTTCATTTCAACACATTTTGAATTGCACATCCATTTAAGGTAACTAGGGCTAACACCTTCTTGATTGAGTCCTAGATACCATTTTTGAGGCAACTAAATTAGACCAAGTAGAGCCAACCTAAGGATTTCAATCTAGGGTTTTAGAGACACATCTTCTCTTAAGCAAAGAATCAAAATTTTCAAAAAGAGGTGTGCCTATGCCTTGTTTGAAGAGATCTATCCAAGAGAAACCCTAAGCAAATCAAGCTCTTAATTCACCTGAACCCTAAAAGAAAGGACCTAAAAAGCTCTCCAAGGAACAAAGAGGTGAAGTTAATCCTTTGGTTCAACCAACCTTAAAATTAGGTCACTTTTGGCACTCAAAAGACCTAAAGTTCAAGTGGAACCCTAAGCACCTTGATCTTAATTAAAAGAGGTAGACTTAAAAGGTCAAGGTCCCCATTCTGGTCTATCATCTGCCCCGAACCTCTATAGTCACCCAAAATTTTTTAGGTGTCTCGATTGGGTCCAGCACATTCTGATCTCATCAAATCCTTCGGTGCATGTTTGGTAGGAGGTCCTTAAGACCATCCTTAAGACCTTTAGAAATCCACTCCTGCCGAGGCCAAGCCTCAACGCCCTTGTTTGTGTAGCAACCTCACCACATAGATCTTTCCTCTGATTTAGAACCAAGTTCTCCTTCTTCCATCATGGCACAACCCATTGAAGAAGAGAACAACCTTGAGCACCAACTTCAGTGCCTTAATGATCTCTTCCAAAACTTTGTAATCCTGCCGTAGTGTCCTATGATGCAAGATCACTATAATCCCGCTGCGGTAGCAATCGAGCCTCGAGTTCAAATCCCGGCTGGAGGTCCTGATTCTGAACTCAAGCCCAATATGATTCATGCCATACCAAAATTCCATGGGCTTATCTCCGTGGATCCATTCTAGCACATTAAGCAACTCAAACATCTCGCCCAGACCTTCGGGTCGATGCACAAAACTGGGATATCCTACTCATGAAGATGTTTTCTTTCTCCCTCATGGACAAGGCTACTCATTGGTATCAAACTCAGACTTGTCCGATCAACACATGGGTCAAATCCAGTCCGAATTTTTGAAGAAGTTCTTCCCCATTGGCAAGACAAATGCCTTGTGCCACTAGATCACTCACTTCACTCAACAATCGGGACAACCTCTTCATGAGGCATGGGACCAATTCTTGGATCTCATGTGAAAGTGCCCCCATCACGGAGTTCCTAAATGGGAACAAGTCCAGTCTTTTTACCAGGGACTCTGTGAAGACATTCGATTATTTGTCAATGCAACCTACGGAGGAAACATCATGGGTCAACATGAGGACACTGTGTGGGAGATTCTCGAAAATATGTGCAAGAAATCCATCAATAATGACTCCATGGGCTTATTCGACCAGACGAATGCCCGTGCATCGACGAATCTTAAGGGAGCACATGAGACGCAGGGCCTGTCCACATCCGTTGACTTGGAACTGATGGCCAGTTGGTTGGACAAGGTCTCTATCATGGAGAAGAAGGTGGACGAGCTGACTCAGCATCTGCAGCAAGCCACCTCTACGCAGAACTCATTTGCACAGCCACCTCTTGCGAGGGAAACTGTGCAAAACATCTATCATCGATCTTCTAAGGGGATGGACCCGTATCCACCCTCGTCTGACTCTCGGACCGGAGGGACCTCCGATCCACTCTATTCTAGTTGGGGGAACTCTGAACCCTCATACTTTGACTTTCCTGAGGCTCCTTAGACCTGTGAAGACCTCAACGCCATCTGGAATGACCCATTCTTCAATACCTACAACCCTGAATGGTGGAATCATCCCAAGTTCCAGTGGACGGGGAATTCTCATAATCAAAGACCACCTTATCAACCTCGTCCACAAGCTTCTCGTCCATATCAGCCGCCTCAGCCTCGTCCCAACCCCACCTATCAATCTGGGCCAAACCAAGATCAAATGAATCTTATCCTTCAAGCACTGGTTGACATTCAGAAGACGAATGCAGCAATGCAGAAATAGCACAAGGATGAGATCACAGAGGTCTCAATCAACTCTCCTCAATTCCCACCAACCTAGCACCCTTCCTTCGCAACCTCTGCCAAACCTAAATAACGTGCCGACCCAGAGGCGTGTTATGAACCCAAATCCAGGCCACACACATAGGATTTATCGTGGCCTTCTATGCCATCACCTGATGGGATGAAAGATTCGACATCTTATGCGAGATATCAACAACAACTACCCATTTTATTGACCCCAAACCAAAACCAGGCAGGATTAAACTCTGTAACAACCCGTAGTGGTAAAGCAACCCAAGACCCACCTTATCCAAACCACTCCAATCCTGGTAGTAACCCAAGCCGTAGGATAGTTATCCAGGATACCCCTACCCTCCTAGATCAAGAACATGGACCTATTCTAGAGGAACCAACCAAGGTTCCATTTCCCGATGCCTTGACCAAGGGAAAGAGGATAACCAAAGCCGTGGCTCCTGAGGAGGATTTGGTCAAGCTCTTTGAACATGTCCAAATAAACATCCCCTTAATGGATGCAATCTGCCATGTACCGGCTTATGCACGATTTCTGAAAGAGGTGTGTACACCTAAGCGTAAGTCGTGAACCAAAAGTGGGAGTCCAATCATACTGTCAGAGCAAGCCAGCTCTGTAATCTTGAGTAAACTCCCACCCGAGGCTAAAGACCTAGGTACTCCCCTGATTTCATGTAAAATTGATGATACCCAATTCGACAGAGCCTTGTTAGACTTAGGTGCCTCCATAAACCTAATACCTACATCCCTCCTTGACCACCTTGAAGAGTCCGAGCTTAAATCGACAGAGGTGATATTACAGTTAGCTGATTGATCCATCAAGTCACCTAAAGGAATACTCGAGGATGTCATTGTTAGGGTGTGGGATTTCTACTTCCCGGTGGATTTTATAGCTCTAGATATGGATGCACCTGAGAACCCAAGGGATACATCGATTATACTAGGGAGACCTTTTCTGGCCACTTTTAGGGCCAACATAAACTGTGAGGAGGGCCAAATAGAATTAAAATTTGGGAACCAAACTCTAAAGATTGACATCTTTAAGACCCAACAAGGGATTAATTGTGGTGTTATAGAACAAATATGTGATATCAAAGCCGTGGTTGATGTACCGCACATCGAGGACAACCTGATTATCCCCGATGAACCACCAGAAGATCAAAACCCACAAACAGAGGAGTCTGAACCTGATCTAGATACACCCATAACTCCTACCCTTGTTCCTGACACACACCCTGAACCGCCTGCTGCTACTGATAATCTCGTCCTAGAACTGAAGCCCCTTCCTGATCATTTGAAGTACGTCTTTTTGGGTTCCAATTAGACGTTTCCTATGATTATCAACTCTAGACTCACACCTGACCAGGAATCCCGTCTTATTACTGTTCTCCAGCAACATCAGAGAGCTATTGGATGGACTCTCGATGACTTGACTGGCACACATCGAATTTACACCAAAGAGGGTGCATGACCTTCGCGAGAAATGCAGAGACGTTTGAACCCTAATCTGTAAGAGGTCGTGAAAAAGGAGATCATTAAGTGGTTAGATGCAGGGATCATCTACCCGATCTCCGACAGTCGATGGATGAGTCCAATCCAAGTTGTGCCTAGGAATGCAGGGCTCACCATCATCACGATTGAAATAGGAGAGGTCATACCGACCCGTATAGCTAACTTGTGGAGAGTCTGCATTGATTACAGATGACTCAATTCCTCCACGAAGAAAGATCATTTCCCACTACCGTGTACTGATTAGATCCTCGAGAAACTAGTGGGAAATAGGTTCTACTTTCTTGATGGGTACTCTAGTTATAACCAAGTGGCAATCTATCCTGAGGACCAAGAAAAGACCACTTTCACCTGCCCCTTCAGGACGTATGCATTCCGAAGGATGCCGTTCGGTCTCTACAATGCACCCACGACTTTTCAGCGGTGTATGCTTGCCATATTCTCAGATATGGTAGGTGATTATCTGGAAGTCTTCATGGGTGACTTTTCAGTATTCGGAGCATCATTTGACGATTGCCTCCAGCACTTGGTCCAAATACTCAGGCGGTGCATTGACATGAATCTGGTTCTTTCCTGGGAAAAGAGCCATTTCATGGTGCCTAAGGGAATCGTCTTGGGACATTTGATTTTGGAGAAAGGAATCCAAGTCGATCGTGCCAAGGTTAACTTGATTTCCAAACTCCCTATGCCTGGCTCGATCAAGGACATCCGATCTTTTCTGAGAAACGTCAGTTTCTCCTGTCAATTTATCCTTGATTTTTAAAAAATCACGCGCCTCCTGACTACTCTTCTCTCCAAGGATGTACCTTTCGAAATCTCCAAGGAATGCACTCAAGCATTTGAGATCCTTCATGACCGAGTTACCCAAGCCTTGATCCTACAGTCCCCTGATTGGTCTCAACCCTTTAAGATCATGTGCGATGCGTCTGACTTCGCTGTAGGAGCAGTTTTGGGGTAGAAAATAGATGGGAAACCCGTGGTCATTTACTACACTAGCAAAACACTTGATGAGGCTTAGCGTAATTACATGGTTACTGAGAAAGAGCTGCTAGCTGTAGTATTTGCCCTAGAAAAATTCAGATCTTACCTCCTAGGTTTCCATGTTATCATCTACTCGGATCACACAGCTGTGAGGCATCTCCTTACAAAGAAGGATGCGAAACCTCGATTAATCCAATGGATCTTGCTGTTGTAAGAATTTGACCTCGAAATTCGTGATAAAGTGGGAAAATAGAACATGGTAGCTGATCACTTGTTCCACCTTCCTTCTGAGATCATTGACTTTTCTGGACCCATCACGGAACACTTTCTTGATGAGCACCTCCTGACTATCGATACAGGGCTTCCATGGTTTGCTAACATAGTAAACTACTTGGCATCACATCAGACATGTATCTATTGGCTAACATGTCTGATTGGCCGAAGGCCAAGAAGGACAAATTGCATTCTGATGCCAAGTATTACTTTTGAGAAGACCCGTATCTATTCTGCATTGGTGTTGATTAAATAATTCGATGATGTGTCGCAGAAGCGGAAATCAAAGACATACTCTCTTTCTGCCATGACCAGGCATGCGGTGGACATTTTTCAGGACACAAAACTGCATCAAAAGTCCTCCAGTGTGGCTTTTACTGGCTCACAATTTTTAAGGATGCATACAATCACTGTAAGGCATGTACCCATTGCCAGACCTTGGGCAACATGAGCCATCGAGACATGTTGCCTTTACAGCTGATTCTGGTATGCGAGATTTTCGACATTTGGGGGATTGATTTTATGGGATCCTTCCCTATCTTGGACGGCTTCGAATACATCTTACTCACTGTCGACTATGTGTCCAAGTGGATCGAAGCCATTTCGACTCGAACTAATGATCACAAAGTTGTTATCAAGTTCATTCATCAAAACATCTTCTCAAATTTCGAGATTCCACGGGCAATAATTTTCGATGGAGGGACCCATTTCACAAACGCTCAGTTCAGGTCACTGATGACCAAATACGGGGTGTCGCACTGAATCTCTACTCCTTACCACCCCCAAATTAATGGTTTAGCTGAGCTATCAAACCCGGAGATCAAGAAAATCCTCCAAGTTACTATTCGACCTGACATGAAGGATTGCTCGCCCTGACTTCTGGAAGTATTGTGGGCTTATAGGATCGCCCACAAGACCCAATTAGGTATGTCTCCCTTCAGACTGGTGTACTGGAAGGTGTGTCACCTCCCTGTCGAATTAGAGCATAAAGCCTATTAACCGTATGGAATTGCAACTTAAATCTTTCTAAGGTTGGAACCCACAGAAAGCTTTAGATGAGTGAGATCGATGAATTACGCCACGACACATATGAGAACTCACGAATTTACAAAGTACGAGTTAAAGCCTTTCATGACAAGCACATATCTAGAAAGATCTTTCATTCTGGTCAAAAGGTTATACTCTTTGATGCCCGACTCAAATTATTCCTAGGAAAACTATGATCTAAATGGATCGGACCCTACCTAGTCTGACAAATCTTTGGAAATGGAGCTGTTGAGATTAGTCCACTCAGCCACGATTTCGAACCCTTCGTCGTGAACGGTCAGAGACTTAAACCGTTCATTGACATGATTAATATAGATTTGGCTGAGATATCCCTTATCCTCCATTCTCCCTGAGCTCATTGTGCCCAGCTGATGGCGTAAAACTCAGTGCTTAACGGGAGGCAACCCATCATTCTTTGAAAAATCCAAAACCTTTCTTGACATTTCTATGCTGAATTCATATTGCACTTTAGGGTTCATCCATTAGAATAGCCGACTCCACCTCAGGTACCCGTACTCGAATCTAGAAATCGTTCGCAACAGTCACCTCGACCTGTTCGCCCACCCAACACCTGTCCTAATGAATGAACTACGCTGAATTCGAACCCACCTTATTTACAATGGGGACATTGCAAATCATAGGCATGGGGGGGTATGAAAGTGCAAAATGTTATGAAAAATCATATCACAAGAAAATGTTTCAATAAAAATATCACATATCATAAAAAACACAAAAAATTGAAAAAATCTTAAAAAAGAACAAAAAAATTGAGGGGGGAGAGAAAATTTTTTTGCTATACAAAACATGAGGAAAAAGAACAAAATGATAAAAAATGAGCACAAAATGAAAAAGAAAAAAAAGAATAGTCATTAGTAAAAGATTAAGGGATTAGCTGAAGTTCTAGACCACATCAAGAAAAAAGAGAAAAATGAGAAAAAGTGCTAAGGAGACACAAAAAGGGATTAGTAGGAATGCTGACTTTAGGCCTTTTGGGCTAGACTCTTAGGCTTAAAAATTCAAGTATCCACTTAGAGTTGGATAAACCTCAAGAGGTTGGGGAAAATGCGAAGCTTAAGTATTAGGTCTAAGGCTTAGGGAGTATTCGACCTCGTTAACTGACCTTCGATTTGCGGGACTCGGTAACCTAAGCACCCCAATCCACACACAGTCTGGTTCAGTGCGCATAACTATCAAAATCACGCAAAAGCATTTTAATGTTCTGAAAAGGTTTCCTAGATTAGGAGCGGCTGATTAACACAAGTTGATTTGGACGAGTTCCTGGCACGGAGAGGCAGGAAATTCCCCTTGAAGATGCGTAACAACATATCGTCTCCTCGGTGCTTGTCTCTTAGGATATTTACATATCTTACCGAGGGCATGTAAGCACTCTGTTGGTTCAGATACCATGGGTAGTATTATCACGAAATGTCAATTGCTAGGGTCTAGATTCGGCCACAGAATGACATGGGCGAGATTATCTCGAAATCTCGAAAGCCAGGGTTTTGGGGGTTGCCATGGGTGGTGCTATCATGAAGTATCGATTGCTAGGGACCTTTGAGGATTGATGATGGGGACGAGGAATCCGATACAGACCGTGTTGAGAAGCCAATCCAAAGCTAGAAATAAAAAGAAAAGAGAGAGAAAACTCTCCAAACAAATAAATCCTCTGTCTCTCTCTTACAAAAACGCACTACAAACTGAACCTAGGCTAAAATATGTCTTAAGCATGGGTGCTTTAACCGCGGAGTCCAATGAACCTTAGGATAGTTCCTGTGGGTCATAAAAACCTTTGCGGAGGACTGAGGCTAAAGTTGTTCAGGTCCAGATTTTGTTTGGTACTTGGGTACCTCTAGGCCTATTTTCAGCAGTTCGACCTAATCACGAAAGAAAATGAAAAAAGCACTTATCATAGTTGGTGAAAGAAACTCATGGTCTAGAACAGAAGTTAAAACCTTAAAATTTTGTTGAGAGACTAGCAAAAGCTAGGCATGCAGGTATGATGAGAACCTCATCATGAGCCCTAACTAGCTCATTTTGGCCTGAGAAAGAGAACAAAAGCTCCTACATAACCTAAAGGAAGGCCTAATTCAAGGAAGAACCGTTCTGAGAAGAAAATATGAAATAAAGGGTAAAACTGTAATTTTACCATTGCATTACATCAAAAAAATTCCTCAGGGGCTAAACATAGGTCAATTGGACTTAATAGAAGGAAAAATGGGATGGTTCAGTCAGAAAAGGGTTATTGTGCGATCTAAGAATTAAATGATATTTTATAACCCTAAAACAAACCCACTTAATTTCACAAGGTTATAGTCAGGATAAAAATAAAATAAACCCTCTAAAATTCATGGAAAAATATCCTCTAGGGTTTAGAACCTTCAAATTGACCTTTGGAACCTATTTTGACCTAGATAGGGGCCCTAGCTCATTATTTGACCTAATTTGGATTTTTGTGTAAAATATCCAATCAAACGTAGTCAAACCTAAAATCCAACTTCACCATTGGATTCCTTAGGTCCAAATTAGGTTTGTACCAAAATTTGGGCCTAAGGGAAGGTCGCCTTGACCTACTTTGCAAAATGGTCCACCCAATTATATTTTGACCCTTAACTTTTGAAAAACCTTGTGCAGATCCCCCTATCTTCCTTGCCACTCTTTGCATCTAGGTCCCTCCTCCATTACAGTGGAGGAGTCCAACTCCGACAAGGATTTGAGGAGGATTTCTCCCCGAATCCTCAGAGATCTCCTAGATTTGGAAGGGAGATTCTCTGAGGAATTCCCTATCGTCTGAACATGATCCCAAGATTAGATTTACACCCAATCTCTCGTGCAAACGCTCGAGGGGATTGGGTATCATATGCACCTTCCATCTCTGGCGAGATCTTTGCACAAGGACCTCGGCCAGCAACTATAAAAGGACCCCATGTCCTTGCTGCATCTTCCGAGCTTGTTTTGGCTGCTTGATACCCCTAAATTTCTTCCTCCCTCATCTCCGGCCAACTGTCCGCAAGCTCCGGCAATCCCTCCTCCCTCTTCTCATTGCTCTGCCACCATACCAATGGCAAAGTTATCTCCGCCTTGCTCCTCCGCGTCGCGCATACCCGCGTGCGGCTCTCCGACAACTTCCTCGTCGCCGTCATACTCACCTCAGGGTTTTCTTCTTCGACGATGGCACCTACACACTGCTCGTCCTCCGCCTTTCCCCCTTTGTCCAACAACCCTTAGTAAGTTCCCCTCTCTCTACCCTTCATTTTCCCCCACTTAATTTCGTAAAACTCCCCTCGACAGCCACCAATCACCTTCATCTCCCTCACCTCCGGCGGAAGTCATTTGATAGGGTCGAGAGGCCGTGTTCATGCCTTTCAGGTTTGAGCCCTTTCCGCCATTGGAGCAGGCTTGAAGGAGCTTGCTTGCTTGCTCTAGGTCATCCCACTCCAGGTAGTCACGTTCCAGGTGCACAGAATCCCTCTATGAGCCTTTTGTACCTGGCAATCAGCGCCTTCATCGACTGCAGCTGCCCCAATTGCATGAGTCCTCCCTGCAGGCGCGTGAAGAAGCGGTGGGACTTTTAGTCCCACCTTAGAAACTCAGGAGTGAGGTGCGTGCTTTAAATTGATTTTGTTCTCTTATCTGCTAGCCTCAAGTACACGGGGTGAGGTCCCTCGCCCACGCCACCTACCTCGTTCGCGACCACACCTACGTGGACTTGGCGGACCCGTTTACCTTGCACTCCTCGCGCACCACCCACACTGGTGCGCTTGGACCCTGGTGTGCGTAACCCGACCCGATTACCCTGCTAGCTCTGAGAGAGCGAAGAGAGAAATAGAGAGAGACCGTACACGGGGGAGGGTAGGGGTAGGTTTTACTCCGCTCTGTGTAGGGAAAGAAGGAGAAAGAAGAGGCAAGGACTTGTGAAGGCTTAGAAAGAAGAAGCTACAGAAGAAGCTGAAGGTAGGAATGGCTAAGGAAGGAAGAAGAAAGACTTGAAGGCAGAAGACAAGGCTAAGGAGGAAGAAGCACTGTAGCTGCTGAAGAAGAAGAAAAGGCAGAATCTGAAGAATCAAGGAAGAAGAAGGTGCTGCTGAAGAAGAAGAGCTGAAGGAAAGAAATCAAAGAAGAGAACAGAAGCCAAGAAAGCAAAGAAGAAGAGAAGGTACGGCTAAGCAGAGAAGAAAGAAGAAAGAAAGCAAAAGGCAAAGGCAGAAGCAAGGAAATTAAGGCTGAAGAAGAAAGGAGGACTTGAAGGCAGAAACAGAAGACAAAGAAGAAAAAGAAGGAAGAAGAAGATAGAAGGAAAGAGCTGTAGAGAAAGAAAGGAGAAATCAGAGTTAGAGAAAGAAGAAGAAGAGAGAAGAGAGACATTCTATTTCTTTTTGCATTTCTTCTCCTTAGCATCTGTACACATTGAATTTCATTCTATTGCTCCATATTATTGTTGAACGTCATATTTTGATTAATTTGAGATTGTGATCTTAGTTTTTAAAGACTAATTTGCTCCCTGTGTTAAACTTCGGATACTTAGGTTTTTGAGTAATAAAATTTTTATTTGTTTTCAAGGTGATTTCATTTATACTACAACGCAACATGTTTAAAAATTGATTTCACCTTGTTAACAGAGGGGGCCTGCTGAGTCGGATAATCATCGCAAAAAGATTGAGTTTGGAAAACTCGTTGTTGTAGTGTAATTTGCGAGAAAATCTATCAACAAATAAATTTACGAAAACTCAAAAAGGAATTCTGGGTCAAACACAGGGAGTCTACGTTGATTCATAATCCGTAAATATATTTTTTTGTGTAATTTTGGTTTTAAGACGGGATAATCACAATGAATCGATACTATATTAGAGAGAGAGAGAGAACAAAACACTTTATAATAGAGATATTGTTTTTACAACTAGAAAGCTGAAAATATTATAACTAGAAAGCAATAAATCTACTCTAGAAAGTAGTAAAGAGAAGGGAGGTGAGAAATTATCCTTCTCGACGGCTACTTGGAGGACGAGCCGGAACGGGGCAACGCCTGGAAGATGTAGAGCGGAGACGGAAGGTGGAGAACGAAGTAGGAAGAACTGGGGGCGAGGTAGGATGTCATCGTCGCAGGATCCACTTCTGGAATGGGGGTGAGAAGATGACCACGAGAGCTCCACGAACGGGGTGAGAAGTGGAGAAAATGTTGATTTTAACTCTAAAGGAGCATCCCGGGTTTGGGACAAGCTTCTTTAGAGCTTTGGAGAGGGAGAGAGGTGAAGGCATGATAATTTCGAGTGGTAGGGGTCACCTTTTATAGTTGTAGGGATTGAGGGCAATTAGGTCATTTTATGTTTAAAACATTAATGTCAGGGTCTTTAGTGACAGATTTATTCGTCACTAAAGCCCTGAACATGGGCTTAGTGCACGCGCATGCCCACCTACTTGCCTTCTACACGCTCAACGCTCGCCCACATTCACGCATCCTCAGCCGTTTGATCGTGAGATTGGATGGCTTAGGATTGATCTCGCTCCCTTGTTGCACCTGCCTACGTGCGATCGGGCGTTCGCATGCACGTCTGATTGTGCGTTCATGATCCGTGCGTTCTGGTGAAGCCACGTGGCCACTCCATCCGCCATCCACACCGCATTCAATGGTCAAATTTGGCCGTGCCCATGCCATGCGCTTGATATGAGGCTCATGGGGGCTTGAGCCCATGTCTCTTCTTCTACGTAGCGCCCTTCACCAATGCACCAAGCTGCTGCTTTGTCGTGAGGATGGTTTCATTGTCAGTCGATCTTGGCCGTTGGATCTTCATCCAACGGCTGAGATCTCTCATCGTGGGAACCTTCAGTAGTCGAGTGGATGGGTGCATGCAGGTGCGGATGGTTGGGATGGTTCCACGTGGCACCATCCTGATCGTCCATCTTCAAATGCTTGTAGGTGGTGCCACGGATGTCGGATTGGACTGATTTTTATGTTGTCGGGCTACGATCGTCGATCCGAACCTATCCGTGAAGTTGGATTTGTCATCTGAGGTACAGATTTGCACCACCTTGGCCCTTGACCTATGATTTTTCTCAAACTGCATCTGATGCTACGGAAGTTCGATCGGGACGATCTTGGAGTCATTGAACTCCACTCTTCACCTTGATCAGATTCATATGGTTGGATCTTTAATTTGACGCCCTAATTAAATGTCAACCTGTTACCTAACCACAAAATGAGAAAATTAACCTAAAATTTATACAACCTGATCTAAATGCATGATGATGCATGTTATGCAATATTTATAATGTATGATGCAACTATATGCCTAAGAACGTGCATAAATAGACAATTTATGTGATATAAACGTGTTTACATCACACCCCCATACCTATCTTTTGCTAGTCCCTAGCAAAACTACATGCTATTTATAGGAGAATTAGAATCAGATTTCTTGGGCAAAAGTTATTTTTCTATACCCAGCGCTTGGGTGTCTACCAAAATGTAGACCACTTCAAGCTCTCGCCTTATTCAAAGAAGGATCTTTTTCTTCCTTTCTTCTTTTCTAATTTTTTTGGATTTTTGAATTTAGGGTTTTGGAGCAGCTTGCTACGGCCACTTATCCCTCTAAGTTCTAAGCATCTTTATGTGTGAAATGTGATAGACTCACTAATTGTCGATTAGAATGAACTTCGGGTTTCTATGCCCTTAGGTGACCTTAAAAAGGAATTCTTCTTAAAGGTGAATCTATTCGTCCGGTAGCTTTCTCCCTACTTTTATTTTTATGGGGTCAACACAAGGACGAACCCAGTGTATATCTCCCCGACTTATTCTACTTCTCTGCTTCTTTCTAAGTGTTTAGGAATTATATGTACATTTATTGAGCTGGGTTCTGGATAACCTACTAATGAGCTGTTACCCATGATAACTTGCCAGCCATACTCATGTGGTGAAGTGTGGCTTATTTCTTTTTTCTTTCTTCTTTTCTAGTTCTCTTTTTCTCTTTTTAGATATTTTTCTTTTCATTTCATTTTTTTTAAGTAGGTGTCTTCCTTGATCTAAGATTTACCTAAAGGCAACAGGAGAAGAATGGTCGTGTGGCTGGGCTTTGGAAAACCAACCAATGGGTTGTTACCCACGATAACTTGCTAGCCATGTCACCCTAGAAGGTTCATTAGCAACCCAATTTCCGTTAAAACCGTCGAAAGGTGAGTCAGTGCAAATAGTGTGTAGATGCTTAAACTTAATGTTTCCTCAAATCAGAGGGTGGGTTGATAAGTTGTGTACTTATCACCCCAACTTATTTAACCAATTTGAAATAAATTTAGAATGGTGAGGACTCGATAAATAAATCCATGTTTTAGTGGACACCCGAGATGATTAAGCCTGCAGACCTGAAGGGTTTAAGTGTTCAGATCATACTGTATTATTCCCTAAGGTTGAAAAATCCTAATGCCCAAGTATTCCTTTCCTAATTCAATTTTTTTTTTAATAAATAAAGAGAAAAATAAGCAGAATTTACAAGAATTCCATAGAGTTGATAAAATGATTCAGAAATGAATCCACCCCCCCATGCCTAGCTGATGCAATGTCCTCATTGAAAATAAAAGGCATGAGAAGCAGGGTAGAATGAAGAAAATATCACATGTATTCCATGATGTTCAGGTCAGCTCTGAGTCATACTGCACAAGTGTTGAGTTTAATGCCATTAGCTAGGCAAAGTCCATCCAAAGAAGTCACATTAAGGTTAAAGCAACCTTATAGGAGACAGGTTCTAGAATAACATGGTCAACATAAGGTTTCAAACATTGTCCATTGATCTTGAAGGAATTACCCATCTTTGGGTCAGAAATCTCAACGGCCCCGTTGAGAAATATTCGATCAATGATGAACGGGCTGCTCCACTTTGACCTAAGCTTGCTGGGAAAGAGCTTAAGTCAAGAATCAAAGAGCTAGACCTTTTGGTTCGGCTTAAAGATCTTACAAGAAATTAGTTGGTCACGAAGAGATTTGGTCCGAGTCTTATAGATCTTGTCATTCTCGTATGCATCGTTTCTAAGCTCCTACAACTCAGATAGTTAGAGCGTCCTGGTCTTTCCGGCTAAACTTAAATCAAAGTTGCATTTCTTAATCACCTAGAATGCCCGATGTTCAATCTCTACAGGTAAATGACATGCCTTTCCATACACCAGACGAAACGGTGACATGCCGATAGGCATTTTGTATGTCGTACCGTAGGCCCAAAGAGCATCCTCAAGGTTTTGAGTCCAATCCAATCTTTTCGATCAGGTATAACCATCTTTTGTAGGATGTTCTTGATCTCCCAACCGGAGATCTCAGCCTGTCCGTTCGTCTAAGGGTGGTAAGGTGTGGAGATTCTGTGATTTACCCCGTATTTTACTAGTAAATTACAGAACTGGGCATTTGTGAAGTGAGTACCACCATTGCTGATGATGGCCGTCGAAATCCCAAACTGATTGAAGATATTCTTCTTGACAAAATCAATGACCACTTTGTGGTCATTGGTTCGGGTAGGGATAGCCTTGATCCACTTGGACACATAATCAACAACAATAAGAATGTACTAGTGTCCAAATGAAGGGAGGAAGGGTCCCATGAATTCAATGCCCCAAACGTCGAAGATTTTGACGGGAAGGATTGGGTTTAGAGGCATCATATCTCTCTTGGTTATGCTCTCGAGTGCCTGGTATCCTTGAATAAAGATGACCAATAGAATGCAGATTGAAGTATTTTTGTAGCCGTCTTTTTCCCGGAAAAATGTCGACCACATGCAGATGCATGGAAGAACTCAAGTATGCTTTTAAACTCATTCTTCGGAACACATCAGCGAATAATTTGATTAGAGCCGATGCGATACAATTTAGGGTCATCCTAGAAGTAATATTTGGCCTCAGATTTGAGTCTATCCCATTGTTGCTTGGTCCAATCCTGGGAGATTTGACCAACAGCCAAATAATTTACTATGACTACAAACCAAGGGGTTTGGACACCTAAAACTACCAGAATAATCTCATCTGGAGAAGTATTAGTAATTGGAATATCCAGACGATAAGAATCACTTAGAAGCCTCGAAAGATGATCCGCCACCACATTCTGTGCCCCGGATTTATCTTTGATTTCAAGATCAAATTCTTGAAGTAGAAGAATCCAACGAATGAGCTAGGATTTGTCATCCTTTTTGGCCAAGAGATATCTCAAGGTCGAGTGGTCGGTGAAAATTATGACGTGAGACCCTAAGAGATAAGCCCTGAATTTTTCTAAAGAAAATACTACGGATAGTAATTCTTTCTCAGTGACAGTGTAATTCCTCTGGGCCTCGTCTAGAGTTTTTCTAGCATAGTAGATGATAGAGGGCTTTCTCTCGATCTTTTGACCCAAAACAGCCCCAACCACGTAATAGAAGCATCGGTCATGATCTCAAATGGGGCTGTCCAGACTAGTGGTTGCAACACTGGAGCATAAGTGACTGCCATTTTAAGAAAGTCGAAAGCCTTGCGGCATGATTCATTGAAATCAAATGGCATATCTTTGGCAAGAAGGTTGCTCAAAGGTCGAGCAACCTTGGAGAAATCCTTGATGAACCTCTTATAGAATCTCACATGACCGAGAAATGAGAGGATTTGTTTAACAGATGTGGGAGAAGGAAGTTTGGAAATAGCATCAACCTTACCTTTGTTGACTTCAATTCCCCGTTCAGAGATTACATCACCCAAGACGATACCTTCTTGTGTCATGAAATGGCTCTTTTCCCAGCTAAGGACCAATCTTGTTTCGATGCATCTTTTAAGGATCAATTCGAGATTAACTAGGCAAGATTCAAATGAATCTTCGAAAATAGAGAAATCATCCATGAAAACTTCCATAAATTCTCCCACCATGTCAAAAAAAATGGTTAGCATACACCTTTGGAAAGTTGTAGGTGCATTGCAAAGCTCGAATGGCATTCTACGAAAAGCAAAGGTTTCATAGAGATAGCTGAAAGTCATCTTTTCTTGATCCTTGGGATGGATGGGGATTTGATTGTATCCCAAATAATCATCCAGGAAATAGAAGTACTTTTGCCCAGCTAATCTTTCAAGTATCTGATCGATGAAGGGCAATAGGAAATGATCTTTTTTGGTGGCTGTGTTCTACTTCCTATAATCCATACAGACTCTCCAGGAGGAAGCTGAACGAGTTGTGACAGATTCTCCTTTCTCGTTAGTCACAACGGTAATCTTAGCTTTGTTGGGAACAATTTGCACGGGACTTACTCATAGACTATCCGAGATCGGATAGATGATTCTTGCATCAAGCCACTTAATAATTTCCTTCTTGTCCACTTCTCACATATTAGGGTTCAATTTCCTCTGCATCTGGTGAGAAGGGCGGGATCCATCTTCTAAGAAAATTTTGTGATTGCAGTAAGATGGCTCAATCCCCTTAAGGTCATGGATGGTCCAACCAATTGCCTCTTTATGTTCTTTTAAGACCTTAATCAATTTTATCTCCTACTCCTTAATCAATTTAGATTGATAATCATAGGGAGCATCTTTTTAGGTCCTAAAAATTGATATTTCAAACTCTCAGGCAATGGTTTCAGTTCGAGCTGGGGTGGGTCTAAGATGGAAGGTAAGGAGGATGCTAATAAAGATTCATTAGGACGATCGAGAGGAAGAGGTTGAAAGTGAATGAAATTGGCAACCTCTTTAGAATGTGGTGGGTTTGCCATAGAGGGTTGTGGGTTGGGTTCATCGGTGCAGGAAGAACTCTCAATAGCAGACACAACCATATAGTTCTCAATATTCAAATGATCTTCCTTGAGTTCCTCTATAAATCCACAATACTCAAATTTATTAATCGCCTTGAAAATATCCAGTTTCAATTTCCGATCTCCAAAGGTGATTTCCATGCTACCGCTCTCACAGTTGATATTGGCCTTAGTAATAGCCAGGAACGGACGCCCCAGAATGATGGGCGTGTTCCTTAAATTCTCAGGTACATCCATGTCAAGGACAAGGAAATCTACAGAAAAATAGAAGTCCTTAACCTTGAAAATAACATCCTCAATAATGCCTCTCGGATTTGTGATCGAACGGTCCGCTAACTGCAGCGTTACTGAGGTTGGCTGAAGTTCACCTAATCCGAACTTTTCGTAAAGAGAAGTCAGAATTAGGTTAATGGATGCACCTAGATCCAAGAGTGCTCGATCAAAAGTGTAATCTTCGATAATTCATGAAATCAAAGGGGCACATGGATCTCTCTTTTTCAGAGGAAGGTGATGCAGGATAACAAAACTAGCATGCTCGGAGAGTATCACCTTCCTCGGAATAGATTCCCTCAACTTACGCTTCTAGGTGCATAAATCCTTTAAGAATTTACCATGAGCCAGTATGTGTTTGATAGCATCGAGGAGCGAGATATTGATTTCAACATTCTTGATTATATTCAAGAGCTCTTCGTCACTATCAACAGGCTTCTTCTTCTTAGGTTTAATCAAGGCCTTAGGAAAAGGAACATGAGTCAGATCCTCAGAATCAGGTTCCTGAGCCTTGATTTCTTCTTCAGAGTTCTCCTTTCTTTCCTCAGGCTCACTAGGTTTTTCTTGACTAGAGAAGGGTAGGTGTGGGTCCTAGGTTTGCCTTCCACTCCTCAAAGTAACAGAGTTGGCAGATGCATACGGGTTTGGGTCTTGGGGAGGGTTAGGAAAGATCAGAGGGCTTGATTAGCCAGAAACTCAGATTTGATGAAGAAGCAGAAGAGGAAGGACCCTGCTTAACCACCTGAGCATGTGCGTGTGGGTCCCTCTGATTCCTGTACCCTTGGGCTTGATTGCTCGGATTTTGTATGTTATGCGGGTTGGGTACAGCGCTGAGATGGCAGAGTTCTGGGCTGACGGGTATTAGCAATGAGCCCGGTTTGTAAGTTGTCCAGCGAGGTTTTCATTTGTTGCATGAGCTGGAGTATAGATCCTTGCATCTCTACCATTTGACAGTTTAAATCAGCCTTCCCTACAGGTTGACGAGCATTCCAAACTGGTTGATTGACCTGATTTGAGGGTAGATGAGTATAAACATGACCCTGACCCATTGGTATTTGTGGAGCATAGTTGCGGGGTTGGAATTGGGCGTGTTGCCCCAGATTTTTCTAGGAGAAGTTAGGGTGGTTCCTCCAACTCGAATTATAAGCATTGGAATATGGGTTGGACGTAACGTTCTCTTGTATAGCATAGACATCCTCATAGGGTGAGGATGGGGAGAAAGATAGGGAGGGATCAGAGAAACTAGGATCAAAGGCCCTAGTTTGGAACTTGTGGGCTTCCGAGTAATGCTGGCTCACAGGTTGAGTCGCATCCAGTTGATTCACGAACTTCCGTCCAGAAGGAGCTCGCGAAGAATGAAATCCCGAATTCTGATTGAGTGGATAGAGAATTGTTTATAGAGTTTCTAGCTAGCCACTCCTCCGTCCTTTTGGTAAGTAGGTTCACTTTATCTAGTTTGTTACAAATCAGCTCCATATCGAATGAATGAGAGTCATGGACCTCATTAACATTCAATATGGGTTGTTGGGACCGGTTCAACGTATCCATGGAGGCATGATTGATTGAATTTTCACTCATTTCCTCAAACAAATCATGCACACTATCTGCATCTTTGTTGAGGAAATTGCCTCCGTAAGAAGCATCCACGTGATTTCTGAGTTGCTCAGTCAACTTGTGGTAAAAGGTCTCCACGAGTTTCCATTTCGGCACCTCGTAGTGTGGATACTTTCGCAATAAGTCCTAGAATCGCTCCTAGGCTCCATGAAACTGTTCCCTCGGCCGTTGGGCGAAAGGATGAAAGTAGTAATCGCCCGCCTCAGTGCATTGGTATGCTCGATTGGAAAGAATTTCTTTAAGAAAGCCGATTTAAGATCATTCCAAGTTGTGATCAGCCTTCCAATTGTCCAGTACCAATGTGCGGCCTTATCCCTAAGAGAGTGAGGAAAGAGCCTCATGATCATTTGCTCCTTGTCCACGTTTCGTGCTTTGGTGGTCTGGACCAAAGTGGTCAAGTCCTCCAAATGCTGAAACGGGTCTTTAGAGCCAAGCCCATGGAAATGTTTGATTAGGCTTAACACTTAGGGCTTGATTTCAACATCTCTGGCTGAAATCTGGATGCTAGGACGTTCCCTGTAATTTGAAGGATAGTAAAAATCCTTCAAGGGCTGTGCGCTCTGCATTCTCTGGAACCATTCCTGCATTCTCTACATTTGTTCTAGCTGCCTTTGAAACATCTCTTGTTGATTCTGAGGTAGAGGAGGTTGTTGATCAGCCATGGGATCAAATTGGCCAAAATTCAATCTACAGCTCTTAGAATGATCTAATGGTCCTTCCAATCGGGGATTCAATGACCTCCTTTCAAGCATAAACTAGGAAGAGGTCGGAAGGACTGGGGATAAGAACCCTGCAGCACAACAAAACAAGCCTGTCCTTCAGTTGGGTAGCCTAAGGACCGAAGTTTCAGGATAGATTCAAACCACAATACAAATTTCGTGTTGTCCTTAATCCAAAAGCTGGTTAAGTTGGGATGGCGAGACAGGGGGAGCGTGTCCTGAAGGTTGCTAATTATGCCAAACCCATGCCTACTTAAGTCATTTGACACTTCGGCCACCCAACTTAGTACCTTCTAGAGAAAGCAGACATCACAAATTTGCACCACAGTTTGAGAAATACCCTGAAACCGATGGATGAGTCCTACGGCCAACATCTCCTTGATTTTAACTTAGGCTTAGGATTGTAGTGCTTATGAAATGTGGTGGGCCATTAAAATAGGTTGTGCCCTTAATGATTGATTGAATATGTGTGAGTGCATGCATAACCAGGGTTTTCATGCAAGATTATTTAGATGAGTGGATTTTAAGGTTCAAATCTTGCTTAAGTTTCTTTTAGGGTTTAGAATTAGGTAAATTCAATCAAGTTCATGAGGCAAATCAGATATTCAAAACACGGGTGAAGATCTTTTCCTTTTGAAATCAAAAGTAAAGTGGAGTGCCTGGTATTGACCTAAATTGTAAATCCGAAGGGGAAGCTACTTGATGAGTTAATTTTAGATGAAGTGGTGAGGCTCAAACAACTCAAACAATTGGCCTTAATGCACCACTGAGTTAGGCACACAGGTGGTTACCTAATCTGATTTCTACTCAATTATGTGTTTAGGTGTGTGTACCAATTCCAAAGATTGGTTGATCAATTGAGTTTGAAAATATAAAGAGGTTGTGTACCTCTATATTTTTTTTATAGATTTTTTCTTTTTATAAGAGAAGGGTGGGATGAGTGGAGGTGGAAATCAAAGCATCCAAACTAATCCTAGGGTTTATGAGAACACCTAGATTAATTAGGGTTTGAATTAGGGTTATGGAATGAAATCTATGGAGGGGGTAAGAATGGGGAGCACTTACAGTTGTCTTCAACTGCACTTTACTCCTTTCTACCTCTTGAAGATTCCTTGTCGAGATACTTGCAAAATAATAGAAAAGAAATAAAAGAGAGTTAAAAAAATAGATAAGTGTGTGGAAATGCGAAAAGGAAATCGAGATTCATTGCCTCCAAGGCAACGGTGCCAAAATGTTGAGTTGGATAATCGTCGTAAAAATTGAGTTTGGAAAACTGATCGTTGTAGCATAATTTGCGAGAAAATCTGTCAATAAATAAATTTACTGAAACTCAAAAAGGACTTCCTGGTTGAACACAGGGAGGCTACGTTGATTCGCAATTCACAATTATATTTTTTTGTGTAATTTTGGTTTTAAGATGGGATAATCACAATGAATCGATACTATACTAGAGAGAGAGAGAGAGAACAAAACACTTTATAACAAAGATATTATTTTTACAACTAGAAAGCAGTAAATATACTCTACAAAGCAGTAAAGAGAAGGGAGGTTAGAAATTGTCCTCTTCGATGGCTGCTTGGAAGACGAGCTAGAACAGGGTGATGCCTGGAAGATGTAGAGTAGAGACGGAAGACGGAGAACGAACCGAGAAGAATTGGGGGCAAGGTAGGATGTTGTCGTGGGATCCACTTCTGGAATGGAGGTGAGAAGACGACCACGGGAGCTCCACGAACTGGATGAGAAGTGGACCAAATTTTGATTTTAACTCTAGAGGAGCATGTCGGGTTTGGGACAAGCTTTTTTAAAACTTTGGAGAGGGAGAGAGGTGAAGGAAGGGATGATAATTTCGAGTGGTAGGGGTCACCTTTTATAGTTGTTGGGATTGAGGGAAAATAGGTCATTTTATGTTTAAAACATTAATGTCAGGGTCTTTAGTGACGAATTTATTTGTCACTAAAGCCCTGAACGTGGGCTTCGTGTGCGTGCACGCCCGCCTCCTCGCCTTCTACATGCTCAATGCTCGCCCACATTTGCGCATCTCACGATCGAACGGCTTAGGATTGATCTTGCTCTTGGCTCATTGAACTTGCCCGCGTGCGATCAGGTGTTCGCATGCGTGTTTGATTGCGCGTGTGATCTGTGCTCTTTGGTGAAGCCACGTGGTCGCTCCATCCGCCGTCCACGCTGCATCCAATGGTTGAATTTGGTCACGCCCACGCCCCGCACTTGATTTGAGGCTTACGGGGGCTCCACCCCACGCCTCTTCTACGTAGCACCCTTCACCAACGCACCAAGCCACTGCTTTGTCGCACGGATGGTTTCACTCTCAGTCGATCTTAGCTGTTGGATCCTCATCCAACGGTCTAGATCACTCCTCGCGAGAGCCTTTAGGAGTCGAGCGAAGGGGTGCGGGCAGGTGCAGATGGTTGGGATGGTGCCATGTGGCACCATCCTGATCGTTCATCTTCAAATGCTCGTTGGTGGTGCTGTAGATGTCGGATTGGACAGGTTTCTACGCTGTTGGGCTGTGATCGTCGATCCACTCCATCCGTGTGGTTGAATTTGTCATCTGAGGTACGGATTTGCACCACTTGGCCCATGACCTATGATCTTTCTCGGACTGCATCTGATGCTACAAAAGTCCGATTGGGGCGATCTTGGAGTCGTTGAACTCCACTCGTCGCTATGATCAGATCTGTACGGCTGGATCTTCAATCCGAGGGCCCAATTAAATGTTGCCCTGTTACCTGATCAAAAAAAGAGAAAATTAACGTAAAATTTATACAACTTGATCTAAATGCATGATGATGCACGTTATGTAATCTTTATAATGTATGATGCAACTATATGCCTGAGAACGCTCATAAATAGATAATTTATGTGATATAAACGTGTTTACATCAGGGCCCCTGAAGGCCCGTACTCAGCCAGGTGGTGGTTTGGTTAATTTCCCAACATAGTTAATTAAGCTATTTAGGCTTAATTAAATGTAAGAGAAAGCAACTTAGGTTAACTTGATGTAATGTCGATTGTGTAGTATAGGGTCAAGCTAACCTAACATTTTAGATTTTTAATTCTTTTTTAACTGGTTGAGTCTAGGTCATTTATTGGGAGGCATAACTTAACTTAATCCACAATTTAATCCTAAGCATTAATTACTACTTAATTAATTAGAATTATAATTATATTACCTTAAGATCATGAATCTTGCACAAATGATATTTAATTAAAAGACATGCAACATTCCATAAGACAAACATATTTACACATGTGATCTATTATTAAAAGCAAGTAAACATGTTTATTTCTACTAATTTCTTTTCATTTACAAAAGATTATGGCAAGAAAAAGAAATGCAATTGAATACAAGTGCCTTATTCATCAATTAAACTCAAAGGAAATTATATTGAAGTAAAATACAAAAATTAGACGTCTTAAAAATGATCATTAAATTTATCAGACATCTAAAATTCTTAATTTTCCCTTTATTTATCTTCTTCATTCTTCAACCTTCTTATCTTCTCTTTTCTTCTTCTGTCATCTCTTTCTCTCTCTCTGTCTTTACCTTTCTTTACTTCTCCCTTTAGCTTTCTATCTTTACCCTTCTCAAGCTCTTCATCTCACTCCTTGAAATTTCTTAAGTCTTTTAACCTTTTCTCTTCTTTTCCTTTTCCTTTACTCTTCAACTATGCATTTGGACCACACTGAACCAAAAATTGGTTTTATTATGGGCAGCTCGGACCGGTTAGGGATACGCAGCACCCCTCTCAGGGTAGGACCAGACCCTACTGGGTCCAAGCCTAGTTCACATTAGGTGGTTTATTTCCGATTTAAATCATCACATGCACAGTCTCTGGCCTCCCAGGCCCACACACACGCCCGCTCATGGGCTCACGCTAGCACGCCCACAGGCACACACACACCTGGGCACGTGCACCGCACGCACGCACACACATACACATGCTCTTTATGTGTCGAGTGATGACGACCAAACATGCCATATCACTTTTTCCTTTTATTTCATGGCACGCATTCATATCTTTCCGATGTGGCACTAACTTTGTCCCCTCCAAACCAAACTTTGGCTGGAGAAACAAGTCAACTCAGAGCTCCAAATTGAGCAAGTAATAGCTCGTTGGAAAGCTCTAGAGGAGTACTACAGGATTGCATCATCAATTTGATGCTGAGAACAGAATTAGCCCTTCAATTTGAAGGGTGAAAGTTGGAGGTTGTCATAACCATTCTAGCCTGCAGAAGCAGTAGTTCAGGTCTAAGGACCTGCAGTGCACATTGACCTTAGATGAGGTTCTTAATAGATTCAGGAGTTAATTCCACTCCTAATGGTGAAGGGAAGAGTGTTAAAAGGCTTCTGGAAGGTGAAAAGACTTAAAAGCTTCAAGCAAGAGCTTTAGAGCTCCAGTTTGAGCTCTGAAAAGCTTATCAGATAGCTAAAGGGTAGCTAAATCAAAATAAACAACCTTTGAAGGTTGTGAAGAATCCATTTGGGTAGCATTTGCATTGGAATTTTGCCAGAAAAACACTAAAGTCAATGTTGGATTCAAATGAACCCAAACTGAACAGAAATTAGATTCATCTAAGATCCTAACTTAAACTCATTCAAATCAAATCCAATCCATCTAAAATCATCCTACAAATCATTTGAACTCATCAATTTCTCTAATTGAAACCTAAATCATTCAATTAGACCTGGGTTTGACCACTTAACCTCAAAAATTGACTTTCTTCTTTAAGCTTTTTCAGATGAAATTAACACTCCAATTCATCTCATTATCCTCAGGAATAGATTCAAGGTCTTTCAAAGAAGTTTCAACTAAGAAACCTGGGGTTTTAGGTCTGTCGCCTGAGTTCTAAAGTTAGTTTGTTCGATAGAACAAACTAAGGCTTTTCTAAGTGTTTGATCTTCAAATCTGACCTCAGGGCATCCTCCTGATGCTTCTAGGCCTTTAAAATCAAGCTTAACCCTAATGAATAGTCTTCTCCAACTCTGTCGGAGTTGGAGAAGACAGAGGTGTAGATCGAGCTCTAGACTTTAAAACTTTAAATTAAACATTGCAGAATGATCATTGAACATCAATTAAGTGATCTGGAGCTTCTCAGGAAGTTCTATAGGCTGAAGAATGCATTTTTACTCGTCGGAGCTCGTCGGAACTCCGGTGAGTCCAGACAATGGCTATACATGTGTATGGATCATTAAAACAAGCCATGGAAGATCTAAAAGGTCTCTTGCGGTCACAAGGAACCTCATGATCCCATTAATTCATTCAATTAATGATTACACTGAAAGTTATGCATTGAATTCATAAGGATTGTGACTTGAGTTCGTTGGAACTCAGGACAAGTTCTCTCACTCAATTGAGTAGAGAGAACATGTCAGTGGAGCGTGGCGAAGGTGTTCAGATGAATAATTAGATGGAGGAACTCCTCCTGAGCCGCCATTGATATCGAGCTCAGGAGGTTGGATGAATTTTAGGCATTTTAGTTATAGGTGATTTTAAGTCAAATTAAAGTGATGATTGGGGCCCTTAGATGATGACTAAGTGATGGAGGGCCCCAGTGGAGGTGAATTGCCCTCAGTTACTTCCGCCATGGACAACGGAAGCAGCCGGTGAAGGTGGAGATGGATTAGGTGATTTGATGTTAAAACCAGGGAATTAAGGTGTCAGAGATGATCATGGAGGATTAAGGAAGGTGATTAGTGAATTCAAAAGACAAAAGAATGCTCCAGTCAAGCTCAAAGAGCTCGCCGGAGTTGAAGAAGATGACGGAAAATCTAGCATTAATTCTAACTAACCTACCTAATTAACTATTCTAATTACACTAACTTACCTAACCTACTGTTACCTGGACGAAGGGGGTAGAGGATCTCTGTCAAAGGTCCTTAACGGAGGAGGAAATCAGAGGGGCAGAGGAAGAAGTCTGGCAGGTGTAGGCAAGGTGCAGAGATGTAGTCCAACGTCGGCACTGCGTCAGAAGACTCAACAGACAACGGCGGAGATCAGAGACAAGTGGAGACGAACAGCGGAAGACGGTGGAAGCAGGAGAAGGTTGCTGGATTAGAAGTGAATAGCCTATCTGCTAGCTCAGTGGGGGAAGAGGGAAGGGAGCTAACCTCTTGAAATCAGAGAGGTAGAGGGGTATTTATAGGTTGCGGCGGCTGAGGAGGAGGGTGAATCTGGATGGAAAGGAGTCTAGGTGTGAAGTAACCATCGGCGTCTTCTTCGACGCTGGTGAGGTTAACTTTAAACCATAAATAGGATTTTAGCTTCATCTAGATTGATGGATGAAAAGGGGGCGGTGAATGCAAGCTCCAGGAGCTTGGCAAGGATGGGCGGACGTTAGATGGATGGTGATTGGCGGGTGAAAACACCTCCTGTCGTTAGCCGTCAAAGAAACTAAAGAAGAAATGAAGAGGAAGATGTATACGGGGACTTGGTTGCAAGGAAAACTAAGGACCTAAGTGAAGGAAAAGGACTCGATTGAAATAAAACCTAAGGACCGAAACGTAAACTAAGGTTTTCAAGGCTTATTTTAATTTAAATCTTTCTCAACTTTTTATATATGATTATAAATTAGACAAATATTATATTTAAACGTTGGATTTACATTTTTGACCTTTTAGCTTAATTTATTTAATTAAGTAAAGTTACTTAAGTTAATACATACTTAGGTATAAGTTATGCTTAAGTTAATTAACATATTAATTAGGTAAATAATTAATGATATTTCAAGTCCATTTATTAATTAAATTATTAATAATATTAATTGGCTAATAATTTGGCATTTTAAACTTATTTTAAGGTCCTTTAATGTTTTATCCCTTATTCTATAATTAACCCATATATTTACATATTCCTAGATAATTAACTAGGGAAACTAGTTAATTAGGGGTAATTAGAAGCCATGATGAGCCTCTCATCACCGGCTCAGGTGGGCACTTTAAGCAGTGCCCTAAACTTGGAGGGAAGGTGCTCAAGCACCTGCAAGATGCTCTATTTTAGGCTACCTCTCAGCAGGGAGGAATGAACTTTAACCACATGTTTTTCTGTTGCTTGCGTGTGGTAAGTTTCTCCTTGTTTATTTTTTATTTCTCCTTTGGTAAAAAATTGGGTCTCACACCTCTGTCGGTGCTTTTTGATAGGTTGAGACTCTTGGGACTTTCTTTGTCTCGCGTGGAGATGTTCCGTTAGACATTGCTGAACTAGTCGTCTCCACTGAGGCAGTCGACTATTATTCTCTCTGAATCGATGTTTAAAACTGATGCGCTGCAGCATAGCCGATAATTCATGAAAAACAAATATAATTTATAGCTCGAAAGAAATCCGAGGTCGAACGCAGGGACCAAGTGTTGCAACTAATCTCAAAGATCACAATATTACCAAAAAAACTGAGCAAGTTATAATGAAAATTCCATGCAACAATAATATATATAAACAATGTCAAGATGCAAAAAGAAGGGGGTAAAATAGTGATTTAAATCACCAATTGGCCATCTAAGTATGCTCATAATAATTCTCAAATAACTGAACAGTAATGATCAACCAATTATTCCTTGTCAGTAAGTAATGCAACAGTACCTTAGAACTAGCAAGCCTCAGTGAGAGGCACAAGCACAGAACAGAGGCACAAAAGCCTCCCAAATTGGCTAAGTAAAGAGAGGGAAGGGCAAGGGCAAAAACCCCCCTCCCCCTCCCTCTCTTATTCCTTTCCTCTTTCTTTCTTCTCTCATAAATATGCTAGTCGGACCCAGGTATATGGGTAATCGGATCAGAGCCTAGACTAGCGTGGCGTGACCGCGGGCGAGGGAGTGCGTGCACCTTGGAGAGGGACCTCACCTTGTGCTCACTGAGGCAATGGGGCAATGAGCACAATTCATCTTATATCGCGCAAACAACTTTGCTGCTCATGATGTGGGATTATTCCGACTGGTTGCTTTGTGTTGCAGCTACAATGGACAAAGGCATCTGGTTGAAGTCGAAGGGAGCTACTGATGCTTCAATTGGAAGCCTGGGTCTCTTCCTGGGAGTGGGTTGCATCACTTGGAGTCATTATCGGGGAATAACTCGGCTTGAGTGCGTCGGACAGAGTCGGTGAAGGAAGCGTGGTGACGGAGCTCCAGCGTGGGACCTGAGATAAGAAAACACGACCTGATGGCCCAATCAGATATTCTCAGGAGGATCGCCGGCCTTCGACGAACGTGATGAGGGGGTTGGCATGGTGCGAGAGTGTGCGTGTGAGTGTAGCAACGTTGGAGAGCAAGTGCGTAGGTGGTTGTGTTCAGGGAGAGGTTATGGTGAGTGAAAGCTAAAATTAAGTGCAGGCTTTTATAGAGTGAGGCGCGGCGGAGCTAGTGGAGGTGGCGGCAATGATTTTCGTGCGGTGGAGTGGCGGGAAGGCTTCACCGGAGTGGAGGAAGATGATGACATTGAGGGGGAAATGGTGGTCATGCATGTGTCGTAAGTGGGGGAAAAAGAAATAGGTAGAGAGAGAAGAGGATAGAAGGGCTTAGGAGAGGAGAAGGTGGTTGGAAGAGGTTGGTCATGGCAGATCAGCACTGGAGAAGATGAAAGGGACGGAGAAGTGACGACGACGAATAAGGGAGAGAAACACCCTCTCTTTGTTCACAAAGGTGCACAACGATGAGGGGAGCAAGATAGGCCATCCAATTTGGCTGTTGGATGGTCGGACAAGAATGGAGGATGTCGCCGGAGCAAGGTGCGGAGATGGTCGAAGAAGGAGGAAGAGGGTATTTCTTTGACCAAAATTTGCTAAGGAGATAGGGTTTTTGCCCATGATCCTTTTATAGGCCATGGGGAGGGGTTTCATGCTTGGAAACCAAGATTGAAACCCTACGTTTTTCACGCAAATAGGACATGTGAACCTTCAAAAGGTTCACATGAGGAATTGGGGACGAGTTAGGATTCATGGAAGGTCTCATTTGGAAGGGAATTTCTCAATGAATCTCCCTTTTAATTTTGGGAGTATTTGATTGAGAATTGAGTGAGAAATCCTTGCTCGAATTTCTACGGTGAAGGTCTGACCTTCCAAAAATGTTATAAGGACCTTTTTGCAAAGAATGATGATAAAGTTAGGGATCCATTTGTAATTATTTTGAAAGTTAGGGGCATATGTGTGAGAGAAAAGAGTCAGACAGGATTGAAACGTAAACTAGGTCAAGATGATCTTCGATTGGGACCAAATTTTGGTAAAAACCTAATTTGGAGCCAAGGAATCTGGATGGTGAAGTTGGATTTAGGTTTTGACTAGGTTTGACTGGTTAAATTGCATAGAAACTAAAATTAAGGCAATTATCTATCTAAGACTCTATTTTAGAACAAAATAGGTTTAAATGGTCAAATCAGGGATGACAAGCCTTAGAGAATATTTTTCTATGATTTTTAGGTGGTTTAGATAAATTTTATCCTGATCTGAATCTCAGTTAATTAAGTGGGTCTGTTTTTAGGGTTTCGGATGTCCATTAGTTCTTGAAATGGGTGAAAACCTATTCCTGTCTACAGGGACCCACTTATTAGACTTAAATGCATTTTGACCTTTAGTAACCCTTGGAAAACCCATGGTTATTCTATATTTGTGACAAGATTGTAAAATTGCAGAAATAGCCCTATTTTCATCTTTTCTTCTCAAAACAACTCAACCTACTCAAGAGACATTCTGATTGATATGTAGGAGCTTTTATTGACTTTATTAGACCAAGTTGAGCTAGTTGTGGCTCATGATGGTGTTACCATCATACCTGATTAGCCCATAGTTGTGGGCTATTTAAGTATTTAAGTGCCTACACATTAGGTTAATTCTAACATTTATTCAGTATAAATTAGGATGTAAATAGATTAATTCATAGTTTTAATTTAATTACATAATCCATGCATTGCATTCATACTTTAAGTACATTTAGAATTAGTTTAGAATGGCATTTATCTAATTAGATAACCAATTAGGTATATTGTTTTTATTAACATAAAAGTTGAGGGTCTGTATATAAATGGTCCTAATATTTTAACATTATTTTCTTTTCTTCTTGCAGGAACGGCTGGTTGCCGCTCCAACGACGAACGGCTGGTGCAGTGAAGAACCCATTCAAGTGGGAGCGGATGTGATGGATCTGGTCGGGTGGATGATTTCAAATGTGTGCAGGCCACTATAAAAGGAGGAGGGAGGCAGTCGAGCTCGGGAGGCCTCCGCCACCGACCCACCACTGTGCAGAGAGAACCTCTCTCTTCCACTCCACACTGCTGGCCTCTACTGTGGCGACGAGTCTCCATCACCGTGGGCGTGTGGTGTGACAGGCCACACCGCCATCCGGAGCTCGCCGCATCACCGTGAGCACCTTAGCGTGCATCCCCCTCGTCGTCATCGCCGACCACCATCACCGAGCTACTGATTCAGCCACCCTCTCAGTAACTTAAGACGTATGGGGAATTTCCCAGACGTCTGAAGTTACCCGCTCACTTCCACCGTACATGCCTGAAGTCGCCTGCAGACCCCTTCCCGCACCTGCAGAACCTTCAGCGCACCCACGTCCGTCAACCTTCAGCTCAAACGCGCCTCAACTCTCCAATAGCCACGCCTCCGCCCGCGCCTGCAGACCACCGCAACCATCTTCCACGCGCCTGCAGACCACCACAACGCTTCCACGCGCTTGCAGACCAACGCTTCACCGCGCCTGCAGACTAGCACCCACCGTCTCCAACCGTGCCTGCAGCACCCTCCGCTCGTGCTTGCAGAAGCGCCCGCAGCTTGCGCGCACACGTCAGCCGCCCGCAGCTCCCTCCGCCCACGCACAATAGCCTGCGCGCCCTCATCAGCTGCAGCCGCACCCGCTCAACCGCCTGCAGCCGCCACCAGCAGCACCTCCGCCGGAGCTCGTCCGACCACCTCCGGCCGCCGCGCGACTCGCCGCCACCACCGATTCGAAGCTCTTGGTCCAAGGGACCTCCTCCGAGCTTCTCGCGCCCGGCCATCGGCTCCTCGTCGCGCAAGACAATGGGGAAAAATTCCCCTGTTTTGCTACAGTAAACCGTCAATTAAAATTTACATTTTCTGCCATTGCCACATTTTAATCATATTTTATTGATTCTGCATTGCGGAAAATATCCTATAGTTTCTCATAATTACCATTTCAGCATTGTTTCTTGCTTAAACCTTAAACTAAAGGCAATCTTGGCTTGGTTCTTGTCCAAATTGACTACGAACAAACATTTTTAAGTGGCGCGGATTTGAATACGTTATTGCCTCCCTGTGGATATGACCCGCTCCTCTGCGAGTGGTTATTTGTTGTTAAAAATTGATTAGTCGATTTTTCCATCACATTAAACTACAAACAACTTAAAAGCGAAAGATCGACCAGTCAAATGGCGCCGTTGCCAGGGAGGCAACAGACGCAATAATTTCGCCTAATTTTATTTTGATTATTTGTCAATTGCACAGAGATTTGACCATTCATTATTTTCTTTTCTGTGCGAGAAAATTTGTGCAAGAATCAGCCACTGTGAGAGGAGATCCTTGACGTCGCCAGACGAGAATTGGACGAGCCATTTTTAAACAGAGGAGAAGGACGAGGACGCGACGGACACCATTTAGTCATTAGTTTAATTAGAATAGAATTAAGATTGTGGACTTAATTTTTCATTACAGTTAGTTTGAAACCCTTGTTCTGGGGCATATTTTGAGGGGTTTGTTCCCCGATTTTGTTTTGGACCCGTGTTGGGTAATTTTTGGGAGCCTGTTCCCTTTTCTTTAGATTTAGGTTTATTTTTTTTATTATTTCTTTTATTTGCTTGTGCATAAGTAGTTCTAAAAAAAATAGAAAAAGAAAAAAAAAAAAGGAGCTACCTGCTAGAAGCTGCCTGCCCTAGGACGAACCATTTAGGTCTGTATGAGCAGCCTCTAGATTTGCTTTTCTGCATTGCGTGCATTTTTGCATCGAAGATCGCTGGAGGCAAGGTACGTATTCTCTTACTTTGCATCCTATTTTTGATCACGCATTGCATTTAGGATTTAATGCAAAGACCACAAAGTTTGTCTTGAAGCGATCTAACAAGTGGTCACATTTTTTTTTAGAAAAAGGACTAATTAAAGGAAGGACATTTTAAAAACCAAGGATTTGATTTTCAAACTTGGCGTGCGATTCAAAGTTCAAAATCTTTGATGGTGTATGCACACTTATTTCACTTGCACCACGGCACGCTTCTAGACACTCCTTAGGTTTGGAAATACTAGGACAAGAGCCCTCCTTTCGTTGGATTCTGAAGTGTTCGGAACTTGAGATCAAAGGTTTTGTATATCCAAAGAGGGGGATACCCTGTCACGGATTTTTGGGGGTAGTTGAGGAGCACCGCGAAAGCACAGCTTCAAAGGAAGGCTTAGGCCTACTTGCATCCCTCGATCTTCCGTCTTTGGATTTACTTGACCATTTGAAATTTAGGGAAGAACACCTAAGCTCCAGCTAGGTCTTCTTAGGCGAACCGTAGGTTGGCAATAGGCGCGTAAATTGACTGAACAAATTGTATTGTCACCTACAATCTGACTTAAAATCAAAAGCCTAAATTGGGAAAGACCTAAAAGGTCCTTTTTGAATTGTGTCTTGCTTGGGGAATTCTGATTGAAGTGTGAGTTAGAATGGACCACATTGATTTTCATCCTTTCACATCTTGCCCACACCCTCACCCCCACTCTGCATCCTTCGATCCCAGACGCCGAGATGGTCCATTCCTTGATGGACATAATGACAATCATTGGGATCCGTTTTACTCCTATTATAGGAGTATTGGCCTAGTTAAGCCCCAAATTAGTGAGCAGAACTCAGGAGTGGGATTTGCTTTGCCCAATATCCCACATACCAAAGAAATACCCAACCCACCCTCCCTGAAAACTTATAATGGTTGGACAAACACTCCTGGGTACTATAAGCCTGAGCCTGACTTCTCTTATGATAGAAATGACCTCTCCTCTTTGAAGATAGAAATACAGAAAATGCAAAATGAAATGAGTGAATTGTTAGGAGAATCTTTGAGAGCAGGCCAACAAGAAAGAGATGAAATTAGCCACCCAATCTACCCCATTGACGATGACGTACACCCCTCTACAATAGATGCATCTCCCGTGGGAAAGCTACACTTTAAGTTGGAGGGAAATTCTGGGGAGAATAGCTACTTTTCGAGGATCGATTTTGAAACCTCCCCATTAGATGACACTTCCTTGAGAGATCTACACTTTAGGTGGGAGGAAAATACACATGAAAGTAGCTATGCATTGGATGAAGAAAGGTGGCAATCCGAGGAAGATGATGATAAGGTTGAGTATCCACCTGAATTATATTGGAGTCAAAAAAAGGGAATGATGGTACCATTGGAAGACCTCGACCCAGATGATAGTATTTTCGTGACATTTGATGAAGTGGGTCAAAGTCAAGTTGTTAATCCTACCCTCCCTTCTGATCACGATATGGAACTCAAACCCACCCTTAGGGAACCTAACCCTAAAGAAATTAACCTATCTGAGGAGTCTGATGTAACTAATGTAAACAATTTACCTCAGATAGAGCACCCTAGGGGATCTGCTGAGATATTAAATGATTCTAGACCTCGGGTACATGATGAATTGTGTGATGAGGAGGAAGACGAATTATATGAGGAACCTACATTCAAGATTTGGAGTGACACTAAGGGTGATTATGTCTTATTTGAAGAGTTAGCCCCTAAGCATGTCACAAATTTGACCAAATTAGGTTTCCTTGGCACACCCATTGATGATATTTCTCCTCATGATAAAATGATGGAAAATTTGGAAGCAATTTCTAAGATTTATGTGGATTCACATATAGACTCCGGGGAAGATTTGAGTAAAGAACAAAAACCCGGGGATGACATTGATAGGATAATCCCTAGATCTGTTGCTTCCAACCTGCCTTCATTCACTTCGAAGTCACCCTCTGATTCGCTTATATCTAAAAGCGAAATTGTGACTCCTGATGAAGAGCAGGAAGATCCACGTGATGGTGCAAGGAATGCTAGGGATGAAATTGAGGATTTAGAAAGAGTGTTTGGGATGGACACCAAGCTGATTAAACCCAACCTAGATCTTATGGCCATCCCACAACCTCGTAACTTGGACACCCTAGACGATCCTTGCCTTAGAGAATTGCTCATTTTTGTTCTGACAAGGGGGCTTAACAGACCAATATTTTCTGTAATGGAGTATCGGGTATGGATTGATGATTTCTTTAGTCAGTCCATTACCCTGGGGGTTTATCTCTATACCATTCCTTCCCCATTCTTTTTGGAGGATCCTTGTCATCCTCCCCCTACCCCTTTGGAGGTTATTTTACCTGTTTATCCTTTAGAACCTCTTCTGGTGACTTGGGAAGATTTCATTCCCATTTTAGTTGGGCGAGCATTTGCTATCGGGATTCATCATCAGCTCGCCAACATCCTAGGTTACCTATTTTCTAGGCCAACTTTGCTTTGCTCACTTTTAGGGCCTATTTCTGCAATTCTTGAACCTGATTTGCAGGTTCTTCGGCTATTCAGCCCAGCTCTGACCCTGGTAATATCCTTCTATGCAATGAGGACATTGCAGATTTTAGGCATGGGGGGGTGTACTTGGGGATATACATAGTATAATTGCATACATTTATACACATAAAAAAAAAATTTTGAGCTTAACTGGCTAAGTCCTGCATTCTTAAGCAAATCAGAACTCTAGCGTAGACTAAATTAATTCTAGGGTCAAACTTTAGAAGCTAAATAAGCTACTAGCTTTAGACCATTAGGGTCCTTTGTGGACTTAAAAACTTAAGTAGGAGTTAAGTTGTGGACCATTCTTCAAGAGGTTGAGGAAGGGAAGCTAGGGTTTGAGTTAAAAGGTGGGGTAGTACCTGGAGTCTTATTCTACCTTTTGGTTTACGGGTCCTTGTAACCCAAGCATCCAAATTTCACACACTTGGTCTGGTAATTAACTTAATTTCTGAAAAGAGATTTGGTTCTATTAGTTTTGACTTAAGAAAGGCTTGAAAACACATTTTGATTGGAAGAGTTCCCGCCGCAGGAGAGGTGGAGTATATACTCACCTTGAGGATGCGATGGTAACATATTACCTCCTCGGTGCTTGTCTCTTAGGATATCCATCCTACTGGGGGCATGTAAGCGCATTGCGCGGTTCAGGTACCATGGGCGGCCCTATCTCGAAGTGCCGATTGCCATAGGCCTGAATTCGCTTAAGAAATCCATGGGCGATACTATCTCGAAGTGTCGATTGCCAGGAGTTCTTGGGGTCGTTATGGGCGGTGCTATCTCGAAGCATCGAAAGCCAGGCACCCTTCGAGGTATGGTAATGGGGACAATGAATCCGACACAGACCGTGTTGATAGCTGATCTGAGGTTAGACTTAGAAGAATAAAAAAAAAAAAAAAAAAATTTCCTTTAACTCAAATAACTCGGACCAATGCACAATCACGGATGCTTTAATCTCAGGGATCAATAAACTTTAGGGTAGAGTCAGAAATCAGGGAAACTTGTGCCTACAACTCGTCTTTAGCCGACCTAGTCTGTAACTTAGCAACTACTTAGGAATCTTGGGTCTAGAACCTGAACTTAATATGCTTATGAAGGAAGACTAAGTGAGTTGACTAGCCTACTTAGAGTGCTAGGTTTCGCTTAATTTTGCTAGGGACTAGCAAAAACTAGGCATGGGGGTATTTGATTAACCCATAGTTGTGGGCTATTTAAGTATTTAAGTGCCTACACATTAGGTTAATTCTAACATTTATTTAGTATAAATTAGGATGTAAATAGATTAATTCATAGTTTTAATTTAATTACATAATCCATGCATTGCATTCATACTTTAAGTACATTTAGAATTAGTTTAGAATGGCATTTGTCTAATTAGATAACCAATTAGGTATATTGTTTTTATTAACATAAAAGTTGAGGGTCTGTATATAAATGGTCCTAATATTTTAACATTATTTTATTTTCTTCTTGCAGGAACGGCTGGCTGCCGCTCCAACGATGAACGGCTGGTGCAGTGAAGAACCCATTCAAGTGGGAGCAGATGTGATGGATCTGGTCGGGTGGATGATTTCAAATGTGTGCAGGCCACTATAAAAGGAGGAGGGAGGTAGCCGAGCTAGGGAGGCCTCCGCCACCGACCCACCACTGTGCAGAGAGAACCTCTCTCTTCCACTCCACACTGCTGGCCTCTACTGTGGCGACGAGTCTCCATCACCGTGGCCGTGTGGTGTGATAGGCCACACCGCCATCCGGAGCTCGCCGCATCACCGTGAGCACCTTAGTGTGCATCCCCCTCGCCGTCATCGCCGACCACCATCACCGAGCTACTGATTTAGGCACCCTCTCAGTAACTTAAGACGTCTGGGGAATTTCCCAGACGTCTGAAGTTACCCGCTCACTTCCACCGCACACGCCTGAAGTCGCCTGCAGACCCCTTCCTGCACCAACAGAACCTTCAACGCACCCACGTCCGTCAGCCTTCAGCTCAAACGCGCCTCAACTCTCCAACAGCCACGCCTCCGCCTGCGCCTGCAGACCACCGCAACCATCTTCCACGCGCCTGCAGACCACCGCAACCATCTTCCACGCGCCTGCAGACCACCACAACGCTTCCACGCGCCTGCAGACCAACGCTTCACCGCGCCTGCAGACTAGCGCCCACCGTCTCCAACCGTGCCTGCAGCACCCTCCGCCCGCGCTTGCAGAAGCACCCGCAGCTTGCGCGCACACGTCAGCCGCCCGCAGCGCCCTCCGCCCACGCACAACAGCCTGCGCGCCCTCATCAGCTGTAGCCGCACCCGCTCAACCGCCTGCAGCCGCCACCAGCAGCACCTCCGCCGAAGCTCGTTCGGCCACCTCCGGTTGCCGTGCGACTTGCCTCCACCACCGATTCGAAGCTCTTGGTCCAAGGGACCTCCTCCGAGCTTCCCGCGCCTGGCCATCGGCTCCTCGTCGCGCAAGACAACGGGGAAAAATTCCCCTATTTTACTACAGTAAACCGTCAATTAAAATTTACATTTTATGCCATTGCCACAATTTAATCATATTTTATTGATTCTACATTGCGGAAAATATCCTATAGTTTCTCATAATTACCATTTCAGCATTGTTTCTTACTTAAACCTTAATCTAAAGGCAATCTTGGCTTGGTTCTTGTCCAAATTGACTACGAACAAACATTTTTAAGTGGCGTGAATTTTAATACGTTATTGCCTCCCTGTGGATACAACCCGCTCCTCTGCGAGTGGTTATTTGTTGTTAAAAATTGATTAGTCGATTTTTCCACCACATTAAACTACAAATGACTTAAAAGCGAAAGATCGACCAGTCAATACCCCCATGCCTAGCATTTTCTAGTCCCTTAGCAAAACTTTATGGATTGAACTAGTTATCTAGGGTGGATGTAACCGTCAGGATGCCTTACTACGCTGCATCTCTAGGAATCAAATCTTAATACCAACAATAGGCCTAGAGGTACTCAAGTACCATCCCAGATCCAGACCTGAGTAGCTTTCACCTCAGACTGCCACGAAGGTTTCTAAGGCCTACAGGAACTAACCTAAGGTTCATTGGACCCAGCGGTTAAAGCATCCGCGCTTGAAGCATGATTAGTCCAGGTTTAGTTTGCCAATGCATTTTTCGTAAGAGAGATATAGAAGGAGATTTTTATTTGTGGAGAGCTTTCTCTCTCTTTTCCTTTTCATTATATTTTTCCTTAGATCCATATTCGAATTAGCCCTAAACACGATCTGTATTAGATTCCTTGTCCCCACCATCAATCCTCGTAAGGTCCCTGGCAATCGATGCTTCAAGATAGCACCGCCCACGGCAACCCCCAGAACCCTAGCTTTTGAGATTTCGGGATAATCCCACCCATGGCGTTCCATAGCTAAATCCAGACCTTATCAATCGACATTTTGTGATAGTGCCACCCATGGCATCTGAACTAGCATAAGGTGCTTACATGCCCCTGATAGGATATTTAGATATCCTAAGAGACAAGCACCGAGGAGACGATATGTTATTGCTCATCTTCAAGAGGAATTTCTCTCCTCTCTGTGCCAGGAACTCGTCCAAATTAATTTGCGTTTTTGAGCCACTCTTAATCTATATCTTAGGACCATTTTTAGAATAGAAGAAATGCCTTTTGGCAAGATTTCATTATTTAAAGTGCATTGAACCAGTCTGTGTGTGGTTTTAGGGTGCTTAAGTTACCGAGTCCCGCAAACCAAGGGTTAGTTAATGAGGTCGAATACTCCCTAAGCCTTTGACCTAATACACAAGCTTTACAATTTCCCCAACCTCTTGAGGACTAATACGGATCGTGACAAGTACGTGAGTGTTTAAATCTAATGAGATCCAAGAGGCCTAAGGTCGGTATTCTCTTTTTTTTTTTGAAACAGAAAGGAAAGCTATCGTCCTGCGATAGCAGTCCGGAGTAGTATATTATGTGCAAAGAAGGGAGATTACAAAAAGGATCAACAAGACTGTATGAGGGACCAGCACTCTCTTACAATATTCTCACAACATACCGGCCTCTCCTGAAAAAGTCTCTCATTCCTTGCCTTCCATACACACCAAATAGAAGTAGCCATGTGGACATGTGGTTTCCCTCTCACCTCAAACCCATGCCACAAAGAATTCCACTCTGGTAAAGGCTCCTGACAAATTTTTCTCCAGATGACATCAGTGATAAGGCAAGAAGAGAAGAGGTGATTTACATTATCAGTGCTCATCTCACATAAAAAACGCACATGATGATCGGTACCCAATCTTCTGTGGTGTAGATCACTTATGATTAACCCATCTCTCCTGCACAGCCAAAGGAAGATTTGTACCTTGAGAGGAATTTTTAACATCCATATCTTCTTATCAATGGAATCATGTCTCCATCCCTCTTCAAAGTTTAAAATTCTGTTATACCTAGATTGGGCACTATAGATCCCATCCCACAGATATCTGTCCTCCGTTCTAGGCCTAGGTCTGAAATTTTCAAGGTCTAATAAAAGCCTTCTCTTCTCATCCCATAACCGGGTAGTTCTTCTGCTGCTGCTGGATTCCACATCATCCAGATTCCAACTACTACTGCTGCAAGACCAGATCTTGCTGATCGTAGCATTCTTGTCAGCTGTTGCATCAAAAGCTCTCGGATAGAGCTCCTTCAAGACCCCCAATTCAGACCATTCCTCCTTCCAGAATTTGAAAGACCTGCCATCTCCAAGTGAAGGTTGCAGTAGATGGAAGTGATCAGCCAAAGCCTTAGTTACTGATTTCCAGAAAGGTGATGGACGGTTTGGCTGAAGTCTGGAAAACCTGCTGTTGGAAGCTCCATATCTATCTCTGATCAGATCAAACCACGGTTTGAGATCACCTTGCAGCAGCTTAACAACCCATTTGAGTAGCAAGGCATCATTAAAATGCTACAAGGACTTGATCCCAAGACCACCCAGCTCCTTAGGATAGCAGATTTGATCCCATTTGAGAGGCTGCTAGAAGCTGCCCTTGTGTCTAGCTCCCTTCCAAAAAAATCTCTTCCTCATCACATCCAATCTTTTCCAAATGGATCTTGGTGCTTTGAAAATGGAGAAGTAGAAAACAGGGATGGAGGTGATCACCGAATTGAGCAAGATAAGCCTTCCACCTCTGGATAAGAATCTGCTGTGCCAACCATCAAGTTTCATAGAGATCTTGTCAAAAAGGCAATTCCAATCACCTCTCTTCAACCTGGAAATCCTCAAAGGCAGCCCAAGATATCTGATAGGAAGACTGATGCGGGGAGTCATCAGGATGGTTGCTAAGGCTTCTTGCTCCTCCTCAGGTAAACCAAAGTAGACCAAACCAGACTTGTCCCTATTTAACCTCAGTCCAGAAAGCTCACCAAAGATATCAACCAAGTAATGCAAAGCCAATGCTCCATCCATGGATCCTTCAACAAAAAAGACAGTATCATCTGCGTACTGAAGAATGAGAGCCAGACTGTTCCTGCAAGAGAGTGAATATCCTCTAACAAGACCCGCTTCAGAAAGCTTACAAGCAAACCAAGCTAAACTGTCAACTGCCAAATTAAAGATCAATGGGGCCAGGGGGCATCCTTGCCTGATGCCACATTGAGGCTGGATCCATGCACCACAGGGTTTCCCATTTATTAGAGGGGTAAAGGAGGCCGTGGTAATACATCTCTTAACCCAAGCTATCCAAGTAGGGGGAAAGTCCCTTCTTTTAAGAACATCCCATAAATAAGGCCAGCTGATTGAGTCATAAGCCTTATGAAAATCAACCTTCCACATGAAGGCCTTGCATCTTCTCTTATGCTAGCCACAAACCATCTCTTGGGCCAAGATAAAGATTCTTGTAGAGATCTACTCGGGAGGAAAGCAGACTGAGTAGGATGGATCAAGTCTTGCAATACAGGCCTCAATCTATTAGCCAGGACCTTTCCAATCACCAGATACAAGGAGTTAGAAAGAGCAATGGGTCTAAATTCCTGGAAAGATTCAGCACCCGGAGTTTTAGGCAAAAGAAACAGAAAAGATCTATTAATTCTTTCAAAGCCAAAATTGCCACTTTGGAATTCTCTAATTACCCCCATAACCTCTAAGCCCACAATGTCCCATAGTTCTTTGTAAAAAAAAACCTGGATTCCATCAGGACCAAGCGATCCTTCACTATTGAGATCATTAATAGCCTTCAATACTTCAGCCTCAGAAATAGATTCAATTAGGCTGGCCCCTTGAGACTCATTAATCCTGGGCAAATCATATGCTGTCATTCTCCAATTGCCCCTACCTGCAGCTCTTGAAGATTCCTTGAAGTACCTGACGGCCTCAGCTCTGATATTAGATAAGGAGGTAATTCTCTGCCCCTCTACAAACATTGATGAGATCAGATTTGTTCTCCTCCTAGAGCTAGCAGCCAAATGAAAAAATTTGGTGTTTGCATCCCCCTCACTTAGCCATAGCAGTCTAGATCGCTCCCTCCAATCCATCTCCAATTTCAGGTCTTCTTCAATTACCACCCCCTGCCATCTTCTTCTATTAGCAAGATCAAGTTCAGATAGATGGTCCACAGCTTCCTTGGTATCCAATTCCTGAATTTTCAGCAAGGCCTCATGATGCTTCTGATGTCTAAGAACTGAGACAATATCTCCATACTCCTTCAGCGTGCCTTTCAGAGCCATAAGCTTAGAAGCCAGTCTGGAGGTGGCTGTGCCCTCACCCTACTGAGACCTCCACCAGCTGGCAAGCATGTCTCTGAACCCTGTTTCCCTCAACCAAGATCTCCTAAATTTAAAATAGGAACCAGCCACCACCTGCTCACCATTGTCCCACACCAAAGGTGTATGGTCAGAAAATGGACGTTCAAGACCACACACAAATGACATCTGGAAGAGATCCAACATCTCAGCATTCCCAAAAAATCTGTCAATCTTGGACATGAGCCCATTGCCATTCCTCCAAGTGAATTCAGCCCCTGATGATGGAAATTCGCACATCCCGAAGGCTTGGACCACCAACTGAAATCCTGTGGAGGAGCTGTCGACCACCCCATTAGGTCTGTCACTCCCCACTAAAGTACAATTAAAGTCACCTCCAACAAGCCAAGCCCCCCCACCTACAAATTCTGTAGCTAGATTCCAGTCCTCCCACAGTTCCTGCCTCTTGTTAGGATCGTTTGGCCCATATACACCAGTCACATAGAAGACACTGTCCCCCTGGCCTCTTGTGAATCTGCAGGTCAGAAGGTGCCTAGCCATGGAAACCTCCTGTAAGCACAGCATTTGCTTCCTCCGCCAAATGGCAATTCCCCCAGATCTACCAATGGAATTGACCACCACAAGGTCATTTGTAGATCCTGCCCTCATCTCTTCCCATGCCTTATCAAAAGCACAGTCAATGTGTGTCTCCTGAAGGATGGCACAGTTGATTTCCCATTCACGCAGATATCTAATTAGCGACCCCCTCCTGCTTCTATCACGCAGCCTACGCACATTCCAGCTCAAGATCTTCATTTAGGAATCAAGTCTGTCCCCTTCACAGCTGCAGAAGTTCTGCTAACCTTCATCACAGCTGCCACGACTGATTCATCAATCTTTTGTGTGGGAGTGTGCCTTCTTAACCTCAGCTTATAGGGAGGTTTCCAACTCCTAACAGTAGGAGTCTTTGACTTCGAATGCACGACTTCAGCCACAGGAGAGCAAGTCAGCAAGTTCACAGGATTCACAGAGGGGTCCACCATATCCGAGACAGCATGCTCATTAATCACATTCATAATCATCTCTTCATCAGGCTCACCCAGATGGGTTTTCAGATCCTCACTCACAACTTCATTTGATAAACTCATTTCCTTTCCATTAGCATCCATCACTGCAGCTGCCTCTTGGACTAGGGGTACATCATTTACAATGTCCTGAACTTCAGACCTCAGCTCCATAATTCCTAGTCTCCCCACCTCATCTACCAGTTCCCTCTCTCTCGAGCATTCTGCTACCACCTCTTGACAATCACCGTGTGGTTGCAAGGAAGGGTCTTTGGACTTCAACACCTCAACACAGGAGGGGAGGTCTTGGATCAGAGATACTTCAGCCACACTTGCCAGAGCTTCAGTCCTCGTCTCTACATCCCCCAGGTTCCCTACCCCATCCACCAATTCCCTGCCCTTAGAACATTCTGCCATCATATCCTGATTAGCACAATTTGGATGCAAGGGAGGAGTTTTAGATTTCAGCACCACAACATAAGAGGGGGGACGATGTCTAGGGACGACCTCTCGATCTGCCACAATAAAATTTAGAAGGAGCATCTAAGAACTGCCCCCACATCTGAGGATCAGTTTATCAGGAATGGCGCCAGCCCTGAAGACTTTTACCCTCACATTCAGGACACTGGCATCTCCTTCAGTCAGCCCAACAGCAGCATCCACGGCCATAGATGCAAACCCAGCTATCATGTTTTCCACCACCTTCCTAGCTCTCAGATGTAGAGGCAGACCTCTGATCTCAAGAACACCAGACCTGGTAGCTATTCTTTGAGGGGGACGTTCAGGCAAAGATCCATCAAAAGGGGATACCAGTTGCCAAATCACTGATAGCCCACCCAAAAAAACTAGTTTGAAAGTAGTATCTTTCAACATCTCCCGCACCCACATCAAACAGCACAAATCGCGATGACGAAACAATCGCAATCTTCCAATCATCAGTTGATAAAGAGAGAGATCTCACCAGTTGTAGAATTTTGTCCATCAATATGGTGCCCATCATAACTTCTCTAATCAAAGCACTACGTAGAGCCAGTTCCACTACTTTGACATCCTCAATCAGAGGAACCTCGACATCCAAAGCGCAACCCCCGAGCGTTTCGGGGGAAGGGGCATCTGCAACTTACCCTGAGGCCACGAATGTGTATTGTAGTCCCTGCCCCCAGAACCATCACATGCCGCCAGGCAGGCATCCCGTTTGTGACCAAAACCTTTGCAGGCCAGACACAGCAGTGGACGCCGGCAGGTCGCCACTAGGTGCCCTCGAAGGCGACATCGATAGTAGGTCACCTCCCTTCGAACTCTGCCCCAACCATCTCGAAAATCCCTCCTGCCCATGTTCTTAACATCCGTAGGGACACGTACACCATGCGCCTTCCTGCGCTAAGATCGCTGATGCCATACCGCCCATCCTTCAGAGTCACCGACACCGGCGCCGGGCCCCCTCAGGCGGCCGGCCATCCAACAACGGCTCTTCCCACTCAAAGGGAAATTCAAAATTCTGAGATCCTCTTCTTCCTCTCTCAAAATGCCATCCAACACTTTCTCTTACTAATCCCTTAAGCTTTAGCTTTCCAGGTCTTAATTCATCATTCGATCCAACTTAGAAGTTAGGTAAGTTCCATATTACTTTGAAGGGACTCAATTTCTTTCTTTATCTTTTTGCTCCTTTCTTCTTTCTTCAATTTTTCTTCCCTCCTTTTCTCATAAATAGCTCTCCTTTTTCCTCAACCTCCCTATTTTTTTAGTAGCATATATAATTTTTTTGGTGAAATCCTTTTTGTGAATTGATTCTCATGGTGTTTTGCTCTTTAATACCCCCCATGCCTATGTTTTGCAATGTCCTCATTGTAAATTAGGTGGGTTTGAGTTTAGCATAGATTGTACATTATAATAGGTTCAAAGGGTGGGTGGACAAGTTGGGATGATTGTTGTGGATGATTTCAAGCTCTGGTACGAGTTCTAGAGGTGGAATCGGCTGTTCTAATAGATGAACCCTAAAGTGTAATATGCGTTCAGCAAAGAGATGTGTCAAAAGGGTTTCGAGTTTTTTCAAGAAAATGACGGGTTGCTTCCTGTTAAGCGCTATGTTTAACGCCATCAGTAAAGCGTAATAAGCTAAGGGAGAATGGAGATCAAAGGATATCTCAGCCAAGTTCGTATCAGTGAGTTCAATGAACTGCTTGAGTTGCTGGCCATTCACGATGAAAGGTTCAGAATCAAGGTTGGGTTGATTAATTTCGACGGCTCCACTTCCAAAGATTCGTCTCACTAAGAATGGTCCAATCTACTTGGATCTGAGTTTGCCTGGGAAGAGTTTGAGTGGAAAGATTTTCTCACAATGTGCCTGTCATGGAAGGCCTTGACCCACTCTTTGTAGATACGCGAGTTCTCGTATGCGTCATTGCGTAGCTCCTCGATCTCGCTCATTTGTAATCGGCAGTGTATTCTAGCCTTCATCAGATCCAGATTGCACTTCTGTACCGCCCAATAGGCATTATTCTCCATCTCTATGGGAAGGTGACATGCCTTTCCATACACTAATCTGAAGGGAGACATGCCTAATTGGGATTTGTGTGAGGTTCTATAGGCCCACAAGGCTTTCGGAAGGCGAGCAGACTAGTCCTTCCTGTCAGGCCAAACAGTGACCTGAAGGATCTTCTTGATCTCTCGGTTCGACAGTTCTACAAGTCCATTAGTCTGGGGGTGGTAAGGAGTCGAGATGCGATGCGACACCCCATATTTTTTCATCAGGGACTGGAAGTGCAAATTGTTGAAATGAGATCGGCCATCGCTAATGATGGCCTTAGGAACCCCAAATTTGGTAAAGATGTTCTCCTGGATAAATTGGAGGACAACTTTATGGTCACTAGTTCTCATAGGGACGGCTCCGATCCAATTCGAAGCTGTTGGATCCAGGAAAGGGTCCCATGAAATCGATTCCCCATATGTCAAAGATTTCACGCACAATAATTGGGTTCATGGGCATCATATCCCGCGGGCCCATATTGCTGAGGTCTAACAACGAGCGCATGCCCTACAATACATTTGTGCATCTTTGAACATCGTGGGCTAGAAGAACCCACATTGGAGAATTTTTACTGTGATTTTACATCTAGATAAATGGCCACCACAGGCCTGGTCATGAAAGAAAGAGATCACATCATTGACTTTGTCATCAGGAATGCATCTTCGGATCACCTAATTGTTGCCAATGTAGAAGAGATACGGTTCCTCCCAAATATAGTACTTGGCCTCAAAAATCAGCTTGTCCTGCCTGGAAGTCGCCAAATCTGGCGGGACTTTCCCCGTAACCAAGTAGTTCACAATATTAGCAAACCATGGGAGATTGTGAATGGCCAGTAGGTGCTCGTTCGGAAAATGCTCGGTGATCAGACTAGACGAGTCGATGACTAAAGAAGGAAGACAGGAAAAATGGTCAGCTACCACATTCTATTTTCTCGCCTTGCCACCAATCTCGAGATCAAATTCTTGCAACAGCAAGATCCAACGGATTAGTCGAGGTTTCACGTCCTTTGCGATTAAGTGCCTTACAGTGGTGTGATTAGAGTAAATGATGACACAGGAACCCAGAAGATAAGATCTAAATTTCTCTAGGCGAAATACTATAGCCAGTAGCTCTTTCTCAGTAACTATATAGTTACGTTGGGCCTCGTCCAATGTCTTGCTGGCGTAGTAGATGACCACGGATTTCCCGTTGACTTTCTGCCCAAGCACTGCACCCATTGCGTAGTCAGACTAATCACACATGATCTCAAAGGATAGAGACCAGTCAGGGGATTGTAGGATTGGTGCTTGAGTAACTCGATCATGTAGGCTCTCAAATGCGTGAGTGCACTCATCGGTGATCTCGAAAGGGACATCCTTTGAGAGAAGATTAGTTAGGGGGCATGCGATTTTCGAGAAATCAGGAATGAAATGACAATAAAAACTGACATGCTCTAGAAAAGAACGGATGTCCTTGATCGAGCTAGGCATGGTAACCTAGAAATCAAATTAACCTTAGCTCGATTGATCTGGATGCCTTTTTTAGAGATGAGGTGACCCAGGACAATTCCCTTAGGTACCATGAAGTGACTCTTTTCCCAGGAAAGAACCAGATTCACATCGATACAATGCCTAAGGATTTGGACCAAGTGTAGGGGGCAATCATCAAAAGATTCCCCAAATACTGAGAAGTCATCCATGAAGACTTCAAGGTATTCACCTACCATATCTGAGAATTTGGCAAGCTTGCACCGCTGGAAGGTAGCGGGTGCATTGCAGAGATCGAAAGGCATCCTACGAAATGCGTATGCCTTGTAGGGGCAAGTGAAGGTGATCTTCTCTTGGTCCTTAGGATGGATTTCTATCTGGTTGTAACCGGAGTACCCATCCAAAAAGTAGAAGAATTGATTTCCCACTAGTTTCTCGAGTATTTGATCAATGAACAGTAGTGGGAAATGATCCTTTTTCGTGAAGGCATTTAGTCTTCGGTAATCAATATAGACTCTCCATGAGTTAGCTATACGGGTCGGTATAGTCTCTCCGGTTTCAGTTGTAATGATGGTGAGTCCTACCTTCTTAGGCACAACTTGGATTAGACTCACCCAACGACTATCGGAGATCGGGTAGATGATACCTGCAGCTAACCACTTGATGATCTCCTTTTTCACGACATCTTGTAGGTTCGGATTCAGGCGTCTCTGCATTTCACGGGAAGGTCGTGAGCCCTCTTCATTGTAGATGTGATGCGTGCAATAAAAGGGGCTGATGCCAGTCAGGTCATCGAGAGTCCACCCAATGGCTATCCGATGCTGCTGGAGAATAGAAATTAGACGTGTCTCCTGATCAGAGGTGAGATGGGAATTGATAATCACAGGAAAGGTCTGATTGGAACCCAAGAAGACATATTTCAAATGATCAGGAAGAGGCTTCAGTTCCATAATAGGGTTATCAGTAGCAGCAGGTGGTTTAGGGTGAGGTTCAGGAGTAATGATAGGAGCTGAAGTTATCTCTAGGTCTAATTCAAGCTCCTCTAAGTGTGGGTTTTGATCCTCTTATGGTTGATCATCAGAGATAAGTAGGTTTTCCTCGACACATGGGTCGTCAACCACGGTCTCGATGTCATAAATTTGCTTAATAACCCCACAATTAATTCCTCCTTGGGCCTTAAAGATATCAATCTTTAATGTCCTGCTCCCAAATTTTAACTCAATTTGGCCCTCCTTACAATTGATGTTGGCCCTAGTTGTGGCCAGAAAAGTTCTCCCCAAAATGGTCGGTGTGTTTTTCAAGTTCTCAAGAGCATCCATGTCTAAAACTATAAAGTCCACAGGGAAGTAGAAATCACGTACCCTAACTATGACTTCCTCGAGAATTCCTTTTGGGGACTTAATAGATCGATCAGGCAACTGCAATGTCACCTCTGTTGGTTTAAGCTCAGATTCTTCAAGGTGGTCGAGTAGGGATGTAGGTATTGGGTTTATGGAGGCTCTTAGATCTAATAATGCATGATCAAACTGAATATCACCGATTATACAGGAGATCAGAGGGGTACCGGGATCTTTTGCCTTAAGGCGGGAGTTTACTCAAAATGACGGAGTTGGCTTACTCCGACAATACGATCAAGCTCATGCCTTTGGTTTGCGGCTTACGCTTTGGTGTACATACATCTTTCAGGAATATTGCGTAAGCCGGTACGTGGTGAATTGCATCCATCAATTGGATGTTTATTTGGACCTACTCAAAGAGCTTGACCAGGTCTTCCTCGAGAGCCACGGGTTTGGGTTTCTTCTTTCCCTTGGTCAAGGCCTCGGGAAATGGAGCCTCTACTGGTTCCTCTAGAATTGGTCCATGTTCTTGATCTTTGATAGTACCCTGAATGACCAACCTAGGGTTTGGGTTTGAACTATCAGGCTGAGAGTGGCTCGGATAAGGTGGGTCTTGAAGTGTTTTGCCACTATTGGATGGAACAGAGTTCAGTCCTGCCTAGTTTTGAGTTAGGGTAGGCAAAAGAGGTGGTTGCTGCTGATAACCCGCGTACGATGTCGAAGCCTCTATCCTGTCAGGTGATGGAGTGGAAGGGGCCTGGTAGACATAGTGAGCCTGGCTTTGAGTTGGGTTCATAACGAGCCTCTGGTTTGGCACGTTATTTGGATTGGGTAGAGGTTACGAAGGCAGTGCACTAGGTTGGTTTGGGTTCACCATCTGGGTGAGTTGATTGTGGACCTTTGTGATCTCGTCTTTGTGTTGTTTTTGCATGGCCGTATTCATCTTCTGAATGTCAGCTAGGGTCTGAAGGATAAGTGTCATTTGATCTTCTCGAGTTGGCTCAGATTGATAAGTTGGGTTGGGTCGAGGCTGAGGCGGCTGATATGGACGAGAAACTTGTGGTTGAGGTTGATATTGAGGTCTCTGATTTTGATTGTTCCCTGACCACGTGAAATTAAGATGATTACGCCATCGAGGGTTGTAGGTGTTTGAGAAAGGATCATTCTGGATGACGTTGAGGTCCTCATAAGTTTGAGGAACCTCAGAGAAATCAGAAGATGAGGGTTCAGAGTTCCCCCAACTGGAGTAGGCGGATCCAGAGTTTCCTCCGAACCCTAGATCAGGAGAGGGTGGATATGGATCCATCCACTGAGAAGATTGGTGATAAATGTTGTGCACAGCCTCCCTCCTAGAGGGTGGTTGTGCGAACGGGTTTTGCGTAGAGGTGGCTCGCTGCAGATGTTGAGTCAGCTCATCCACTTTCTTCTCAATGATAGAGACCTTGTTTAGGCGACTGGCCATTAACTCTAAGTCAACGAAAGAGGATAGGGCCTGCATCTCATGTGCTCCCCTTGGATTCGTCAATGCATGGGTAGTTGTTCAGTCGAACATGCCCATGGATTCATTGTTGATGGAGTTCTCGCACATGTTCTTGAAAATCTCCCACACAGTGTCTTCATGTTGACCCATGATGTTTCCTCCGCAGGTCGCATTGATGAACAATCGAATATCCTCACGGAGTCCCTGGTAAAAAGACTGGACTTGTTCCCATTTAGGAACTCCATGGTGGGGGCACTTTCGCATGAGATCCAGAAAGCGATCCCATGCCTCATGAAGCGGTTCTCCTGCTTGCTGCGAGAAATGTGTGATCTGGTGCCACAGAGCATTTGTCTGACCAACGTGGAAGAACTTTTTCAGGAATTCAGATTGTAGTTCAGCCCATGTGTTGATTGGATGAGTGAGAGTTTGGTACTAGTGAGCGGCCTTGTCCATGAGAGAGAAGGAGAACATTTTCATGAGCAAGATATCCAAATTCTAAGCTTCTGACCTGAAGGTCTGGGCCAGATGTTTGAGTTGTTTGACATGCTGGAAGGGATCTTCAGAATTAAGCCCATGGAATTTAGGAATAACATGAATCATGTTAGGCTTGAGTTCATTATTACGACCTCCAGCTGGGATTTGGGCTCGAGGTTCGATCACCACTGTAGCGGGATTGTAATGATTTCGCATCATAGGATGCTGCGGTGGGTTCATAAAGGCCTGGAATAGATCGTTGAGGCACTGAAGCTGATTTTGGAGAGTGTTTTCTTCTTCTGCTGGTTGTTCCATGAATATGGATGAAGGAGATCTAGGCTCAGATGAATTAGAAGATATGTCAATGTGGTTGGGTGGTTGCATAAACAGGGAAGTCAAGGCTTGGCCTCGACGGGAGTGAATAGCTAATGGAGGCCTCAAGGGTGGTCTTAAGGACCTCCTCCTAAACATGCACTGATGGAGTAGACAAGGAATAGACGGTGCGATGGACACAATCAAGACACCCAAAGATTTTTGGATGACTATAGAGGTTCAAGGTGGATGATACCCCTAGATTAGAAAGTCGTCCACTTAAGAATTACCTGAACAACCAGGAAGGGAGAGTCCCATAAAGACCCCTACACGGTAGAGCACCCCCACGGGTTACAGGGTTTCCCCCACCCGACCTTCCTTGTCACTGTTGATCCAGGTAGACCAGAATGGTGACTTGACCTCTTAAGTCTACCAATTTAATGTTTAGATAGAGGGGGCTTAGGATTTCACTTGAACTTTATGATATTTTTGTGCAAGGTGACCTAATTTGAAGATTGGTTGACCCCACAGGACGGGTCAACTTCACCTGTTTATCCATTGAGGTTATTAGGTCCCGCTTTTAGATTTCAAGTGAGATTTAGAGCCTGCTTTTAGGATTTGCTTGATTAGGTAGATTAAATCAAGGCTTAGGCACACATTATTTAGAAAGGTTGATTCTTTTTCTTTTTAAGCAAATGTGTCTCTGAAACCCTGAGATGGAAACCCTAATTGGCTCTAATTGGTTCAATTAATTGATTCCAAATGTGGTACCTAGGGCTCAAGCAAGAAGGTGATAGCCCTAGATACCTTAAACCCTAAGTAGGTGCAAGAATTAGGGTTAGGGTTTGTCTACACAAAGAGTCAAATCAAATCAGGAAACTTATGATGATTAATCTAATAATGGAATGCAAGTTAGCCCTATTTGATTTTTTTCTTCTTTTAGCTTTTCAGAATCAGGGGCTTAGGAGAAAGTGGATGGAGTTTACCTGTCCCTGGAGTGTTTAGTGCGTGTCTGATGCTCCTTGATTGGATTCCCCTGCATAGATCACAACAAAATAAATAGAGTAAGTTAGTACCAAATCAGACATTGTAATCAAGAGATCAAATTGCACGTTGCTCCTCGGCAACGGTGCCAAAATGTTATTCGCTACAAATCGGTGTTTAAAACTGATGTGCTGTAGTATAGCTGATAATTCATGAAAAACAAATACAATTTATAGCTTAAAAGAAATCTGAGGTCGAACGCAGGGAGCAAGTGTTGCAACTAATCTAAAAGATCACAATATTACCAAAAAAAATGATCAAGTTATAATGAAAATTCCATGCAACAATAATATATATAAACCAATGTCAAGATGCAAAAAGAAGGGGGTAAAATGGTGATTTAAATCACCAATTACCCCTCTAAGTATGTTCACAATAATTCTCAAATAACTGAATAGTAATAATCAACCAATTATTCTACGTCAATAAGTAATACAATAGTAGCTTAGAACTAGCAAGCCTCAGTGAGAGGCACAAGCATAGAATAGAGTCATGAAAGCCTCCCAAATCGGCTAAGTATAGAGCAGGCAGGAGCAAGGGCAAAAACCCCCCTCCCCCTCTCTCTCTTCCTTTCCTCTTTCTTCCTTCTCTCAGAAATATGCTAATCAGACCTGGGTATATGGGTAATTGGATTAGAGCCAAGACCCACGTGGCGAGACCGTGGGTGAGGGCATGCGTGCGCACGTGGAGAGGGACCTCACCCTGTGCTCACTGAGGCAATGGGGCAATGAGATCAATTCATCTTATACCGTGCAAACGGCCTTGCTGCTTATGATGTGGGATTATTCCCACTGGTTGCTTCGCACTGCTGCTACAATGGATGAAGGCGTCTAATTGAAGTTGAAGGGAGCTGTTGTTTCTTCAATTGGTAGCCTGACTCTCTTCCTGGGAGTTGGCCACAGCACCTGGAGTCATTATCGAGGAAGAACTTGGCCTGAGCGCATTGGACGGAGTCGGAGAAGGAAGCGCGGTGGTGGAGCTCTGGCGTGGGACCTGAGATAAGAAAACACGGCCTGATGGCCCAATCAGATATGCTTAGGAGTATCGCCGGCCTTCGGCGAACGTGATGAGGGGGTTGGCGTGGTGCGAGAGTGTGCATGTGAGTGTAGCGACGTCAGAGAGCAAGTGTGTAGGTGGTTGTGTTCGAGGAGAGGTTACGGTGAGTGAAAGCTAAAATTCAGTGAGGGCTTTTATAGAGCGAGCCGTAGTGGAGCGAGTGGAGGTGGCGGTGACGACTTTCATGTAGTGGAGTGGTGGGAAGGCTTTGACGGAGCGGAGGAAGATGACGACGTTGAGGGGGAAACGGTGGTCATGCATGTGTCATAAGTGCGAGAAAAAAGTAGGGAGAGAGAGAAGAGGATAGAGGGGCTTAGAAGAGGAGAAGGTGGCTGGAAGAGGTCGGTCGGAGAAGATGAGAGGAATGGAGAGGCGGCAATGACAAACAAGGGAGAGAAACACCCTCTCTTTGTCCGGAGAGGTATGCGACGATGAGGGGAGGAAGATAGGTCGTCCAATTTGGATGTTGGATGGCTGGATGAGGAGAATGGATGACGATGTCAAAGCAAGGAGCGGAGATGGCTGGAGAAGGAGAAGAGGGTTTTCTCTAACCAAAATTTGCTAAGGAGCTAGGGTTCATGCCCCTGATCCTTTTATAGTCCATGGGAAGGGGTTTTAAGCTTGGAAACCAAGCTTTAAACCCCATGTTTTTCATGCAAATAGGACATGTAAACCTTCAAAAGGTTCGCATGAGGAATTGGGGCCGAGTTAGGATTCATGGAAGGTCTCATTTGGAAGGGAATTCTTCAAGGAATCTCCCTTTCAATTTTGGGAGTGTTTGATTGAGAATCGAGCGAGAAATCCTTGCTCGAAACTCGACAGTGAAGGTCTGACCTTCCAAAAATGGAATGAGGATCATTTTGCAAAGAATGATAATAATGTTAGGGACCCATTTGTAATTATTTCGAAAGTTAGGGGCATATGTGTGAGAGAAAAGAGTCAGATAGGACTAAATTGTAAACTAGGTCAAGATGATCTCTGATTGGGCTCAAATTTTGGTACAAACCTAATTTGGACCCAAGGAATCTAATGGTGAAGTAAAATTTATATTTTGACCATGTTTGGATGGTTAAATTACACAAAAACCTAAATTAGGGCAACTATATATTTGAGACTTTGTTTTAGGTTAAAATGGGTTCAGATAGTCAAATCAAGGATGCAAATCCCTAGAGAATATTTTTCTATGATTTTTAGTAGTTTTAGATGAATTTTATTCTAACCAGAACCTCAGTTAATTAAGCAGGTTTGTTTTTAGGATTTCAGATGTCCATTAATTCTTGAAATGGGTGAAAATCCGTTTCTATCTGCATGGACACACTTATTAGACTTAAATACATATTTGGCCTTTAGTAACCCCTGAAAAATCCCGTGGTTATTCTATATTTGTGATAAGGTGGTAAAATTACAGAAATAACCCTATTTTCATCTTTTCTTCTCGAAATAACTCAACCTACTCAAGAGACATTTTGACTGATATGTAGGAGCTTCTATTGACTTTATTAGACCAAATTGAGCTAGTTATGGCTCATGATGGTGTTTCCATCATCGGCATGGCCACCAAATGGGCCGCGACTACTAAAGCGGAGTTGAGGAATTTTATCCGTCTGTTCGTGAGGGCTATAGTCGCTTGTGAGAGGGTAGAGAAGGCCACTGAGGTGGCTACTTGGAAGCTCTGATCGCAACAAGAGGCGATCGGCAAGGTGACCCAGCTACAAGAGGAGCTAAAGAAGGCCTGCCAAGGCTTTAGAAGAGCCAGGTACCAAGGCGGGAAATTTGAGGAGAGTTTCATCAAGATCCACAAGAGGAACCTTGTGGCCTTATGAGATTTATCCGAGTTGCTGCAAACCTCCTGCACCAGCATTCTCTCACTAAAGGAGGAAGTGTAGGTACTTAGGGTTTCCCACTCCTCGACCATGGAGGGGTATGAGGAGGCTCTTCAAGAGGAGCGCCTTTGCCTGGGCACAATTATTGATGAGCTTGCCCAACTAAAGGCAAGTCACGAGAAGGTAGAGGTGGCTATGGAAAGCTTGAGAGCCGACCTTGCTAAGGCCCAGTAGCTCACGGAGGACAGGGGCAAGAAGGTGCTGGAGTTGGAAAGTACTGCATCGCCGAAGCTTGATCTTGAGACGGTGATGGCATTCTTTACCTCTGATCCATTTATAGAGGATAATTGGGACTTGATCTCAAAGGAGATTGATAAGTATACTTTCGCGGTCGTGCAGTCTTTGCTAGAAGGCAAGAAAACTTCAATGGAGGAACTATGCAACTACTCTATGGACCAGCTTCTGTCTGAGTGCGATCGTCAAAAAACTGATGGTCTGATCGTGGACAAGGCTCCCATAGAGCCGTCTGAGGATCAGCCAGGAAGCCTGGCTCCTGAAGAGGAGGAGGATAAGCCGGGTCCATCAAGAGCCGTAGAGTCACTTGCTCTGCCAGTCATCCTGCCTTGCACGGTCCCTTCGCCACCCCAAACTCCTGGAGCTGATATTTTCGACGACTTGGAGTGAAGCCACTTTGCTTTTGAGAGTGTTGTTGTTTCTTTTTCCCTTTGTTGACTTTTTTTGTGGGCCCTTTGAGGGGGATGTAACAGACAACACAACCATGAAATGAAAAGAAAGAAAAAATTTCTATCTTTATTGTCTTTTCTTTTTCTCTCTTTTTATACGTGGTACAATCGTAAATTTCTCGCATGCTAAGTACAAGGAATTGGTTGCTGCCTAGGGTCTGTAACTCATAGAAGTCATCTGATCTTTATGAATTTTATAAAACCCCTCCCATGGGGCATCCAATTTTCCTCTACAGTTGCTTGGCATGGAGGCTTCGCTATTTTGCAAGACCAAGTCTCCTCTAGAGAACTTCTGCTTGCGGACCCACCTATTGTAGGCAGCTATTGTTGCTTCTTTGTACTTGAGCACTGCTTCTGATGCTTTCTCCCTTAGCTCGTCCATGAGGTCCAAGGCCAGGTGGTCTTGATCACCATTGGTGGTGGGGTCATACAGTTGTATCCTATAGGTGGGGAGGACTGTCTCTATTGGTGTCGAAGCTTCCATGCCGTACACAAGGCTGAATGGTGTGTGGCCTTTGGAAGCCCTTTGGCAAATCCTGTAGCCCCACAGTATGTCTGACAGCTCGTCCGCCCATCTTCCTCTGGCTGAATCCAGTTGTTGCTTCAGTGTTGAAATAATGGTGTGGTTGGTTACCTTCACCTGTCCATTTGCTTGAGGGTGACCCATGGACATGAAGCATTGGCGGATATCCCAATTGGTGCAAAATGCTTCGAACTTTTTGCAGGAAAATTGGATACCATTGTTTGTGACAATGTACTCCCATAACGAGCTTTGATGTTCTTTTGGAAGAAAGAGACGAGCCTATTAGCTGTTGGGCTGGCCATTGTTGTTAGCGAGAATTGTCATTTAAAATATTGCGTCGTAGTATGGTGACAAAAATCGCAACAACATTTAAATTTATAAGTGTTCAAAAATAAAGGTGAATCCGAGGTCGTTTGAAGGGAGTAAATTGGAATTCACAACACTAATCACAATATAAACCAATGAGCACAATGATAAAGATATGCAATGAATAAAATCTACTCAAAATGATATTAATAGTGAGAATTGTACCTCAAGAAATAATGAGACAAAAATAAGATTAGAAACCCTAAAAATGGTGATTTAAATCACTACTTAATCTCCCACATTAAGCACATATCTCAATGAAATCAACCACTTAAATATTTCTACAGTGGTCTTGAATCACTTATTCTCATACTCCATGTCAGCCTAGGAACCAAGTATCTCCATAGTAACTCAAATATAGCAACAATACCCAAATCAGACGTCGACCACAGAGACTAGATGCCTTAAGTATCACTAGACCTCAGAACAGGCATAAGGCCTTAATAGAGCTAGAGCACCAAGCTTCAGAGATGCCTAAGTAATGAGTGTACAAGCATGCATCCCAAGGTGTATATGCAAAACCCACCCCTCCCTCAGAAAATTCCCTTTCTCTCTCTAATCGGGTTGGGTATACAAGTAATCAGATCCAGATCGGAGACCAAGCCCGTTGGCATGCGGTGGTGGATGAGGTGTGAAAGGTTAGGTGAGGGACCTCACCCCTAGTGTCTGAGGCGGTGAGCTAACGCAACAAATGCATTATAAATGCATTTCAGAATCAGAGCCAACCAATGTGGGACTGAAATCCCATGCCATTTTCACGTGTAGCTGTTGATGCTTCCTTCATCAATTTCAGCTGCTGCTAGAGCTTTCTCGGCCAATTGGGGCGGTAGCTGAACTCCTAAATCAGACCTCATCCACTGGAGGTGGTATTGGTTGTGATGATGGCCGGAGTGCAGTGGGCAATGGCAGAGATGAGCGACGGTCCGGCAAACACCTGAAAGAACTAAAACGGGGTTAACAGCCAAATTAAACTAGTTCAGTGTTGTTGTCGTGATGTATTAAACACGATGGTGGTGGCGGTTTGATGAATGACGATGTGTGGAGTATGAATAAAGTCGAAGATGGTAGTGAGGTGGTGGGTTGCTCGGGGAGGTGTTGGAGTGGTGAAGAGTCCCAATAACATTGGGGCTTTTGATTAATGGAAGGAGAGGAAGGTGTGGGTGGTTGTGGTTTCGTGTTTCATGGTGAGGCATGGTCGGACGAGCTTGCCGAACCTTTGCCAGAGGAGGAGAAGATGGAGAGGGAGAGAGGCGATCGGTGGTGGAATTAGGAAGATAAGGAGTTAGGAAGATGCTAGAGAGAAAGAGGGAGAGAATAGACCTAGCTAATGGATGAAAGGAAGGTACTTGGTGCCTGTTGTGATTGGCCAACGTCGGAGAAGGTGAATCCTCTGGTGATGAGAAGTGGCAACAAAGATGAGGGGAGGATGCCTTGGCTTTGGCCCACCAGGTGATTGCGCAACAATCATAGATCCTAATATACCTGAATTAAGTTAGATCCTAGCTTAACTTAGGCATTCTGCATACATACACATCATACTTTGCATCATAGTTGATTTATTAGTTTTGTAAATAATAATGTCATATTATGTTCTAATTAAAATGCATTAACAATTGCAGGAAATTTGAGGCTACGGATGACCGATCCAACCATATGGATCTGCTCAGAAAGGCAATGGGAGTCCAACGCCACTGAGATCGCATCGATCAGACTCCTGTAGCATCCTATGGAGTCCGCAGAAGAGCAAGGGCCAAGAGGCAAATAGGTGGAAATCTGGACCTCAAATGTCAAATCCAACCTCACGGATAGATCCAGATCAACGATCGCAGTCCAACGACGCAAAAAACATTTCGATCGGAGACCTACAACACCGTCTACAAAGAAAAGAAGATGGACGACCACGATGGTGCCACGTGGCACCATCGCAACAACCCAACATTGCCACCCAACCTCTCAAGAAGACCTCTCTCGTGCATTGTGGGCCGTTGGATCATCATCCAATGGCCACAAAGGTGCCATGTCGAGTGCTCCCTCGACCTCAATTAAGGAGGATCATCCTCAGCCATTGGATCTCCATCCAACTGCTGAGGGTAGCCACGCACAAAATGGAAATTGCAACAAAGCATGGGTGTTGAGCATTCGTTCACGAGTTGGTGCGAGATTGAGAGACATGCGATCGAGGCACAATCTGAGTGAATTGGAGGCGACAGCAAGCACAAGTAGAATTGGAGCATTGGATCTCCATCAAGCGATGGTGAGACAAACGCGTGGCGTGTTGCTGTCTATTGGATGGCCACGCACGTGGTCACAGGCAACCAAATGCATGCGCGCACGTTTGAAATTACAAAGGCAGTGTAGGCGAAGTGCTTAAGCCGTCCGATCTCACGATAGGACAGTTGAGGAGCGATGAGCATGCTGCTGAGGATTGAGTGCAAATTATGCGCTTGCGGTTAAGGCATGGGCGTGAAGCAAGTGGCAGCCGTGCGATACAGATCAGACGGCGGGGGGGCGTGCCATGTGGCATCTCTAGAGCACATCTGCACGTTTAAGGAGTTTTGGAAGGCCTTTTGAAGTGCAATTTGATTCGTTGATCTCCTAATCGACGGATCTGTTTGATCTGAGGTTGTTGCATGGTTTGGAGGGCCAAATACCAGATTTTCCCCTCATTTTGACTATAAAAAGGAGCCCAGGGGCCCCCATATGAAGCATACTCTCCTCCAAATCTCTTCTTTCATCTCTCTAGACCTTCAAGCTTCTCCGGCTCTCTCCCTCTGAAGAACCCACCAAGCCACCTTGGTGCACTACTACTGCTCTCCCCAACCTCTCCAAAAGGCCACCAAGGTCCACCCTTGGTGCCCTTATTTTGATAGTTTAGATAGTCATTTTAATTCCAGCATTATATGTTATAGCTATTTAGTTCTAGTTGCAAACTCATGATCAATCAATTACCTGATTCGCTTTATATATATATTGTGATTAGTATTTATAATTTGCTATATATATTAATTAGTTTGTAAGTAGTAGCATGTAATTCTAATTCAGTTTATGAAATCAGAAGCATTTTTTGCTTCCTTGAGTTCGACCAGGACTCACCTCTCGTTAAATTTTATTTGTTTCGACATATTTCACGCTATACTACGATGTAATCATTCTTTTAACGTGATCCACACCTCGAACAAATTGGCACCATTTCCGAGGAGGCATGGAAGTTTTTAATTTCATATCTGATTTAGTGTATTTCTTCTGTGTGCAGTAATGAAACGAGGATCTACGCACACATCGAGCGCATGTGAAGATTATCAGGTGCACACATTAATCTTGGTAGAATTTTAGATTAGATTAGGATAGGGGTTATTTGAAAAAACAATCAGGATTTGTTAGGTAGTTTAGGATTTGCTTTGCCTTAAAAAAAAGAAAAAAAAATTCTCTACTATTTTTAGAAACTTGGCCAGAAATTGAACACAATTTTAAAAATTCAATTTCCATGTTTTTAACGTTCAAAAAATCTTAAAATTCGGGCAAGAATTAGATTTTCAAACTATTCCTCTAACGCCACCATTCCCAAAAAGAAATTCAACTTGTGGAATTTTTAAAAATTCGTAGAGTACACAGAGGTCAGATAGACTAAAAATTAAATTTTTATGAAATTTAGAAGTTGATTCTAAGCAACTCACAAATCTGATTGACTCAAGAATGGTGGGGACTGAAAGATAATCAAATTAGGTTTCATTCTCATATTTTTATCAAATTTTTGGATCATATTTGATCCCATTTCCAACAGAAAACCAATATAGGGTCAAAATCTCAGATCTGACCTTTTGTTAGTAAAAAATTCATAACTATTTATTGGAAATAGTTAAAATTATGAAAAAATACTTTTTGAAAAGATTACTGAAAATGGAATATTTTTGTCTATTTTCAAATCATTTGAATTCCAACTTCACTTGAGAGTATATATTTAACTAGTGGTCTACTATCTGCAAAAACATAGAAGTGCATGAGCCCATAGGTCCACATTAGACTAGCCTGGAGTCAATCGAGGCCAGTGCTTAGTCGGTGAGTCGAGTCACCTTGTGGACCACTCACCACCTACTGAATTGAAGAAAAAAGGTTAAAAATTCATAAGAACATATCTAATAACCTACATTTATCTTGAAACTACTGGTTGATTTCAACATCTTTTGCCAAACTTGGTGACTAAGTATGCGGGGTAGTGTCTAATGACTACGGCTAAGGGGTACAAAGGAACTGGAGGTGAAAGCCGAAGGAAGAACCTTCCTCTTAGTCTCTTCGTGACCAGTCTGGCCGGGTTAGCTTAACAAGCAGGGATTATCTTCAGTCGGTTTCTCGACAAATTTCTTCAATAATTTGAACCTGAACGAAAAATCTGGTCATCTGATCTTAAGGACTAATCTGATTAACAAGGCCTTAGCCTTGTTTGGCTTGACTACTCCAACCTTTGTGTTGGTGTATGTAAGGAAGGTCATTAAGGCCTAAACTTGTGGGACCTTGGGAGCCAAACCCGAGGCGGCAAAGGTGACTTTCACCTGACCCTTCTTCCCAACCCTCTTCCTCTTGATTAGTTGAGATGGCTAATCCCAATCTTGAAGCTAGTTAGGGCCCTGAGAATCAAGACCCAATGGCTCGTTTGGAAGCTAGGGTCGAGGAGTCTAAGCAAAGATACGAGCAGAGCATTGACAGAATCCTCACAACACTAGATAGGATGCAGCATCCACCACGCAGAGAACAACTGTGAGACTTCTGCGATCCGACGGCGATGATTATAGCACCATAGGTCGAGATTCCTGTAGGCAGACATGCATTCAAGTTAATGCCAAACATCATAAGTCTAATTCAGGCTCACTTCCATGGAAACCCAAATGAGGATCCCTTCCAGCACATCGAAGATCTGATTCGAATTGCAGAGTCAGTTCGACCCAGAAATGTAGACATTGGAATTGTTCTCATGAAGCTTTTTCCTTTCTCTCTGAAGGATAAAGCTTCCTATTGGTTCAAGACTGTCGGGAGGCCGATTGGAACCTGGGAGGAATTACATCGCAAATTCATCCAAGAGTTTTTCCTGATTGGTCGAACAAATGCAATGTGGTGCACAATTACAATTTTCTCCCAAGGCATAGGAGAGAAACTGCACGACACCTAGGATAGATTCCACCATCTTCTCAGGAAATGCCCGCACCATGGTGTACCTAGATGGCACCTTGCATAAGTCTTTTACCATGGACTGGATGACACACATTGGTACTTGGCCGATGCATCTAGTGGCAGGAATTTCCTTGTGAAGGATGAGAACAACACATTCGAACTGTTCGAATCCTTAGCAGAGAACTCGATGAATGCCGCCTTTATGAACCAATTCTAGCGACCTGGATAGCAACGAGTTAGTGTCCACGAAGCTCATGCCGAATCAACCTGAGCTGATATGGACATTATCACCAAGAAGCTGGATAAGGTGGATCTGCTCGATAAGAAGCTCGACGAATTAATGCTTGCAAGATCTGGGTTTCCTGGCAGTACAGCTACATCACATTCCTTTCTTGCATCCCGAGCCCCTCTTGCTCATGAACATCTTTTCACTCGGGATGTTTCTTCTCCATCTCTGTGGGATCCTGCGTATCAAGAAACTGTGAATAATCTTGATATGGCATCGTGCAATCAGGGTTGCGCACCACATGACAATTCGAGTGCGTATTCTTTTGATGAATTTTCATCTGAGACATTCTTGGCCTACGAAGATGTCAATGGTATCCAAGGTTACGGGCATAATAACCCATATTTCGAGATGTATAATCTTGGTTGATGACAACATCTTAACTTCTCCTGGTTTGGTAACTCACAGAGATCAAATCCACACTACCAGACCAGACAATATGAGAATGTGCAGGACACATACTCGAGGTAGCAACCATTCTCGTCTTAGCAGTAAACACATTCTGTTTATCAGCCGTTTCACCAAGCTACCAATTACCCTCCGAAGTGGGCTGGCCCTTTGGAGTCACTGAAGGATGAATTGCAGGAGTTAATCTGGAAATCGACTCATGATAATCTACAAATTATGAAAGCAATGGCTGATCAAATACATAATATACAGAGTACATAGAATCAGATGTTGTAGGAGCATAGATCATAGGGAGCCTTGCCCTCCCAACTTGTCCCGAACCTAAGATACGTGTAGAATCAGGGTGCCCCACCTAGGTTCCGGGCACCACAAGGACAGGCACATGTTGTTTTACAAGCACCTCCTGCACCACTTGGTTATGGGCAAGGTCAGCCACCTTTACTATAGAACCCCACATATTCTGTTCCTTCCGCTCCTCCCCCACCTCATGGACAGCACGCCAATGCAAAGGCTGTCACTTTGAGGAGTGGAAAGACTACACAGGACCCACTACCTAGACAAGTGGGTCATGATTTCTCATGCTCTCTACCGTAGGATGGCTCATCACCCTCTTCCTCTCAGGAGCCACCTTTGGTAGACAAAGAAAAGAAGCTAGCTGACCCTAGGCTTCCCGTTCCCTTTCCAGAGGCTCTAACACGAGATTCAGGCTGGAAAAAGGATACGTGGAATTTTGAGGACCTAAAATCCATGTTCAAAGAAGTTCACATTCAGGTCCCACTCCTTGAGGCAATAGATCACATCCCTACTGTCGCTAGGTTCTTCAAGGACTACTGTACTCTGAAGTAATAGCAGAAAATCTAACGACAAGCAGTATTGTCAAAAGAAGCTAGCACTGTTATTTTAGCTAACTTACCACCCAAAAAGAAGGACCCAAGCACACCACTTCTTTCCTACTTATTGTAGAATTCTCCATTTGATCGGGCCCTTCTTGTTTTGGGGTCGTCCATCAACCTAACTCCTACCGTAGTATTTAATCGATTTCGATTTGGGGAGTTGAAACCCACCTTGGTTACCATACAGTTGGTTGACCGATCGGTGGAAACACTGAGGGGGGTGGTTGAAAATGTGATCGTAAAAGTCCAAGGATTCTGCTTCCCAGTAGACTTTTCATTCTTGATATGGAGGTTCCTCCTAATCTCCGCGATGCATCGATCATTTTGGATCGCCCATTCTTGGCAACAAGCCACGCAAATATCGACTGTGCATCTGGGTGTATAGAGATAGCCCTAGGAAGCGAAAAGCTTAAACTAGACATCTTCAGGGCATCAAGGAACTTTGACTGTGATCTAATTGAGGAGGAAGGTGAAGATGAAGATTCAACTTTTTATGGGAACATTGGGCTCCTCTACAATGATCCAATGGCACATTCACCTTCACTATCAAGGTTCTTGGATTTGGGTCCACACAGGACTGAGGTTAATGATGTGCACATTTCATCTTGCAGATCTAATTGTCCGGGGTGTTCATCTGATCACAACACCCTTGATCCTGAGTATCCTGTCCTACAAAGCAATGATCTATTCCTGTTAAGACAGGATTTTATGACCTCTGCAAGCGAATTTCTCGTCAGTCAGGATCGTCAAATTTCTGCTATTGATTCCTCTCCTCCCACGTACGAATCTGCTCCCCACCCACCGATAATTGAGTTAAAGCCCTTACCTGATTCACACAAATATGTGTTTTTGGGTGAAAGTGAGACATACCCAGTGATCATCAATGCTCACTTGACCCTGGAGCAAGAACATCAATTGATCTATGTACTGCAAGCACATAGGGCTGCTATCAGGTGGAGCATTACTGATCTCTGTGGGATTGGCCCCTCATATTGCACTCATCATATCTACATAGATGGAGTGAAACCAATAAGACAACCTCAGAGGCGCCTCAACCCAAATATGGTAGAGGTTGTCAAGAAGGAGATCATCAAATGGCTGGATGCAGACATTATTTATCCAATTTCCAATAGCCAGTGGGTGAGTCCTATTCAGATTATGCCTAGAAAGGTAGGAGTCACTATAATTAAGAATGAAACAGGCGAATCCATCCCGACCTGTACTACTACTTCATGGCGGGTTTGCATTGATTACAGGAAACTGAACATGGATACCAAAAAGGATCATTTTCCTTTACCTTTTATTGATCAAATTTTAGAAAGGTTAGCCGGGTGTGATAAACGCAGTTTATCAACATTCTTATGCATTAAAACAAACCTAGCTATTAGGATTTTGCTCTGCAAATGGGTTTTTGGGTTGCATTTAGGCATCAATTAGGTTAGGCATGCATTGCATTTTTTATTATCTTTTTGATGTGTTTATGTGAGTGTTAGGGATATACAAATTGATAGATCCCTAAAACCCTAGCACTCAAGAAGGAAATTGGTGAAGGAGAAGCTCGAACCAGCTGGAACTCAACTTTATCCAGCTCACCATAGCTGGAATCTAGCTCACTTGAACTAGGGTTAGCTCATCCAAGCTCCATTTAGCTCATCTCAGCTAAATGGCAACTCAAGAGAGCTCATCTTAGCTCACCTTAGCTCAAGTCAGCTCAGATATAGCTCAACATAGCTGATCCTAGCTCATCTCAGCTCCCATCAGTTCACTGGGAGCTCTAGCTAGCTCAGGTAAGTTGACTGGAGTTCACCTCAGCTTCAGATCAGCTACATCTAGCTCCACTCAACTCCAACCAACTAAAGATGACTTCATCTTAGCTCAAAAAGCTCAAGTCCAGCTCCCGGGGACTCAGCTTAGCTCAACTTAGTTGAAATTAGCTACCTCAACTAGCTAAGTCCTCCCTGGGAGCATCAGATCCAGCTCAACTTAGCTCCTTTCAGTAGAAGCCAGCTTGCTTTAGCTTGGCTTAGCAGCTAGCAAAGAACTAGCAAGCTAAGCCAGCTAAAGTAGCTCCATGCCACCCTCTTCAGCCGCTACTAGCTCCAGTTAAGCTCCAGCCTTCTTCTGTCCAGCTCCTCCCCTCAAACCCTAGCTCCAATTGCCTCATCCTCTACTCTACTACTAGCTAAGCTCCAGCTCCCTTGGCCGTCCACCACCATAAAACCCTACCTAACTAGCTCCACCAACTAAGCCTACCCATAGTCCACCTGAGCTATCCATGTTGGTGCCACCTCAACCACACCTCTTCACCCCATGACCACCACCAAAAGGCATCAACAAGGTGGTGCCAAAATCACCATACCACCTCCATATTGGCGCCACCTTTTTCCCTCTAAAATCCATCAATCTCCACCCTACACCTAAGCCTAAAGCCCATCTCCACCTTCCATTTTCCCTCCAAAATTCCCCCCTTCTAGAACATCATTTTGGTGCCAAAATGGAGGCACCCCCTCCACCATGGACGTCCACCATGGGGTGCCTCCATGTCCTTAACTACCCCCCTCCACATCTCTTTGAATGGCACCAAAAATCCATGACCATAGATCCCATAACCACCACTCCAAACTCCATGTTAGCCATCCATTTCAAGAGCCACCTATACCCCCCATCCTACTCTATAGAAAGACCCTCAACCACCACCATTTTCCCCATCCTCCATTAGTATTAACTCCACCCTATACCCACTTATAACCCATGGCCAAGAAGAAGAAGGAAGGAAGAAGATTAAGGAGGCTATCTCTTGCCTCCTTGGTGCCTTCTTCCTCTCCATTCTTCTCCTTGCGCCACGCCAAGAGGAGGAGCAAATTCTTAGCAAGAAGGATGGCCAGGCATTGGAGGAGATTCTAGGGTGGACGTCCACCCTTGGAGGAGCCAAGGCACGCCTTCCTCTAGGGCTTGCCTTGGAGGACACCATCTTAGAGGAGCATAGCAAGGAAGGAGAAGAAGGAGACCTTCTTTTCAAGCCAAGGAGTAACTAGGCTTGGAGCAAGAAGACCTTCATGTTCTTCACCACCATAATCATCTAAAGGATTTGTTTTTATTTTGTTGTCTTTCAAATTCTTGTAGAAGCATTCCTCTACTTGTAGAAAACATCTTCCCTTTAGTAAAAGAATTTTTGTCTTCTTTAAATTCTTGTAGCAATTCTAGTTTAATTGCTTTTTCTTTGTGCACTTACACTCCCTTCCTCTAATTACCCTAGGCCTTCATGTGCCTAGGATGAGCTTAGAGAGAGGCCATTTTGTGTCACCTAGGCATTTGGTTCTTTAGTCTTTTTTGCCAACAAATTCATGATTGCTCTTTTATTTCAAAATCACAAAAATTACATATTCAAAAATACCAAAAAGAAAGGTGATTTTAAGTTTTCAAGTAAGAGACATATTTTGCAAACATTTGGCCTCCTTGGACGATCCTAGATACTTCCCTATCTAGGATTATAAATTTAAGAGTTGATCGATTTTACGCATTACAACGACGTATTTTACAAATTACGTAAAATCCTCGATCAGGGAGCAGTTTCTTTTGCTTTCTAGATGGATACTCCAGGTAAAATCAAGTTGCAATCAACCAGGAAGACCAAGACATGACAACTTTTACATGTCACTTCGGAACATTTGCCTTTAAGCGGATGCCCTTTGGCCTTCCATCTTCTTCGATATGATCCGGGACTACATAGAAGTATTTATGGACAACTTGTCCAATTTCGGAGATGACTTCTCGTCTTGTCTTAATAACCTCACAAAGATCTTGAGGAGGTGCATAGACTTTAACCTAGTACTTTCATGGGAGAAAAGCCATTTCATGGTGAGGGATGGCATTGTACTAGGTCACAGGATCTCTTCTAATGGACTCGAGGTCGACTGAGCTAAGTCCAAAATCATTTCTCGATTACCTTCGCCTAGCTCGGTAACACAAATCAGATCATTCTTAGGGCATGTCGATTTTTTCCGGAGATTCATTCGAGACTTCTCAAAAATTGCCCGTCCGTTGACAAATCTCTTGGTAGCTGACATCCCCTTTAACTTCAATTCCTCATGTCATAACGCTTTCAAGACCTTATGAAGCACTATTTCGAATGCACCTATTCTCCAACCACCCGACTGGTCTCTCAACTTCAAGATGATGTGTGACGCCTCAAACTTCGCTGTCGGAGCTATTCTAGGCCAACATTGGGAGCGCCATCCATTCATAATATACTATGCTAGCAAGATGTTGAACGAGGCTCAATGTAACTATACGGTTGTTGAGAAAGAACTACTAGCTATAGTACTTGGGTTGGAGAAGTTTAGATCATACCTACTTGAGTCAAAAGTGATTATTTTCACCAACCATTCCGCTCTCCGACATTTGTTGGCAAAGAAGGATGCCAAACCTTGACTTATCAGATGGATCCTTCCTTTGCAGGAGTTTGATGTCGAGATCCACAACAAAGCCAGAGCTCATAATGTTGTGGTGGATCACTTGTCTTGGCTAGACCCAGAATACATCCCATACTCCTCGCCTATCTCTGATCAAATCCTGGATGACTCTCTATTGGCTGTCAACTTTGCTGAGTTTCCTTGGTACGTTGATATTGCAAATTACCTCGTTGTAGGCAAGCTGCCTGTAGGATTATCCAAGGATCAAAAACTCAGGTTTATTTCAGAGGCTAAGTTTTATTTCTGTGATGACCCACTTCTCTTTCACATTGGGGTTGTTCAGATCATTAGAAGATGCATCCCAGACTCAGAAATCTCAAGTGTGTTATCCTTCTACCATAGCAATGCCTGTGGGGGTCATTTCTTAGGTTGAAAAATCGCTATAAAGATTTTGCAGTCTGGATTCTTCTGGCCAACCATTTTTGGAGACACACGAGTTTGCTAAATGTTGTAAGCGATGTCAGTCAGTCGGTTCTATGACTCGGAGAGACATGATGCCTCTCCAATCCATTCTAGTCGTCGAAGTGTTCAACGTTTGGGACATCGACTTTATGGGCTCTTTCTCGAACTCACACGGCTTCGAGTACATACTCCTCGCAGTTGACTATGTCTCGAAGTGGGTTGAAGCCATCCCAGTAAGACAGGCTGATAAGAAGATCATTATATCCTTTGTCCGGGAATTTATTTTTGCGAGATTCGAAATCCCTTGTGCTCTGATTAGCGACGAAGGTATCCACTTCATCCATGCTCAGTTTAGATCTCTATTGAAGAAATATGGGGTACGTCACCACATTGCCACCCCGTATCATCCACAGACCAATGGGCAGGCTGAAGTATCTAACCGTCAAATCAAGCTTATTCTTCAAAAGATGGTTAGACTTGATAAGAAGGATTGGTTCGATCGATTGATCGACGCACTTTGGGCATATCGGATCACTTACAAGGCCCCACTTGGAATGTCACCATACCGCATGGTGTATTTAAAAGCCTGTCACCTTCCTGTAGAACTGGAGCACCATGCCTTTTGGGCAGTGTAGAAGTGTAATTTTAACCTTGATGAAGGAGGTTATGAAAGGAAGCTCCGACTCAGCGAGTTAGAAGAGATTCGGTGGGAAGCCTACGAGAATGCAAAGATATACAAAGATAAGACTAAGGCTTTCCCTGACCGACACATCTGGAGGAAAGAATTCACGCCTAACCAGCAGGTCTGGTTATTTGATTCTAGGCTCAAATTCTTTGCGGGAAAACTCAAGTTCAAGTGGACTGGGTCGTATCTGGTGATCCACCCGTATTCTAACAGGGTGGTCCAAATTATGGACACGAAATCTGGGCAGGTTTTTACGGTAAATGGCCAGCGCCTAAAGCCATTTTTAGCCCAGGAACCTCCTCCTACTGACGAAACGATACATCTTCTCGAGGACGTGTGACTGACGTTTCACCCAGCTAGAGGCATTAAACTCAGCACTTATACATATATACATATCCTTTATACATATCATATTTCATCTTGGCATATTATGCATATTGTGATTGCCATTGCAGTGTTGGCATGCACTGAATGACAAATCAGGAGCAGCTTTAGGTGATTTCTACCCACTTACGCCCTGTCTTATTTTATTTTTTCTTATTCATGCATGAAGACATACAAGAACTTAGGCATGGGGGGGGAGTACATATAAACTGAAAATTTTCTGCCAACACCGTAGGAAATAGATCTTTTTATCAAGGGGTTTTAATAGGGGTTTATTCGATAGTTGATTCCTAAACTTAGAATCCAGTACACTTTCACACTTGCACGTAGAATTTGCAATGATCCACTGTGATGACTGATCGACATCTCTAGTTTGTCAAGAAGAAGCATTGCTTCTTCTCTTGAACCTTTGGATAGTAATCAGGGAGTCAGGCAAACCACATTCTAATAGATCCATGAAATAATTGTGAGATGAAAGTAGAAAGTCTATTGGTGCTTTAAGACTACTGTAAGGAATCTTACTTTTTGGATAATTGGATAATGATACTCAGAGTCAAGCACAGTTTTCGCTCTCGATTCTTGTGTACAAATTTTCGTGAGAATCCTAGTGAGAGCCGCTAAATAAGGCAAATACACAGAGAGCGGGTTCTGATAAAACTAAGACTAAGGTAGATGGTCATGGTTGTCCTTTATGGAATCCTTGGCTGAAGGAGGATACTAATGTCAAGGTCGAAAATACATTGCCCTATCCATTCCCTTCCCGGTGTCGAGAATAGACACTCAATATTTTCTTGAACATCCCCAATCCCAGGTAATGCCTAGTGAATAAAAGTATGTATGCTATGTTGTGTTGTGTTAGTAGATATGGCATTATGTTAGTAGATATGGATGTGAAGAAAAAAAGAGAGAAAAAAGAAAAGAAAGAAAAAAGATGAAGAAAAAAGTATATAAAAAAAATAAAATATTTACCTTGTTGAGAAGTATGAGTTATGTTTTAGTTGAGTCAAGTACATTGAGGCAACAACACCTACCACCCTCACAAACCACTAAATACAGCCTTAACATACTTTTCTTGTATTTCTGATCGTCTGAATATGGGCTGAGGGATTCTGACTTAGTTGTAGGGTTATTAGAATATAATTGAAGTGTAATGCCATGAGAGAGCACTAAACATATTTACGAATCTGGTGAGATGTGAGCTCAAGAAGAAAAAGAAAAGAAGAAAAAGAAAGGAGAAGAAAAGAAAAAGAGAGGAAAAAGAGAAAAGTGTGAGTACAAAGGACTTAAGAAAGCACAGTTCTCCAGCCTCTCTCTAAGATGAATTTATTGGATAATTTGGAAATCTAGATTCTAAAATACTAGTCACTATGTAGCACCAGAGGAGAGTGAGCTACCAAATATCAATCCATTTAACTCAGACATCTTTTACCTAAGCCAAAAAGCTGGGGTTAAAAACTAGAATATATTCTATGTCCCCAAGAAAAGAGGTTGCCTATCCCAATAGAATTTTACTAAGGGTCAAGCACAAGCTTTAGATGTGTATCGAATTTTCGCTTGGATCCATTGAATAGGCTACGATACTATACTTTCACGATTATCTGGATTCTAAATTTCTGTATGAAGACAAAAAGAAATAAATCTCTAGTCAAACTCTTGGAAGAATGCATTTAGTCTTGCACTTGCTAGGGACTAGCAAGATTTAGGCATGAGGGTATGATTGCGTAACAATCATAGATTCTAATATACCTGAATTAGTTTAGATCCTAGCCTAACTTAAGCATTCTGCACACATACGCATTATACTTTGCATTATAGTTAATTTATTAATTTTGTAAATAATAATGTCATATTATATTCTAATTGGGAGGCATTAACAATTGCAGGAAATTCGGGGTAGTGGATGATTGATCCAACCATATGGATTTGCTCAGAACGATGACAGGAGTCCAACGCCTTTAAGTCGCATCAATTAGACTCCCATAGCATCCAATGGAGTTCGTAGAAGGCAAGGGCCAAGAGGCGAATAGGTAGAAATCCGAACCTCAGATGTCAAATCCAACCGCATGGATGGATCAAGATCAACGATCGTAGTCCAACGATGCAAAAATCATTTCGATCGGAGACCTACAACATCGTCTATAAAGAAAAGAAGATGGACGACCACGATGGTGCCACGTGGTGCCATCGCAACCACCCAACCTTTGAAGAAGACCTCTCTCGTGCCATAAAGTTGCCACGTCAATTGCTCCCTCGCGCTCAGTTTAAAAGGATCATCCTTAGCCGTTGGATCACCATCCAACGACTGAGGGCAGCCACACACGAAATGGGAACCACAACAAAGCACGGGAGTAGTGCGTTGGCTCAGGTGCTGGTGTGAGATCAAGAGACGTGCAATCAAGGCGCCATCTACGTGAATTGGTGGCAGCAGCGAGTGCAAGCAGAATTGGTGGGTTGGATCTCCACAAAGCGGTGGTGAGACGAGCGCGTGGCGCGCTGTTATACGTTGGATGGCCATGTGTGTGATCACGCGTAACCAAACGCGCGCACGCGTTTGAAATTACAAAGGTGGTGCAGGAAAAGTGCTTAAGCCATCCGATCTCGCGTTTGGACGGCTGAGGAGCGATAAGCGTGCTACTGAGGATTGAGTGCAAATTATGCACTTGCAGTTGAGGCACGGGTATGAAGCAACTGGTAGCTGTGCGATGCATATTAGACGGTTGGGGGGGCGGGGGAGGGACATGGCAACTCCAAAGCACATCCGCGCGTTTGAGTTTTGGAAGGCCTTAAAAGTGCGATATGATCTGTTGATCTCCAGATCGACGGATCTGATGGATTTGAGGTTGTTGCACAGTTTGGAGGGCCAAATACTGGCTTTGCCCCTCATTTTGACCTTAAAAAGGACCCTAGGGGCCCCCATATGAAGCATACTCTCCTCCAGATCTCTTCTTCCATCTCTCTAGAGATTCAAGCTTCTCCGGCTCTCTCCCTCTAAAGCACCCACCAAGCCACCTTGGTGCACCACTATTGCTCTCCCCAACCTCTCCAAAAGGCCACCAAGGTCCACCCTTGGTGCCCTTATTCTGATAGTTTAGATAGTCATTTTAATTCCAGCATTATATGTTAGTTTACTCATGATCAATCAATTGCCTGATTCGCATATATTGTGATTAGTATTTAGAATTTGCTATATATATTAATTAGTTTGCAACTAGTAGCATGCAATCCTAATTCAGTTTATGAAGTCAGAAGCATTTTCTGCCTCCCTGAGTTTGACCGGGACTCACCTCTCATTAAAGTTTATTTGTTTCGACGTATTTCGTACTATACTATGACGTAATCATTCTTTTAACGTGATCTATGCCTCGAACAACAAGCGCGAATGAAGTTGAGGGAGAAGAGGGACTGATTGCACAGCAAAAATACACCTACAATTGTGCCATCTTGTGCAATCTCCTAGCATTGCCAGTGCATATTAGGTAGCCATAGTCTCATTTGTAAAAATAAACTCATGCATGCATTTATTTGAGAGGGGAGGAGAGTGAATAAAATGACCTTGAAATTTACGTATTCCTCAAGTGCTGCCTCGCAAATTCACCATCTTTATTTTTATTTTCATTTTGGCTTTGAATTTCTTCTCTGCGGCTGTAGGGCATGGCGTGCTCTTCGCGCCACTCTCTACACCAGCTTTCCCTGCACAGCCATGCATAGACCAGGGCATGGCTGTGCTTGCCTCCATCCTCTTTAAAAAGGGCACGGCTATCTTCTTTACGGGGAGCCTGGTCCAACACAACACATACAGCAGCTCCTTCTCCAGGCCGTCTCCACCCCTCTCCCCTCCATACGCAGCCTCTCTTCCTCCTGAGGAGCTACGCTGTGAGCAGGAGTAGCTCACAGTGGTACATGACTACCACTGTGAGTCCCACCACCACCCAGCTCATCAAAGAGCCGGTGGGCGTGGTGGCTCACCTCTCTGTTTTCGTTGTTCCAACCCATCGCCGCCATTGACAAGAGCTTCAAGCTCGGAAGCTCAAGTAGAAGCAGTGGCAGCCAGCAGTAGCATAGGCCGCCACGTGCCTTAGGCGCCTGATCCGCGTGCTCTACGCGGGCCAGCAAGTCACCCTCGCCTCTCTCCGCGTGCCCTGTCGTAAATCCCCACCCGCGGCCCAGTCGGTTTCTCACGCGCCAGCCGGTCAACTTTTTGCCCTTGCACTGTAGCCGCGATCTCACACTGCTACAGTGCGGTGATCAGAAAGTTTCTCACTTATCCGGTCACCATGCACTCTCTATCTGCGCTGCAACCGTCGCCAGCCCGCGCCCACGTCTCTCCCCGCGCTCGCTCTAGCGCCTGCGCTCGCGTCTGCACCCGCTCTCTCCCAGCACCCGCTTCTTCACCCGCATCCCCCTCAGCGCATAGCGTGGTGCGCTGCGGTTAGCAGCACGCTTCGCTGCAGTCCCTCCCTCGCGCCTGCTCCCTCTAGCGTGAGCATCTTTGTGCACCTACACGCCTGCGCCTACGCATTGGCCATCAGACGTCGGCTGTTGCATCCAGACGACCTAACTCACCGTGCCTCCTCCTCCAGTAGATGATCTCTCTCTCTCTCTCACAGACACTCACCTCACACATACACACACACACACACTTCGTACACACACACTCTCACTTGTACACGCCTATATACACACTTATATATATACCTATATATATTTATATATATATATATACATATTAGTACCTATACAATTATATATAAGTATATATACATACATACATACATACATACATATATATATATATCTATATATATATATACACATATATATTTACATATATACATATATTTATATACGTATAAATATATATATATATATCTGACATCCGTAGCATCATGTGTAGCCCATAGAAGATCAGAAGCCAAGGAGCAAGAGGATAGAAATCTGAACCTCAAATGCCAAATCTAATCATATGGATGGATCCGGATTAGCGATTGCAGGTCAATGGCACAAAAATTATCTCAATCGGAGGCCTACAGCATGTCTACAAAGTAAGGAAGATGGACGGCCATGATGGCACCGTGTGGCGCCATCACAGTCGCCCTTCGCTATGCCCCCAATATTTAAAGAACTCTTCTAAAGCATTGTGGGTGGTTGGATCGTCATCCAATGGCCGCAAGCGTGACATGTTGATCGCTCTTCGCTGTGCCCTCATCAGCCAAGAAAAGATCTCAGTCGTTAGATCTCCATCCAATGGCTGATGGCGGCCACACACGGAAAAGGAAACACGACCATCCGCACTTATGGCGCGTTGGTTAGTGCACTCCAACTGCAGTGAGGGGTGTGTGATTGAGCCGTGCTATGCACAATTTGGGAAGGTGGTGGCATTCGAGCGAAATCCAACCATCAAATTAAGATCGCATGGCGCGGAGGAAAACGCATGGCGAGGTGAGGGATCTTTGATGTGAACACACGATCTGACATACGCGCTAATGCCCCAATCCATGCGCCCAAACGAAGGTGGTGTAGTGCGCTAGTTAAGTCATCTGTTCGCGAGATCGGACAACTGGAATGAAGGTGTGATTTGAATCGTGAGGCATGCACGAGGTAGGCGTAGTTTGAACGCAAAATAGCGTGGCAGGAGCAAGGATCGTAGGATGGTGATCTGAAGGCTGCAGACGTACCATGTGGCACCACCAGAATGAATCCGAGCGTGGAAGGCACAAATGAGGTTATTTTGAAGCGCGATCAGAGTCGTTGATCTCTCGATCGATAGATCTGATCAAACCAAGGTTGTTGCATGATTTTGGGGGCTAAAATGCCCACTTTTCCCCTCATTAAAGCTATAAAAGGAGCCTCAGGGCCTTCGAGTTAAGAGCACCTTCCACCAAATACAACTCCAACCTCTCTCCTCTCTGCAACTCTTCTCTAGACTTTATCCTGGTGCTTTGGATCTGAAGTGCTGCTGCACTTCATACAAGAATCCCACAAGTAGAATCGTCCTACATTTGCTTCTGCTCTCTCCTTCTCTCTCTCTCTCTATGTAGCATGGTTATTTCTATTCATAGTTGAAACATTGTTTGCAAGTGATAATGAAATTATGATATCTGATGCTTGTCTATACATATATAAATATTTAAGAATGACCTTCTGAAAAGCTTTCACATATAAACCGTGTTTGCATCCGTGTGAAAGACTCGATATTCATCAAAATCTTTATAAACATTATTTGTTTCACTACGATTCGCACTACAACGATAAAACTAATTTTTAATGCCTCTCGCGATCGAACAAGTTGGCACCGTTGCCGGAGAGGCAACGAAAATTTTTAAAATCTTTTCCTGTAAAGTGCTTATTTGAGATTCTAACTTGCTATTTTTGATTGTGCAGGAATCACAAAATTGCAGGAAGATACGCGCAACAGAAAAAATGGGTGCAAATTTCCGGTAGGTACTCGTAGATTAGATTAGGTTAGATTTCCTTTATACAAAAATCCAAAAAATTAGGTGCTTTGCATGAACATTAGGATTAGTTAGCATTTGCTTAGTTTTGATGTAGCATTTGTTGAGTTATAAAAAAATTTAAAAATTCACGCACTGAACTATTATCAATTCGGTTATTGTTCTTATTTTTTGAAGTTCAAAATATCATAGGAATTTTTATACAACTCTGATTGACTTGAAATTTATGGTACTGAATTCCTGTGAAAGTAAAGAATTTAGAAAAAATCTGAAAAAAATATTTCTTTCATGGTTGATTGCACAGATTACTCAATCATTGACTGGGGGTCAAAACAGACTATAAAACCCCCAATACACTTTAAATCAGGAAAAAATAGAAAATGTGCATTGAAATTCTTGAAAAAATTTCTTTCTGAGTGCCTAGTTAGCAGTGCAACAAGACCAATTGATTGCATTGTTTGAGTCGCACCACTCTTCTGATTTTGAACTTTAAAGAACCATCTAGCACCATCTGTGCTTAGGGTTTGACATTAAGGGAAGACCACACCTGCATTTCAATTCATAAAGGAAATCTATCAAATAATTAGGATTTGCAAAACTCCTGTGTGCCTCATCAGAACTCTTAATTGAAGATATTAACTCAAGTGAACCTTAAAACTAACTAATACAAGCATTTGAACCTTTAAATTTATTTCATCATAGAAAATTGCTTGTGAAACCCTTGCTTGTGCACTTCACACTTTGAAAATCAATCTTAAGGGCAACACCCCCCTAGCACCCATCATATTCCAAAAGCACGTCAAGCCTAAGCCTAAGACTGAGTAAACGTGCCCTAAGAGGGACTAATATTCTTGGGGATTAGGAATTAGATTGGGCCAAGGTTAATGCCTTGTCACTTGGACCCACTAGTGACAAGAAAGGTTGGTGCGGTAACTACGTTAACCCTTAGTGGTGTCCCACCGTGTGGGGTGTCCTAGGGGGTCCCACCCTTCTGGCCAGCCAAGTAATTCATGGGTTGACCTAACTTAGCCGTGTTTTGGGGAACCAAGATTAAGTCTATTTAGGATTTACACTCTAAGGCTTAGTTTGATTACTTGCATTGAAAGGGTGGGGTATTCTCTCATCTGTCTTCTCCCTCTCATCTACGGACATTCTTTTGGTGCATGCAAGGTAGAAGATCTCTACATCCTGATTTGCTACCTCCTTTAGAAAGAATTCCTAGGAGAAGACCTGTTTGTCCAGTATCTAAATATGAACCCTCTGCAATGGCTAACCACCACAAGGAAGATGAGATTGAAGAGGAAGAACAAAATCTGGATCTAATGACTCTTCTACAAAGGCAGATCACCAAGCAGGGCTGGCATCATGACAAACAAATTGAGGTCATAGTGCAGGCCATTACTCGACTCCAAAATGGAAGAGTAGATCAGCCTCTCTGTGACTTTTACAATCCTCTTGAAGCCCAACCTGAACCTTTTATTAGGGTACCTCAAGATGGGGAAGATTTTGAACTCAATCCACAGATCATCAATCTGATTCCCCACTTCCATAGTCGTGATTCTGATGACCCCTTCCACCACCTTGAAGAACTTCTACACATAGGAAGGACCTTTGGCCCTAGGAACCTGAATGAAGGTATCTTAATGATGAAAATGTTCCCATTCTCCTTAAAAGATAAAGTTGCTCATTGGTTGAGGACTATTGGTAGACCAATCCTAACATGGGAATATTTAAGAAGCACATTCCTAAAAAAATTCTTTCCCATAGGAAAATCCAATGTCCTTAGACGTGCCATTACAACCTTTAAGCAGAACCCTGGGGAACAACTAGATGAGACTTGGGAGAGATTTAATGATTTGGCTAGGAAATGCCCTCATCATGGGATTTCGAAGTGACACTTGGCCCATATTTTATATTATGGGTTAAGTGACAATCTGAAGAATTTTGTTGATGTGGCATGTGGGGGTAATTTCCTAAGTAGAGATGCTAAGGGAGCCTTTCAATTATTTGAGAATATGAGAGAAAATTACCTCAACAATGCGTCAATGTTTGCCTTTAACATATCAAATCAACCAAGGAGCGAAGTTTATGAAGTTAAAGATAATTCAAACTCGGTTGATTTAGAGCTAATTGCACAACAATTGGACAAGGTGGAACTCATGGGAAAGAAGGTAGAGAGTTTAGATAAGAAACTGGACAACCTTTTGAAGGGCGGGAGTTCCTTAGGTACACATTCCAGAATAAATCCTATGCCTACCCAAGGAGTTCCTATGTTAACTCACACCCAACTCCACAACCCTCTAGGTTAGGAAATGGTGCACAATCATAATGACCTGACCATGTCTGCACCTACAAGCCAACTCTACTTGGACCCATCTCTTTCTGGGGACCAAGGATGGACCTGGATGCCCTCGTATGCTAAACTAGGCATCCCGATGCCTAGTTTTCCGGAGGATGTGAATGCACTCCAGGGTTACACTAGAAATGATCCCTATTCAAATAATTACAACCTGGGATGGCGTAACCATCCTAACTTTGCTTGGTCAAGTCAGAAACCTACCCAGGGTCCTAACTTGACTAAGCCAAACACTTTCGGGTAACCCAGTAGGTACACACAACCATGCACATATTAGCCACAACCTACTCAGGAAAACCAGCCCTCTGATCTAAGTCTAGTCCTCAAGGTAATGCGAGAAATGAATTTGAGGCATAATGAAGAAATGAATCAATTGAGGACTAAATTGATGGGACGACTAGATTAGCTAGTTGATGCTAGAAAACATGGGATGTTGCCATTCCAACCTATCTCCAACCGAAGGAACTTCAATAAAGTTAACCAGCACAACACATAGGCACATATAGTTCAACCTGCTCCCCAGCACCTACTTGGCTTTGTTAACCCTAACCAATCTCCACCTATTTTGTAGAACCCACCTCAACCTTCTAACCATAATGCCTTTGTTGGTACTGTAACCTTGAGAAGTGGGAGACAGATCCAAGGTCCTTACCCCTCTAAATCTAAATCTAGACAAGATCTTGAGGAGCCCAAATTTGACCTAGAAGATCAAGAAGACAAGGATCAGGATCTGAACACTCATGATTTCTCTCAAGCACCCTTTCCTGAAGCCTTGAACAAACCTAGGAAAAAAAAACAAATCCATTTGAGGAGTTGCTTGATATTTTAAAACAAGTTCAGGTGAACATACCACTCCTCAAGGCAATTGAGAATATCACAGCCTATGCGAAATTTTTGAAGGAAATGTGCACACCTAAACTCCAGGCCAAATCATCTAAAAGGGTAGTGTTATTTGAACAAGCTAGTGTAGTTATCCTTACAAACCTACCCCGAAAATAAAAAGATCCACGAGCCCCTCTGATTTCTTGTGTTATTGGAGATACTACTTTTGATAGGGCTTTGTTAGATTTAGGTGCCTCCATAAATTTGATCCCCACAATATTATATGAACAATTTAACTTTGGAGAGATAAAATCTACTGAGGTCACATTACAACTGGTTGATCGATCTGTGACCACACCATGGGGGATTATTGAGGATATAATCATCAAGGTTCATGATTTTTATTTTCCTGTGGATTTCTTGGTCCTTGACATGGAGGTACCAGAGAATTCGAAGAACACCTTGATAATTCTGGGAAGACCATTATTAGCTATTGCCAAGGTTAAAATTGACTATGAATCTGGCAGTATGGAAATCAAATTTAGGGACAATAAGATGAAGATTAACATCTTTAAGGCCATTAAACAATTTGAGAATTGTGGAATGATAGATGATTCTGAGGATCATACTTTTGAATATTGTATGAAGTTAGGAGCATCCCACTCCGATCCTGCAGGCCTTGACCCCCAAACCAATGAAGAGGTTAGTCACCCAATCACTGACTTGATTCCAAGACCTCTTGAGGTTAATTGTGATCCACCTTGGGACCCTTCAACCTAAGAACCCAAACCTAAGCTAAAACCTCTTCCTGATTATCTTAAATATGTTTTCTTGGGATCTAATCAAACTTATCCAGTGATCAATAGCTCTTATCTAACCCAAACTCAGGGAAATCAATTAATCCAAGTTCGGGGAAGAAGTAATAGAGCAATTGGTTGGACATTGGATGATTTGAAGGGAATCAATCCTACTTACTACACCCACAGAATCTATCTGAGGATGGATCCAGACCCTCCCGGGAAATGTAGAGACGATTGAATCCTAACATGCAGGAGGTAGTGAAAAAGGAAATAATTAATTGGTTAGATGTGGAAATAATCTACCCTATCTCTGACAGCCTGTGCATCAATCCTGTACAAGTGGTTCCTAAGAAAGATGGGCTAACCATGATTACTAATGACAATAGGGAAGTAATTCCAACCCACACAGCTTCCTCTTGGAGAGTTTGTATCGACTATAAGAAGCTGAACAATGTAACTAAGAAAGACCACTTTCCACTTCCCTTCATTGATCAAATTCTAGAAAGACTAGCTAGCCAAAAATTCTTTTGTTTCTTGAATGGTTATTCTAGCTACAACCAAGTAGCTATCCACCTCGATGATCAAGAGAAAACCACCTTCACATGTCCCTACAGAACATTTTCCTTCCGTAGGATGCCTTTTGGATTATGCAATGCACCAGCGACTTTTCAAAGGTGCATGCATGAAATCTTTTTAGATATGGTAGGTGATTTCATGGAAATCTTTATGGATGAATTCTATATGTTTAGGGACTCTTTTGATTCTTGTCTGATCAATCTAGAGAAGACTTTACAAAAATGCATATAGGTGATTCTTGTTCTATCTTGGGAAAAGAGTCACTTCATGGTTAAGGAGGGTATAGCCCTTGGCCATGTTGTGTCTAAAAGAGGAATTGAAGTAAATAAATGATGGGAACACAATCATGAGTCATAACAAGCTCAATTTCATCTAATAAGGTTGATAAAAGCTCCTACATATCCCTCAGAAGGTACTAAGGGCATATTATCCCATTTTGAAAAGAAGAGAAGAATATAAGGTTATTTATGCAAAATTAACAGCATTCCACAAATATAGAATAACCACGGGGTATTTCAAAAGTTTATTAAAAGTCAAATGGTCATTAATGTCTAATAAGAGGGTCCATGTAGACAGAAATGAGTTTTCACGCATTTTGAGAATTAATGGACATTTGAAACCCTAAAAATAGACCTGCTTAATTAACTAAGGTTCTGGTCAAGATAAAATTCAGTTAAACCTTCTAAAAATCATAGAAAAATATTCTCTAAGGTTTGGTATCCTTGATTTGACCATCTGAATTTGATTTGACCTTAAATAGAGTCTTAGATAGATAATTGCCCTAATTTAGGCTTTTGCATAAATTACCCAGGAAAATTGGTCAAAACCAAAATTCTATTTCACCATTAGATTCCTTAGGTCCAAATTAGGTTTTTACCAAAATTTGGGCCCAATCAAGGATCATCTTGACCTAGTTTGCATTTTAATCATGTTCTAACTCTTTTTCTTACAAAGAGCACCTCAGCTTTTGAAATCTTTGAAAAAAGCCCCCATCTCCTTCATCATCCTCGCAAAATAGTCCTTATCGCCATTGGAGGTCAACCGACCTCCAGGCAAGCTTTGACCGACCTAAATCCTACTCAAATCATAATAAAATCCTACCAAATTTGGTGGGATTGACGTTTACATCTAAGGAAACCTATTGGAATTGATTCTAACTCCTAAATCCTTTTGATTCATGTGTGTGAACCCATGAAATTAGTAGGTTCTTCTTGAATCCCAAGCAAGCTAATGGAGCTTGTTTCCTATTCTAAGAGCTCTCATAAGCCCAATAAAAACCTCTCATGCCTGCCTTACCTCCTTAGTGAGAATTTGAGCCAAAAACACCTCTTCCTTCTCTACCTCCAGCTCACTCCAGCGACTATCCTCCTCCGGCTTCTTCATTGGCTGCCACATACGGTAGGCAGTCGGTTTCACCTCCCCCCATCTTTCCGCACCTCACAGGTATTGCGAGGTGCTCTTTACCCCTCCGTCATCACCATTCTTCATTACCAGAGCACCCTCCTTCGGTACGGGCCATACCAGACTCGACGCCTCCTCCATTCCTCTTCATCCAACATGTAGCTTCATTGACTCTACTCTGTCTATAGATCACCACAGTATCACCACCGCTTCGATTTGACCCCTCAGGCGCCTGCACACCCACTATCTTCCACCTCGCTAGCATACCTCCAGTGAGCCCTAGCATCCACTATAGCCCACCAAACTGCCCGCTCTTAAGCTCCACACCATCACTGTGACCCGCCGACCAAAACCCCTCAAGAAATTGAGGGGATTGGCCTCTTATTCACCGCACCGGACAACACCTCCTCTGTGCCACTCTCTTAAGGTCGTTAGACCTCCACACTCGCCCTCTCACCACTCCACGCACACCACCACACTCGTCGTTCTACGGCGGAGCTCCTGAACTGTTCTGATGCAGCTGAGAGGCCTTATTCGTGTTTCCAGGTACACAGGTCGTAACGCTATTGCCGAAGCTACTTTGAATGAGCTCGAAGTGTGTTCTTGAGACATTTGCTCTAGGTCTTCATCCTTGGTGCTGCGGAAGTCTCTCAAGAACACATCCAGGCATGCAATTGGGGGCATTGACCACTCTAAGGACTCTAATTGAACGCCACTTGCTCGGCTACTGCATGCGAAGAAGATGGGGACATTTAGTCCCACATCATATAGTGACGAGCAGATGGAGGCACATAAGGGGAAAAGCTGATCCCACTTGGTTGCCCAAGACACCGGGGGGTCAGATCCCCCATTTATGAGCCTTTCACTCGTTTCTTGCAACCAATGCCCACAAGCCTAGTCACCCAGATCCTATTACTGTGTGTACCTGATTAGCCGATTAACTGCGATTTTGAGAGAAAGAAGAAGAGAAATAAAGGAGGAGGGAGGGGGGTTTGCTCTGCAGAGTGAAGCCTCAACACTTAGTCATTGAGGAGTTGTGCAAAGCCCTTGTGACTGAGAAGACGAAGGGCTAAGAAAGAAAGAAGAGAAGGAGAGCCCGAGAAGAGAGAGAAGAGGAGAAGCCGAAGAGAGAAAGAAGAGGAGAAGCTGAAGAAGAAAGTAGGCTCTCTATTGAGTACTGTAGTAACTACATTTAAGTTGTCTGCCTAAAGCAACCAACGTCTGATTTCACCACTTTGTGCTTCTGGGGCTATACTGCTTACTTACCTTGCGTGGAATTATTTGGTTGATATTGTGCACTTATTTGATATTATTGTATAAGGGGTAATTGGTGATTCAAATCACCATTTTACCCTAATCTTTTTCCACCTTTGACATTTGCTCTTATATACATATCATTATAGATAGGAATTTTATTATAACTTGCTATATTTGTGATTAAATTGTGATCTTGAGATTAATTGCTATACTTGCTCCTTACGTTCGACCTCGGACTTCAAATTCAAGTTATAAATTTTATTTCTTTTCGAGCGATTTCGACCAATACTACGATGTTTTATATCATCGATTTCGCTGGTTAATAATAAAGCCAAGGTGAAGACTATCATTAAACTCCCGCCACCTTCGACGGTCAAACAAGTAAGAACATTCCTTGGACATGTGGGATTTTACCGTCAATTCATTAAGGATCTTTCTAAGGTGGCGAGGCCCTTAAGTAATCTACTAGTGAAAGATCAAACATTTGATTTTGTTTCAAGCTGCTTAAGGGCTTTCAATCTACTGAAGGAGGCCATTACACAATCACCCATTCTACAACCTCCTAATTGGGATCATCCATTTGAAATCATGATCGACACCTCTGATTTTGCTATTGGGGTAGTCTTGGGACAAAAAGTGGACAAGAAATATTTAGTGATTTACTACACTAGTAAAACTCTTGATGAGGCTCAAAGGAATTACACCACTACAGAAAAATAGTTGCTAGCCATAGTTTTTGCTATGGAGAAGTTTAGACCTTACCTACTAGGATCTCATGTCACAATTTTCACAAATCACACTGCATTAAGGCACCTAATGTCTAAAAAGGATGCAAAACCCAGATTAATCAGATGGATCCTTCTGCTACAAAAATTTGATTTAGAAGTCAAAGATAAATCTAGTGCCCAAAATGTAGTAGCAGATCATCTCTCCAGAATCCTTGTAGACTCTACAACTCCTCAACTTTATGATTCATTCCTTGATTAGACTCTCTTGACTGTTTGCAAACTACCTTGGTTTGCAGTCGTTGTCAACTATATGGCCATTGGAAGACTACCCATGGATTGGCCTAAGCATAAGCAAGATAAGTTGGTTTCTGAAGCCAAATACTACTTTTGGGAAGATCTGGAGCTATTCAAAATATGCACGGATCAGGTTATCCGTCTTGTCCCAGATGAGGAGATCACAAGTGTACTAGAATTCTGCCATACTTTTGCTTGTGGAGGTCAGTTTTTAGGAAAAAAGACGGCAGCCAAGTTACTGCAAAGTGGACTGTATTGGCTATCTTTATTCCGCTACTCGTACAACTTCTGCAGATCATGTAATAATTGCCAAACTCTAGGAAACATGACCAGGAAGGATATGATGCCCCTAACTCCAATCCTTGAAGTTGAGATCTTTGATGTCTGGGGCATTGATTTTATGGGACCTTTTACCAATTCATTTGGGTACCTGTACATTCTGGTTGTAGTTGACTATGTATCCAAATGGATTGAGGTCATCCCGACCCAAACTAATGACCATAAAGTGGTCATGGACTTTGTAAAGAAAACCATCTTTAGCTGGTTTGGTGTACCCAAAGCTCTGATTAGTGATGGCAGGTCCCATTTCACCCACAATCAATTCAGGACCTTACTGACCATGTATGGACTCACTCACAGAATCTCTAATCCATACCATCCACAAACCAATGGACAAGCTGAAATTTCCAATCGAAAAATTAAGAAAATCCTTCAAAAGACAGTTCACCCGGATCAGAAGGATTGGTCTACTAAATTGGATGACGCTCTCTGGGCCTACCAGACTGCATATAAAACTTCGATTAGGATGTCTCCATTTTGTTTGGCTTATGGAAAATCTTGCCATCTGCTTATTGAACTTGAACATAAAGCTTACTGGACAATCAGAACTTTTAACTTGAATCATGATCAATCTAGACGACAAAGAAAACTCCAATTTACTGAATTGGATGAAATTTAGAATGACCCTTATAATAGCACAAGAGTCTATAAGAATAGGACAAAAGCTTTACATGATAAGTATATCTCTCAGAAAAGCTTTGTCCCTAGTAAAAAGGTTTGGTTATTTGATGCGCACTTGAAGCTCTTTCCGGGAAAATTAAGATCAAAATGAACATGTCCTTTCATTGTAAAAAATGTCTACCCTCATGAAGCTGTTCTCATCCTGGATCCCAAGACTGGCCATGAGACAAAGGTAAATGGTCAAAGGTTGAAGCCTTACATCACTCAGAACTGTGATCCCATTCCTGATAGTTACATTAACCTTCTAGAATCATATTAGAGTTGTATTGAGTCTGGCAAATGATGTTAAATTTAGTGTTGGCTGAGAGGCAACCCAATACTCTTTATAGGTAGTTTTACATCCAAGTTGACTTGGAATAAAAAGCTCAGTCAGGTGATATCCCCTCCTCTTGCTTGTTACTTTTTGATTTTCCTATATACATTTCAATGAGGACATTGTAATGAATAGTCATGGTAGGGTGGACATTGCATGTCTTATTTTTATGTCAGAAAAAAAGAAAAAAAAAGAAGAAAAAAATTTGCATTCATGCATAAGGAATTTTTATCAAAAAGGTTTTATTCTTAAGTTGATTCCTGAACTTAGAATACAGTACATATTCACACTTACATGTAGAATTTGCAATGGATCCTCTGTAAAGAGCGATAGACATCTTTAGTTTGTCAAGAAGAAGCATGTTGAACGTGTTTTTGCGAATCGCTACGCTAACGTGTTTGGTTTCGGAAAACCTGTCGTTGTAGTTCGAAAGCGAAGAATTCGTGTTCAACAAATAAAATTTATACCGAAAAGAATTCCGGGTCGAACACAGGGAGGCTACGTTGATCTATATTCGCAATTATATTTTTTTTAGGATTTTTGTTAAGCAAGGCGATATAATTACAATGAAGCTATCAAACTATGAGAGAGAGAGAGAGAAAGAGAGAGAGAGAAAGAGAAAGAGAAAGAGAGAGAGAGAAAGAGAACATGCATTCAATATTTCAATTGTTTATAAAAGTTACACTAGAAAGCAAAAAATCAATTACAATATAAAGCAGGAAAATTCTACACTAGAAAAGCTGTAAATAAGAATGGGAGAGAGAAGTTATCCTCCTCGACGATTGCTTGGAGGACGAGCCGGACGGGACGACGCATGGACGAAGGAGAACGAAGCAGGACGAAGGAGGACGGAGCAGAAGAACGGGAACGGAGCAGCACGCCGTCGTCGTCGCGGGATCCACTTCCGAAGGGGAACGAAAATTGGACTTTATCTCGCAAGAAGCATCCTGGGTGTGGGACAAGCTTCTTTTGAGCTTTGGAGGGGTAGAGAGGAGAAAGAAGGGATGAGAATTTCGTATGGAGGGGGTCTCCTTTTATAGTTGCAAGGAGTGGGGGCAAAATGGACATTACAACTTCAAAATAATAAAAGAGGGGTCTTTAGTGACGGATAAATCCGTCACTAAAGCCCCGACGTGGGCGTCGCCCCCGCACCCACGCGCGCCTCCTCGGCTGCTCGCGTGCGCAATGCCTGCTCACGTCCATTGATTTTCAGCCGTTCGATTGCGAGATCGGACGGCTTAAAATGCGTCCGCGCCCGCTGTGTTGCGCGCCCCCCGCGCATCAGATTGCGCGTCGATGCTATCGGGCGCGCGTGGCCGTCCGATCTCCATCTGACGCTCCACGCGCCTCAATTGATCGCACCCTCCAGCCCCTCGCCGCGGATCGAACCCGCGCCCCGCGCTCGCGATAGCACGCTCGACCATTGCGCTATGGGGCGCGGATGGTCGAGCGAGCGCTTTTAAATGCGAGCGCCCACAGCCGTTGGATTAAGATCCAACGGCGGAGAGCGATCGGGCGCGGGGCCTTCACAAGATGAAGCGGCCACTTAGGCGACTGAGATGGTGCCACATGGCGCTATCTTGGTCGTCCATCTTCTGGAAGTTGTAGATGGTGCCACGGATGTCGGATTGACTCGATTTTTGTGTCATTGGGCTGCGATCGTCGATCCGAATTCATTCGTGCGGTCGGATTTATCATCTGAAGTGGGGATTTACACCATCCTGGCCCTTGATCTTCTAGGGTTCCCAAGTCACTATCTGATGCTATGGATGCCTGATTAGGGCGATCTTGGAGTCGTTGAACTCCAATCGTCGCCCTGATCACATCCATACGGTTGGATCTTTGATCCGAGGCCCTGATAAAATATTTACCCTGTCCAAGCACATAAAAAGAGACAATTAACCTCCATTTTATTCAAACTATTCTAAATGCAAGATGATGCATGTAATGCAATATTTATATCATGAAATGCAGTCCTATGCTTAAGAACATGCATAAATAGACATCTTAAGTAGTGTAAATGTGTTTACATCATACCCCCATGCCTATCTTTTGCTACTCCCTAGCAAAAACTATATGCTATTTATAAAAGAATTAGGTTAGATTATTTGGACTTGAGTTATTTTTCAATCATTAAGAAATTATCTACTTAGGAACTGAACTTTCAAAGACACAACAGTGCCCGAGTATCAGCCAAAATGCAGACCGCTTCAAGCCCTCACCTTATTAAAATAAAAATTTCTTTTTGTCTTTTTCTCTTTTCTAATTTTTTTGATTTTCAAAATTTCAGGTTTAGGAGTGGCTTTCTACGGTCATTCAACTCACCCAAAATTTGATGAGAACCCTAAGCTTTAAGCATCTTATTGTGATTGTGATAGACTCATTGACCGACAATGAGAACGGACTTCAGATTTCTACGCCTCTAGGTGACCTAACCAGAATTCTACCTAAAAGTGTATCTTTGCAATCGGTAGCTTTCTCCCTACTTTTATTTTTTTTATTTTTATTTTTTTTATGGGGTCAACACAAGGGTGAATCCAGTGTATATCTCCCTGGTTTATTCTACTTCTCCGCTTCTTCCTAAGTGTTTTGGGAATTTTTAGTGCATTTCTGAGCTGAGTTCTGGACAATCGGTCGATGAGCTGTTACCACCGACAACTTGCCAGCCATACTCGTGTGGCGAAGTGTGGCTTATTTCTTTTTGTTATTTTCTCCTTTTTTTTTTTTTAAGTAGGTGGCTTCCCTAGTCTAAGATTTACCTAAAGGCAGCAAACTAAGAAAGGTCCAGTGACTGGGCTCTGGACAACCTACCTATGGGCTGTTACCCACGATAACTTGCCAGCCATATCACCCTAGAAGGTTCATTAGCTACCCAATTTCCGTTAAAATCGCCGAACAACGAGTCAGTGCAAAGAAAGTATGTAGATGCTTAAGACTTAAAATTCCCTCAAATCAGAGGGTGGGTTGATAAGTCGTGTACTTATCACCCAAACTTATTTACTCCAATTACGAAAGAATTAAAATGGCGAGGACTCAAAAAACAAATCCACATTTTAGTGGATACACAGGCTAATTAAGTCCAAAGACCTGAGGGGTCTTTGTGTTCAGATCCTAATGTAAAATTTCTTAGGATTGAAAAGTCCTAATGTCCAACTAATCCTTCCTAATTTTTTTTTTAATTTTTTTAAATAAGAAGAGAGACAATTTACATGGATTTCACAAGGCTGACGAAATAATTCAAGAATGAATCCACCCCCCCATGCCTAGCTGATGCAATGTCCTCATTGAAAAAGAGACATGAAAGAAAGGGTAGAATATGAAAGATGTCACCTGGATATGAAGCTCGTATCAGCCTTGTGTCATATGTACAACTGTTGAGTTTAATGCCGTCAGCTAGACGAAGTCCAGCCAAAGTAGTCACAGAATGGCTAGAGCAACAGAGTCTGAGACGGGTTCTGGAAGATTACGGTCAACAAATGGCTTCAAACGTTGACTGTTGACTTTAAAGGTGTTACCCGTCTTTGGGTCAGAAATCTGAACGGCACCATTAGGAAAAATCTGATCAATTATGAATGGGCCATTCCATTTAGATCTAAGTTTACCAGGAAAGAGCTTAAGTTTAGAATCAAATAACCAGACCTTCTGGTTTGGCTCAAAGCTCTTGCGGGAAATCAATTGATCATGTGCAGCTTTGGTCCGAGCCTTGTAGATCTTGGCATTCTCATAAGCATCATTTCTAAGCTCCTCCAACTCAGATAGTTGGAGTTTCCTAGTCTTTCCAGCTAGATTCAGATCTAAATTATATTGTTTGATTGCCCAGAATGCCCTGTGTTCAATCTCTACGGGTAGATGGCACGCCTTTCCATACACCAAACCGAATGGAGACATGCCGATGGGCATTTTATACGCCGTACGGTAGGCCCAAAGAGCGTCCTCAAGCTTTTGAGTCCAATCCTTACGATCAGGCCTAACCATTTTTTGCAAAATGTTCTTGATCTCTCGATTGGAGATCTCGGCTTGTCCATTCATTTGGGGATGGTAAGGTGTGGAAATTAGATGATTAACCCCGTATTTGGCCAATAAATTCTGGAATTGAGCATTAGTAAAATGAGTGCCACCATCACTGATGATAGCCCTCGTAATCCCGAACCTACTAAAGATATTTTTCTTGACAAAATTGATGACCACCTTGTGGTCATTGGTTCGGGTGGGAATTGCCTCAATCCATTTGGACACATAATCAACAGCAACAAGAATGTACTGTCCAAATGAAGGGATAAAGGGTCCCATGAAATCGATGCCCCAAACATCGAAAATTTCTACAGGAAGAATAGGGTTTAGGGGCATCATGTCTCTCTTAGTTATGTTCCCGAGTGACTGACATCGAGAACATGACCTTGAGAAGTCCTGGGCATCCTTGAATAAAGACGGCCAATAGAAGCCAGATTGCAAGATTTTTGCAGCCGTACTTCTTCCGGAGAAATGTCCACCACACCCAGATGCATGGCAGAACTCGAGTATACTGTTGAATTCATTCTCCGGTATGCATCGACGAATAATCTAATCAGAGCCGATGCGATACAGTTCAGGGTCCTCCCAAAAGTAGTATTTGGCCTCAGATTTGAGTCTTTCTCGTTGTTGCTTGGTCCAATCCTGGGGGATTTGACCAACGGCCAAATAGTTAACAATATCAGCAAACCATGGGGTGTGGACACCTAAAACTGTAAGAATGGTTTCGTCCGAAAAAGTGTCAGCAATCGAAATGTCCGGACAAGAAGAATCACCTAGGAGTCTCGACAAATGATCCGCTACCACATTTTGTACCCTGGCTTTATCCTTGATTTCAAGATCAAATTCTTGAAGAAGAAGAATCCAACGAGTAAGCTGGGGTTTAGCATCCTTTTTAGCCAAGAGATGTCTCAAGCCCGAGTGGTCGGTATAAACAATAACATGAGACCTCAAGAGATAAGCCCTGAATTTTTCCAAAGCAAATACTACAGCTAGTAATTCCTTTTTAGTAACAGTGTAATTCCTCTGGGCTTCATCCAGAGTTTTACTAGCGTAGTAAATGACAGAGGGCTTTCGGTCAATTTTCTGACCCAGGACAACCCCAACCGCGTAATCAGAAGCGTCGGTCATGATCTCAAATGGGGTTGTCCAAATTGGTGCTTGCAAAATTGGAGCACAGGTGACTGCCGTTTTCAGAAAATCAAATGCCTTTCGGCATGATTCGTTAAAAACAAACGGCATTTATTTGGCAAGGAGATTGCTCAAAGGACGAGCAACCTTCGAGAAATCCTTGATGAATCTTCGATAAAATTCCACATGGCTAAGAAATGATCTGATTTGTTTAACAGATGTGGGATGAGAAAGTTTAACGATAGCATCAACCTTAGCTTTGTCCACTTCAATTCCCCATTCAGAGATTACATGACCCAAAACGATGCCTTCTTGGGTCATGAAATGACTCTTTTCCCAGCTATGGACCAGTCGTGTCTTGATACATCGCTTAAGAATCATTTCCAAATTAGCCAAACATGAGTCAAATGATTCTCCGAAAATAGAGAAATCATCCATGAAGACTTCCATAAACTCTCCCACCATGTCGGAGAATATGGCTAGCATACACCTTTGAAAAGTTGCAGGTGCATTGCATAACCCAAAAGGCATCCTACGAAAAGAAAAGGTTCCGTAGGGACATGTGAAAGTAGTTTTTTCCTGATTCTCAGGATGGATAGGAACTTGGTTATATCCCGAGTAGCCATCAAGAAAACAGAAGTACTTTCCAGCTAATTTTTCCAAGATTTGATCAATGAAGGGCAGGGGAAAATGATCCTTTTTAGTGGTTGTGTTCAGCTTCCTGTAATCAATACAAACTCTCCAAGAGGAAGTTGAACGATTTGTGACAGATTCACCTCTCTCATTGGTCACAACAGTAATCCCGGCTTTCTTTGGAACAATCTGAACGGGACTTACCCAGGGATTGTCAGAGATTGGATAAATAATTCCTGCATCGAGCCACTTGATGATTTCCTTTTTGACCACTTCTCGCATATTTGGATTCAATCTCCTCTGCATCTGGCGAGAAGGGCGGGATCCATCTTCCAAAAATATTCTATGATTACAGTAAGATGGCTTGATCCCCCTGAGGTCATGAATGGTCCAACCAATTGCCTCCTTATGTTCCTTTAAAACCTTAATCAATTTAATCTCTTGCTCCTTTGTCAATTTAGCACTAATAATCATAGGGAGCGTATTCTGCGGTCCTAAGAATTGATATTTTAAATTCTCAGGCAATGATTTCAATTAAAGTTGGGGTGGGGTAATGATTGATGGTAAGGTAGATACTGAAGATTCAACAAGAGGAGGAGGCTTTGAGTGAACAAAATCAGTAACCTCTTCCGAAGATGTCAGGTTAGAGGGTTGCGGGTCAAATTCATCAACCAAAGAGGAACTTTCAATTGAAGAAACTGTCAACCAAGTTTCAATATTAACATAATCCTCATCAAGTTCCTCAATAAATCCACAATCCTCAAATTTTTTGATCACCTTAAAAATATCCAATTTCATTCGTTGGTCCCCAAAGGCAATTTCCATGCTACCACTTTCACAATTAATGTTGGCCTTTGCGGTAGCCAGGAACAGACGCCCCAGAATGATGGGCGTGTTCCTCAGATTATCTGGTACATCCATGTCAAGGACAAGGAAATCTACAGGAAAATAGAAATCCTTGACCTTAACTATAACATCTTCAATAACTCCTCGCGGGTTTGTGACCGAACGGTCCGCTAACTGTAGCGTTACTGAAGTTGGCCGAAGTTCACCTAACCCAAACTTCTCATAAAGAGAAGTAGGAATTAGGTTGATGGATGCACCGAGATCCAAAAGTGCTCTATCAAATGTGTAATCTCCGATAACGCAAGAAATCAAAGGAGCACCAGGATCTCTCTTTTTCTGAGGGAGGTAGTGCAAGATAGTAGAGCTAGCCTGCTCGGAGAGTTCCACCTTCCTCGGAACAGATTCTCTCGACTTACGCTTTTGTGTACATAATTCCTTTAAAAATTTTGCGTAAGCCGGTATGTGCTTGATAGCATCAAGGAGCGGAATATTGATCTCAACATTCTTAAATAAATTCAGAAGCTCCTCATTCTATCAACAGACTTCTTCTTTGCTTTGGCTAAGGCTTCAGGAAAAGGAACATGAGTCAGATCTTTGGAATCAGGTTCTTGAGCCTTGATTTCTCCTCTAGAATTCTCCTCTCTCTCCTCAGATTCTTCAGGATTCAAGAGATCAGAATAGTGTGGTTGTGGATCCTGAGTCTTCTTACCACTCCTTAAAGTGATAGAATTTGCAGAAGCATAAGAATTTGGGTCTTGGGGAGGGTTAGGAAAGATTGGAGGGGCTTGATTGACCATGAATTTTTGATTAGAAGAAGAAGAAGACGAGGAACCCTGCTCAACCACCTGAGCATGTGCATGCGGGTCCCTCTGATTTCCATACCCTTGGGCTTGATTGCCCGAATTTATAATGTTTCGCGGGCTGGGTACGGGTTGGGATGGTAGAGATCCTGGTTGACGAGAGTTAGCAATGAGCCCGGATTGCAAGTTTTCCAGCGAGTTTTTCATTTGCTGCATAAGCTGGAGCATAGATCCTTGCATCTCTACCATTTGGCGGTTCAAATAATCCTGCCCTGCGGGTTGACGGGCATTCCAAGCTGGCTGATTGACCTGATTCAGAGGCAACTGAGTATATACTTGACCCTGACCCATTGGACGTTGCGGAGCATAGTTGCTGGGTCGGAATTGGGTCTGTTGCCCTGCATTTTTCCAAGAGAAGTTAGGGTGGTTTCTCTAACCTGGATTATAGGCATTCGAGTAGGGGTTGGATCTAACATTCTCTTGTACAGCACTGACATCCTCATAGGGTGAGGATGGAGAGAAAGAAAGGGAAGGATCAGAAAAACTGGGATCAAAGGCCCCAGTTGGGAATCCATGGGGTTCCGGGAAATGCTGACTCATAGATTGAGTCACATCGAGTTGATTCACGAACTCCTGTCCAGAAGGAGCTCGTGAGGAATGGAATCCCGAATTTTGGGATTGAGTGGATTGAGAGTTGTTCATAGATTTGCCAGCCATCCACTCTTCCATTCTTTTAGCAACCAAGTCCACCTTATCAAGTTTATTACAAATCAATTCCATATCAAATGAATGAGAGTCATGGACTTCATTGACATTTGATCTGGGCTACTGGGACCGGTTAAAAGTATCCATGGAGTCATGATTAATTGAATTCTCACTCATTTCCTCAAATAAATCATGTGCACTATCTGCATCTTTATTGAGGAAATTTCCTCCGCAAGAAGCATCCACATGGTTTCTGAGTTGCTCATTCAACCCATGATAGACGATCTGCACGAGTTGCCATTTCGGCACCTCGTGGTGTGGACACCTCCGCAATAAGTCCTGGAATCGCTCCCAGGCCACATGAAACTGCTCCCCCGGCCGCTGGGTAAAAGTAGTAATTGCCCGTCTCAAAGCATTAGTATGCCCGACTGGGAAGAATTTCTTCAGAAAGGCCAATTTCAACTCATTCCATGTTGTAATTGGTCTTCCTATTGTCCTGTACCAATGCGCGGCTTTATCCCTAAGAGAGTAGGGGAAGAGCCTCATGATCATTTGCTCCTCGTTAACGTTTTGAGCCTTGGTGGTCTGGACCAAAGTGGTCAAATCTTCCAAGTGCTGAAACGGATCTTCGGAGCCAAGCCCATGATAATGTTTAATCAGGCTTAACACCTGGGGCTTGATTTCTACATCACCGGCTGGAATCTGGACGTCGGGACGTTCCCCATAATTCGAAGGATCATAAAAATCCTTCAAGGGCTGAGTGCCCTGGATTCTCTAGAACCATTCCTGCATTCTCTGCATTTGTTCTAGTTGCCTTCAAAATTCTTCCTATGGATTTTCAAGCAGAGGAGACTGTTGTTCGGCCATGGGATCAAATTGACCAAAATCTAACTTGCGCCTCCTAGAATGTTCTAACGGACCTTCCAATCGGGGATTCAATGACCGTCTTCCCAGCATAAACTAGGAGAAGGTCGGAAGGACTGGGGATAGGGACCCTGCAGCACAACAAAACAAGGCTGTCCTTAAGTGGGGTAGCCTAAGGATCTACTGACTCCCAAAACCAGCCTTAAGACTGTAAGTGATTTACTCTACTTGCGTCTGTTTAATCCAACCAGTTAGAAGGAGGGACTGGGGAGAAGGTTCTTCCTTTAGCTTTCGCCTCCGATTCCTAGTGTACCCCCCAGCCGCGGTCGTTTGACGCTACACCCCTAGCTAGACATCAGATTAATCAGTATAAGTAGGTTAATCAAAAACAATCTCAGACTAGGCCCTGAAGAGCGAATCAAACCTTAAGGCCAACATCTACTCAATTTTATTAAGGCCTGGGATTGTGGTGCTTATGGAATGTGATGGGCCCTTACAATGGGTTGTGCCCTTAATGATTGATTGAGATTTGTGTAAGTGCGTGCAAAACCAGGGTTTTCAAGCAAGATTATTGATAATGTGTGAATTTTAGTGTTCAAATCTTGCTTAAGTAGCTTTTAGGATTTCAAATTAGGTGAATTGCAATCAAGTTTCTAGGCAAACCAAGTTGTAAAGCACGGGTGAAGATTGTTTTCCTTTAAAATCAGAAAGAAAGTGGAGCGCCTGGAATATACCTAGATTGAAAACCCTAAGGAAGAGCTACTTGATGAGTTGGTTTTAAATAAAGTGGTGCGGCCCAAACAATTCAAACAACTGGCCACAAATGCACCACTAAGTTAGGCACTCAAAGATGATTAACCTAGAATGATTTCTACTCTGTTATGTGTTGCTTTGTGTGTACCGGTTCCACAGATCAGAACCCGGTTGAGTAGAAAACAAATCAAGTTGATCAAGTGCCTTGAATGTGGGTGTGTGTTGTGTGTTTGTTGAAAATTACCCCACAAGATTATCTTTTTGTTATTTTTATTTTTTTTTATGGATGAGGGTGGAATGAATGTGAGTGAAAATCCAAAGAACCAAACTATTCCTAGGATTTATGCAAACACCTAGGTTAATTGGGATTTGGATTTAATGTGGCGAATGAAATCTATGGAGGGGGAAAGAATGGGGGAACACTTACAGTTGTCTTCAACTGCACTTTACTCCAGTCTACCACTTGTTGATTCCTTGATGGAGGTCTCTGCAAAACAATAGACACAAGAGAAAGCTAGTTAGAAAATAAATAAAGTGCAAGAAATGCAAAAAAAAAAGATCGGAAATCGTTTCCTCCCCGGCAACGGCGCCAAAATGTTGAACGTGTTTTTGCGAATCGCTACGCTAACGTGTTTGGTTTTGGAAAACCTGTCGCTGTAGTTCGAAAGCGAAGAATTCCGGGTCGAACACAGGGAGGCTATGTTGATCTATATTCGTAATTATATTTTTTTTAGGATTTTTGTTAAGCAAGGCGATATAATTACAATGGAGCTATCAAACTATGAGAGAGAGAGAGAGTGAAAGAGAGAGAGAGAGAAAGAGAACATGCATTCAATATTTCAATTGTTTATAAAAGTTACACTAGAAAGCGAAAAATCAATTATACTATAAAGCAGGAAAATTCTACACTAGAAAAGCTGTAAATAAGAATGGGAGAGAGAAGTTATCCTCCTCGACGATTGCTTGGAGGACGAGTCGGACGGGACGACGCATGGACGAAGGAGAACGAAGCAGGACGAAGGAGAACGAAGCAGAAGAACGGGAACGGAGCAGCACGCCGTCGTCGTCGCGGGATCCACTTCCGAAGGGGAACGAAAATTGGACTTTATCTCGCAAGAAGCATCCCGGGTGTGGGACAAGCTTCTTTTGAGCTTTGAAGGGGTAGAGAGGAGAAAGAAGGGATGAGAATTTCGTATGGAGGGGGTCTCCTTTTATAGTTGCAAGGAGTGGAGGCAAAATGGACATTACAACTTCAAAATAATAAAAGAGGGGTCTTTAGTGACGGATAAATCCGTCACTAAAGCCCCGACGTGGGCGTCGCCCCCGCGCCCACGCGCGCCTCCTCGGCTGCTCGCGTGCGCAAAGCCCGCGCACGTCCATTGATTTTCAGCCGTCCGATCGCGAGATCGGACGGCTTAAAATGCGTCCGCGCCCGCTGTGTTGCGCGCCCCCCACGCATCAAATTGCGCGTCCGATTGCGCGTCGATGCTATCGGGCGCGCGTGGCCGTCCGATCTCCATCTGACGCTCCACGCGCCTCAATTGATCGCGCCCTCCAGCCCCTCACCGCGGATCGAACCCGTGCCCCACGCTCGCGATAGTGCGCTCGACCATTGCGCTATGGGGCGCGGATGGTCGAGCGAGCGCTTTTAAATGCGAGCGCCCACAGCCGTTGGATTAAGATCCAACGGCGGAGAGCGATTGGGCGCGGGGCCTTCACAAGATGAAGCGGCCACTTAGGCGACTGAGATGGCACCACGTGGTGCTATCTTGGCCATCCATCTTCTGGAAGTTGTAGATGGTGCCACGGATGTCGGATTGACTCGATTTTTGTGTCATTGGGCTGCGATCGTCGATCCAAATTCATTCGTGCGGTCGGATTTATCATCTGAAGTGGGGATTTACACCATCCTGGCCCTTGATCTTCTAGGATTCCCAAGTCACTATCTGATGCTATGGATGCCTGATTAGGGCGATCTTGGAGTCGTTGAACTCCAATCGTCGCCCTGATCACATCCATACGGTTGGATCTTTGATCCGAGGCCCTGATAAAATATTTACCCTGTCCAAGCACATAAAAGGAGACAATTAACCTCCATTTTATTCAAACTATTCTAAATGCAAGATGATGCATGTCATGCAATATTTATATCATGAAATGTAATCCTATGCTTAAGAACATGTATAAATAGACATCTTAAGTAGTGTAAATGTGTTTACATCAAAGCACTGCTTCTCCTGAGCCCTTGGACAGTAATTAGGGAGTCAGGCAAACCATCTTCTAATAGATCCACCAAACAAGTATGAGGTGGCGTGCACGGAACGCATTGGTTTAATTATATCATTATAGCATGCACTCGCATCTTTGATTTTAAATTAAGATATGGATTTGTGAGTCCAAGTGTCGATCTCAAGGAAGTGTGAAATCAGATTAGTTTTTGTCGCTTTGGGTGTCACAAAATGGTAGTGTGGTTTGCTTGTGAAAATGAGAGCAAAAGAGAGACAGAGAGAGTAGGGTTAGAGCTTGCAATTAAAACATGACAATCACTTTAAGGAGATGTGAACTATGATATAAGAAGCAACATTAGCATACAACATGCAATTAGAGTTTGTTTACAAATACAACAATAGATGAAAGCTTAAAATAGTGCAACATAAAACTAGAGTAACAGAGAGTGCGAGGAGGAGGCGAGGTGGCCATGGCGGTGGAGAGGGGCTCTGTTAGTGGCTCGACAACTTTAGGGCAGATATAGAGTATTTGGTAGAGGTAGGAGAGGGCTAGTATTGCATGGAGAGTGTATGAGAATTCAATGCCATGAGATGCAGTGGTTAAGGGGGTTTATATAGTAGAAGAGGGCTTCCAAAAAAGGTAAGGGTCTTTAGCGATGTCTGGGACGTCGCTAAATCCCTTCCAAAAGTGTTACTGAAGCCCTACGCCCATCGGTCCTTAGGCGCACCTTCCTTCTTCTTAAGTCACACCCATGCATCCTTAATTGTTAAATCTAAGGCGTGGATCGCCATTGGACAACTGAGGATGTGCCATGTCGCCCCTCCACCACACCTGCAGGTGCTGCTTTTCCCGTGATCCACGTGCTCGCACCGTAAGGCATTCGATCCTGCATCAACGGCTGCGATTGCTCGCGACCGAGTGTGCTGGATCGCCATCGCGTGCGGTGAGCGCGTGTGATCGTGCGCGTCGGGGCGAGTTGTCATCTGGAGGTGCCACATGGACTCCGTCTACACCGTTTGCACCTGCATAGATGGCTGTAATCGGCCGCGCCTTCGGTCGAGCATGTTTTGGCAGCGTGCGGAGCTTCGAATGCTCACCACTTGCTTGTGAGGCCGAGGTGCTACCCACTATGCTACCTCCGCTCTTTGTTGTGGAGGTGAGGTCAGGTGCGGGCATGGTCGACCGTTGGATGGAAATCCAATGGTTAGGATTTCACGCTGGAGGAGCTGCGGGTTTGTTGGCATGCAATGGAGGCTGGTGAGGGTGCCACATGGCGCGACGAGGACTGTTGATCATCAGATCAACAATCAGGAACTCTTGGACTTGATGTGTGAGCTACAAAGGTCGGATTGAGGTGATTCTAAGTCCGTTGGACTCCATTCATCGATCTAAATCCATCTGTGTGGTCCAATTGCTCATCTGAGGCCTGTTTCAATATGCACTTGTACACATGGCCATTAAAGATTGATTATAAGCAATCTTAATTCATAATGCATGCAATGCTCCCAATCCCATTATGGCATGTCATTAATGCACGTATATCTTCAAAACTAACTCTAGTTGATGGAATTATCATCATTGGATGTAGAGTTATCTTACCCCCATGCTAATCCATTGCTAGTCCTTAGCAAGGTTTATCCTAGCCATTAGTTTTTGTTGTAATTAGGAATTGATTACTTAGACATATGTTGCTTGTCAACAGGAGGAAACATATACTAAGAGCCTAATCCATAGAGACTAAACAAAGCCCGTGTGTCTGCCAAAATGCAAACTGCCCCAGTCCTTGCTTTAAAGCATATATACAAATATATATTTTTTTCTTTTTCATCTTTTCTAATTTTTTTTAGATTTTTGGAGTTGAGAGTGTGTAGGTAACTTTTTACGGCTACCCAACCCACCAATAACTCGAAAAAGACTCTAAGTGCTAAGCATCTTGGTGTGAAGATTGTGATAGACTCACTCAAGGGAAATTAAAATAGACTTTGGATTTCTACACCCCTAGGTGACTGTAAAAGAAAATGCTTGCCTAAAGGTCTATTTGTATGATTGGTAGCTTTCTCCTTACTTTTATTTTGTGTGGGGTCAACACAAGGGTGCTTCCAGTGTATATCTCCCTAGATTGCTCTGCTTCCTTGCTTCTTCCTTCAGTATTTTTGGCTTTTTTGTGCATTTAGTGAGCTGGGTTTTGGACAACTGGTCAATGGGCTGTTACCTACAATCACTTGCCAGCTATACTCGTGCGGTGAAGTGTGGCTTATTTATCCCTTTTTTTTATTTCTCCCTTTTTCTTTTCTTTTTCTTTTGTTGTTTTAGTAGGTGGCTTCCCTGATCTAAGATTTACCTAGAGGCAATAATAGAAGAGAATAGTCCTGTAGCTGGGCTCTGGACAACAGGCCAATGAGCTGTTACCGATGACAACTTACCAGCCATACCACCTTAGAAGGTTCATTAGCTACCCAATTTCTATTAGAATCTCTGAGGAGTGAGTCCATGCAAAAATGTATGCAGATGCTTAGATTAAAAGTCCCTCTAAGTCAAAGGGTGAGTTGATAAGTCATATACTTATCACCCTACTTTATTTATCAGATTAATGTAAATTAAGGTTACAAGGATTTGGGGCTAAATCCACATTTTAGTAGACAACTAGGCTGGTTAAGCCTGAAGGCCTAAAAAGTCTAAGTGTTCAAGTTCTTCTCATATTATTTCCTATAGTTGATAAGCTCCTAATGCCTAAGTTTTCCTTCCTAATTTTCTCTCTTTTATATATATTTATAATTCAACTCCACCTATGTTGAGGTTCGTGTGCCTTTTCATTGCCGGTTCCAAACCTGGGTAAAGGAGGAGGGCTGCGTTAGGTAGCTGACAGCCATCGTAAAATTTGTCGGATCTTTAAATATGGATTCTAGCAAACACTCAAATTTTGTTGGGGCGTTCCCTACTTACGATGCGCTGCATCGACGCTCGGGTGTAGTGATAAATGAGCAAGGGTTCTCGCATGAGGAATACATGTGAGTAAAGAAGTTAGTTTTGCTACATAGCCGCCTGAATGTAGTCCAAAATGAGCAAGGGTTCTCTCATGAGGAATGCATGTGAGTAAAGAAGTTAGTTCCGCTACATCGCCACCCGGATGTAGTCCAAAATGAGCAAGGGTTCTCACATAAGGAACGCATGCGAGTAAAGAAGCTAGTTCCACCACTTCGCCATCAAAGTGTGTCACAAATAATGCTGAGATTCAGTAGTTGGAATATTGGTACTTTGACCAGTAAGCTCATGGAGATTGTGGATACAATGGTAAGGAGAAGGATTCAAATTCTTTACCTTCAAGAGACTAAGTGGGTTGGTGAAAAAGCAAAGGAAATCGAGAGAACAGGTTTCAAACTATGGTATTCAGGAAGGGACAAAGGTAGAAACGGTGTGGACATTATAATTCATAAGGATTTGAAGGAGAGTGTGGTTGAGGTTAAGAGATTAGGTGATCGAATTATTTTGATTAAATTAGTCTTAGAAGAAGAGATCTTGAATGTCATTTCAGTTTATGCACCTCAAGTTGGTCTGGAGGAAAGAATAAAGAATAAATTTAGGGAGTGCTTGATATGATAATTCAAGGAATCCCACAGAGAGAAATGATTTTCTTGGGTGGAGATTTAAATGGGCATGTGGGAAAAGAAGCTTTAGAGTATGTAGGAGTACATGGAAATCATGATTTTGGTGTTAGGAATGAAGAAGGGAAGACGTTCCTTGATTTTGCTATGGCTTATGATCTTTTCATAGCAAATATCTTCTCCAAAAAATGAGAAGAGCATTTGATTACCTATAAAAGTGGCTTAACAAGAACGCAAATCGATTACTTTGCTTTGAGAAGAAGGGATCATTTATCTTATAAAGATTGCAAGATTATTCCAGGGGAGAGTTTAACTAATCAACATCATCTTTTGGTGTTGGATGTTCATTTGAAGAAGGCAAAGAAGAGAAAATTAGTGTCTAAGAATTTGAGAATTAAATGTTGGAATATTAAGAAAGAGCAAGTGAGATTTAAAGAGAAGATGATGCAACAAAAGACTTGGGATCTTGATGATAGTGCTAATGAAATGTGGTTAAATATGGCAAACTGTATTAGGAAGGTGGCAAAGGAGGTGTTCCAGGACAAAAGGAGGCTTGGTGGTGGAGTGAGAAAGTGCAGGAGAAGCTTAAAATTAAAAGAGCTTGCTTTAATGCCTTATATCGAGATAAGACCAATGAAAATATGGAAAACTACAAAAAAGCAAAGAAAGAAGCAAATAAAATAGCTATTGAAGCAAAAGCAAAAGCTTGGGAGCATTTTTATAAGAAACTTGATTCTCAAGAAGGTGTAAAAGATATTTTCAAGTTAGCTAAAGCAAGAGAGCAGACAGCAAAGGACCTTACACATGTAAGATGCATCAAGGATGAAGAAGGAAGGGTGCTTATAGCTAGTGAGGATATAAAGATAAGATGGAAAAGATATTTTCATAAGCTATTTAATGAAAAATAAAAGAATGATATTATCTTAGGGGAGTTAGCCAACTCAGAAGAGTATGTGAATCGGGCATGTTATCAAAAGAAAGAAGTAGAGGAGGCTTTCAAGATGATAAAAAAGTGGGAGGGTTGTTGGGCCTGATGATATTCCTATAGATGTTTCGAGAATGACGGGAGAACGAGGTATAACTTGGCTCACAAATTTATTTAATACTATGTGGAGAGGCAAGAAGATGCCAAAGGAATGGTGGAAAAGTTTTGTGGTACCTTTATACAAGAACAAGGGTGACATACAAGATTGTTCCAACTATAGAGGTATTAAGTTGATGAGTCATACGATGAAACTTTGGGAAAGAATAATTGAAAGAAGGGTGAGGTAAGTCTCTATGGTAATTGAAAATCAGTTTGGCTCTATGCCAGACAGGTCTTCTATTGAGGCAATACATCTCTTGAGATGTATGATGGAGACATACAAAGTCAAGAAAAAGGATTTACATATGATTTTTATTGATTTAGAGAAGGCCTATGATTCTGTCCCAAGAGATATCTTGTGGAGAATTTTGGAGAAGAGACAAGTGCCAGTTATATATATCAACCTCATAAAGGATATGTACTATGGAGCAGCAGCTTGTGTAAAGACTAAGAATGATTTGACGGACTACTTTGATATCACCATTGGTCTGCATCAAGGTTCGACTTAAGCCCTTATCTTTTTACCTTGGTCATGGATGAGTTGACGAAGCATATCCAAGTTGAGGTGCCTTGGTGTACGCCTTTTGCTGATGACATTGTGTTGGTTGATGAGACAAGAGTTGGAGTGAACAGAAAACTTGAGCTTTGGAGAGAAGCCCTGGAAGATAAAGGATTACGCATAAGTAGGACAAAGACTGAGTATATGGAATGCAAGTTTAGTAGTAGAGGGAACAATGAAGGGATTGGTATAAAAATTGGAGAAGAGTGTATTCCAATGAAAGATGTTTTTAAGTACTTGGGATCCATTTTCCAACATGATGGTGGAATTAATGGAGATGTTACACATAGAATTAATGAAGGGTGGTTGAAATGGAGGGGTGCATCTAGTGTTCTCTGTGATAAGAGGATTCCTTTAAAAGTCAAAGGAAAATACTATCAAGCTGTGGTAAGACCAGCCATGTTGTACGGTTCTGAATGTTGGGCTATAAACTATAGGCATGTATAGAAGATGTCCATGGTAGAAATGAAGATTTTAAGATGGATGTATGGTCATACAGGAAAGGACCGTATTTCAAATGATATTATTAGAAAAAAAGTTATGGTGGCACTGATAAAGGATAAAATGAGAGAGGCATGTCTAAGGTGGTTTGGACATTTACAAAGAAGGCCACTAGATGCTCCAGTTAGGAGATGAGAGAAGTTGGAGGTTGAACCCGCTAAGAGGGGGGCGAAGAAGACCAAACAAGTGTTGGAAGGAAACTATTAAGTATGACCTCAGTTGCTTTAATTTAAGTCTAGAAATGGTTGAAAATCGATATAGCCGGCCCCACTTAGTGTGGGAAAAGGCTTGGTTGTTGTTGCCGTATATATATATATATAAAATTCAGGCTAATGATATAAACTCAGAGAATGTAAATTACCAACCCCCCATGCTTAAGTTGGACAATGTGCTCATTGGCAAATAAATGTATGCAAGGGGGTCTAGAAAGAAATCACCTGAGTGCCGCCATGCACCTGATCAGTCTGAATCTTCTGGGTTGCCTCCCAGGAAGCGTTGAGTTTATTGCCTCTAGCTGGGCGAAGCTCCGTGTCAACGCTTAATGAGGGTGACTACTTCCTTTCGGGGAACTTGGGTAAGAAAATGTTTTAATCTCTGGCCGTTTACTGTGAAGGTTTGCCCAGTGTTAGGATCTGAAATTTCAACTGCCCCATTGGGATAAGGTTTGACCATCTGATATGGTCCTATCCACTTTGATCTCAGCTTCCCAAGGAAAAGTTTAATCTTGCTTCAAAAAGCTAGACTTGCTGATTGGGCTCGAAGGTTTTCCTATGAATGTGTCTGTCGTAGACGGCTTTCATCTCCTCTTTGTAAAGTCGACTGTTCTCATAAGCGTCTCGACGGATTTCCTCGAGCTCAGAGAGTTGGAGTGTCCTTTGCGCTCTGGCCAACTGAGAATCCATATTGCATTGCTTAACAACCCAGTATGCCTGATGTTCCAACTCGACCGGAAGGTGACAAGCCTTGCTAAAGACCAATCGATAAGGTGACATGCCTATCGGGGTTTTAAAAGCGGCCCTGTATGCCCAAAGGGCATCATCCAATCGTGTGGACCAATCCTTCTGGTCAGGTCTCACAGTCTTTTACAGAATATTCTTGATCTACCTATTAAAGACTTCAGTTTGCTCATTTGTTTGCAGGTGATACAAGGTGGAAATGCGGTGAGTAACCCCGTATTTTCTAAGTAAGGCATGGAATTGGGCATGAATAAAGTGACTCCCACCATCACTGATCATGGCTTTTGGTATCCCAAACCGAGAGAAGATGTTTTGTTTAAGAAAGTCCATGACAGCCTTATGGTCACATCTTCGAGTGGCTACAGCTTCGATCCATTTCGAGAAATAGTCCACTGAGACTAATATGTACTTGAAGCCATTGGATGGTGGGAAGGGACCCATAAAATCGATGCCCCAGACATCGACATTTTCGACGATCAGAATGGGTTGTAGGGGCATCATATCCTTTCTGGTCATAATCCCTAATGTCTAGCACCGAGAGTAAGTCCTCGCAAAGATGTATGCATCCTTGAATAAGGATGGCCAGTAGAATCTGAATTGCAAAACTTTTGCAGCTGTCTACTTTCCAGAGAAAAGGCCACCGCAGGCTTAGTCGTGACAGAAGGATAGCATACTTTGGACTTCCTCTTCAGGAATACACCTCCTAATGATCTGGTCAGCACAGAGTCTAAACAACATAGGATCATCCCAAAAATAGTGCTTGGCTTCATCCAAGAACTTATCCTGTTGTTGTCTAGACCAGCACTGCGGAGTCTGTCTTACTGCCAGATAGTTGACTAAGTCTACATACCAAGGTAGCCTCCTTCCTTGCACGGCTAGAAGTTGTTCATCAAGGAAGGTGTCGGTTAAGGGTAATGAGGGTCCAATGTGGTCCGGGTGAAGTCTAGACAAGTGGTCGGTTACAATGTTCTTGGGCCCGACTTTGTTGCGTATTTCCAGGTCAAATTTCTGCAAGAGCACGATCCATCTGATGAGCCAGGGTTTAGTGCCCTTTTTGTCCAACAAATGCCGGATAGCCGAGTGGTCAATGTAGACCGTCACGTGGGATCTTAGAAGGTATGATATGAACTTTTCTAACCCAAAGACTATGGCGAGTAGTTCTTTTTCTGTGACAATGTAATTCCGTTGAGCTTCATCGAATGTTTTGCTCGTGTAGTAGATCACCACAGGTTTCTTCTCTCTTCTTTGTCATAGGACTGCACTGACAGCAAAATCTGATGCATCGCACATTATCTCAAAGTCATGGGACCAGTGTGGGGGTTGTAAAATAGGTGCAGTGGAGACTGTTTCCCTAAGGGTGTTGTAGGCCTTGATGCAATCAAGTGTTATGTGAAAAAGGGTGTTGTTGGCTAGAAGGTCAGTCAAGGGCTTAGAAAGTTTGGAAAAATCCTTAATGAATCTTCTATAGAAGCCAACATGTCCTAGGAAAGGTCGGATTTGCTTGACCAAGCTAGGGAATGAGAGTTTGGAAATTAAATCAACCTTAGCTCGATCAACTTTGATGCCCCTATGCGAGATGATGTGACCGAGGAAAATCCCTTCCTAAACCATGAAATGGCTCTTTTCCTAGCTTAAAACTAGGTTGACCTCGATACATCGCCTCAAGATCTTTTCTAAGTTGCTAAGACAATGGTCGAATGAGTTCCTGAACATGGAGCAATCATCCATAAAGACCTCCAGGTAATCACCCACCATCTCTAAAAAGATGGCTAGCATGCACCACTAAAAGGTAGCGGGTGCATTACATAACCCGAATGGCATATGACGGAATGCGAACGTGTCATACAGGAAAGTGAATGTGGTCTTCTCTTGATCCTCTAGTGCAATAGCAACTTGGTTATATCCTGAATATCATCCAGGAAGTAAAAATATTTCTACCCTGCCAATCGCTCGAGAATCTGTTAATGAATGGCAAAGGGAAATGATCTTTCTTGGTGGCCTCATTAATTTTCCTATAATCGATGCACACCCATCATGTAGTAGTGATGCGGGTGGGGATGGATTCGCCCTGGTCATTGGTGACCATGGTGAGCCTGGCTTTCCTGGTTACCACTTGAGTGGGGCTCACCTAGGGGCTATCAGAAATTAGGTAAATGATGTTTGCATCAAGCCACTTGGTTATTTCTTTTCTCATGACCTCTCGCATATTCGGGTTCAATCGCCTCTGCATCTGGCGAGAAGGTTGAGCCCCATCCTCCAAATAGATCTTGTGAGTGCAATAGGTAGGGCTAATTCCCCTTAAGTCAAAAATTGTCCACCCAATGGCTGCCTGATGTACAGAGAGGGTTGCAATCAACCTAAGTTCTTGATCCCTAGTTAAATGGGCATTAATAATCACAGGGAAGGTCTGGTCAGGTCCTAGGAAGACATACTTGAGATTATCAGGCAAAGGATTTAGTTCAGGTGTAGGTGGGACAATATTTGACAGGTAAGGGAAAGGCGAGAGTTGATCAACTTCAATTTCCTCAAATCGAGGTTGCTGAAGGTAATCAGCTTTATAAAGGTCAACCTCCACAGGCTGGGGTGGGTCAGGGTAGTCATCAATTGGTTGGGTCAAATGGTCTGCTAAAGAGCTAAGAGTGAGGCATTCCTCCACCAGAGGTTCCATGGGATCGTTCTCCTCAACCCAGCCGCAATCAAAAGACTTAGCTGCCCTGAAGATATCTAATTGCATCTTCTTGTCACCAAAGGCGATTTCCATGCATCCCGTGTCACAATCAATGTTCGCCTTGGCCGTAGCTAAGAAGGGTCTGCCCTGTTCGGGGATTTCCATGTCGAAGACCAAAAAGTCTACCAGGAAGTAGAAGTCCTTGACCCAAACAATTATGCCCTCGACTACCCTCATTGAGGTTTTCACAGATTTGTCAGCCAATTAGATAGTCACAGGTGTGGGTTTCAACTCCCCAAATCCAAACTGGTGATAAAGGGTAGTCGGGATTAGGTTGATTGAAGCACCTAAGTCCAAGGGCACTCTATCAAATGTCATGTCCCTGATATTACAAGATATTAGGGGTGCTCCTGGGTCAGTTCGTTTGGGAGGTAGGCTGCTTAATATCACTAAACTAGCTTGTTCTGAGAGCACTACCTTCCTAGGTGCTAGGGTTCTCAGCTTACGCTTCGGCATACAGACATCCTTCAAGAACTTAGAGTAAGCTAGGATATGCTTGATTTCTTCGAGGAGTGGAATATTAATCTGAACTTGTTTGAAAATATCTAACAACTCCTCATTCTCAACTACATTTTTCTTTTTCTTCATTTTCTCCAAGGCCTCAGAGTATGGTGTTTGGGTTTGAATTGGTTTAGTCTCTAGGTCCTTGGGTTCCTCTTGCTCATCCTTAGAATCAGGCATCTCAGGAAGTAAGGTTACAAGAGGGGTCGTCCATTTGAGGTCCTGGGTTTTAGTGTTGCTTCTTAAGGTAACCACGTTGGCTGAGGCATTGGGACCATGGGTAGATCCTTGAGAAGAAGAAGAGGAAGCACCAAACCCAGGGGGTGTCTGTTGGGCTTGCTAGATCATGTGAGCATGCCCAGGATTGGCTTAGAACTCCTGAGGATTGGGGCCTCTGTTGATCACATTTCTCGGGTTCGGTTGTGGCTGAGAAGGAAGGGACCCCTATTGTTTGCAATCCAACAGCTGGCTCAATTGTCCCTTCATTAATGCCATTTCCTCCTGATGTTTCTGATTCATATCAGCCATCATTTTTATCAGCGTGTCCATTTGATTTTTTGGGGGAGGGGCTGCCCTATTCTGATTATAGGGTGGTCTAACTGGTGGACCTTGCTGATAGGAGGGAGGGTTTGGCCTGGGTTGGTTCTAGAATTGGTTCAGTTTTTGGTTTGTCCAAGAAAAATTTGGGTAATTACGCCATCCGGCGTTGTAGGTGTTGGAGAAGGGGTCAGGTTTGGTGTAACCTTGGATGGTCTGGGCATCTTCAAAGATAGAAGATGCCAAAGGGGAGGGGAGGGAGTAATCAGGGTTTGAGGGAGCAAAGGTCCCTCCCTGGAACATAGTCAGGGGTTGTTCCAGGTGTATTTGGTTCATTGGTTCCACCAAATCTACATTGTGAGCTCCCTTTGTTAGGGAGAGGGTTTATAGTTGGTTTTGGGTTTGGTTGAATAGCTCATCAATCTTTTTATCCACCAACTCAACTCAATCCAACTTTTTGGCTATAATGTCCATGTCAACCATTCTAGAATTGGCTTGTACCTCATAGATCCCACCACAGGGTTGACTGGATCGATTAAATTGGGTGATGGAGGCATTGTTGAGCAAATTTTTGCTCATAGATTCGAAGAGTTCAAACATGCTCTCCTCATCTTTGTTCAAAAAGTTGCTTCCACATGAGGCATCAACAAAATTCCTAAGGTTGCTATCCAGACCATAGTAGAAGATCTGGGCCTATTGCCACCTTGGAATCTCATGGTGTGGGCATTTCCTCAACAATTAATTAAATCTTTCCCACGCCTCATGGAATTGTTCCCCACCTTGTAGTGTGAATGTGGTAACGGCTCTTCTGAGGGCATTGGTTTTACCAATAGGGAAAATTTTCTTCAAGAATGCATGCCTTAGTTCCTCCCATGTGGAGATGGGTCTCCCCGAGGTTCTAAGCCAGTGAGATGCTTTGTCTTTTAGGGAGAAAGGGAACATCTTAATTTAAATAATATCCAAGCTGATGTTCCTTGGTTTCATAGTTCGGGCGATCTAGTCTAGGTCCTCTAGGTGTTGGACCATTTGAGCTCCCATGAAAGTGGATTTGAATTAAGCTCAGGACATTTGATTTTAGCTCAAAATCATCACCCCCTTCGGGGACCCTAAGATGTAGCTCGATTCGGATAGCAGGCGAATCGTAAAAATCATGGAGAGGCCTTGGTTGGCCATCGGGAGGTTGTGGTGGGTTAGGTGGGGGTTGTCCTTGCGGGTTTTGCAATCGGTGTATGGCTTGCATGATGGTTTGGATCTTTTGTTGTTGAAGTTGGTGGTTGGAAGAGATTTGGGCCTGAATAATGGCCATAGCATTGGGTTGAGGTTGGTCCTCAATCTCATCAATTCTTACGTCAGTCATTTTCCTTGAAAAATCTTCTCCTTATTTCCCTATCTAAAACAAAGAGCACAGGATGAAGTGATCGTCTCCTGTGCATACACTAGAGTAGAATGGGGAGGGATGTAGAGAGAGACAGGTGCAAGAAGTGTGTGCACAAATAAGCAAGCAAGTCTAGTCCTTATAGTGTATACCTTAGGTGACCTAGAAGCCTCAAAGGGAATGATCAAATCTGTAAACACTTATCCTCTCTTCCCGATGTTAATCTGGCCAGGTTGATTACGAGGGGATTGAGGGGAGGGTTCTTCCTTTGTCTTGCGTCACTGGTTCCATAGACCCCATAACCGCGGTCATTTGACACTTCCTTATAGCCTAGACACTAGATTTTACAAAGGGAATGAAGGCCAAGTGCCTAGTAAACCTAATCACACATCAAAGACTTAGACCAGTCCTTCCTAGGGCACGCTACTCCATTTTAATAGGGCTAGGCTAGTGCTTGTGCTTAGGATATGTGATGAGGCATTGTTTAGGGTTATGCCTCGTAGTTAGTCCAAGTGAGCATGTGCATGCACTCAACAAAACATGGTTTTCAAGCAAGGTTTTTAGGATGTGATGCCTTTTAATGATTCGTCCTTGCTTTAGTGATTTTTTTTTAGGGTTGAAATTCCTTAATGTTTTCAATAATGTTCCAGTGGGAACACAAAGTTTTGCACACAATGGGCGAAAGTCGATTTCCTTTAGAATGATGTGGCTCTAGAAAAACAACCATAGTGTATTCACCCTAGTGTTCATGCAGTTCTACCAAGTGAGTTGATTTTAATTATGGTGAGTAGTGCAGCCCAATTCAAAACATGGCGGCTTCACGAACACCACTAAAAAGAAAGAACACTCCAAAAAGATTATCTCTTAAAGAATGCTAGAGTGTATTCTTTTTTCTATTGGGTGATGAGTTTGGAATGTGGGTCAAGTAGCCATTCACCATGCCAATTTTGAATTTATATACTTTTTTTTGTATTTTTAAAAGCAAGCAAAGACTCAATGGGTGAAGTAATACTCACAAAATGTCTTTGCAGCACTTTACTCCGTATCTACCTTCTGGGATCGTGCTCCTTCGTCGCTCAAGTGCCAAGTTCCTGCAATCCACAAGTAGAGAGAGGAAAGCGAGTCAGAAAATGTGAGTAGTAAAGCGAGATGAAAGAGACAAAAGAAATTCGTTGCTACCCCAGCAACGGCACCAAAAACTAATGCGCGCAGAACGCGTTGGCTTAATTATGCCTTTGTAGCATGTGATCATGTCATCGATTTTAAATTAAGATATGGATTTGTGAGTCCAAGTGTCGATCTCAAGGAAGCATGAAATCAGATTAGTTTTAGTCACTTTGGGTGTCACAAAATGGTAGCATGGTTTGCTTGCGAAATTGAGAGCGAAAGAGAGAAAGAGAGAGAGTAGGGTTAGAGCTTGCATTTAAAACATGACAGTCACTTTAAGGAGATGTGAACTACGATATAAGAAGCAATATTAACATATAGGATACAATTAGAGTTTTTTTACAAATACAATAATAGATGAAAGCTTAAAATAGTGCAACATCAAACTAGAGTAAGAGAGAGTGCGAGGAAGAGGTGAGGCCGCCACGGCGGTGGAGGGGGGCTCCGTCGGTGGCTCGATAACTTTGGGGCGGATATGGAGTATATGGTGGAGCTAGGAGATGGCTAGTATTGCATGGAGAGTGTATGAGAATTCAATGCCAAGAGATGGAGTGGTTGAGGGGATTTATATAGTAGAAGAGGGCTTCCAAAAGAGGTAAGGGTCTTTAACGATGTCCGGGACGTTGCTAAATCCCTTCCAAAAGTGTCGTTGAAGCCATACACCCACCAGTCCTTTGGCATGCCTGTCCTTCTTCTCAAGCCACGCCCACGCATCCTCAGCCGTTGGATCCGAGGTGCGAGTTGCCATCAGACAACTGATGGCACGCCACGTCACCCCCCTTCGTGCCCGTGGGTGCTGGTTCTCCCGCGATCCACGTGCTTGCACCGTAAGCTGTCGATCGTGCATCAACGGCTAGGATTGCTTGCAACCGGGTGTGCACGTGTGAATGTGCGCGTCGGGGCAAGCTGTCATCTGGAGGCATTGCGTGGACTCCATCTACGCTATTCGAGCTTGCATCAATGGCTGTAATCGATCATGCTTTTGGTTGAGCGTCATTTGGTAGCATACGAAGCTTCGAATGCTCGTCGCTTGCTTCTGAGGCCAAGGTGCTACCCACTGTGCTCTCTGTGCTTTGTTGCGGAGGTGAGGTCAGGTGCGGGCGCGGTCGACCGTTGGATGGGAATCCAACGGTCAGGATTTGATGCTGGAGGAGCTGTGATCAGATCAACAGTCAGGAACTCTTGGACTTGATGTGCAAGCTACGGAAATCAGATTAAGATGATTTTGTGTTCGTTGGACTTCGTTCATCGATACAGATCCATCCGTGCGGTTTGATTGCTCATCTGAGGCCTGTTTCAACATGCACTTGTACACATGGCCATTAAACATTGATTATAAGCAATCTTAATTCATAATGCGTGCAATGCTCCCAAGCCCATTATGGTATGTCATTAACACACATATATCTTCAAAACTAACTCTAGTTGATGGAATTATCATCATTGGATGTAAAGTTATCATGAGGTGAGAATAGAGAGTCTACTGGTGCTCTAACGCTAGTAGAGAATCTTAGTTTTTGGGTAATTGGATAATGATACTAGGAGTTAAGCATAGTTTTCACTCTCGGTTCCTATGTACAAATTCTTTGTGTGAATTTTTTAGAGCCACCAAGTAAGGCAAATATCCAGAGAGAGGGTTCTAATAAAACTAGGACTAAGGTGGATGGTTACAACCATCCTTTATGAAATCCTCGGCTGAAGGAGTGTTTTAATGTTAAGGTCAGAAATACGTTGTCCCATCCATTCCTCTCCCGGTGTCGAAAGTAAGCACTTCCACCAAATAAGCCACTCGATATCCTCTTGAACACCCTCAACCCCGAATAATGCCTCGTGAATAAAAATGTGCATGAGTGCTGCATTTCGTTGTGTTAGAAGAAATAAATATATAAAAAAAAAGACAAAAGAAAAGGAAAAAGAAGAAAGACAAAAGTAGAAATATATATATATATATATATATAAAGAGAGAATGAAAAAGAAAAAAAAGAGTGTGTTAGTTGTGTTGTGTCTATTTTATATCAAGCACATTGAGGCAACAAACACCCATTTCCTTCACAGTCCACCAAATGCAGCCTTGACCTACTTTCCTATACTTCTGACCACCTGAATATGGGCTGAGGAATTCTAACTTAGTCATAGGGTTATCAAAACTTAATCAAAGTCTTAATGCAATGAGAGGCCACCAAATTTATTAAAAAATCTGGTTAGATTGTCAGCTTGAAAAAAAAAAACAAAGAAAAGAAAGAGAATGAATACAAAGGAATTAAAGAAAGCATAGTTTCTTCGCCTCTCTTTGAGTTGATTTATTTGATAGTTTGGAAATCTAGGTTCTGTAGTACTAGTCTATGTATAGCACCAGATGAGTACGAGCCACCGAATACAAATCTACTTGACTCAAAACATCTTCTACCTAAGCCAAAAAGTTGGGGCTAAATTTATCGATTACTTTATAACCTTGAGGGAAGAAGTTTACCTATCCCGATAGAATTTTACTAAGGGTCAAGTAAGAGCTTTAGATGTGGATTGGCTTTTCACTTGGATCCGTTACATAGGCTACAACAATACACTTTCACGAGTGTCTGGATTTCTAAGGTTTTGGATGAAAATAAAAGAAACAAATCTCTAGTCGATCTCTTGATAAAAATAAGTCATTTAGGACCACTTTGCATTTAGTGTCACATTTGCTAGGGACTAGTGAGAATTAGGCATGGGGGTGTGATTGCACAGCAATCATATGACCTAATCTACCTAAAATAAGTTAGAATCTAGCATAACTTAGGAACAATGCATACATAAGCATCATAACTTGCATAGTAGTTAATTTAATAGCCGTATAGATAATATTACCATTTTTATTCTCTAAAGGAGAGACGAAATTGATTATAGATGATCCAAGGTCACAAAGGATATATCAAACCATACGAATCTAATCAAGATGATGACGGGAGTCCAATGCTTCCAAAATCATCCTGATCAGACATTTGTGGCATCACGTGCAGCCCATAGAAGATCAAAAGCCAAGGAGCAAGAGGATAGAAATCTGGATCTCAAATGTCGAATCTGACCACATGGATGGATCCGGATTAGCGATCGTAGGCCAATGGCACAAAAATTATCTCAATCGGAGGCCTACAACAACATCTACAAAGCAAGGAAGATGGATGGGTATTTAAGAATGACTTTCTGAAAAGCTTTCGCATATAAATCGTGTTTGCCTCCCTACCAACGACTCGGTATTCACTGAAATCTTTGTAAATATTATTTGTTTCACAACGATTCGCACTACAACGATAAAACTAATTTTTAACGCATCTCGCGATCAAACAACGTGGCACAAGGGAGAAGAAGGAGAGGGCAGCTTGCCCCCTTGATCTTCTACTCTTTTTCTTCCTTGGTGTGGAACGTATGTTGCTATGGGTGGATCTAAACTAAGGGAGAAGATGTTTCTTTATGGTGGTCGTTAGGAGGGTATATATAGAAGTGGAGAGGGGGGTGGTTGGCATGGATAAGATGGGTGGCTAGGATGGAATATAGGTGGTGGCTGTTGCGAAAATACTCGTGATTTGTAATTAGGGTTTTCAAATCGGTGTAACATGTAAATTCGCAAACGCTTTAAAATTTTTAAACCTAGATAGGGAGAGTATCTAGGGTCGTCCAAGGAGGCGATGTTGCAATATCCTAATCTCTTACTCAAAAATGGAAATCAACTTTCTTTTCTATTTTTGAATATATAATTTTTTGGATTTTTGAATAACAAGGCAATGCGGTTTTATTGGTGGAAAAGACTAACACCTAGTAGCTAAAATCTAAGTGGCAAAAATGATTTCTTCCTAAGCTCACCCTAGGCACATGGAGGCCTAGGGTAATTAGAAAGGAGTGTAAATGAACAAAAGAAAAAGTAACAAGAATTGCAAGAAAGACAAATTGAGAAAAAGACAACTTTAATTGATGGAAAAAGTGTTTTACACAAAACCTAGTAGAGGAATGCTTCTACTACTAGCAAATAAAAATCAAGAAAAGGTAAAACACTAATCCTTTGAATGTTGGTGAAGACGAGAGGCTCTTGCTCCAACTGTGGCTGCTCCCGCAGTCAAAAAGAGCTCCTTCTTCTCCTTCTCCTTGCAAGCTCCTCCAATGGTGTGGTCTCCTGGCAAGCCCAAAGGGGGGGCATGCTTGATATCCTCCAAGGTGGATGGAATTCCACCTTCAAATGCTCCTCCAAAGGTAGCATGGACCACCTTTAATTCCTCCTCCAAGGGTGGTTGTGTACTGATAACTCTACATTTAATGATGATAATTCCATCAACTAGTGTCAATCATAAGGGTATATGTGCATTAATGACATATCATAATGGGTTTGGGAGCATTGCATGCATAATGAGTTGAGATTGCTTATAATCAATGTTTAATGGCCATGTGTACAAGTGCATGTTGAAATAGGCCTCAGATTGGCAATCAGACCGCACAGATGGATCCAGATCGACGAACAGAGTCCAACGGACTCAAAATCACCTCAATCCAACCCCGTATCTCCCACAACATGCCCGGGAAGTTCTGGTCGTTGATTTAATGATCAATGACCCAAAGTCGACCACGTGTCATGCATCCACGCACCCGCAACCACCGCTATCTCCACAGTGCACCTCCATGAAGAAATATAGGTCGTCCGATCTTTAGGGATCCTCGAAGAATGCGACCTTTTCGCGTCGATGGTACAATGGTTAGCGCCTCAACCTGCGCACGCAAGACACGCATTCGAAACCCCGCGCGCAGCCAAATCTCCTCCTCACGAAGGTGCGGCGAGATACAACCGTAGATGTGGGAGTGGATGTCGCGAATGGCAGCAACGTGGTGCTCTATGATGCACGTGGATGCACCCAGGAAGAAATAGCGTGCAATCCCCAGCGCACCCGTGCAAGATCTCAGTCGTCCGATCTCCAATTGGACGACCTATGTTGCGCACACATGGATTGTTCGAAGGAAGCATGTGCACACGTGATGGACCAGTGGGAGGACGCCTTCACCGACATTTGTGGAAGGGTTTTAGCGACATCCTGGATGTCGCTAAAACCCTTGCCTGATTTAGAAACCTCTTCTCCATTATAAAAACCCCCATACCCACTCCATTTATGAGCATCCCTTCCTAGCTTCTCCTAAGCTCTACCTAGCACACTTCACACTCTCTCGGAGTTGCCGAGCCATCGACGGAAGCCCATCCACCGCCGTGACTGCCTCATCTCTCCATTTCTCACCTCTTTTCCCTAGTTTAATGTTTATGTGTTTTAAAGCTTTCCTTTAGCATTGTAATTGTAAAATGACTCTACTTATGCAATATATTTCATTTTGTTTCATCATATTATGTTTCATACATGCACAAGTAATCACCATGCTATAATCTCAAGTCTCAACCCTACTCTCTCTCTCTCTTTCATTTTTTTTCACAACCAAACAAAGCAAATATTTTTGTGACACCCTAAAGCGACAAACTAATCCAATTTCACGCCTCCTCATGTTCAACACTTGGACTCACCCAATCCATATATTCATTTAAAATTGATGTCGCAAATGCATGCTATAATGATGGATTTAAGTTAATGTGTTTCAACGATGTTAGTTTTTGGCATCGTTGCCAAGGAGGCAACGGATTTTTTTGTTACTTTTATCCTTGCATTGGTATTCACATTTTCTAACCCTCTTTTCTCTCTCTTTCTTTGGTCATAGGAACTTGGTGCGCCGGCAACAAGAGGAGAGCGATCCACATTGATAGAGTCGAAGCAAAGTGTGGTGAAGAACTTTTGTGAGTATCACTTGACCTAGCGTAGTCTTCTCTCTCCATTATCTAAAAGCAAAAGGAAAAAAAATCTTCATCTAGGCTCATGCCTAAACAAATTATTCACACTACAAAATGGGGAACAATTTCCATGAGGTGTGGGAAAGATTTAACAAATTACTGAGGAAATGCCCACACCACGAGGTTCCAAGGTAGCAATTGGCCCAGATCTTCTACTATGATCTGGATAGCAACCTTAGGAAATTTGTTGATACCTCATGTGGAGGCAATTTTATGAACAATGACAAGGAAAGCACGTTCGAACTCTTTGAGTCCATGAGTGAGAATTCACTTAATAACGCCTCCATGACCCAATTCAACAGGTCCAATCAACCCCGTGGTAGGATTTACGAAGTGTAAACTAATTTAGGGACAGTTGACATGGACATCATAGCAAAGAAGCTAGATCGAGTTGAGATGGTAGACAAGAAAATTGACGAGCTTTTGAATCAATCCCAGACCCCCTTACAAACCTTCTCCCTAGCAAAGGGAGCTCACAATGTTGACCTGGTTCAGTCTATGAACCAAACAAACCTGGAACAACCCCTATCTACATTCCACGGAGGGACCTTTGCTCCTTCATACCTTGACTATTCTATCCCCTCCCCTTCGGCACCTCCTACAGTGGAAGATGCCAATGCCATCCAAGGTTACTCCAAACCTGACCCTTTCTCTAACACTTACAATGCTGAATGGCGTAATCACCCAAATTTTGCCTGGACAAATAGAAAATCGAACCAATTCTAGAACCAACCCAGGCCAAACCCTCCCTCCTATCAGCAAGGCCCACCCTATAACCAGAATAGGGTGGCTCCTACACAACAAAACTAACTAGACACCCTAATCAAGATGATGGCTGATATGAATCAGAAACATCTGGAGGAGATGGCTTTAGTGAAGAGACAATTGAGTCAACTGCTGGATAACAAACAACAGGGGTCCCTTCCATCTCAGCCACAACCAAACCCGAGGAATGTCATGAACAGAGGCCACAATCCTCAAGGGTTCCAACAAAATCAGGGGCAAGCCCATGTGATTCTACAAGCCCCATGACACCACCTAGGTTTGCTGCTTCTTGTTCTTCTCAAGGACCTAACCCTGGTCCCAATACCTCAGCCAATGAGGTTACCTTGAGAAGTGGCACCCAAACCCAGGATCCCAAATGGTCGGCTCCTCCCGTGACTACACTACCTGACATAGTTAATTCTGAAGATGAACGGGAAGAACCCAAGGATCAAGAACTTGACCCAGTTCAAATCCAAATCCCATACCCTGAAGACTTGGATAAGGCCAAGAAGAAAAGAAACATGGCTAAGAATGAGGAGTTGTTAGAAATATTCAAACAAGTACAGATCAATATACCCATCCTTGATGCAATCAAACATATCTCGGCTTACGCAAAGTTTCTGAAGGATGTTTACACACCCGAGCGTAAGCCAAGAACTCAAGCACCTAGGAAGGTAGTGCTATCTGAGCAAGCTAGTTCGGTGATATTGAGTAGCCTACCTCTAAAAAGGACTGACCCTGGAGCACCTTTGATCTCATGTAATATTGGGAATTTGACTTTTGATCGAGCGCTCCTGAATCTAGGTGCTTCAATAAACCTAATCCCAACTACCCTTTACCACCAATTTGGATTTGGAGAACTAAAGCCTACACTCGTGACTATCCAACTAGCCTACACCCATGACTATCCAACTAGCCGACCGATTTGTGAAAACCTAGAAAGGGGTAGTTGAGGATGTAATTGTTCAGGTTAAGGACTTCTACTTCCCAGTTGACTTCTTATTCCTTGACATGGAGGTCCTCGAATAGTTACAAAACACACCCATCATCCTAGGCAGACTTTTTTTTCTACGGCCAAGACTAACATCGATTGCGACACGAGGTGTATGGAGATTGCCTTTAGAGATAGGAAGATGCAATTGGATATCTTCAAGGAAACAAAGTCTTTCGGTTGCGAATGGGTTGAGGAATGTGATCCTGTGGAAGCTCTGGTTGAGGAATGTCTGATAGCAAGCTCTTTAGAGGACCACCTAGCTCAACCAGCTTTAGACTACCATGATCCACCCCAATTCTAGAGGTTACAGAACTTTGCAAAATTGATTTCCACCAGCAACCTCCATTTGAGGAGATTGATGTCACTCAACTCCCACCTTTCCCTTACCCATCAAATATTGTACCACTAGCACCTGAATTGAAACCTCTACCCAACAACCTCAAGTATGTTTTCCTAGGACCCGATCACACCTTCCCTGTGATTATCAATGCACACCTAACTAGGGACCAAGAGCTTAGGTTGACTACAACTCTTTCTGAATATCATGCAGTAATTGGGTGGACAATTTCTAACCTAAGAGGCATTAGCCCTAGCTATTGCACACATAAAATCTATGTGGAAGACAGGGATCGACCTTCTCGCTAGATGCAAAGGAGACTAAATCCAACCATGCAGGAGGTCGTTAAAAGTGAGATCATCAAATGGCTTGATGCGGGGATCATCTTCTTGATTTCCAACAGCCCCTAGGTGAGCCCTACTCAGGTGGTACAAAAGAAGGCTGGCCTCATCGTTATCACGGATGACCATGGCGAATCCATCCCTACCTGCACCACCACTGCATGGCGGGTATGCATTGACTATAGGAAGCTCAATGAAGCTACTAAGAGGGATCACTTCCCTCTATCATTCATTGACCAGATTCTCGAATGGTTAGCAAGGAAGAAATACTTTTGCTTCTTGGATGGATATTCAGGATATAACCAGGTTGCTATTGCACCTGAGGACCAAGAGAAGACCATGTTCACTTGCCCGTATGGCATGTTTGCATTCCACCGTATACCATTCGGGTTATGTAACACACTCGCTACCTTTCAGCGTTGCATGTTGGCCATCTTTTTAGTGATGGTGGGTGAATATTTAGAGGTCTTTATGGATGATTTCTCCATCTTTGGAGGCTCATTCAACCATTGCCTTAGCAACCTGGAGAAAATCTTGAAGTGATGTATCGAGGTCAACCTTGTTTTAAGTTGGGAAAAGAGCCATTTTATGGTTCAAGAAGGGATTGTCCTCAATCACATTATCTCGTATCAGGGCATAGAAGTCGACCGAGATAAAGTTGACTTAATCTCCAAACTTCCACCTCTGAGCTCAATTAAATAAATCAAATCTTTCCTAGGACATGTTGGCTTCTACAGAAGGTTCATAAAAGACTTCTCCAAGGTCTCCAAGCCCTTAACTGACCTTCTAGCCAACAACGTGCACTTTGACATGACACCTGAGTGCATCAAAGCCTACACCACTCTAAGGGACATAGTCTCTACTGCACCTATCTTACAACCCCCAGATTGGTCCGAGGATTTTGAGATAATGTGTGATGCATCAGACTTTGTCGTTGGGGCCATCCTAGGACAGAGGAAGGAAAAGAAACCCATGGTGATCTATTACGCGAGCAAAACCTTGGATGACACTCAATGGAACTACATTGTAATAGAGAAGGAGCTGTTCGCTGAAGTCTTCGGACTTGAAAAGTTCAGATCATAAATGTTGGGATCCCACATCATCATTTATACTGACCACTCAGCTATTTGGTACTTGTTAGCCAAAAAGGATGCTAAACCCAGGCTAATCAGATGGATCTTGCTCCTGTAGGAATTTCACCTGGAAATACACAACAAGGTCGGATCCAAGAATGTTGTAGGCAACCACTTATCCTGATTTCACTTGGAGCACATTGGACCTTCGCTACCTTTGACTGATACATTCTCGATGAGAAAATCCTGGTCGTGCAAACCAAAAGTCTCCCCTGGTATGCTGACTTGGTTGATTACCTAGTGGTGGGGCAGATTCTGCATGGCTGGTCCAGACAGTAACAAGACAAGTTCTTGGCTGAGGCCAAACACTACCTTTGGGATGACCCCTTGCTATTTAGACTATGTTTTGATCAGATCATTAGGAGATGCATACCTGAGGAGGAGGTCCAAAAGTGTGTTGTCCTTCTATCATGACCAAGCTTGTGGTGGCCACTTCTTTGGGAAACAAACGACTACAAAGGTTTTAAAGTCTTGTTTTTACTGGCCATCACTCTTCAAGGATGCACATAGGTTTGCTAAAACCTGTGATAGATGCCAAACTTTAGGGATCATGATCAGAAAGGATATGATGCCTTTACAACCCATTCATGTCATCGAAATATTCGATGTTTGGGACATTGATTTCATGGGTCCCTTCCCACCATCAAACGACTTCGAATATATACTGGTCTCAGTCAACTATGTCTCAAAATGGATCGAAGCCGTACCTACCCGAAAATGTGATCATAAGGCCATCATGGAATTTGTGAAGAAGAACACCTTTTCCCGATTTGGGATACCCAAGGCCATGATCAATGATGGTGGGAGCCACTTCATCAATGGCCAATTTTGTGCTTTGCTCAAGAAATACATGGTTACTCACTGCATTGCTACCCCGTATTACCCACAAACAAATGGGCAAACTGAGGTCTCAAACTAACAAATCAAGAATATTCTGCAAAAGACTGTAAGACCTAGCTGGAAGGATTGGTCCACACGATTGGATGATAACCTATGGGCATATAGGATTGCTTTTAAGGCCCTGATTGGCATGTCACCATACCGATTGATCTTTAGCAAAGCTTGCCAACTTCTAGTTGAGTTAGAGCACCAGGCATACTGGGCTGTCAAAAATGCAATATGGATTCCCATTTGGCTGGAACTCAAAGGAAGCTCCAACCCTCCGAGATTGAAGAAATTTGTCAGGATGCTTATGAGAATAGTAGACTTTACAAAGAGAAGATGAAAGCTATCCATGATCGGCATATCACTAGGAAAACCTTTGAGCCAAATCAACAAGTCTGGCTCTTTGATGCACGACTCAAACTCTTCCCCGGGAAGTTAATATCTAAGTGGACGGGACCTTACCCAGTGGTCAGACCATTCTCAAATGGGGTGGTAGCAAGTGCTGATCCTAAAACTGGGCAAAGCTTCCCAGTCAATGGCCAAAGATTAAAATATTTTCTTGCCTAGGTACCCCCAAAGGAAGTTGTAACCTTCATTGAGGGTTAAATTAGAGCTGCACCCAGCTAGAGGCAATAAACTCAACACTTCCTAGGAGACAACCCAGAGGATTCAGGCTGACCAGATGCACAGCTAAACTCAGGTGATTTCTTTCTTTCTTCCCCTGCATACATTTATCTTCCAATGAGGTCATTGTCCAACTTAAGCATAGGGGGATGGTAATTCATATTCTCTAAGTTTATACTTGAGCCTGAATTATATTGTGATAAAAAAAAAGAATTAGGGAAAGAAAACTTAGGCATTAGAAGCTTGTCAACTGTAGGAAATAATACGTTAAGGACGTGAACACTTATACTTTTCAGGTTGTTAGGCTTAATCAGCCCAGGTGTCCACTAAAATGTGGATTTGATCTCGAGTCCTTGCCACCTTAATTTATATTAATATGATCAATAAAGAAGGGTGATAAGTATATGACTTGTCAACCCGCCCTCTGATTTGGGGGGACTTTTAGTCTAAGCATCTGCACACATTTTGCATTCACTCACTCGGTAATTTTAACAGAAATTGGGTAGCTAATGAACCTTCTAGGGTGGTTTGGCTGGCAAGTTGTCGTGGGTAACAGTCCATTGGCTGGTTGTCTAGAACCCAGCCACAGGTCCATTCTTTTTTACTATTGCCTTTAGGTAAATCTTAGATCAGGAAAGCCACCTACTAAACAACAAAAGAAAAAAGAAATAGAGAAAAAGAAAAATAGAAAAGGAAGAAAATGAAAAAAAAATAAATAAGCCACACTTTACCACACGAGTATGGTTGGCAAGTTGTTGTGGATAACAACCCATTGGCCATTTGTCTAGATCCCAATTCCCAAAACACAAAAAATTCCAAAACACTTAAAGAAGAAGTAAGGAAGTAGAACAATCCAGGGAGATATACACTAGAAACACCCTTGTGTTGACCCCACACAAAATAAAAGTAGGGAGAAAGCTACCGGTAGAACATATACACCTTTAGGCAACATCTTCTTTTCAGGCCACCTAGGGGCGTAGAAACTCGAAGACTGTTTTAATTACTGTTGAGTGAGTCTATCACAATTTTCACACCAAGATGCTTAGCACTTAGAGTCTTTTTTGAGTTATGGGCAGGTTGGGTAGCCGTAAAAGGTTACCTAGACACTCTCAACTCCAAAAATCCAAAAAATTAGAAAATATGAAAAGGAAAAAAAATATATGCATATATATATGTGTGTGCTTAAATTTAAAGTGAGGACTTAAGCAGTCTACATTTTGGCAGACACCCGGGTGCTCTTTAGTCTCTGTGGACTAGGTTCTTAGTATAAATTTCCTCCTATTGACAAGTAACATATGCTTAAGCAATCGATCCCTAGTTCCAGCAAAAAAAAACAGCTAGGATAACCTTACTAGAGACTAACAAGGGTTGAGCATGGGGGTATGATAACTCTACATTTAATGATGATAATTCCATCAACTAGAGTTAATCTTAAAGGTATATGTGCATTAATGACATATCATAATGGGCTTGGGAGCATTCCATGCATAATGAGTTGAGATTACTCATAATCAATGTTTAATGGACATGTGTATAAGTGCATGTTGAATAGGCCTCAGATGAGCAATTTGACCACACAGATGGATCTAGATCGACGAACAAAATCCAATAGACTCAAAATCACCTCAATACAACCTCTGTAGCTCCCACAACAAGCCCGGGAAGTTCTGGTTGTTGATTTGATGATCAATGACCCAAAGCCGACCACGTGTCGCGCATCCACGCAACCATGGCCACCGTTCTCTCTCCAGCATGCCTCCATCAAGAAATCTAGGTCATTCGATCAAAGATCAGATGACTGAGAATCCTCGAAGAATGTGACTTGTTCACGTTGATGGCGCAATGGTCGGCACCTCAACACACGCACGCAAGACGCATGTTCGAAACCTCGTGCATAGCCAAATCTCCTCCTTGGGAAGGTGCAGAGAAATACGACCATAGCTGCGGGAGTGGACGACGTGGATAGTGGCCACATGATGCTCTCTGATGCACGTGGATGCACCTAGGTAGAAATTACGCACAATCTGCAGTGCACGCCTGCGCAAGATCTCTACCGTCCAATCTCCGATCGGATGACTTATGTTGCACGCACACAGATCATGTGAAGGAAGCACGCGTGCATGTGATGGTCCGATGGGAGGAGGCCTTCACCGACATTTGTGGAAGGGTTTTAGTGACATCCTGGATGTCGCTAAAGCCCCTGCTTGATTTAGAAACCTCTTCTCCACTATAAAAACCCCCATACCTACTCCATTTATGAGCATCCCTTCCTAGCTTCTTCTTAGCTCTACCTAGCACAATTCACCCTCTCCTAGAGTTGTTGAGCCGTTGATGGAAGCCCATCCATCGTCGTGACTGCCTCACCTATCCATTTCACACCTCTTTACCTTAGTTTAGTGTTTATGTGTTTTAAAGCTTTCCTCTAGCATTGTAATTGTGAAACAACTCTACTTTTGCACTATATGTCCATTTTGTTTCATCATATTATGTTTCATGCATGCACAAGTAATAACCATGCTATAATCTCAAGTCTCTAACCCTACTCTCTCTCTCTCTTTCACTTTTTTCATAAGAAAACAAAACAAGCATTTTTGTGACACCCTAAAGTGACAAACTAATATGATTTCAGGCCTCTTCTTGTTCGACACTTGGACTCACCTAATCCATATCTTCATTTAAAATTGATGTCACAAACTCATGCTATAACGACAGATTTAACTTAACATGTTTCGACGATGTCATGTACCACCCTCAAATCCTCCTCCTAGGGTAGGCGTGTACCCTATCTCTCCTTCCAATGCTTGGCTTCTTCCCTTGGCTGGCGTGGGCTCAATAGAGAAGAGAAGAGGGGAAGGCACCAAGGGGACAGAGTGTCCCCTTAATCTTCTTCTTCTTCTTCTTCTCCTCCTCTTGACCTTCTATGTTGGTGGAAATATAAGTAGAAAATATGTAGCCAAAGGTGGATGTTAATGGTGGCCGGTATGGGTGTATATAGGAGTGGTAGATGGTAAGGGTAGCTAACTAGGGTTAAAGGAAAGGTGGTGTGATGGAAGGCTAAGATGTGGAAGTTGGTTAAAAGATGGTGGATGAAGGTTGGCATGGAGGAAGAGAGGTGTAAGAGGTGGTCGTTATGGTAGGTGGAAGAGTTGGAGCCAACTCTATGAAGGGTAGGGTTAAGGGATAGGTTAGTGTGTTGTAGGGCTAGGATTAGATCATAGGGTGGTAGTTAGGAGATGGATGGCTAGGGTTAGTTGGCTCCAACTTAAGGGGTATGTGGGGGTGTGGTTAGGTGTTTTGTCGCCAATTATAGGAAGGTTTAGGTGGGTTAAGTGGCGTGGGTTTTAGGAAGGGTTAGGATGGCTCCATGTGGTGGTGGTTATGGGATTAAGGGTAGATATAGGTGGTGCCAAAATGAGAGGGTGTGGGTGGTGTATTTTGGCGCCAACTAAGGTGTAGTTTAGGGTAGTTAAGGGGGGTTAAGGTTGGTGCCAAAGGAGGGTTTCTAGAAGGGGTTAGGTGGGTGGTAGGGATGGCTTTAGGTGGTGATGCATAGGGCTAGGATTTAGGCACATGTTGGCACCAAAATGAAGGGATGGATGTGGTGTTTTTGGCGTCAACAAGAAGGGGTGTGATTGGTGGTAGTTTGTGTGGGTTGGCGCCAAAAGGGGATGGGTTAGGTTAGGGTTAGTTATGGTTAAGGGGGAAAAGGTGGATGGCCATGGAGGTGGAGCTAGTTGGGAGCTTAGCTTAGCTAGTAGAGTAGAGGTGGTGGAGTTAGGGTTTCATGAAGGAGTTGGAGAAAGTAAATCTGGAGCTGGTGGTTGCTGCATCTGGAGCTGGATCTGATAAGGCAGTTTTATGGGGAGCTCAACTACTTAGCTAAGCTACCTAGTTCTTATGCTAGTAGCTAGGCTTGGGTAGTTGAGCTAAGTTGAGCTAGCCTCAACCTAGCTGGAGCAAGGTTGAGTTGGAACTATCTTAGATGAGAACTCTAGAGCTAGCTAAGCTCCTAGTTGACAAGTAGTAGCTCAGTTGGCATGGAGTCTAGCTACCATGAGCTGGGTGGAGCTGGAATGAGCTAGGGCTAGTTGGGATGGACTCCTGTCAACTCAATTGAGCTAGCTAGAGCTCCCAGTGAATTGATGGGAGCTGAGATGAGCTAGACTCAACTAAGTTGAGTTGGGTCCGAGCTGCCTTGAGCTACCATTCAGCTAAGATGAGCTGCATGGAGCTGAATGGAGCTAACCCTAGTCCAAGGGAGTTGGTATCTAGCCATGATGAGCTGGAATTAGCTGAGTCCTAGCCTGATTGAGCTTCCTTTTTGCCAGTTGCCTTCAAAAGTGCCAGGGTTTTGGTAGTTTGTCAATCTATTTGCCCCTAACACTCCAAGAAACATATTAAAAACATAAATAAAAAAGCAATGCATGCCTAACCTAATTGATGCTGAAATGCAACCGAAAAACCCATTTGCGAAGCAAAATCTTTAGAGCTTGGTTTGTTTTAATGCATAAGAATGATGATAAACTGGCATTTATCACACCCCCATACTTATCTTTTGCTAGTCTCTTAGCAAAACCTTAATTTCACAAAATAAAATTTTGAGGAAATCTAATTTTTTCTACTTTGGTGGAAAAAGAGATTAACGAGACCTTGGTTGATCTAAACACGAGAGGTACAGGATTTGCTAAAGATAAACATGGGGATTTGTTTTTCAAATCCAAAAATTAGACAAAAATGGGATCAGCATATCCTCTAAAAGATTCACAGATTAACTCCTTGTTAATTAAATGACTTTAAATTTCTATTTTTAGGATTTTCTGGCTCTTGAATCTGATTCATAACTTGCAATAACCTTTAAAACCTTGTGTCCGTGCTTGTGAAAAGCCAGAATTTACAAGGACGTGTTTTCTGGTTTAAAACTTTTTTTTCTCTCCCCCATGCTTATTTTTAGCTTAGTCTTACAACAAATGTGTCGGGATCATCATTCTCATTACCAATCCTTGAGGGGGCTTTGGCACCAGTACTTTGAGATAGCACTATCCATGACACCACCCAGGAGCTCACAACCCCAAAACACAATGCGGTGCAAAGGGGCACTCCAAGCAAACTCAAGCTCTTACTCCAACACTACAGGTAGAGCACTGTCCAAGATACTTGTGTTGCAAAAATGCGCTTTAATGCTCCACCCAAAGATATGAAATATAGATATGGAGTAGCACCGAGGCGGTAACATGTTGACATCATGTCCTCAAAGGAGGCATTTTCTCCTCGACACAGGGAACTCAAACCAATGATCTGCTTGAAACTTTTACTAAAGCCAAACAAAAGCGATTTTTGTAATTTTTAGTTGTTTTTAGGTGTTGTCTTGTGTGTGAAATTTGGCACAGGAAGTTTTGCATGAAATGCAAGTTTTTGAATCATAATAGAAGTCAAGTACTTTCCATATTACAAAAGAGGATCAAGTCACTTGAACTATCATGAGTTTAGGTGAAAATTTGGAGAAGGATATCTGATTGAGTCCAAAGATAGACCCTGAAATTCTAATGTTGAAATCCGTATCCTTATCTCTAGTTTGTTAAGGATAAAATCCCATTGTACAAAAAGTGAGTTTTCAACCTTAGTCCTGATTTCAAAATTTTCCTTAAAATGTTTTCTACATTTTTATTCTTTTGGGTATGCATGCAAGAAAATAAAACGAAAGGACTAAAGAAAAATGCATATTTTTAGGTTTTGAAAATCCTAAATTGATCGTCAAAATTATAAAAATAACCCCCCATACTTAAGATATGCAATGTCCTCATGCATTAAGAGGGAAAGAGGGATCACCTTAGTGAAAGGCGGCCGAGTTTAGGATAGTCAAAACCAGGAAACAAGAAAGAAAACGAAAGCAGGAAAAATGATGGGTTACCTCCCATCCAATGCTATCTTTTACGCCATTCAGCTGGGCGTAGTGTGCATCAATGATCAATTGTGGTTGGGTTGGTTAAATCGAAAGATTCTGAAGGAAGATTCGGGCATGATCCAAATAAGGTTTTAAACATTGGTCGTTGACTTGAAAACTCATATTAGTTTTTGGATCAAAAAGGTCAACATCTCCATAAGGATATGTTTTTAGGCAAATAAAGGGGCTGGTCCATTTTGATTTTAACTTGTCGGGAAAAATACGTAATCTTGCATTGAAGAACCAAACGCGTTGATTGACGCCAAAATGCTTCCGAACAATGTATTTATCATGAAATTTCTTTGTTCAGTCTTTATAAATCCACACATTTTCATAAGAAAAATTATGTAATTCCTCCAATTCAGTTATTTGTAATTTTTTGTGAATATTGGCATTAGATAAATCCATATTTAATTGCTTTATTGGCCAGAAAGCCCTAAGTTCAAGTTCTACCGAGAGATGGCATGTCTTCCCAAAAATCTGACGGAAGGGAGACATGCTAAGTGAGGTTTTGAAAGCGATATGGTAGGCCCATATAGCATCGTCCAACTTGGTGAACTGATCTTTATGATCGGGCCTAACCATCTTTTGTAAAATATTTTTGATTTCTCGGTTAGAAACTTCAGCTTGGCCATTTGTTTGGGGATGATAAGGTGTATAAATTTTGTGATTAACCCCATATTTAGAAAGAAGGTGACGGAATTGTGATTGAGTGAAGTGTGAGCCTTCAGAATGCCGAATCTTGAGAAAATATTTTTCTTAATGAATTTGACAACCATACGGTGATCAATGGTGTGGATGGGTATTGCTTCAATCCATTTGGATACATAGTCGACTGTGACTAGTATATAAAAATAGCCACCAGAGTTGATGAACGGTCCCATGAAGTCTATGCCCCATGCATCAAAAATTTCAACCTCTAAAATTGGATTAAGGGGCATCATATCCTTCTGAGTCATGTTGCCGATGCTCTGGCAACGCACACAGGACTGAATGAAGGAATGAGCATCCTTGTGCAGGCTGGGCCAGAAGAAACCAGAATTAAGTGTCCTTACTGTAGTTTTCTTATCCGAAAAATGTTTACCACAGGCCATTGAATGACAATGTGTCAAAATATCATGGATTTCTGAATCAGGGACACATCATCTAATGACCTGATCAGCACAAATGTCGAAAAGGTCGGGCTCCTCCAAAAAATAGTATTTAATGCCAGCAAAGAACTTATCCCTTTTGGTTTTTGGCCAATTAGAGGGGATTCATTCTGTTCCTAAATAGTTTGCAATGGGTGCAAACCAAGGGAGGGTGATGGAGCTAAAATGCTTTCATCAGGGAATTGTTTAGGGGGGTCTGATGTACATACATCTAAATAGCCAAAAATGTCTATTTATGCATGTTCTTAGCATTATAGTTGTATCATACATTATAAATATTACATAACATGCACCATCTTGCATTTTGGTTAGGTTGTGTAAATTTTAGGTTAATTTTCCTTTTTTGTGGTCAGGTAACAGGGTGACTTTTAATCGGGGCCTCGGATCGAAGATCTAACCGTATGGATCTGATCAGGGCGACGATCGGAGTTCAACGACTACAAGATTGCCCAGATTGGACTTCTGTAGCATTAGATATAATTCGAGGAAGGTAAGAGATCAAGGGACAAGATGGTATCAACCCACACTTTAGATGGAAAATCCCATCACACGGATGGGTTCAGATTGACGATCGCAGCCCAACGGCGTGAAAATCGATCTAATTCGACATTCGTGGCACCATCTACAATACATAGAAGATGGACAACAAAGATAATGCCACGTGGCGCCATCTCAGCCAACTAATTCGGCCCAAGACACGTGCATTACCTCTTCACGTGTTGATCAATGACTCTCAACCGTTGGATCATCAATCCAACGGTTGAGATTGGATCTTAGACCGGTGCCCTCACCATTTGAAGCTATAGAGAATGCATTCTTAACTGTCGGATCGAGATCCAATGGTCGAAATCACGCAGTGCACGAGTGGTCTCCTCGCCAATCCATGCACGCAGCGTAGTGGATAAGGCGTTTGCTCACCTTAGAACGCAGGATCAAATCCCAACACCGCCTCTCTTGAGTGTGGATCCAATTTCAACCAGAACCGTACGTTCTCATGTGGATGGCTATGATCCGTCCGCATCAAGTGCTCAAAAGCTGAAGGAAAGCGCCGCATGCACTTTTGAACGTGCAATCATACGCACTGAAGGCATGGGCGCGATGGCATTTAAGCCGTCCGATCTCCTGATCGAATGGCTAAAATCGTGAGAATGTGCGTGAGGCATTTGCGCAAAGAAGAAGAGGCACGCGTGGGAGGTGCACACGTTGCCCACGTTCAGACCGTTAGTGACAGTAAATCCGTCACTAAAGACTTGACATTAATGTTTTGATGAGAAAAGACCTTTTTGCTCCCTCCAATCTACACCTATATATAGCCCTATGACCCCCACATATTCTTCATCCCTTCCTTAACTTCTCTACCTCTCCAAAGCTCAAGAAAAGCTTGTCTCACACTCAAGATGCTATTCTAGAGCCAAAATCCAATTTTCTCACCCCCGTTCTGGAAGTGGATCCTGCGACGATGACGACGTGCTACCTCGTTCCCGCTTCTTCCTGCTTCGTCCTCCTTCTTCTCGCTCCGTCCTCCATCTTCCAAGATTCGCTCCATCCGGCTCATCCTCCAAGCATTCGTTAAGGAGGATAACATCTCTCTCCCTTCTTTTTAATCGCTTTCTAGTATAGAATTTTCTGCTTTCTAGTTGTAATCATTTCCCGCTTTGTAGTTGTAAAAACATTCTGATTATATCAAGTGATTGTTCTCTCTCTTTCTCTCTCTTGTTGTTTATATCAATTCCATTATAATTATTTCATTTTCACACAAAAATGCAAAAAAATATAAATCACGGATTTTAGATCGATGTAGCCTCCCTGTGTTCGACTTGGAATTCTTAGAATTTCGATATAAATTTATTTGTTGATGGATTTCTTTGCAAATCAAACTACAACGACGGGTTTTTGAAACCAACTTTGATTGCATAGTTTTCCGCGTTCAACATTTTAGCACCATTACCGAGGAGGCAACGATTTTTTATTTTCTTTCCATATTTCGTACACTTTATTATTTTCTAACTTGCTTTATTTCTTGTCTATTGTTTTGCAGGTACCTTAACAGGGGATCTTCAAGTGGTAGATCGAAGTAAAGTGCAGTTGAAGACAACTGTAAATGCTCCCCATTGTTCCCCCTCCATAGATTCCATTTCAGCACATTAATTCAAACTCCAATTAACCTAGGTGTTTGCATAAATCCTAAGGCTAGTTTGGTTGCTTGGATTTCCACTCACATTCATCTCACCTGCATATAGAAAAATCAACAAAAAGATATTTCTTGTGGGGTAAATCAAGATACACACTACATACACCCACACTCAAGGCACTAAACCTAATTGATTTTTATCTACTCAACTGGATTCTAATCTGTAGAATCGGTACACGTAAATCAACATATAAAAGAGTAGAAATCAGTCTAGGCTAACCAATTTGTGTGCCTAATTCAGTGGTGCAATTTAGGGCAATTGTTTGAGTTGTTTGGGCTACACCACTTCAACTAAAATCAACTCATCAAGTAGCTGCCACATAGGTTCAACTTTTAGGGATTTACCAGGCACTCCACATTCTTTTACATTTCAAAGGAAAACATCTTCACCTGTGCTTTTAAAACCTGGTATGCCAACTAAACTTGATTGAATATATCTAAAGCTGAATCCTATAAGCTACTAAGCAAGATTTGAACCCTAAAATTCACCGCTTCAAAAAATATTCTTGCTTGAAAATCACTGGTTGTGCATGCACACACATATCAATCAATCATTAAGGGCACAACCCAGACAAAAGGCCCATCACATTCCAAAGTACATTCAAACCTAACCTTAATTAAAACAGAGTAGATGTTGGCCTTAAGGATTGGACTCTTTCTTCGGAGCCCAGATTGAGATTATTTTTTATTAGTCTGTTTCTACCGTTCAATCTGATGTCTAGCTAGGGGAGCATAATCAAACGATTGCAGCTAGGGGGTACTCTAGGAGCTTGAGGTGCAAGCCAAAGTAAGAACCTTCTCCCCAGTCCCTCCTTCTAATTGGTTGGATTGACCGGAAAGTAGATCAAATTGATTCTTTATCTCAAGATGGGTTCTGGGAGTCTGTAGGTTTTTAGGCTAGCACACTCAAGGATAGGTTTGTTTATTTGTATTGCAGGGCACCTTTCTTCCTCCCTTTCTGTCATGGATCCTTCCACATTCTTCACGCTTTCCCATTTTTATCCTCCTAATGCATCTTATTCCCAAAATGATTATTATTCCAACCAGACTTATTCTCATCCTTCTTGATGGGATAATCTTGATTGGGCATACAGTTTCAGACCTCCGTGTTCAAGGTTTAACCCTGGACACCACGATTTTGATTCTTATCCATCTTCAAGCTACACTAATGTTAGATCATCGCCCTCATTTGAATAACCTAATGTGATCTACAATCAAGAAGGATACATTGATCCTTACCCCTTCCCTGAATACACTGCCTTTAGGTCATCACCACCTTATAAGCAACCTGAATTGACCTATTATTAGGGAGGGTATCAAGATCCTCAATTCGTTAACTCCCCTGCACTAAACCCAAACCCACCCCACCCTGAACCAAACCATGTGGTTCAGGTTAACCAGGTCCAAGAAAAGGTGTTGGCTAACTTGAGGAACATCATACAATCTTTAGAAGCTCAGCCAACATCCTGCACCAAAGAATTGGAGCCCCTGATTGAAATGATTGATGATCTAAACAAGTATCTATTGGATTGGCTCCAGGATGTTAAGGATAAGGGCCTAGGTGAGTTTTTACTTGGGAAATTATCGAAATTGAGGATGAGATCTGTGATTGCTTTAGTTTAATCATGGGATGATTCCCAGGATGAACCCCCCTTCAGGAGAGCTAATGTCAAAACTCGCTCAGGCACTTGTTGGAGGGGACATGTATTACGAGATCAGGTTTGACCAAGTTGTTCTAGAGCAATCAAATAAGGATGATTTGATTTCTTCACTGGAGATCCCTGAGTCGGGGTACGAGGAAACGTATGTCTCTATGGATTAGAAAGTGATTGATAATTATGAGACATACATTAATACGGATTCAATTTTTTTTTATTCTGAAGGTGAAGAATCATTATGCAAAGTCTCACATGAGTTTATAAAACACGATTTTAGTGAGAAAACTGGGCTAAAGGAATTCGATAAATCATTTGATGGCCCTAAAATTGAATTTGATCTTGTTGGGGCTTGCATGACAGATTCAGATCTTGTTTTGAAGGATTCAATTCATAGCCTTAATCCTCAATCACACCCCATAGAATGTATTGATGATTTTGATTTTGAAATCACTAAACCCAAGTCCATTCTGATTCAGTCACATTTTTAGACTTGGAAAATTCTGACGAGGTAATTAATATTCAAGAGGTCCCGGAATTTGAAATCCTGATTGTAGAGGGTAGAAAGTGGAAAATGATGACATGGGAAGTACATTCCGAAGGAAGCAAAAGATCGAGTCTAAGGGTTCCAATTTTTATAAAATCACCTTTCTACCGGGACCCTTATGACATCTTCTCAGAGGATGTTCAACCGAAGCAAACATTCATTGATTATCCTTTTGAGTTTGATCTCTTTGTTATCTGACTTTTTGGTCTTGGGTTGCATCCTCACAAATCGCAAGCTCGACCCCGCTTGCATACTGATCTCAGGTTCTGGGTAATTTTCATCTAGAACCTTAGATATACTCGACCATGGGGTATGGGTCTGCATCACAATCTGGTCCACATCTGTGGACATCTGCTGGCAGGTCTTGAGGTGAATCTTTTTATTTTGATTCTGACTTGCACCTGTGAATAATTTGTTTCTTCTTTATTTGTATAGGGTGCCTAGCTAAAGGCACTAACTTTAGCACACATATAGGTTCTTTTCATCTCAGAGCGAACCCGTTATTCATGCAATTCAGGTGCTTTCTACTCCACTCTGTTTCATGCCTTTTTAATACAATGAGGACATTGCATTAGATAGGCATGGGGGGTGGATATTCATCACTGAATTATTTTGTCGGTTCCATAGATTCTTTTTGTTTTCTTTTGATTTATTTTAAAAAAAGTTTGAATTAGGAAAGAATACTTGAGCATTAGGGCTTTTCAATTTTAGGAAATATTACAGTAGGATCTGAACACTAAGACCCTTCAGATCTTTGGGCTTAATCAGCTCGGGTATCCACTAAAATGTGGATTTGTTTATCAAGTCCTTGCCATCTTGAATTCTATTTTAATTTTATTAAATAAGTTTGAGTGATGAGTACACGACTTATCAACCCGCCCTCTGATTTGAGGGAACTTTAAGTCTAAGCATCTATATACTATTCGTCACTGACTCGTTGTTTGATGATTTTAATGGATATTGGGTAGCTAATAACCTTTTAGGGTGGTATGGCTGGCAAGTTATCGTAGGTAACAGCTCATTGGTAGGTTGTTCAGAGCCCAGCCACTGGACCATTCTTTTCCTGCTGCCTTTGGGTAAATCTTAGACCAGAGAAGCCACCTACTTTAAAAAAAAAAAGAAAAAAGAAAAAAGAAAAGGAAAGTCCAAAAAGAGAAGGAAAAGAAAAAGAAAAGGAGAAAAATAAAACAAAAGCCACACTTCACTGCACGAGTATAGCTGGCAAGTTATCATGGGTAACAGCCCATTGGTAGGTTATCCAGAACCCAGCTCAAGAAATGCACGTCAAATTCCTAAAACACTTAGGAAGAAGTGAAGAAGTAGAATAAGCTGGGGAGATATACACTAGATTCACCCTTGTGTTGACCCCATAGAAAGAAAAGTAGGGAGAAAGCTACCGGCCGTATAGATACACCTTTAGGCAGAATTCTTTTTAAGGTCACCTAGGGGCGTAGAAACCCGATGTCCGTTCTGATTGCCGATCAACGAGTCTATCACTTTCACAAAAAGATGCTTAGAACTTAGGGTTCTCATCAAGTCTTGGGTGGGTTGAGTGGCCGTAGAAAGCCACTCTGTAACCCTAAACCCAAAAATCCAAAAAAATTAGAAAAGAAGATAAAGGAGAAAAAGAGATCTTTCTTTGAATAAAGCGAGGGCTTGAGGTGGTCTGCATTTTGATAGATACCCAGGCATTGTTGTGTCTTTGAAAGTTCAGGTCCTAACTAAAAATTTCTTAATGTTGAAAATGGCTTGTGCCCAAGTAATCCAATCCTAATTCTTTTATAAATATCATGTAGTTTTTGCTAGGGACTAGCAAAAGATAGGCATGGGGGTGCGATGTGCATACATCTAAATAGCCAAAAATATCTATTTATGTATGTTCTTAGTATTATAGTTGCATCATATATTATAAATATTGCTTAACATGCATCATCTTGCATTTAGCTTAGGTTGTGCAAATTTTAGGTCAATTTTCCCTTTTTGTGGTCAGGTAACAGGGAGACTTTTAATCAGGGCCACGGATCGAAGATCTAACCATATGGATCTGATCAGGATGATGATCGGAGTTCAACGATTCCAAGATCGCCCCGATCGAACTTCTGTAGCATCAGATATAATCCAAGGAAGGTCAGAGATCAAGGGAGAAGATGGTATCAACCCACACGTCAGATGGCAAATCCGACTGCACGGGTGGGTTCAGATTGACGATCACAGCCCAACGGTGCAAAAATCAGTCCAATCCGACATCCGTGGCACCATCTACAATACATAGAAGATGGACGGCAAAGATAATGCGACGTCGTGCCATCTCAGCCATCTAATTCGGCCCAAGACATGTGCATCACCTTTTCATGTGTTGATCAATGCCTTTTAGCTATTCATCGATCCAACAGTTGAGATTGGATCTCAGACTGGCGCCCTCACCATTTGAAGTTAAAGAGAATGCTGTCTTGACCATCGGATCGAGATCCAATGGTCCAAATCACGAGGTGCACTAGTGGTCTCCTCGCCAATCCACTCGCACAGTGCAGTAGATAAGGCGTTTGCTCGTCTTAGGACGTAGGATTGATCCCAACACCACCTCTCTTGAGAGCGGATCCAATTTCAATCAAAACCGTCCGATCTCGTATGGACGGCTCTGATCCATCCGCGTCAGGTGCTCAAAGGCTAAAGGAAAGCACCGTACACACTTTTGAATGCGTGATCATATGTGCTGAAGGCATGGGTGTGATGGCGTTTAAGTTGTCCGATCTCTTGATCGGACTACAAAAATTGCGAGAATGTGTGTGGGGCATTCGCATAAAGAAGAAGAGACGCGCGCGGGAGGTGCACACGTTGCCCTCGTTCAGACCTTTAGTGATGAATAAATCCATCACTAAAGACCTGACATTAATGTTTTGATGACAAAAGACCTTTTTGCCCCCTCCAATCTACACCTATATATAGCCCTACGACCCCCAGATATTCTTCATCCCTTCTTCACTTCTCTACCTCTCCAAAGTTCAAGAAAAGCTTGTCCCACACCCGGGATGCTATTCTAGAGCCAAAATCCAATTTTCTCACCTCCATTCTGGAAGAAGATCCCACGACAACGACGATGTGCTGCCTCGTTCCTGCTTCTTCCTGCTTCGTCCTCCTTCTCGCTTTGTCCGGCTCGTCCTCCAAGCATTCATCGAGGAGGATAACATCTCTCTCCCTTCTTTTTAATCACTTTTTAGAATAGAATTTTCTACTTCCTAGTTGTAATCATTTCCCGCTTTGTAGTTGTAAAAACATTCAGATTATATCAAGCGATTGTTCTCTTTCTTTCTCTCTCTCTCTTTCTCTCTCTTATTGTTTATATCAATTCCATTGTAATTATTTCATTTTCAAACAAAAACACAAAAAAATATAAATCGCAGATTTTAGATCGATGTAGCTTCCGTGTGTTCGACCCAAAATTCTTAGAATTTAGGTATAAATTTATTTATTGATGAATTTCTTCGCAAATAGAACTACAACAACAAGTTTTTCGAAACCAACTTCGATCCCATAGTTTTCCACATTCAACAAGGTCATCATGTCATTCACCATAGGACGAGAGAGATGGTCGGCCACTACATTTTGCAATCCCACCTTATCCTTGATTTTCAGGTCAAATTCTTGAAGCAGCAAGATCCAATGGATAAGGCTGGGTTTGATATCTTTTTTGGTCAGTAAATATTTGAGTACTGAGTGGTTGGTATATACAGTGACATGTGACCCCAAAAGATATGATCGAAATTTTTCTAGGGAAAATACAATGGCAAGAAGTTCTTTCTTAGTAACCATGTAATTTCGCTGAGCATCATCTAGGGTTTGTTAGCATAATAGATCACAACAGGCTTCTTGTCAATTCTTTGCCCTAGAATGGCCCCCACAACAAAATTCGAGGCATCAGTCATAAGTTCAAGGGGATAATTCTAGTTAGATCCCTGTAAAATTAGTGCCTCTGTAATATCCTTCTTCAACCTCAAGAAACTCTCTAGGCATTTGGCATTAAAATCGAATGGCTGGTCTTTAGTGAGTAACTGATTTAAAGGCTTGGAGATTTGTGAAAATTTTTTAATGAAATGGCAGTAGAAACCCACATGCCCCAAAAAAGAGCAGATTTGTTTCACAGTAGTAGGCGGTGGGAGCTTAGAGATGGCATCAATTTTTTCTCTATCTATCGCAATTCCTTTTTTAGAAATAACATGGCCCAGGCCTAGACCATGAAATGACTTTTTTCCCAACTGAGGACGAGAATAACTTCTATGCATTTTTGGAGGGTTCTTTCAAGATTCTGAAGACAAAGGTCAAAGGAATCTCCAAAAATAGAGAAGTCATCCGTAAAGACTTCCAAACATTCACCTACCAGGTCTGAAAATACTGCAAGCATACACCATTGAAAAGTCATCGATGCATTGCAGAGACCGAAGGGCATCCTTCGGAAAGCAAAGGTCCGAAGGGGTAGGTGAATGTATTTTTGTCTTGCTCCTCAAGGTGGACCACTACTTGATTATAGCAAGCATACCCATCAAGAAAGAAATAGTATTTATGTCTGGCTAACCACTCAAAGATTTGATCAATAAAAGGGAGCGGAAAATGGTCCTTCTTGGTGGCGGTGTTTAATTTTCTGTAATCAATGCACATGCGGCAAGAAGAAGCGATCCTAGTGGCTATGTTTTCCCCATTTTCATTGGTGACAACTATTAGTCCAGCCTTTTTAGGAACGACTTGAGTAGGACTAACCTAGGAGCTGTCAGAAATGGGGTAGATGATATCAATATCAGCCACTTGATAATCTCCTTTTTAACCACCTCCTGCATAGTAGGGTTCAAGCACCTTTGTGGTTGGCAAGAGGGCTGAGAATCATCCTTTAGATAATTGCGATGAGTGCAATAGGACGGATGAATACCCTTAAGGTTAGAAAGGGTCCAGCCAATAGCTTTTCGATTTTTACTTAAACCCTGGAGAAGCTTTTCTTCTTGTGCCCCAGTAAGTCCAGAGTTAATAATCAGGGGCAGGGTCTGATTTGGACCTAGGAAGACATATTTAAGGGAGTCAAGCATGGGTTTTAACTCTAGTTGTGGGCTCGGCTCTGAAAGAATTTCTGCTTTAGGAGTTAGTGGTGAAGTGAGAGTAAAGGGGCCAACTGGAGTGTTAGCTGAAGAATGTGTGGTTAGGGTGGGAGGGTGGGATGAAGTGGATTGTTCAAGAAGCATGTTGATGGTAAAATAGGAACCCAAGTGTGAAATCTACATAGTTTCCTCCACAATATTTTTCATTTCTGAATCTGAGTCATCAAAGAAATCAAGTTCTTGGAATCGCCTAGAAGCTTGGAAAATATCTAGGGTAACAAACTCACCGCCACACATGATCTTCATCTTGCCAAAATCACAATCAATATTGGTGCAGGCGGTGGCTAAGAATGGTCTTCCAAAAATTATAGGGGCAAACTTTAAAGCTTCCGGTACCTCTATGTCCAGGACTAAAAAGTCTACTGCAAATGGATAATTTTTAACCTGGACAAGAACATCCTCAACAATTCCCCTTGGTTTACTTGTAGATCGGTCTACTAATTGAAGAGTAACCTCAACAGGCTTTAATTCACCAATCTTAAATTCCTCAAAAATAATTGTGGGGATAAGATTAATCAAGGCACCGAGACCCAGTAAAGTGCGATCAAAGGAAGTGTCATTAATGACAACTTGAATTAGAGGTGCGCTTGGATCTTTCTTCTTAAAAGGAAGTTTGCTCTACACAACTGAGCTAACTGTCTCTAGAAGGATCACCTTTTCTAGGTTTTGAGGCTACCTTTTGGGAGTACACAAATCTTTCAGAAAGTTGGCATAGGCAGGGATATATTTTATGGCATCTAGGAGAGGGATATTAATTTCTACTTGCCCAAAACGATCCATTAATTCCTTATCAGTGCTCTTGGATTTCTTCTTCTTGGTGTGTGAAGAGTGAAGGGCTTGTGGAAAGGGTACAGGGTTTTCCTATTTTGCATTATTAGGTTCCTAAACAAGGTTAGAGGAAGAGGGAGAAGAGTTGATATGTTTTTCATTAAAATGGGTTTCTTTAACAGGCAGGGGATCTTGAGTGGTTTTCCTGTTCCTCAAAGTAACTGCATTTGTAGTATTGTTATTTCTAGGATGAGGATGGGAAGCTTGACTGTTATTGAAACCTAGGGGATGCTGAGGTGCTAGGTGAATGGGCTGATTGGAATATCCACCTTGGAACTGATTCCCTTGATTATTTGGGTTGGGCATGGGTTGGGAAGGTAAATTCCCAGCAGGTCGATGATCTGGAGTAACCTTAACTTGATGTTGCAAGTTAGTTATCATGTCGGTTACATTCGTCATTTGATTCTACATACCTTGCAGAGTCTTCATGACCTGGGTATTGATATCTTCCTGGGATGGTCCAAATTGATATGTGGGTTGCCCATAATTCCCAAATTGATTTTGTTTGGGAAACGAAATCAGGTTCGGGGTTTTCCAGGAGTGATTCGGGTTGGTCCTCCAGTTTTGATTGTAAGTGTTGGAGGGATTTCTAAATTGCTCTTGGAAAGTATAAATATTTTCGTGGTGGGATCAAGAATCTTCTAATTCAGATAATCAAAATTCCCAGTTAAATCTTGTGTGAAATCAGTAGAAAACTACTGACCAGTAGGTGTGGCATCAATGTTGTGTAGATTTTCTCTTCTGAGAAGTTGTGGAGTGTTAGTGTGTGGAGAGTTGAAGTGTGGAGAATTAAGGTGTGGAGCTTGTTTGTGAGTGAGCTTTTCTTCCATTTTTTTCTGGTGTATTTGCATCTGATCCAGTCATTGAGCTATCACATATAGATCATCTTGAGTGACTAGAACAGAGGTGAATTTGGAGTCAATTTCATTGACTCCATGTCTTGGGTTTTGAGTTCTACCAAAAGTGTCCATTGAAGTCACATTAAATGAGTTTTCCACTCATTTCTTCAAAAAGGAGGTAGGCACTTTCTACATCTTTATTAAGGAAATTGCCCCCAGATGATGCATCCACAAATTTCTTTAATTGATCTTCTAATACATGATAGAAGATAAGCACTAACTGCCATTGTTGAATTTCATGGTTGGGGCAACTTCTTAGAAGTTCCTGGAATCTTTCCCAAGATTCATGGAGGGGTTCACCATTTTTTTGTTGAAAGGTCGTTATGGATCTTCTTAAAGCATTAGTTTGACCAATCGAAATTTTTTTTTTAAGAAAAGCATTCCTTAATTGGGGCCAGATGATGATAGGGTGCCCAACCATTCTAAACCAGTGTTAATCTTTATCTTTTAAAGAGAGAGGAAAAAGTCTCATTAACCACATGTCTTCCTGTACATTGCGAGAACGGGTGGTTTGAGAGAGGATAATTAATTCCTCGAGATGACAAAAAGGGTCCTCTCTCGAAAGGTCATGGAAATGCTTGATTAGGTTCAAAATAGTTGGTTTCATCTCAAAATCCCCTTGTGGTATGACTACCCCAGGTCTTTCCTCATAAACGGAAGGATCATAAAAATCCTTAGGAGGAACAACAGGTTGCTGACGGGTTGGCTAGGTTTGTCACAGTCCTAGCCAAATTTTCTTGGTTTTGTTGTAGTCGAACTAGATGGTTGACCATAAAGGCAAAGGGGTTTGTATTTTGAGTTTGGATTTGAGGGCCACCTGGCCCTACAGGATTTTCTGGTTGCATCAGATGAGGGAGGTTAGGGATGAAGAAGTCAGCTTGTGGGTCGGTTGACGGGTTAGAGGCGGAAGCAGAATTTTTTTGTTAGTTTCCCGACTTTTCCATGTTGCTAGAAGGGGAAGAAGAAGAAAACAAAGATTTTCTGGTGCAGGGGGCAAAATCAGATGGTCCCTCAAGATGTGGGTTCTGGGACCTTCACTCGTGCATGCACGTTTTTTGGAAGAAATGGAGGGGAGAAGAGAGAGAGATGAGAGAAAGTGTGCAATTCAAACAACAAAATTCTAGACCTAACTTAAATATGACTCCCTAAAAATTAACCTAAGACTTGATCTACCTAGGAAATAAGAAATCAATAGTGAATACCCATTCTATCAACAAATCTGGCGAAGTTGCATAAGGTGAGGGTTGGGCCCAAGCATTTCCCAGGACAATCCTCAGGGGCTTGTGTAAACCCGCGCCTGGTCGTTTGACACAGCCCCTCAACCTGACACCAGATATAGATGACAGAATTGGTATTAACTAAAGAAAACTTAAGACCTAGATAGTAAGCCTAAGTTGAGGAAACCATGGGGGTCAAGTTACTATAATTTTTAGTTAGGTTTAGGAGACTAGAGTACACACAGAATGTGGAGGGTGTTGATTGGGGTAATGCCCAGTTATTTCAATTTTTATGATGTGTGCAGGGATTGGAAAGTGATTCCAATAGCAAACAAGTTTGCACACAAATTTAATGTATTTCTGTCTTTTAAGATTTGATTTAGGTTAATGTGTTTTAGGGTTTTCTTTTTTTAAGTTTTCAAACAAGTTTGATATTCCACAAACAAAGGAAAAATAGGTTGTGTTGGTGATGATATATTTCCTTTATTTTGTGGGTCTCTAGATATCAAAAAGAAACCCTAAGTGAATTGCTCCTAAGATAGAAATTTAACTATCAATAAGTTTGTTTTTAGTTTTCTTTTTAAGTAGTGATCCAAACAACGGCAACAATACCACTACTGTATGGAAAATCGAACAAAGATTACAAAAAATATTTTTTTATGATTTTAGGAATTTATTTAATATTTTTTTAGAATTTTTCCTTGTGCTAGTGTCAAAGTCCAGAAATGATATCTAAGGGTATTTTAGGCTTTTTAGTACCACCACTGGCCTCAGAAAATTTTTGTGATTTTATGTGATGTGTATGATTTCACAAGGATTCTAGAAAGATAAGTTTCACAAAAATTGGACAAGTATAAAGTTTCTTCAAATTCACAGAAAGTGGCAAAATATGAAGATTAGAGGGTGTGACCCTATGTAGTCCATGAATTTTTAAAAATTAAATACAAATCCAATTAGTCTAAAATTTGGAGCAGATGTTTTTCATTTGATTTGGAATCATAGGATGAAATTTCAAGATTTTTAGAGGCTTGTGGTGTTGGGAATTGATTTTTGAAGATCAGACTGAAGTCTAGATTTGAAAATCAAAACACCAACACTTGAAGGAGAGTGGTGCTTAATGATGCAAACAATCATTCAATTGAATTTTAAATGAAACCACTCCACTTAACTTAATTGTTTGAGATCCTGGAAACCAAGTTTAATATGCTTTGATAGTTTATAAGGCTATGTGTGACTAGAAAGAGGAGCCAACCTGAATTTTCACGAGAAGATAAGGAATTGCAAGTTCTTCCTTCCAGAATCCCGCTTTCTTCCTGTAGTTCCTGCACACATGAGAGGGAGAAAGACAAGGGGATGAGATCCACTTATCAACCAAGAGAATAAATGAATGCAAAGCTGTGCCTCCCTGGCAACGGCACCAGAAAGTGTTGTGAAAATATCATGATTTGTAATTAGGGTTTTCAAATCATTGTAACACACGAATTCACAAATGCTTTTAAATTTTTAAAGCTAGATAGGGAGAGTATCTAGGGTAGTCCAAGGAGGCGATATTTGCAAAATTCTATTCTCTTACTCGAAAATGGAAATCAACTTTCTTTTTGATTTTTGAATATTTAATTTTTTGGATTTTTGAATAACAAGGCGATGCAGTTTTAATGGTGGAAATGACTAACACCTAGTAGCTAAAATCTAAGTGGCAAAAGTGATTTATTCCTAAGCTCACCCTAGTTACATGGAGGCCTAGGGTAATTAGAAAGAAAGAGTATAAATGAACTAAATAAAAAGCAACAAGAATTGCAACAAAGACTAATTGAGAAAAAGGCAACTTTAATTGATGGAAAAAGTATTTTACACAAAACCTAGTAGAGGAATGCTTCTACTACTAGCAAATAAAAATAAAGAAAATGAAAAACACTAATCCTCTGAATGTCGGTGCAGAAGGGACGCTCTTGCTCCAACTGCGGCTACTCACACAGTCAAAAAGAGCTTCTTCTTCTCCTTCTCCTTGCAAGCTCCTCCAATGGTGTGGTCTCCTGGCAAGCCCAAAGAGGGGGCGTGCTTAATCTCCTCCAAGGTGGATGGAATTCCACCTTCAAATGCTCCTGCAAAGGTGGCATGGACCACCTATAATTCCTCCTCCAAGGGTGGTTATGTACCACCCTCAAATCCTCCCCCTACGATTAGCGTGTACCCTAGGTCTCCTTCCAATGCCTGGCTTCTTCCTTTGGCTGGCGTGGGCTTAAGAGAGAAGAGAAGAGGGGAAGGCACCAACGGGACAAAGTGTCCACTTAATCTTCTTCTTCTTCTTCTCTTGGCCTTCTATGTAGGTGGAAATATAAGTAGAAAATATGTAGCCAAAGGTGGATGTTAATGGTGGTGCATATGGGTATATATAGGAGTGGTAGGGGGTAAGGGTAGTTAACTAGGGTTAAAGGAAAGGTGATTTCATGGAAGGCTAGGATGTGGAAGTTGGTTGGTGGATGGTGGACAAAGGTTAGCGTGGTGGTAGAGAGGTGTATGAGGTGGTGTTTATGGTAGGTGGAAGAGTTGGCGCTAACTCTATGTAGGGTAGGGTTAACGGATAAGTTAGTGTGTTGTAGGGCTAGGATTAGATCATAGGGTGGTAGTTAAGAGATGGATGGCTAGGGTTAGTTGGCTCCAACTTAAGGGGTATGTGGGGGTGTGGTTAGGTGTTTTGTCGCCAATTATAGTAAGGTTTAGGTGGGTTAAGTGGCGTGGGTTTTAGGAAGGGTTAGGATGGCTCCATGTGGTGGTGGTTATGGGATTAAGGGTAGATATAGGTGGCACCAAAATGAGGGGGTGTGGGTGGTGTATTTTGGCGCCAACTAAGGTGTAGTTTAGGGTAGTTAAGGGGGGTTATGGTTGGCACCAAAGGAGGGTTTCTAGAAGGGGTTAGGTGGGTGGTAGGGATGGCTTTAGGTGGTGATGTGTAGGGCTAGGATTTAGGCACATGTTGGTGAAGGGATGGATGTGGTGTTTTTGGTGCCAACATGAAGGGGTGTGATTGGTGGTAGTTGGTGTGGGTTGGCGCCAAAAGGGGATGAGTTAGGAAAAGGGGATGAGTTAGGTTAGGGTTAGTTATGGTTAAGGGGGAAAAGGTGGACGGCCATGGAGGTGGAGCTAGTTGGGAGCTTAGCTAAGCTAGCTAAGGTAGCTTACCTAGTAGAGTAGAGGTGGTGATGCGAAATTTGGCATGAATTGTAATAGCGGGGTTTTAAGTCATTGTAACACGCGAAATCGCATACGCTTTCAAATTTATAACCTAGATAGTAGGTTATCTAGGGTCGTCCAAGGAGGCAATTTGGTTGCAAAAATCAGTCTCTTGCTCGGAAATGGAAATCAACTTTCTTTTTGGTCTTTTTAAATGTGTAGTTTTTTAGGGTTTTGAAATAACGGCAACGCCAATTTTCTTGGCAACGGAAGATGGCTAACACCTAACTCACTACACTACTACTAAAGTAACAAGTAGAGATTCTCCCTAAGATTACTCTAGACACGTGGAGGTCTAGAGTAATTAGGGAGGAGTTAAAAGTGCTAGAAACTAGATTATAAAAAAAATTTCAACAAAATGAAATAGAATCGAAGGAAACTTGATTGATGCAAAAGTGTTTTACATAAAAACCTAGTAGAGGACTGCTTCTACTACTATAATAAATGCAATAAATAAAGTAAAACACAAATCCTCCTGAAATGATGGTGAAGAGGGGACGCTCCTTCCTCCAAGCTTAGTGGCTCCTAGGCTTGAAAAGGGCTCCTCCTTCTCCTTCCTTGCTATGGTCCTCCAAGATGGTGTCCTCCAAGGTGGAAGCTACCACCTTAAATTCTCCTCCTCCAAGGGTGGACGTCCACCCTAGGTCCTTCTCATTTGCCTGGCCATCCTCTTTAAAGTAGAATGCTCCTCCTCCTTGGCATGGCACAAGTTGAAGAAAGAGGGGAGAAGAAGGCACCAAAGGGGCTGGTGATGTGCCCCCTTAATCTTCTTCTCTACTCCTTCTTCTTGGCTGTAGGTGTAGGCGGATGTAGGTGGAATTAAACACTAATGGAGGATGATGAAAATGGTGGTAGGTGATGGGTTTTTATAGATGTGCAAGGTGGTGGTTATGGTGGAGATGAAGTGTAGGGCTAGGATGGCTTTTAGGAGGTGGTTAGGTGATCTTATGGTGGAGGATGGTTGGAGCCAAGTGGGGGGATGTGAAGATGGTAGTTATGGTGGGGGAGAGGCACCTAAAGGTGGCTCCAACCATGGAGAGGTGCCTTGGTCTTGGTGCCACCATGAAGGCTTCTAGAAGAGGGGGTTAGGTGAATGGCTAGGATAGGTTGTAGGGTTATGTGTAGGGCCATGATGTGGGGGTGTTTTGGCGCAAAAAGGGAGGGCTTCTAGAAGGTTATTTTGGCGCCAAAACAAGGTGTCTTTTGGGTGTAGTTGAGGGGCTAAGAGGTGTCCATCTTGGCACCAAAATAGAGTGGAGGTTTAGGTAGCTTAGGTGGACTAGGTAAGCTTAGTTGGTGGAGCTAGCTAGGGTTGAGTTGAAGGTGGAGGATGGCCAAGGAGCCGGATGCTAGCTAAGCTAAGCTAGCTTAGCTAGTAATGGAGTAGAGGAGGACGCAATGGGAGTTAGGGTTTGAAGAGAGGAGCTGGGCAGAAGAAGTCAGGAGCTGAAATGGAGCTGGCAGCTGTTGAAGGGGGTGGCATGAAGCTACTCTAGCTGGCTTAGCTTGCTAGCTCTTTGCTAGCTGCTAAGACAAGCTAAAGTAAGCTGGCTTCTACCATAATGAGCTGAGGTGAGCTGGGTCTGGTGCTCTCGAGGAGGATCAAGCTGGTTGAGTCAGCTAAGGTAGCTTAGCTCAACTGAGTTGAGCTAAGCTAAGTCCCCGGGAGCTGGACTTGAGCTTCCTGAGCTGGAATGAAGTCATGTTCAGCTGGCTGGAGTTGAGTGGAGCTGGATGTAGCTAGACCTAAGCTGGGGTGAACTCCAGTCAACTCAGCTGAGCTAGTTAGAACTCTCTGTGGACTAATGGGAGCTGAGATGAGCTAGGCTCAGCTAAGTTGAGCTGGATCTGAGCTGACCTAAGCTTGGGTTGAGCTAAGATGAGCTCTCTTGAGCTGCCATTCAGTTGAGATGAGCTGAATGGAGCTAGGATGAGCTAACCCTAATTCAGGTGAGCTAAATTCCAGCTATGATGAGCTGGATCAAGCTAAGTTTCAGCTGGTGAGAGCTTCTCCGTCACCAGTTGCCTTCCTGAGTGCTGGGGTACTAGGGATTTGGCAATCTGTTTATCCCTAACACTCACAAAAACACATTAAAAACACAATAAAAAATGCAATGCGTGCCTAACCTAATTAATGCCTAAATGCAGCCTAAAAACCCGTTTGTGAAGTAAAATCCTAAGAGCTAGGCTTGTTTTAATGCATAAGATTGATGATAAACTGGCGTTTATCAGGTGGTGGAGTTAGGGTTTCATGAAGGTGGAGTTGGAGAAAGTAAATTTGGAGCTGGTGCTTGCTACATCTATAGCTGGATCTAATGAGGCGGCTTTATGGGGAGCTCAACTACTTAGCTAAGCTACCTAGTTCTTATGCTAGTAGCTAGGCTTAGGTAGTTGAGCTAAGTTGAGCTGGCCTCAACCTAGTTAGAGCTAGGTTGAGTTGGAACTGCCTTTAATGAGAACTGTAAAGCTAGCTAAGCTACTAGTTGACAAGTAGTAGCTCAACTAGTGTGGAGTCCAACTACCATGAGCTGGATGGAGCTGGATTGAGCTGGGGCTAAGTTGATATGGACTCCTGTCAACTCAGTTGAGCTAGCTTGAGCTCCTAGTGAACTGATGGGAGCTGAGATGAGCTAGACTCAACTAAGTTGAGCTGGATCTGAGCTGGCTAGAGCTAGGTTGAGTTGAGATGAGCTACCTTGAGCTACCATTCAGCTAAGATGAGCTAAATGGAACTAACCCTAGTCAAAGGGAGTTGGTATCCTGCCATGATGAGCTGGAATTAGCTGAGTCCCATTTTGATTGAGCTTCCTCTTCACCAGTTGCCTTGAAGAGTGCCAAGGTTTTGGGGGTCTATCAATCTATTTGCCCCTAACACTCTAAGAAACATATTAAAAACACAATTGAAAATGCAATGCTTGCCTAACCTAATTGATTCCTAAATGCAACCCAAAAACCCATTTTTGGAGCTAAATCCTAACAGCTAGGTTAATTTTAATGCGTAAGAATGATGATAAACTGGCGTTTACCAGTGGCTAGGTGATTGAGGGGCCAAGAATAGGTCTTGCCAAATGGAGAGACTCATGGAGGTGGTTGTGTTGGTGGTTGCCATCCCTTGGTGTCTGTCCACCATGAGGGGACACCAGGGGTTTGGCACCAAAATGGAGGGCTTCTACAATTTCTCTTTTGGCACCAAAATGGAGGGCCTAGATGTGGTGGATGTGTGGTTGGATTTTAAGGGAAGGTTGGTGCCAATTTTAAGGGTGGTTGTAGGTGGTTTTGGTGCCAACTAGTGGTGCCTTTTGGTGGTGGTGGTGGGGTGAAAGGAGGTCTATGGGTTGGTGCCAAAAAGAATTAGGAATGGGTAGCTTAGGTGGACTAGGTTTTGGGTTATTTAGTGGAGCTTAGGTAGGTGGGTTTTAGGGTTTTATAGGGATGTCGAGGAGGTGACTAGCTAAGCTAGTAGATGAGTCAGGTAGGAGGTAGAGGAGATAGGGTTTTGGAGGTGAGGAACTGGAGAGCACTATCTTGAGCTACACTAGAGCTGGTGGCTGTTGAAAAGAACTGCAAGGAGCTATCTTAGCTGGCTTAGCTTGCTAGTTCTTTGCTAGCTGCTAATCCAAGCTATGATAAGTTGGCTTTTGTTGATATGAGCTGAGGTGAGCTTGGTCTGGTCTTCCTGAAGAATACCTAGCTAGCTGGTGTAGCTAGCTTAGGTTAAGTAGCTCAACTCAACCAAGTTGAGCTAAGTTGAGTCTTTGGGAGCTAGACTTGAGTTGGCCTAAGCTGGTTGAGGTCATCTTCAGTTGATTAAGTCTAGCTAGTAGATGGCAGTAGCTAGTCCTAGTTAGGTTGAGCTTCCAGTGAACTGTTCTGAGCTGGAGGGGCTGGGATCAGTTGTCTTGAGCTAATTTGAGTTGCAATGCAGCTAAGGTGAACTGAATGGAGCTAAGGTAAACTAGCTGGAGCTACTATTCAGCTAAGATGAGCTGAATGGAGCTAGGGATCAGTTGATCCAGTTAAAAGGAGCTAGGATCCAGTTGGTATGAGCTGGATCTAGCTGGGATCTAGTTGATAGGAGCTTCTTCGTTTTCTACCTTCCTGAGTGCCAAGGTATGCAGGATCTGACTTTCTATCTATCCTTGACATTAAAATAGATGCATTAAAAATACAATAAAATGCAATGTATGCCTATCCTAGGTGAATGCCTAAATGTAGCCCAAAAATTCGTTTGCGGAGTTAAAACCCTAAGAGCCAGATCTGTTTTAGGGCATAAGAATGATGACAAACTGGTGTCTATCACACACCCATGCTTATCTTTTGCTAGGCTCTTAGCAAAACTATTTTCACAAAATGGAATTTTGGGAAAGAGTGATTATTTTACTTTTAAGGGGAAAAAGATTACGGGGCCTTGGTTGATTGAAAATATGAAAGGTACGGGATTTGTTAAAGATAAAACATCAGGATTCGTCTTTGGATCTAAGAGTTAGAAGAATCGAGATCAATGTATCTTTCAGAAATTCACAAGTTAACTCCTTGTTAATTAAAATGACCCAAAATCATTTTGCAGTTAGGATTTCCTTAGCTCTTGAATCTAACTCGTAACTTGCATAATCTTTTAAAACCTTGTGTCGGTGCTTTGTGAATGCCAACATTTATAAGGATATTTATATGGTCGTGTTTTGTTGAAACATTTTTTTTGTCTCCCCCATGCTTACTCCTAGCTTAGTCCTACAACAGATGTGTCCAGATCATCATTCCTGTTACCAATCGTCGAGGGGGCTCTGGTGCTAGCACTTCAATATAGTACTGTCGTAGACACCACCCAGGAGCTCACAACCCCAAAACACAATGCGATGTAAAGGGGCGCTCCAAACAAATCGAGCTTTTGCTCCGATGCTATGGCTAAAGCACTGTCCAAGATGCTTGAGCTGCAAAATTGAGCCTTAATTCTTCATCTAAAGATATGAAATATAGATATAGAGTAGTGCTGAGGAGGTAACATGTTGACATCATATCCTCAAAGGATGTATTTTCCTCCTTTTGACAGTGGAAACTCCAACCAATCATCTGCTTCGGATTTCACTAAGACTAATCAAGGGGTTTTTTCTAATTTCTATATAATTTTTAGGTGTTGACTGTGTGTGAAAATTGACACAAAATTTTTTGCGAGACACAAGTTTTTGGTCAAAAACTAAGCCAAGTAATTTCCAGGTCACAAAAAAAATCAAGCCATTTGAATCATCATGAGTTCAGGTGGAATATAGAGGTGGATACTTGATCTAGTCTAAAAATTGACCCAGAGATTCTACTAATTAGATCCGTATTCTTATCCCTAGTTTGTTAAAGATTAAATCCCATTATACCAAAAAATGAATTATTCAACCTTAGTTCCGATTTTCAAAATTTTCCTCAAAAAGTTTTATGATTTTTCTGTTATGAAAATGCATGCAAAATGAAAATTTGCATATTTTTAGGTTTTGAAAATCCTGAATCGAACATCAAAATTTAAAAACACACCCCATGCTTATGATATGTAATGTCCTCATGCATTAGGAGGGAAAATAGATCACCTTAGTGAAAAAGTGGTTGGGATCAAGATGGACAAAGCCTGGAAAAAGAAAGATAAAATGAAAGCAGTAAAAAAATGATGGGTTACCACCCTTCCAGTGCTATCTTTTACTCCATTCAGTCGGGCGTCAAGTGATGCACGGAAGATGGACAATCATGTAGAAAATTGGACACATGAATGCCCTCACGAAAGATGTCTTCCTCAGGATCCACTAAAAGATGAGTGGTAAACATATGGAGATCAAAATTGGATGGAAAAATGGAAGGATGACCCAAGTCTGGCCATGGTTTGAGTTCATGTTGAAAGCCAAACTCGGGTGGGTCAGGTGGTTGGTCCAATGGAAAGGGAGTGAGAGAGAAATTAGTGTGATGAAGGCTGGGTGAAGTTAGTGAGAAATCAGGAACATTAGAAGAGGAAAGTCAAACCCTAGTTGATCTGAAATGTCTTGGACCCCATTATCAGAATCTAAATTAAAGAAATCAAGTTCAATGGTGGTCAAAGTAGAGCAAGAGTTAATCATCATAGATTCCTCAAGTACCGCTTCCATTTCATCATAAGAATCCTCAAAAAATTCATGATCAAGGGACCTCCTGGAAGCTTTGAAAATATCTAATGAGATAGTCTGGTCACCGCAACTTATATCCATTTTTTCGGAATGACAATTGATATTAGCTTTTACGGTAGCCACAAAAGGCCGTTCAAGGATGAGAGGGGGATCTTTGAGTCTTTCAGGTACCTTCATGCCAAGAACCAGAAAATCAACTAGAAATAGACCATTCTGGACGTTGACAACTCCCCACAGTTTAATGATAGATCAGTTTGCCAATTGTAATTGAACCTCAATAGGTTTTAATGCATCGAATTGGAATTCCTTGAATAAGACCGTAGGGATGAGATTAATATAAGCACCTAAGTCGAGAAGGGTGTGATCAAAAGTGGTGTCATTTATGACAACCGAAAAAGTTGGTACACCTCACATTAAAAATGAATCTAAACACATGCTATAATCCATTCATAAAAGTGGGCACACCCCACATTAAAAATAAATTCAATAACATGCACACATCTATTCCTAAAATTGGACACACTCGATATGCATTTAATGACATAAAAAATAATATGTGGACACACCTCACATATGACAAAAATCTATATTATCATTTAAATAAATTAAAAACATTAAAATTATACCTCTAAATAGTACAACCTCCAAGAATGCCCATGAGCAATAACCTATAAATTCATAAATAGAATCAATTAACACATTATTATCTAGTTATAAACTTTACAACTTATATAAAGTTATTATAACTATTATAATTGATTATTAATATATAGGTTATATGTTAATATAACATTTTAACATATATCATATATTAACATTATGTTAATGTTAATATAATGTAACTATTATATTATAGGGGATTTTAAAAAAAACCTAATTGTTACAAGGGCAGTTGGAGGAGGGGAGGAATGGGAAGGCAGGAGCAGATGAGGAGGGAGAGGGGGAGGAGGGGGAGGGGGAAGGTAGGAGGAGATGAGGAGGGAGATGAGGAAGATATGAGGATGGGGAGGAGGACGAGGGGGAAGGTAGGAGGAGATGAGGAAGATGAGGAGGAGGATAGCTGGAGGGGAGGAGGAGGGGGAAGGCAAGAGGAGATGAGGAGGGAGGGGAGGAGGAGATGAGGAATGGGAGGAGAGGCAAGGTAGTGAGGAGGGTGAGGAGGACGAGGGGAACAACCAGGGGAGATGAGGAGGGGGGAGGTAGGAGGAGATGAGGAGCGTAAGGAGGAGGAGGGGGAACTGTAGGAGATGAGGAGGGGGAAGGTAGAAGGAGATGAGGAGGAGGATGAGGAGGGGCATAGCAGGAGGGAGAGGATGCCTGGTGAGGAGGAGGAGGGGTGGGGGGGCACGGTAAGAGGAGGGGGATGATTGGAGGTCAGTGGAGGCAAAGGGCAGGAGGAGGATAGACGATGAGGGAGGATGGTTGGCGAGAAGGAGGATGACAGACGAGGAGGATGGAGGTGACGAGGCAGTGTGAGGAAGGGGATCTAGACTGCACGCGCGAGGTGGCGATGGGGGGAGGGGGAAGATAATGATGACAATGAAGATGAAGATGAGGACACACCAGAGGTCGAGGAGGATGATGATGATGATGAGTGGCAAGGAGGGACGTGAGGAGGGGTAGTGAGGAGGCGTGTGAGGAGGACAGAGGTGCAAGGAGGGGCGACAAGGGTTTCTGCCAAATGAAATAATAATGGGGGAGGAGAGGGCCTGCGTGCGTATAGATTCATGGACTTTTACTATCACTTTAATTAGAAGGCAATGGTAAATGCCAGAGAAACTTTTTCGTTGTGTGCCCAATTAATTCCTATTGGTGGTGACGTTAGTGGGGAATTAAATTCCTCGATTCCCCATCTGTTCCTACAAAAAATGACCGCTATTCTTGATATTAAATTGAACCGTGCATGAAAAATTCTATTCTCCTCCTCTAGCGCTAGTAGTCAAATTTTGAAGACGAATTCACCGCCGATGTGTACAAAAAGTGGTGGCAGAAAAATTATCATCATTGCTATATAAAATGATGGCAACTAATCAACGATGAATGCCATATTTCTAGTAGTGAAACAAAAAGGGAAAAGAAAAGAAAAGTTCATCAAGTAGCTATTGAGGAAGGTGAGTAGAGGATGCGAGGATGTGGCTTAGGTGCATGGCTCGGTGACTGATTGCATAGAAATCATGGGTCCTAATTTGACTAAATTAAGCTAACAATCTAGCTTACATCTTGTAAATAGAGCACTCACTACATACATTGCACGCATACTTGCATCTTTACATTCTTACCTTAATTCCATCATTTTATGTTCCAATAGGTAATATTTTCATTTTTATGTTTGAAGGGTCATAATCTAGGAGCAAAAATTAGAATAATGGATGCACCTAAAGATGAGATAGGAAGCCAGTAAAGGAGCAGGAGATAGGCGCATGTGAATTCATGGCAAACCCATACAAACCCATGCAACCTACTCACTTCCAAATTAACCCAATGATGATAGCATCATCATGAAACACAACAAGCTTTAATTAGTAATAATCAAGAGACAAATGCTCCTACATAATCGTCGGAGAGTTGTAATTCACTGCATATCCATTCTAGAAAGAGTACACTAAAATGGGGTTAATTCTACAGTTTTAACAAAAGATCATAAACACAGAGTAACCACGGGTTTTCCTAGGGGTTAATCTAAGGTCTAATAAGCATTAATGGCTAATAAGAGGGTCCACACAGATAGAAACGGGTTTTCACGCATTTCGTGAATTAATAGTAACCCAAAATCCTAATTTCGAACCTGCTTAAATAACAGAGGTTCTGGTCAGGATAAATTCCATCTAAACCTTCTAAAATTAATGGAAAAATATCCTATAATGTTTGGTATCCTTTGTTTGACCATTTGAACCTATTTTGACCTAGAATAGAATCTCAGACGGTAAGTTACCCTAATTTGAGTTTCTATGCAAATTACCTAGCCAAACTTGATCAAAACTGAAATCTAACTTCACCATTAGATTCCTTGGGTCAAAAGTAGGTTTGTACCAAAATTTGGGCCCAATCAGAGATCATCTTGACCTAGTTTTGCATTTTGGTCCAGACTCTTTCTCTCTAAAATAGCCCCTCAACTTTCGAATTATTTGCAATCAGGGCCCTAGGTTTCTCATCGTTCTTTGAAAATAGGTCCCTGCCACCATTACGAGTGAGCTGCAGCTCACTGTTGAGATTCGAGCGAGATTTTCTCACTCGATTCTCAATCAATCAGTCCCAAAATTGAAAGAGAGATTCCTTGAGGAATTCCCTTCCAAATGAGACCAACTATGAATCCTAACTCCTTCCCAAAAGCTTATGTAAACACTTGAAAAGGAAGGGTATCTGTGCATGCGAGATCCTTGAAGCTCGCAGGCTTGGTTTCCAAGCCTGGAGGGCCTCCTAAAGGCCTATAAAAGGCTCTACATCAAGTTCCTCACCTCCTTAGCTTGGTTTGGGTCAGAAATCCCCCATCTTCCCCTCTCTCCGGCCTAATTCTCTGCAAGCTTTGGTGAGCTCCTCTGTCCACCTTCTTCGCTAGAAGCCATAGGCCATAATCGACCAGTTCATCCTTCTCAAGTTCGTCCGTGCCTTGCCGGCCACAGCGAGGGTGTCCTCTCCTCCTCCTCGCCATCGTCCCCCTCATGGAGACTTCGTCTTCCCCACATCTAACCATCTCATCGGCATGGGAATCCTCTCCATTTTTGTCCTATAACTAGGTTTAACCTCTTCCACTTCGTCTCATTAATCTTCCTAACCCCTCTACCTCCAAAATTGACCGTAGTTGACACCGTTTGCCCACCATCTTCTCCACGACTAACCGAGTCCAGGGAGTCCCCACTACTCCACACGCCACCACTCACCTCACCACAACCCTCAAAAGCATCGCCGACCTCCATACTTCAAAACCCCCCACTTAATTCCGTGTTTCCACCACCAAGAACGCCCACCGGACACGACCTCATCCATACTCCGTCCCGAACCTTGTCCGACCATCACACACATGCTCACGCCAAAAAACCACTGCCACCAGCTTCACCGTGCTTCGGCGAAGCTTTTGAGCCATATGACTAGGGCTTTCAAGCCCATATTCATGTTCGTAGGTCCTCGCCGTGCTTCACCGCCACCACTTCTTCTGACCACGACTGCCTACCTCCAGCCACATTCACCTTCGAGTCCACCTCCAGGCCTCGCAAAACTCCTCCAAGACCCTTCTCAAGTCCTTCAATTGAAGACCTAGAAGCTTTAGCATGCCCAGTTAGTGAAGCATCAGAAGCTATAGACGTATGAAGGGGAGCTTCGAGTTTTAGTCCCACATCGTGTGGATGCAAACTCAATGCAGCGGATAAATTGTTTTAGTGAACTGTGCATACCACTCAGTAACATGAGGGATCAGGTCCCTCCTACCCCGTTCACCCGATTACCTGACCTAACTCACTCCACGGTTACGACCCAGACCAGTGACCCTGGACACTATGCACGACCCATTTACCTGAATATGGATCTGACTATGGTCTAGGTTTGAGAGAGAGGAGGAATATTTGTGAGAGAGCGGGGAGGGTTTTGCTCTCTTGACCTTGTGCTCTTGTGCAACACTTAGTTGCAGAGGGAGTTGGGTCCCTTGTACTGTGAAGGAAAAGAAAGACTTTTGAAGAAAGAAAGAAAGAAGGAAGGAAAGGCTTGATGGAAGAGAAGAGGGAAGGCATTGAAAAGAGAAAGAAAGAAGCTAAAGAAGAAAGGCTTTCTGAAAGCCTTGTGCTTGTGCTACATAAGCCATCAGGATATATGCCTATTGTCTGATCTGAGTTTATTTGAGATACTATTACATTATTTAAGTACTATAGTTTACAATTAAAATAATTGAGCAATTGCATGCATGTGTAATTAAAGAGGATAATTGGTGATCTAAATCACCATTGTTTTAATTCTCTTTTCTTTTTGATTCTATGCAACCTTGAGATACATTGATTGATATTAATTTGATCAATTTCATTCATTGCATATCTAATTTGTGATCAATTGATTGTGCTCATTGATTTCAATTAAAGATTAATGTTGTGAATTCCATATTTGCTCCCTGTGTTCAACCTCAGACTCTTCTTTAGAATCTGAGTTATAAATTTAATTGTTGACTAGCTATTTTTCAACTGTACTACAACGCATTTTCTTAAACTCAACAAAAGTTTATAAACACCCAACACACAAGCACCCATGCACCACACTCACACACTCACACACACACGTGTACACACATAAATTGTAAATTGCATGTTCATTTATACTCTCATATGCAATTTTTCACTTGCATAATACTTGTGCACATTTTTACTATAGCAATTTATATTTTTCCTATTTCATTTACACCTATGTGGACCTAGTAGTAGCTATTATATAATGGTATTTAATTGATTTTCTCTAGGCCCACTCTACTACACACTAATGCCTACATAATTCTAGGCCCAAGCACCCCACTAATCTAAACCCACCTAACCCTAGTTTGCTTAGCCCTAACCCACCAATTAAAGCCCACCTAAGCTCCACTTAACTTAAGACACATCCAACACCCATGTGCCCTTATCCATTGCCTTGACCACACCTTGACGATACCTTTACCTTCTTTTGCACCTTATAATAGAAGGTTGCATTCTTAAGTTGCACTTGAAGGTAGCCCTCCTAAACCTACACCATAGTAACACCTTACCCAACCTAAAGTTCTATAAAAAGACCCCAATAGAGAGAGTGCACTCTCCTCTCCGACTTACTCTCCATGCGTACCATCTTCCTTCTTGTGAGCTACATGTTAAGCTCTTAATTCTTAGCCAACGGCTAGCTTGTGCCCACTTGGTTTTGGATTTCTAGGTGAAGAAGAGTTAGGCTTCAAGCCAAGGATCCTCTTCCTCCACCAATAGGCATTGTGCCCCCAGTGGAAGAGACACCTATCTTCTATCACATTCTCTTTTTAGTTTCTTTGTTAGCTTAGTTTTTCTTACTTGCTACTTGCCTTACTTGAAATTTACACAGTTGATCTTTACATTAAATTCCTTGCTAGTAGAGTAGATTTCATATTCAAGCATTTCAATACTTGCCTTTTGTTTTTACTTTATTTGCTTTCTAAGTTGCTACACATACTCTCACTCACTTGCTCACATATGCCACCACTCACACCACCACACTTGCACACACATTAGCGAGCCATCACACTACACCCATTTCATATGGCCATTTGATGAGCGAGATTTCGTACGCTAAAAGATTGAGTTAAAAATTCATTATTGTAGTTGCGTAAAAATCAGCTATCAAATAAAATTTATAACTAAAACTCTAGTGAGTCCCAGGTCGAACACTGGGAGGTGAATGTTTGATGAAAAATCACGTTTAAAATTATTATCACAAAGTAGATTAGCTGGTTGAGATTAATCTACGCTAGCTATTCTACTTAAAGAATAAATAATATAAAAGAGAGAGAGCATAATACAGAGAAAAGAGAGAGAGAACCAATATTTTATAATGATCTGTTCATTACAACTAATTTCTACAACTAAAAAGCTAGAAATATACGCTAGAAAGTGGTAAAAGGAGAGGGATTAGAAAGTCCTCCTTGACGGCTACATGGAGGACGAGCTGCGTTGATGGAGCACCCGGAAGAGGGTGGTGAGATGTCGGACGAGAGAGAATGAAGCTGGAGGACGGAGGATGGAACAGGGTGGCATTGCAACAAGATCTGCTTCCCGAATGGTGGCGAGAAGACAACCATGAGATGCTCCACAATGGAGGTGAGAAGATGGGAAAAATATTTTACTCTAGCTTTAGTGGAGCATCCCGAGTATGGGACTAGCTTGTAGAGCTTTGGAGAGGGTGAGAGGAGAAGAGAAGGGATGAATAATGAGGGGGGGTGTAAGGTCCTTTTCATAGGCAATGAGCAAGGGGTATAATAGTCATTTCAAAGACTAGAAAATGAATGCAAGGCTTTTAATGACGCTTGCAAGCGTTACTAAAGACCCCATGTCACTGAAGCTCGCGTGGAAGGAGGGTCGCTCATCGCTGATCCTACGCTCCTCGTGCCACCACGTCATGCGGCTACTGGTCTTCAACCATTGAGGCCTTGGATCGTGCCTCATCGCCATCAGCTGTCCAATCATTTGATCGAACGACTTAAAATGCACCTAGCATCATGCTCCCAAGAGGGCACGCATCAGATCGTGTGTCAGATAGTGCGTCATTACATGCGTGTGCATCCGACATTTGATGTTGCACCACGTTGCCGTTGCCGCCGCCGCTCGATCTCCATCGGACGCTCCAATTTCAATTGGGTGCGCTTCGCTTGCTCAAGAGAGGAGAATCGCATTTCGAATGTGTGCCTCCTCTTCGCGATAGAGCACTGAACTACTGTAGAATGGTCCTCTCTTTCTCTCGTGCTACTTTTAATGTTCATGTGCCTTCGACCGTTGGATGAAGATCAAATGGCTGAGGATGTGCGAGCTTTGTCTTTAGTGAGAGGAGTTCACCTTGATGGAATGTTAGGCGTTGGATCGTTGATCCAACGACTACGATTGATCGTGCAGGTGAAGAGGGGTGCTATGGCCGACGTTGGGTGGCTGTGATGGAGCCACATGGCACCATCATGGCTGCCCATCTTCTTTTCTTTGTAGGTGGTGCCACGGTTATCAGATTGAACCAATTTTCACACCATTAGGTTGCAATCATTGATCTGAACCCATCCGTGCAGTTGGATTTGCCATCTGAGGTATGGATTACACCACCTTGTCCCTCGACCTCTGATCTTTCTCGGATTGCATCTAATGCTACGGAAATTCGATCGGGATGATTGATAACATTGCATCTAGGGGTGATAATTCTGTTAAATAGGGCCCATCTTAAGAATAAAAGGCACAACATAAGTAGAATAGGAGAATTGCATGCATCATATGCCAAGATTGCTTATAAAATAGTATTAACGGCCATTTGTATGAGTACTTGTCAAAGCATGCCTTAGATGAGCAATCGGACCACACAAATGGATTCAGAACGATGAACGAATTCCAACAGACTCAAAATCGGCCAAATCTGACATCTGGAGCTCCCACAATGGGCCCAAGAAGTTTTGACCGTTGATCTGATGATCAACGACCCACGATGCACCATGTGGCACCCGCTCACCGCGCTCTCGCTTCCACCTTCACCCGGAGAGCAGATCGCAGCCGTCAATCTCTGATCGGACGACTGAGAACCATGCGCATGCCCGCGGTCGCCGCGACAAAGCAGCGGGCGTAGTGCAGCAGTTAAAGCACATGCCCGCACCCACGTCACGTGGGTTTGAACCGCACGGTGCTGAAATCAGAGGACGACTTCGCGCTCGGGCAAAATTGGGCAGCCCGATCAGCAGCGGGCGATCAAGATAGTGCCACGTAACGTGCCCTCAGGTGCTGATCAGCCACATGCGTGCACACGTCGGACGACAATGCCCGCATGCACGTGCACTCAAGGCGCGATCCGAGCACGCCCGAGCGAAGACCTCAGCCGTCTGATCTTTGATCGGATGACTCTCATGCCACGCCCACGGATCGAGCGTGAGGAAGAACGACTGTGAGCAAGCGACTGGTAGGCTGGGGGCTTCACCGACGTTTTTGGAAGGGTTTTAGCAACGTCCCGAACATCGCTTAAACCCCTTGTTCATTTGGAAAGCCCTTCTCCCTATTTAAACCCCTTCCAACCACTCATTCAAGGCATTCACTCCCTTTGCAACTACTCTACCCCTCTCTTAGCTAGCTTTAGGCCCTCTTGTAATCGTTGGAGACGACGAGCCACCGACGGAGCCTTCTCCACCACCGTGGCTGCCTCGCCGCCCTCCCTCTCTCTCTCTTTCCTCCTATCTTTTAAGCTTTACTTTACTTATGTTTAAGTATGTATCTGATGTTGTAATTTATGAACTAAAGCTGCATGATTAATGAAGTTGTTTTCCATTCAATTGCCTACTCTATTTCCTATTCAAGTTGCATGTTAAGAATGAAACCATCCTAACCCTAATCGCTCTCTCTCTCCTGCTTTTCACCCGCACCTTTTCGCAAGCAAAACTTCACGATTTTCGTGACAATAAGTAACAAGAAAAATCCAGTTTTCACTCCTCCCTGAGACCGACACTCAGACTCACATCCGTTTCTTTACTTTAAAACCGACGTTACAAGTGCCAACTATAACGACACTTCTTAACACACATGCACGGAAGCACGCCAGCGATCTTGGAGGCGTTGGACTTCGATTGTCACCCTGATAAGATCCGTATGGTTGGATCTTTAATTCAAGGACCAAATAATAATCACCCTGTCCCCTGGCCACAAAAAGGTCAAATTACTAGACAAGTTGTACAAATTAACCTAAATGCATCATGATGCATGTTATGCAATATTTATATTGCATGATGCTTCTATAACACTAGGAACATGCATAAATAGACATTTTAGGCTAATTAGATGTGTGCACATTACCACCCCATGCCTATCTTTTGCTAATCCCTAGCAAAACTACAACCCATTTACCGAGGAATTAGGATCAAATTACTTGAGGAATAGTTATTTTTCAATACTAAGAAATTTCTACTAAAGACCTAAACTACCTTGACTCAATAGTGCATGGGTGTCTGCCAAAATGCAGACCGCCCAAGACCTCGCCTTATTCAAATGCAAGTACATCTTTTTCTTTTTCTTATTTTCAAAATTTTTTTATTTTTTAAGTTAAGAGTTTCGGGGCAGTTTTCTACAGCTACCCAACCCACCCAAGACTCGAAAAGAACTCTAAGTCCTAAGCATCTTTTTGTGTAAATGTGATAGACTCACTGATCAGTGATCAGTGCTGACTTTAAGTTTCTACGCCCTTAGGTGACCTTGAAAATAAATTCTACCTAAAGGTGTACCTATCCGACTGGTAGCTTTCTCCCTACTTTTTATTTTTATGGGGTCAACACATGGGCAAACCTAGTGTATATCTCCCCGACTTATTCTACTTCCCCTCTTCTTCCTAGGTGTTTAGGAATTATTTATGGATTTTGGGAGCTGGATTTTAGACAACCAGCCAATGGGTTGTTATCAACGATAACTTGCCATCCAGACTCGTGCGATGAAGTGTAACTTATTTAATTTTTTTTCTTCTTTTCTATTTCTCTTTTTTTTCTTTTGGATATTTCTCTATTTTTTTTTTTAAAGTTGGTGGCTTCCCTGATCTAAGATTTACCTGAAGGCAACAGAAAGGGAATGGTCATGTGGCTGGGTTCTAGACAACTGGCCAATGGGCTGTTACCCATGACAACTTATTAGCCATACCACCTTAAAAGGTTCATTAGCTACCCAATTTTCATTAAAATCGCTGAAAAGTGAGTCAGTGCAAATAGTGTGTAGATGCTTAGATTATAAGTCCCCTCAAATTAGAGGACAAGTTGATAAGTTGTGTACTTATCACCCCAACTTATTAAACCAATTAGAAATGAATTCAGAATGGCAAGGACTTGAGAATCAAGTTCACATTTTAGTGGACACCTGGGCTGATTAAGCCCGAAGACTTGAAGGGTCTAAGTGCTTAGGTCCTATCATATCATTTCCTAAAGTTGACAAATTTCTAAAGCCTAAGTTTTTTTTCCTAATTCAATTTTTTTTTTCAAAAATAAAGAGAAAATAAAAGGAATCTACGGAGCTAACGAAATAATTTAGATAAAGATATCCACCCCCTCATGCCTATCTAATGCAATGTCCTCATTGTATTAAACATGAAAAAGAGTGGAATAGAGAAGAAAGCACTTGAATTTCGTGATTAACAAGTCAGCTCCGAGATGAAAACAGATTGTATACATGCTAAATTTATTGCCTTCAGCTAAGCACACTATACAAACAAAGAAGAAATCAAGAATTCACAGGTGCGAGTTAAGATCAAAATAAGAAAATCAATTTTAGGACCTGCCAGGAGAAGATGTCCACAAATGCGGATGAGATTGTGATGCAAACCCATGCCCCATGGTCGAGTGGTTCTAAGGTTTTGGATTAAAAGTACCCATAACCTGAGATCATTATGCAAGAGGGGCTAGGCTTGCGGTTTGTGAGGATGCAACCCAAGTCCAAAAAGTCAGACAATAGAAAAATCAAGAATCAAAAAATTAATCAATTAAATTATGCTTAGGTTGGACATCCTCTAAGTTGAAAATGTCATAAGGGTCTTGGTAGAAGGTTGGTGGTTTTAGGTCTACAAGAACCCTTAGACTCAAATTTATGCTTACCCTGGAATTTACTTCCCAAATTTTATTCCCCAACTCCTATCCTCCATAATCATAATTCCAGATTCCAGGGCCTCCTGCATGTTATTCACCCCATCTAAAGTATCCAAGTCCAAGATTTGTGGCTGAATTAGAATTGACTTAGGTCCAGTAATCTATAAAATAGAATCATCATTATGCTCAATGGGATGTATGTGAGGATTGGGGTTATTGATTAAATCATCCATTAACTTAGGATCTAAGTCCTCCACAACAACCCTAGTAAGATCACAATCTTCAGTTATAGGGACATCAAATGATTTATCATACTCCGTAGGCTCGTTTGCCTTACTAAAATTATCTTCCTCAAACTCAGGTGAGACTTCACATAAAGATTCTTCCCCTTCAGAATCAAAGAATTTTGGATCCACATTAATATATGTCTCAAGATCATATGTTGTTCCTGTTGGTGCTAGAGCACCACGATCATTTATTTTGATGATAACAAAACACGTGTTATTTAACATTTGCACTTGGAGTCTTAGATTTCAGGTCAATTGCAAATGTAGACGTGTTTAGACGGAATTCAAGCTCGCATCCAGGATGGATTGGAGGAGCCTGATGGAGAACAGAAGAGATTCGCGAGGAGCGATATATTGAAGAAGGAAGGAGATGAAGAATAGGATAGATTTCCTTCTCTTGTACTCATTGTATTTTTCGTTTCTTTTGTTGCTCTTTATTTTTGTTACTTAGATTCATGTTAAAGAGCCTCAAAGTACCCTAACAGTAGTCCTAGGAACACCCGCACAACCCTAGGATACTTAGGTTTTCTATAGAGAACTTAGAAAACCAATATAGGGTTCAAACAGCACCTCCAGATGTCTAATTCCCAAATCAGACGTCTGATAAAGTGTTTTAAGACGTCTGACTGTTGATTCAGACGTCTGATAACATTTAGGCTGGACAAGTTAGTTCTGTCTGATGAAATCAGACATCCAGACCTTAGACCAGACGTCTTAGGAGACGTCTGATGACTTTGGCAGATGTTCAATTAGTGGACCGTTAGCTGGCTTAACAAACACTCAAGGATATGATCGTTAGAGCCTTATCAGACGTCCTTAGGACTTTCCAGACGTCTGATAATTGACCGTTTTGCCTCGACTGACCCGAAAATCTCTTCTCAGAGATTTTCGGGCCGTTGCAAATCCATTCCCACGAAAAAGTAGGTTTCCAGATGTCCAGACATAGTGCCAGACGTCCTGTATATCGTCTGATGAACTTGCGCTAGAACCCTGTTAGATCTGATCCAAGTCAGGAAGAGACTCGCCTAAAATCAGACATCTGACCTTGAAATCAGACGTCTTAAAGTGATCTTCCAGACATCTGATGCTAGAATTAGATGTCTGATAAGCTTGTCAGAGTAATGATTGTTCCTAATTTCAGGCTGATTCACTTGGGCTTTGTACCCAACGGCTATGGAAGCTTTTCTAAGCCTTCCAAAGCCTTCCTAAGGCCTCTATAAATAGAGAGGAGCCTTTACACACCAACACACATCTAAGAAACACTAGACACACCTAAGGAACATACTTTCTACCATTTTGTGTCTCTCTTGCTCTCAAAGCTCAAGTTCTACATCTTGAGAGCATCAAGCCTTCGCGCACCCGCTCTCCCGCCGTAGTTCACGAGAGCGAAGTTGCACCGTCGCATGGCTCACGCATCCGCATCGTCGACACACTCCTTTCAAAGGGAAGCATCCTATTTCCTATAGAAGCTTAGGTTAAATATTACTTTGTTGGCTCTATAGGATTACTTGTTTTATCTTTGTTATTTGGTTGGGTATTCGCTTTACGAATTCCCGTCTCCTTCGCAAGACAAAATCCTTCTCGTGAAGAGAAGGGGTTGAGGTACGCTACCCTTGTCTAAGTAGCGTGGTTGTAATTGAGGTTGAATCACCCTCGTTTTAAAGTGATTCGATTTAGTGGATTTGATCAACTTGGTTGATCTGAAAATCCTAACTCGAGAGGGTTAGGTGGTGGTTTTCACCCGGTTTGGGTTTCCTCCTAAAAATCTTTGTGTACTTTGTGCGATTGTCTTTTTGTGAGATTTTTTATTATTTCATTTCCGCAATTATTACGTCACCCCCTCCTAGTAGGGAAACTACAGTTCCTTGGTCCACAGAGACATATTTTTCTTTGTATTCTGGTTCAGGGATCTTGGGTGAACAAATCAATTCATCCTCAACTAGTTGCTCTAGACCAAGCTGGTCAACCCCGATCTCGTAAATTGTATCCCCCCTATAGGTGCTTGAGCATGTTCTAACTTTGGCTCTCTTAAAGGAGGTTCATCTTGGGAATCATCCCAAGATTGGACTAGATCAATCACAAATCTCATCCTCAATTTTGAAAATTTCCTAGGTAAAAACTAACCCGGGTCCTTATCCTTAATATCTTGGAGCCAATCTAATAAATACTTGTTAAGATCATTAATCATTTGAATCAGAGGCTCTAATTCTTCAGTGCAGAGTGTTGGCTGAGCTTTTAAAGATTGAATGGTATTCCTTAAGTTAGCCAACACCCTATCTTGGACCTGGTTCACCTGAACCAAATGATTTGATTCAAGGTTGGGTGAGTTTGGGTTCAATCCAGGGCAGTCAAGAAATTGAGGTTTTTGGGGCCCTCCCTGATAGTAGGTCATTTCAGGTTGTTCAAAGAGGGTGGTGACCTATATGCAGTGTAATCCTAGGGAGGGCAAGAGTTGTAATCAGTATATTCTTCTTGATTGTAGATTGGGTTAGGTGGATCATCAAAGGGTGGAGATCTATAATCAGTGTAGCTCGGAGAAGGATAAAAATCAAAATCATGGTGTCCATGGCTAGACCCTGAACATGGAGGTCCAAAATTATATCCCTAATTAGGATTATCTCAACTAGTAGATAGGTGAAAATATGTCTGGTTGGGATAATAATCATCTTAGGAATAAGCAGTGGTAGGAGGGTAAGAGTGGAAATGCGAGTAGGATGTGGAATGATCCATGATAAAGTGGGAGGAAAGAGAAAAGAAATGTGTGCTATAGTACAAACAATCAAATCGATCCTTAGGTGGCGTAGCCTAAAGACCTACCGACTCTTAGAACCCATCTTGAGATGAAAGTAATGATTTGGTCTACTTTTTTTCGGTCAATCCAACCAGTTAGAGGGAGGGATTAGGGAGAAGGTTCTTCCCTTGGCTTTTGCCTCAGGTTCCTTTGATACCTCCCAACCATGGTCGTTTGACATTGCTCCCCTAGGTAGACATCAAATAGACTGGTAGAAGCAGATTAATTGAAACTAATCTCGATCTGGGCCCTGAAGAGCAGGCTAAATCCTTAAGGTCAACATCTACTTGATTTTAGTTAGGCTTAGGTTTGAATGTGCTTGGGAATGTGATGGGCCCTTTATTTGGGTTGTACCATTAACGATTGATTAATATGTGTGTGCGTGCACAACTAATGATTTTCAAGAAAGATTATTTCTGGATGCAGTGAATTTTAGGGTTTAAATCTTGCTAGTAGCTTTTAGGATTCAAATTTTAGGTATATTCTGACAAGGTTTTGTGAGACACACCAAGTTTTGAAAGCACAAGTGAAGATATATTCCTTTACAAATAAAAAATAATGTGGGGTGCCTAGTTCAGCCCTAAAAGTTGAATCCTAAGGGCAGCTACTCAATGAATCAATTTTATCTTAAGTGATGCAGCTTAAACAAATTAGACAAGTGGCTTGATGCATCACTAATTAAGGCACCCAATTAGCTTTAGCCTATTCTATTTCTAATCACATATTTGTATAAGTTGTGCAGGTGTACCAGGTCCTTTGGTCGGATTTCCAGTTAAGTGACTGAATCAGACAAAACTGAGGTGCCTTAGGTGTGTGTGTAGGTGTATAGGGTGTGTAAGTTTCAGTTAATCCCACATTCAAATTTTTTTTATATATGTGTAGGGGTAAGGTGGGTGGGAGTGACAAAAAAACAACCAATCTACCTTGAGTTTATGTAAGTTCTTAGGTTAATTAGGGTTTACATTATTAGGTGGTGGAATGAAAACTAGTGGGTGAGCGATGGGGATATACTTACAGAACCTTCATCTACACTTTTCTCCAATTTAACCGCCTTGGCCTACCTCAGAAGAGTACCTACAATCACAACAAGATCGGAGAAAAAGTGAGATGAAAGTTAGGTAAGGCAAAAAACATGGGAAATCAAAGTGCGTCGCCTCCCCAGCAACGGCACCAAAATGATGAGTGAGATTTCATCGCTAAAAGCCCAATGTTGTAGTTGGGTAAAAATCTGCTATCAAATAAAATTTATAATCAAAACTCTGGTGAGTTTCAGGTCGAATATGGGGAGGCGAATGTTTGATTAAAAATCACGTTTAAAATTATTGTCACAAAGTAGATTAGTTGGTTGAAATTAATCTATGCTAGCTATTCTACTTAAAGAATAAATAATAGAAAAGAGAGAGAGAATAATACAGAGAAAAGAGAGAGAGAACCAATATTTTATAACCATCTAATCATTATAACTAATTTCTACAACTAGAAGCTGGAAATCTATACTAGAAAGCGGTAAAAAGAGAGGGATGAGAAAATCCTCCTTGACAGCTACTTGAAAGACGAGTTGCTTTAACGGAGTGCTTGGAAGAGGGTGATGAGATGTTGGATGAGGGAGAAGGGAGCTGGAGGATGGAGGACTGAATAGGGCGGCGTCGCAGCAGGATCTGCTTCCCAAATGGTAGCAAGAAGACAACCATGGGATGCTCCACGAAGGGGGTGAGAAGATGGGAAATTTATTTTAGTCTAGCTCTAATGGAGCATCCTGGGTTTGGGAGTAGCTTGTAGAGCTTTGGAGAGGGTGAGAAGAGAAGAGAAGGGATGGATAATAAAGGGGTTGTAAGGTCCCTTTTATAGGCAAGGAGAAGGGGGTAGAATAGACATTTCAAATGCTTGAAAATGAATGCAAGGCCTTTAGTGACGCTTGCAAGCATTACTAAAGACCCCACGTCACTGAAGCTTGTGTGGAAGGAGGACCACTCATGATGAGAACCTCATCATGAGCCATAACTAGCTCATTTTGACCTAATACAGAGGATAAAAGCTCCTACATAACTTAAGGAAAGGCTTAACTCAGAGAATTCTGAGTCTAAAAGAAAATAAGTCATAAGGGGTAAAAATGCAATTTTACCAGCACAATCTGCAAACAGGATAACTCAGGGTCCAAACATAGGTCAAACTAACCTAATAAGAAGGAAAGTGGGATGATCTGATCTGATAAGGGCTATAGCAACTCCAAGGAATTAAATGACAATCTATAACCCTAAAACAAACTCACTTCAATTCATGAGGTTCGAGGCAAAGCAAAAATCTACTAAACCCTCTAAAATTCATATAAAAATAATCTCTAGCGTTTAGAACCTTCAATTTGGCCTTAGGAACCCATTTTGACCTACATTGAAAATCATGCCCAATTAATGATTTAATTTAGGTTTTTACATAAATTGGCCAGTCAAACAAGGTCTGACCTAGAAATAAAATTCACCATTAGAATCCTTAGGTCCCATTTAGTCATGCATAAAAACTTGAGCCTAAGAAGAGACCTTCTTGACCGACTTTGCATGTTGGTCCTCATCCATTACTTTTTGACCCTCAACTTTTGAAACCCTCACATTTTGACCCCTAATTCTTCATCATTTTTTGCATTTGGGTCCTCCCTGCAAAACCCTGAGCAGCTCCATGCTCCGACGAGGCATGGCGCCGCGCAGGGTGAGGGCGACCCCCTGCCAAGACAACGGGGTGTTCCCTGCGACGTCTGCTGTCGTATGGACACCTCCACGATCTCTGCCATCGCCCACACCTTCCATGCGAATGCGCGAAAGGTATGGGTCGCGATCCGGCCATCCTCCGGCGAGGGAGGCACGTCGTCTCCCTCCGCCCTCCTCTCTGATTTCGCCTCTATAAAAGCTGCCACCGTCTGCTGCATTTAGCAGCTCGATTCTGACGGAGAACCACCCACAACTTTCTTCTCTTCCCACTCCGGCAGACACCCAGCGAGCTCCGGCGAGCTTCCTTTCCTTTCCACTTCGTTCTGCCACAAAACCAATGGCAGAGACTTCTTCCTGATTCTCCTCTGCATCGCGCAATACCGCGCGTGCTGCTTCAGCCCTGTCGTCACCGCCGTCCGCCCCCACTGGGTACCTTCTTCTTCGGCGACAGTCGACACGACTGCCACCCTACTCCTCCCCCTTCGTCCCTGCAAGTAGGTAACAATTACTTCTCTTCCTCCCCTCTTTCTTTTCCCTATTTTAATTTTCTCAATCAAACCCTTGACCGACCTGACCACCATCATATTCCACCCCTCCGGCCCACCTCCGACGAGTCGCTCCCATCATTCCGCCACTCCACACGACTCGCCGACCGACCCAAAACCTCCTCCTCGTCCCACTGAACCGTTTCTGCCCCTTCACTGCCACTCCTCACCTCCACATCACTCCCCCGAACAAACCCATTCCCCCGACCACAGTCCGACCTAGGGCAGCCCTTACACGTCGCCCCACGCCTCGCCACCACCCGCACGAGCTTTGCCGCACTTCGGCGAAGCTCCCTACACCTTCTGACTAGGCCGAGTGGCCGTATCTTAGTGAACAAGTTACCCGCCCTTCGCCGCCATTGCCGAATAGGTGAAGCTGCTTCAACCTACAGCTGCAGCTGCGCTTCCGCCCAGGCCTGTGCTCCAGGACGCGCGGATTGTGACCACGCAGCTACCCAGGCCTTCAGATGAAGAGAAGACCTAGCAACAGCCGCGAATGCCTGCAGCTTTCTCAGCTACAGGCGCTGAATTGGGGTGGGACATTTAGTCCCACCACAGAAGATCCTGAAGCCGCGCACCCCTTTAAATTGTTTTTTTGAAATTACCTTATTGCCTCCGAACGCACCGGGGTGAGGTCCCGCGCCCATTCACCCGCCCGATCCGCGAGCTCACCACACGGATTCGGCGGATCCGACTCGAACCTATCCTGAGCACTCCTCGCGCATCACCCACCTGCCGGTGCACCTGGTCCCAGGTGCGAAGCCTGACCCGATTACTTGGCAGCTCTGGGAGAGCGATCCTACGAGCGAAGTCTTGAGAGAGAGAGACGTGCGGGTAGAGGGAAAGGGGTAGGTTTTGCTCTGTGCAGGCTGAGACAGAGAAGAAGAAGAGAACAGGGTGCAGTGCAGAGAAGAAGAAGAAGCAGAGGAAGAAGAACAGATCGCAAGATGAAGAAGACCGAGGGAAGAAGAAGGTGGAGCACTGTAGCAGCGGCGATTTAAGTCGTCTGATTGGAAAATCAGACGACGCTCTGCAGAAGAAGGACTACAGAGAAAGAAGGAGAACGAAGAAGCCATGCAGTTGAGCAAGGCAGGGGACCGCAAGAAGAAAAACTCTGCAGCTGAGGTAGAAAGAAGAAAGAAGAAAAGAGAAGCTGAAGAAAGACAGAGCTGAAAGAAGAGAAGAAGACAAGAAGCTCTGAAGAAGAGAAGAAATAAGAAGAACTGAAGGCAGAAGACTGAAGGCAGAAGATCAAGGAAAAAGATCCGAGAAAAGAAGAAGATGAGCTAGAAGAGAGAAGAGAAGCCACAAGACTAAGATTTATTTCTCCCTCTCTCTCTTTTATTTTTGTAATAAAGAAACATTGTACTTCTAGAATACAACTTGCTCCCTGAGTTCGACCTCGGGAACTTTTTTTTTCCGAGTAACAAATTGTATTAAACTGGTAACCACTTCTCTATACTATACTACGACGAAATAATAAAAACTATAGGGGAGTCGCGTTCGCCAATCGTCGATCCGATGCTCCTCGTGCAGCCACATCATGCGGCTGCTGGTCTTCAGCTGTTGAGGCCTCGAATCGTGGCTTATCGCCATCAGTTGTCCGATCATTTGATCGGATGGCTTAAAACACGCCTGGCATTACACTGCCAAGAGGGTACGCATCAGATTAGACGTCAGATAGCACGTCATCACGTGTGTGTGCATCTGCATTTGATGTTGCGCCACGTCGCCATTGCCGCCACCACTTGATCTCCATCGGACGCTCCAATTTCAATTGGGCACGCTCTGCTCACTCAAGAGAGGTGAATCGCATTCTGAACTCATGCCTTCTCTTCGTGATAGAGCACTCAACTGCTGTGGCATGGTCCTCTCCATGTTGCATTTTGCTTTTAACGCTCCGCGCCTTCGGTCGTTGGATGAAGATCCAATGGCTGAGGTTGCGCAAGCTTTGTCTTCAGTAAGAGGAGAAGCACGCCTTGATGGAATCTCAGTCGTTGGATCGATGATCCAATGGCTAGGATTGATAGTGCGGGTAAGGAGGGTTGCTGTGGCTGGTGTTGGGTGGCTGTGATGGCGCCATTTGTCGCCATCGTGGTTGTCCATCTTTACTTTGCAGGTGATGCCACATTTATTGGATTGAACCAATTTTCACGCTGTTGGGCTATGATCTTCGATCAGAACCCATCTATGGGGTTGGATTTTCCATTTGAGGTATAGATTTATACCACCTTGGCCCTTGGCATTAGATCTTTCTTAGACTGCATCTGATACTATGGAAATCTGATCGGGGCGATCTCGGAGGCGTTGGACTCTGATTGTCACCCTGATTAGATCCATATAGTTTAATCTTTAATCCGAGGCCCATATAAGAATCACCCTATCCCCTGGCCACAAAAATGGCAAATCACTATACAATTTGTACAAATTAACCTAAATGCATGATGGTACATGTTTTGTAATATTTATAATGTATGATGCTTCTATGACACTAGGAACATGCATAAATAGACATTAGGCCAATTAGATGTGTGCACATCACCGTCCCATCTCCATATCATTGTGCACATCAAGTTGATTCAATAGAGAGCACCTCTATAAAGCACACTTGGGTTACCCCCCACTATAGTGTATTTATATCCATTACCTTAACCTCCGTTGTAGTTATAACCACAAACCTTAGGACCAACACACACCTCATAACCAACATCACCGAACCCCTTACCCTAAGCTACATTAGAGACCTTGAGTAGTACATCCTACACTAGATGGCTTACTACATCATTGTCTTCACCCCTATCATCATCACCATTATGTGACGACTGCGATTTCCCAGTTTCCCCACACACCTCATCGCAAACTACCACCATGTTAACCATATCACTATTTTTGTTGCCATTTATCGTGATTTGGAGTAAGTTGAGTGTGTTGTAAAGGTGTGTTTTCATCTTTGTATAAGTGGTTCTTACCACACTTTAGTGTGAGGAAGTTGCCTTCTTTTCAAGTTGTGTTCTATGCTATAGTATGTTTGTGTGAAATAAAAGTTTGAGTTAGTTGTTCACTTGTGCATCTTTTTCTCCCTTAATCAAAAGAAAAGAAAATCACAAAAAAAAAATGAGGATAGTTGTAAAAGTACTCTTATCTTTGTTTAATTGGTACTAGTAAATATATCATTGTTTGTCTTTACCTTTGTAAAAGAAATGACCAAAAAATATATATGTATATATATATAAAAATCCATCATGCCCTATTTCCTATTCATAGTTACTCCTATTACCCTCACCACTACCTATGGTCCTAGCCATTACCCACACTTAATGCAAAACGTCCACCACACATATTACTTAGTCACCGTAATCACCTTCCCTGAGGGTGTCTTGCAAGTGTAGTTAGTTTTCTTTCCGCTTTATCATTAAACCAAGAATCACCAAAGAATCAGGTGTTTTAGCTAGTCTTAGGTTTCCTTCCATTTTTTCAAGAAAAGAAGAAAAAAATGGAAAAGATAAAAATCACAAATATAGAATAAAGGAACTCACTTAAGGCATTCAAGGTTCAAATCTCATCTAAGCCTCCTTGTTGGATCGATCGGGACTCCCTCAATCTAATCAATTTCTAGTTCCGCGATTAAATTTAAATGTATTAGTACTAAGGCAATTCAAGCTACAACGACGTGTTTTCAAAAACACGTAACTTTGCAATCTTATCGTCTTATACTCAACTTCGCCTTACATTTTTGGCATCGTTGCTGGTGAGGCAATGGGCCTTGGTTTATCCTTAAGTACTTTGTAACTATTGGTACCTAATCATTTTTGCCTTTGTTTTGTTGTGTGTAGGGAACTCATGAGGAAATTGCGCACGCAATCGACACAAGGTGAAGAAGATAAAGTAAGTGTCCTTTTTCTCTTTTCTAAAAAAAAGTAAAAAAATATTTTCTTTTTATAAAAAAATTTATAAAAATATTGACAAAAAATGGGCTACCCTACCTCATTATATTTTCTATTAACACTTCTAGTCCATTCTTGCTTATTTTGAGTTTGGACAGACTTTAAACCCTAACTTAAAAAATCATCTTAGGTATTACCGAACTCCAAAAAGTTCTGAAATCACATCAGGAGATAGATATAGTAATCAGCTTTGATTTCCCATCATTGTTACTTAAGAAATCCCATTGTAGAATTTTTAAAAATTCGTATAGTGAGGGTCTATCAGCACTAAAATAGAGACATACTTGGTTTGCCTTTCAGAATTTGTTAGAGTCTGTACATTCACCCAAATCTTTGAAAAGTGGTAGCATTGGAAAGCTCTTGCAATTCTTTATCTCCAGAAATTTTGGAACAATTTTTAGACAAGTATAGCTTGACTGTTTGTCTGAAACTATCTACAGTGGTTTGTTTTCCTGTTCTAGACCCATCAAACCTGAAAAATCATTTTAAAATCTTAAAATATCTCAAAAATTCAGAGAAAAATTATTTTTAGGATCCTGATTGATAGAGGATTCAGTACACATCATTGGGACCTCATCTGATACTGATTCCATCGTATCCCAAGCAAGAATACTCATTCAATCTGATTAGAAGTTGCAAAACATTAGTGTGCTCCAATCTAAGTTTTCACTTCTTTTAGTGACCATATACCAATTGTGTGCGCCCTTGTGATCGAAATTCTTGTGAGACATGGGTTCAAGAATCCACCCTTGTCTTGCATGGCCCACCCCATCTATACAACTAAAATTGATTCACAATGCTACCTACTGGTAATAACCTTGTAGGGCCACATAGCAAATTTGGAGTGCATCAATTGAAAGGCAAATTGCACACATGTGTGTTTGCAATCCCTCAAGGTCCTCTTAAGCAACAAATAACTGCAACCCAATCAAAATTCTACTAACTTTGGCAAAAAATCCTTAAAATCCTAGGATTGGATTTTTGACGACCATTCTATGGACTTGATTTCTTGGTTTAAATTTCCCAAATCAAATCAGGTGTCTAAGACTGAGGAGTAGTGCCAAACGACCGAGATAAGGGAGTACAAAGGAACCCTGCTGGTGCGGTGACAAACCTTCTCTCTTATCCCTCCTTCAATCTGGCCTGATTAGTTTGTGAAAGATAAGCTGAGACTTCAAGCCCAGTGAATGATTAGTTGAAACTCTAATCTTGAGACTTAAACCCAAAGTTGAATAGTGTTGCACTCAACACTTTCTACCTACTTGCCCTTGCATGCAAAGTAGAAGGTCGTTAAGACCTTAATTATCAGGACCCCTACTGCATCATAGTAGGAGTTATACTGCTGCTTCACCAGTCATCGACATTTCTTCTTCCTCGTCTTCTTGTTCTTCCCCAATCATGGCAGAAGATTCGTGAATCGAGAATGGTCCCCTTGCTCTACTTAGAGAGTAGCTTGCTGCATCTGAGCAGCACCACAAAGAACAGATGGAGAAGATCATGTAAACCCTAGAGGATATGCAAAGTTTGCAATAGGGTGAACAACCCAGGCAGCTAAGAGACTTCTACAACCCGAATGCCTGTCTGTTGCATCCATTTGTGAGACTACCTGCCAAAGGTGATGGCTTTGAGTTAAAGCAAAATGTTATAAGCTTGATATAGACTTATTTTCATGGGAACTCTCATGAAGACCCATTCCAACACCTAGAAGACTTAAGACAATGTATGCTACTAACGCATGAATTATACTACAATTATGCTAAGTTCTAACTCAATTCAGGTCATTTAAGTCCTATGATTGTTGTACAATCATACCCCCATGCCTAAATCTTGCTAGTCCCTAGAAAATGCAAAACTAAATTATCTACAAGTGGGTCCCTAGAGGAATGATTATTTTTATCAAGCGTAAGGCTAGAGATTCTTTTCCTTTTTGTTTCCATCCGAGAATCTAGAAATCCAGACAATGGTGAAAGTGCAGCTATGCAGCTTATGCAACGGATTCGAGTGAAAAGCTGATTCACCTCTAAAGCTTGTACTTGACCCCTAGTAAAATTCTAGTAGGATAGGCAAAGTTCTTCGCTCGGGGTATAACAAAATATTCTATAATTTCTACCCCAGCTTTTAGCTTAGGTAGAGAATGTCTAAGTCAGATGGGTTTGTATGTGGTGGCTCATGCTCATTTGGTGCTACATATAGACTAGTACTATGGAATCTATATCTCCATTCTATCAAGTAAATCAAGTCAAAGAGAAGCGAGGAAAATTGTGCTCACTTTGGTTCTTTTGTATTTACTCTCTTTTCCTTGTCTTCTTTTATTTCAGTTTCTTTCAAGCTCATAATCTCATTAGATTTATACATATAATCCATATTTGGTGGTCTCACAAGGCATTAGCACATTAATAGAGTTCTAATAACCCTATCACTAAGTTAGAATTCTTTAGCCAGTATTTTAGTAGTTAAAAATACAAAAAGGCAGGTTAAGGCCATATTTGGTGGATCTCAAGTGTGGTGGGTAATATCACCTCAATGTAATTGAAATAAAAGCTAAACATACTTATAAACTCATTTTTCTGCTTTTTTTTCTAAAAAAATTTTCCTCCTTTTTTCTCTCTCTTTATTTTCTATTTATATAAATATTTATTTATTTATATTTTTTTTCTCTCTTTTTTTTCCAACACAACCCAATACAGCACATGACCTACGTAAATTTTATTCCAGAGGCATTATTGGGGATTGGTGGTGTTCAAGAGGATATCAGGTGTCTTATTTGGTGGAAGTGCCTACTCTCGACATTGGGAAAGAGACAGATAAGACAGCGTATTTCTAACTTTGATATCAATACCCTCCTTCAGCTGAGGATTTCGTAAAGGACAGTCGTAACTATCCACCTTAGTCCTAGTTATATTAGAACTCAATCTCTACATATTTGCCTTATTTGGTGACCGTCAGAAATTTACACAATGTTCATACACAGGAACTGAGAGTGAAAACTATGTCTAACTCCGAGTAACATTATGTAATTATCTAGAAATTAAGATTCCTTGCACTAGTCTTAGAGCACCAATAACACTTTACTCTCATCTCACACTATTTGGTGGATCTTTTAGAAGAAGGTTTCGCCTGACTCCCTGACCACTATCCAAGGGTTCAGGAAAAGAAGCATTGCTTTTTCTTGACAAACTAAAGACGTTTATCGATCTTCACAGTGAATCCAATGCAAAATCTACATGTGAGTGTGAAAATTGTACTAGATTCTATATTATAGGAATCAACTAAAGAATAAAATCCCTAATGCAACCTCTTGATAAAAATCTTATTCATGAATGCAATATATATGTATACTATATACAATTAACCTCTTATGATTGTACTTTAATATTGTTCCCTTATCGGGTTACATTCAGCTTAGTCCTAATTTAGAACACAAAGTGAGCGAACGAGTCAGAAGTGGTTGTTATGAACGATTTCTAGCTCCAATGCAAACATTGGAGGTGGAGTCGGTTGTTCTTAAATTATGGACCCTAAAGTACAATTACCATGCTACTTAGAGGTTTTTCTATGTGTTGGCATAAAAATTTTCAGGTTTACTATATACTAGCCCCTATGCCTAAGTTCTTGCATGTTCTCATGCATGAATATAAAGGAAATAAATTACAACAAGGGGTAAGTGGGTAGAAATCACCTGGAATCGCTCCTGAATTTTTCGTTCAGCATAAGCCAATCTGATGATATGTAATATGTAGAGAAATATGCTAAAGGAAAATATGCTATGTATAAAAAGATATGTATATATGTATAAGTGCTGAGTTTAACACCTCTAGCTAGGCGAAAACTCAATCTTACATCCTCAATGAAATGAATTTCATCAGTAGGAGGAGGTTCCAGGGCCATAAATGGCTTAAGGCGCTAGCCATTTACTATAGAAACATGCCCAGATTTTGGGTCCATGATTTGGACTACCCCATTAGAGTAGGGGTGAATCACAATGTGCAGGCTAGTCCACCTGGACTTGAGCTTTCCCGCAAAGAACTTAAGGTGCGAATCAAATAACCAGACTTGCTGGTTAGGTATGAATTCTTTCCTCCGAATGTGGCGATTGCGAAAGGTCTTTGTCTTGTCTTTATAGATTTTTGCATTCTTGTAGGCCTCCCATAGAATCTCTTCTAGTTCACTGAGTTGGAGCTTCCTTCATAACCTCCTGCATCAAGGTTAAAATTACATTTTCACACCACCCAAAAGGCATGGTGCTCCAGGTCAACAGGAAGGTGATAGGCCTTTCCATATACCATACAATATGGTGACATTTTGAGTGGGGCCTTATACGTGGTCTGATATGCCCAAAGTGCATCAATTAATCTATCGAACCAGTTCTTCCTATCTAGTCTAACTGTCTTCTGGAGAATCAACTTGATTTGACGGTTAGACACTTCAGCTTGCCCATTGGTCTGTGGATGATATGGGGTGGATATACAATGATGTACCCCATATTTCTTTAATAATGACCTGAAGTGGGCATGGATAAAGTGGCTACCCCCATTGCTAATCAAAGCACGGGGTAGACCGAATCTCATGAAAATGAATTCTCATATGAAAGAGATGACAATTTTATGATCGGCTCATCATGTCAGGATGGCTTCGACCCACTTAAAGACATAATCAACAGCGAGAAGTATGTACTCAAAGACATGCGAGTTTGGGAAAGGGCCCATGAAATCGATGCCCCATACGTCGAACACTTCTACAACCAAAATGGGTTGGAGAGGCAAAATGTCTCTCCTAGTCATAGAACCAACCGACTGGCATCGCTTGCAGCACTTGGCAAAATCATGTGTATCTCTAAAAATGCTTGGCTAGAAAAATCCCGATTGCAAATCTTTACAATAGTTTTTCGAGTCAAAAAATGACCACCACAAACTTCGTTGTGGCAAAAATATAACACACTCTAGATTTCAGAGCTGGGACGTGCCTCCTGATAATCTGATCGGCTCCTATGCAGAAGAGGAAGGGGTCATCCCAAAAATAGAATTTGGCCTTAGAAATAACTTTGGATAGGTTCACGGGAATCTTGCCTGACAAGATAATTTGCGATATCCACGTACCAGGGAAACTCGACAGAATTAATTGCTAATAGAGACTCTTCCGGGAATTGATCTGAAATAGGTAGGAAGGTTCAGATATCCATCCCATGATTGATACACCCAACCCACCCACCATTCATCACACTGATTTCCAGGGTTGGGCTAGTACTCCTAGGCGACATGAATCTGGCCACCTTTGTTACACCCTTGATTCTGATTTTGGAAAGTGGCCAACAGAGGAAGATGATGATCAGGTTGAGTATCCACCTAAATTATATTAGAGTCAAACCAAGGAAAAAAATGGTACCTTTAGAAGACCTTGACCCAAATGATAGCATTTTTCTGACATTTGATGAATTAGGTCAAGGCCAAGTTCTTAACCCAACCTTCCTTCTGATGATGATCACGAGATGGAACTCAAACCCACCCTTAGGGAACCTAACCCTGAAATTCACTTATCTGAGGAGTCTGATGTTACTAGTGTGAACCATTTACCCCAGATAGAGTGCCCTAAAGGATTTACAGAGATTTTAGATCATTCGAGATCTCCAATAGATGATGAATTGACTATTGAGGATGAATTATGTGAGGAACCTACATTCAAGATTTAGAGTGACACTAAGGGTGATTATGTCTTATTTGAAGAATTATCTCCCGAGGATGTCACAGATTTGATCAACTTAGGTTTCCTTCATGCTCTTATTAACGATATCCCTCTTCAAGATCAAATAATGGAAAATGTGGAGGCAACTTTTGAGATTTATGTGGATTCATATATAGACTCCGGGGAGGATTTTAATAAAGAACAAGAACCCAAAGATGACATTGATAGGATAATCCCTAGATCTATTGCTTCTAACTTGCCTTCATACGATTGGGAATTACCCTCTGATTTTCCTATGTCTGAAGGCGAAATTGTGACTCCATGCATTGAACTGATCACTAATGAAGAGCAGGAAGATACAAGTGATAGTATAAGGGATGCTAGGGACGTGATTGAGGAATTAGGAAGGATGTTAGGGATGCACAACGAGCCAATTAAACCCAACCTAGATCTTATGGCCATCCTGCAACCTCATAACTTGAACACCCTAGACAATCCTTGGATTAGGAAATTGCTCACTTTTGTTGTGACTGAGGGGCTTAGTGAACCAATATCTCTTGTAATGGGGTATCGGGTATGGATTTATGCTTTCTATAGTCAGTCGATCACCCTGGGGGCATATTTTATACTATTCCTTCCCCATTTCTTTTGGAGGATCCTTGTCATCCACCTTTAGAGGTTGCTATTCCAATATATCTTTTAGAATCGCCTCCAGTGACCTGGGAAGATTTTATTCCCATCATGGTTGGGCAAGCATTTGCTATCGGGATTCATCATCAGCTCGCCAACATCCTAGGTTACCTATTTTCTAGGCCAGGATTACTTTGCTTATTTTTAGGGCCTATTTCTGCGATCCTTGAACCTAATTTGCTGATTCTTTGGTTACTCGGCTGCTAACAAAATAACGACAACCCAACTCTGACCCAAGTATAATCCTTCTATGCAATGGGGACATTGCAGATTTTAGGCATGACGGGGTGTACTTGGTGATGTACATAGCATTTATACATAGTGCATTCATGCATGGATATACTTAGCATTTATACATAGTGCATTCATGCATTTAGTTAAAACATTCTGCATTGCATACATTTACATTGTTAAAAAAAAAACAAAACATTTTGCATTATTGATCTTCACTAGCTAGGCCCGACATTCTTAGGCAGACCAGAACTTTAGGTTAGACTGTGTTGACTCTAGGTGTCTGACTTTAGAAGCTAAGTTGAGCTACTAGCTTTAGACCTTTAGGGTCCTTTGTGGACTTGAAAAAACTCAAGTAGGAGTTAAGTTGCGGGGCATTCCTCAAGAGGTTGAGGAAGGAAAGCTAGGGATTAAGTTAAAGGATAGGTAGTACTTGATGTCTTTTTCTACCTTTCAGTTTGAGTCATCGTAACCTAAGCATCCACATTTCACACACACTTGATCTTGTGTAAATAATGATAATTCTTGGAGAAAATTTTGGTTTTCTTAGTTCTGACTTAGGAGAAGCTTGAAAACACAAGTTGATTGGAAGAGTCTCTGCTGCAGGAGAGGTGGAGTATATACTCACTTTGAGGATGCGATGATAAGATATCACCTCCTCGGTGCTTGTCCCTTAGGATGTCCATCCTATAGGGGGCATGTAAGCGCATTGTGCAGTTCAGGTACCATGCGTAGCCCTATCTCGAAGTGCCGATTGTCACAGGCCTGAATTCGCTTTAGAAATCCATGGGCGATACTATCTTGAAGTGTCAATTGCCAAGAGTTCTTGGGGTCGTTATGGGCGGTGCTATCTCGAAGCATCGAAAGCCAGGCACCCTTCGAGGTTCAATGATGAGGACAATGAATCCGACACAAACCGTGTTGATAGCTGATCTAAGGTTAGACTTATAAGAATCAAACAAAACAAATAAATAAATACTCTTTTTAGGTTGGCAATCATACCAACCTCAAATAAATCAGACCATTGCACATGCCCGGATGCTTTAATCTCTGGGACTAATGGACCATAGGGTAGAGTTAGAAATCAGGGAAACCTGTACTTGCAACTCATCCTTAGTTAACCTAGTTTGTAACCTAGCAACTACTTGGGAACCTTAGGTCTAAAGTCTGAACTTAACATGTTTCTAAAAGAAGACCGACAGGGTTGGCTAGTCCACTTGGAGAGTTGGGTTATTGCTTGAGTTTGCTAGGGACTAGCAAAAACTAGGCATGGGGGCATTTGATGAGCCCATATTTGTGGGCTAATTAGTTACTTAAGTGCCTAGGCATTAGATTAATATTAGCATATACATAGCATGCATTAAGATATAAATAATTTAGTTTATATATATTTGCTTGTATGCATTCCATATTTAAATTATTTAGCATGCATTAGAATAACATGCATTAGTCTTTAGGTTACATTATATGCATATATTAGAATTAACATTTTATTGAGGGTTTGTACATAAATAAACCAATCTTTTTATTATTTATTTTTATTCTCTTCTTTTCTGCAGCAACAACCTCCAAATAATGAAGGAGCACCTTAATGGGTGAAGAAAGTGGATCTTGCATGATCTTCGTCGCTTCACTTCCTCTTCAACTGACACACAGCCGCATGCATCCTCCTACAGCATAAAATGAGCTTTTGCCTAAGAGATCGGCAGGACACCACCCTCACTCCATCACTGTGCAGATCTTCAAGCTCCTTCATCTCACTACTACAGGCCTCTACTGCAGCAAGAGCTTTGCCACCATGGACGTGCGGGGTGACAGCCCACACTGTCATTTGCAGAGCCTCGCATCACCGTGTGCTTGCATCTTTGATGATCACGCAACCAGCACCATCAACACCGCCGCTACCTCCATGCATCAACTGCACCTTCATCTTTCCAGTCGGTTAAGACATCTGGGAATGTTCCTAGACATCTGAAGACCTAATGCAGCCACCACTATTCATTTTCTTCTTCCCCTGTTGTTCTTCCTCCAAAAACAACCCAAACTATCATCACCACCTCACCGCATGCATAACTATCTTCTCCACCACAAAGTAGCAGCACGCATCACCTCTAACAGCCCCACTGTGCACATCACCACGCGCTCCTGCCTCCTTCCTCTCAGCACGCACAACAGCAGAGCGCACAGTGGCTCTTCGCACTCATAGTAGCAACATGCATAGTGCTCTCCAATGCACCTTGACTTGCAGCTACATGTGCGACCCTCCAACGCACTTTTGTGCACTCAACAGCAGAGCGCCATTGCATCCCACGCATGCTGAGAGTGCGCCCAGCAATAGACGGTGCACCACGTCCACAGTAGTAGTGCGGGCACTCCCCACACCTCCACTGTGCCATGCACCACCAGCCCTCGCCGATCAGCCTTGCCCCTCCTACACGAGCTCTCCACCAGTGCCGCGCACGCCCAGCGTGCTTGTGCCCCCTCATCTTTGCGAGCTTCAACAGCAACAGAGTTGCAGCCACTGCCACCCGTCGCCGCTCCTCCCCTCCATGCTGCTGGCTCCAACCACACCATGTCTCGCCACCACCGCCGTCGAGTATCCCTCAACCCACTCGACCTCCGGTGAGCTTCACGCCTCCAGCCGTGGTCTCCCCCATGCGCGACGAAGAGAGAGAAGCATTCCTCTATTTTGGGTGAGATTAAAATTTACATTTGTGTGCCATTGAGGGGGAAGGGATTTTTTAGGTATTAATATTTTATTCTGTTGATTTTATGGGCATCTCCCTCTTGTTTTGCATAATTACAATATCAGCATGATAATGTCTTATTATCTCAATTGAAACGCGATTTTGATCCGATTTCTTAACGGAACTAATCGTGAACATCTATTTTTAACCAGTGTGAGTTAAAATAGGCCATTGCCTCCATGTGGATGCGACCTGCTCTTCTTAAGTGGTTTAATTTTAATTCAATACTTTGATTAGTTGATTTTCCACCACTTAGAACTACAACGACAAATCATCTTAATTATCATCTTCGAAAGCTAAAATCGACATGTCAATATCGTAACACACGCTTCCAAACACTTTTAAATTTATAAATTGAGTATCGCTATGAGTCTTCTGGTCAACCAAGGGAGGCAGGTTGGTTAGAAAAATATAAAACTCTATCTTGCTTGCTTGATAACTCACTTTTGTTTTTGGCTTTTTGTATTTTGTATTTTTTTTGGGTTTTGAAAAATAGGGCAACGAAGGTAATAAAGCAGATAAAGTAAAGACAACTATAGCTAAGATAACACTTCCTCTTCCAAATCTCACCTTAGGTACATGTAGCCTAGGGTAATTAGGAGGAGAATTAATGAAATTATATCTACTAAAAAATAAAACACGAAAAGAAAAGCATAAATTGAAAGGCAAAAAGTCTTTTATAAATTGAGAATAAGAATCCACAACAATAATATCATGAAGAACTCACTTGTGTGGAGGTTCCACACAAGTAATCTCTAAGACAAAAGGTGAAAATAGTAACTATTACAAAATGTAAATACAAAAAGAGTAGAGATTACAGTAGTAGTTTTTGAGAAGTAGTGCGGGAGTTGGTCTTCACTCCAGGCCTTGGTGTGCCCCTTGACTTGAAGAAGATTCTCCCCTCCTTTTGCCCATCCTCCAAAAATGCTTCAACAAGGGTGGTTGCCCACCATCCTCTTCCTGGCCGTCATCCACTAGTGTCCTCCTTGGCATAGCTCCATGGAAGATAGTGTGGAAGTATTAGAGACTAGAGGGGGGTGGTAGAGATTCCTCCTATTCCCAATGTCCCACCTTCTTCCTAGGATTGATGGTAAATAATTAGCTAGAATGTTATGGTATCCAAGGATTTAAATTGCACTAGATGGGTAGTGAATAGTGAATTTGAGTTATAATATAGAAATAAAAATTCAATCACACAATAAACACTATGATTTTTAGGTGGACCTAAACAAGGAGCAAACAATCACCTATGTCAACCTTGACTTAGGATTTACAAACACCAAGTGATCAATCCACTAACCACACCACTTAATGATGAGGGTGGTGTACCTCAATAAAATTCCTACCTCTAATCCTTAAACAGAGGTTTCTCCCTTCATAATGAAGAGATGGGGATCTGACAAGCTGGATACCCAAGTACAAGTAATAAGAAAACAAATGAAAATAAAAGACACCCTATAGAGCTCCCTAAATATATATAAGACAATTTACCTACCAAAGGTGAGTAGAGGACTCCTTGAAAGAAATAGTTGTAGTACAATGGTGAGGGAGTTGAAGTGTATGCCCAAAGAGTAGAGTACACAACAGTAGGGCAATGGAATGTGTGAGGAGAACTAGTATATGACTTGGATTATATCTCTAAGGAGAGTAAGGAGTGTATATAGGCCTCAAAGGAACCTTTAAGAAGGATTGGGAGGCTTGTCCTAGCCGTTGGGGACATATCCCAATTGATTTAGTCAAAATCCAAATCAAATCTGACAATAAATTTCTCTAACAGCAGATTAGACATTTAAAATATAGGTTAGAAGTCAAATAAGAGTTTTGGACACCTGATATGAAGGGTCAGAGTTACTAGATCTAATTAGATCTAAACAGGGTTCTTGTCACTAAGGGTTAGACGTCTGATTTTATATTTTAGGATGTCTGATACAAGTTTTGGATGTCTAAAGGAATGTGGGTTTGTTCCTGGATTGGATTAGATCCAAATAGGGATCTAGTGTATTGAGGTCAGACATCTTACTAAATGTCTAACCAAGTTTCTGGACGCTTGATGGTCATCATGACCTTGGGTTTTGGACTTCTTACTCTAACAAATGTTTCATTAAGTTAAAATAGGTCTAACATTAAAATCTTGGATGTTTGGAAGCATGTCCAAACGTTTGAAAGTAACATTAAAATATTCCTAAGTGTATTTGCATAGATTTTGTTCTGTCCAAGGGAGATCAGGTTTAACGGTCAATTTATTGGATGACTAATGGTGTGTCCAGATGTCTAAGGTGAGCTATGGACGTCTGGAACTCTGTGTGGTCGTCCAAGACCTAAGTGTATAGTTTCCTAAGTCTGTGCATATGGCATGTGGTCGTCTGATCTATGTATCTGATGACTTAACTTTTCATATCAGACGTCTGAATGAACTGTCAGGCATTTGATACTACGGTTTATGTTGTTCTTAGATTAGGATTTTGTTTTTAGTTTTTGCCTAGGTGTTGTGAGAGATCTGATAACTAGATGGGGGCTCTTTATAACTCTTTTAGATTCAATAAAAATTAGAAATACAACTTTTTTCATAAAAATACAAGTCCTAAAACCTAGACTTTAGACATCTTCCCCCGATCCTTGCCTTTGAGATTATGAGATGAACTATAGACCTGTAATCGGGTTATGATAGAGATAGAAATAGTAGTTCATTCAATTTTATTTTCTTTTTTGGTATTTTATAAAATCATCAAAACATATATTAAAGAAGTTGAACTAACAAGGATGTCATTAGTTTGTGGTGGTTTCTATGTTTTTATAAGAATTGGTGTGGTGGTTATAAGGTGTAGGGATGCTTGGTTTTTGGTGCCATTTTAAGAGATGCCATGGTGGTTGGTAACCACTGATAAGTCTACTTTAGTGCACTATAATTACGTCTGAGAAATTTAATTTGGAAATTGAACTAGATTTCGAGTAAGCATTATATTAGGAAATTGGTTGAGCTTGTGTTTTGGACATTCTTGCACTTTTATGAATTTTGCATACGTATGTTTTATTAATCAACTAGCATATTATTTTTGCATACATGTTTTTCTTGTAAGAATTAATTGAGGGCCTAACAAAATACCCAATATTTTGTGATCGGATCCATTCCTAATTCCATACACATTTTTCCTTCCTATGTAACCCTCTCAACCACTCCCTTACATCATCTCTTCTATTCCCTACGTAACTCCTATTCCATGCACAAACAAATCCCTTAGTCCACATTACCATTAGAAAATACATGCACCACCAACTTCCCTCCTCATGTGGTTCTGACTAAGACCCACGAAGGTAATAGCTAACTTTTTCCCTCTCCCTTTCTTACAAAACCCTAATGAAACTGTCAGTCTCTCTCAATACACAAGACACCCTCTCATGAGATGAACCCCCTCTCTCCTCTTCAACTCCCACATGATAAAAAATGAAAAGGGCCCCTCTTCCTCACTACTCCTCTCCCTCTTCCTGATACCGTACACGTCTTCTTCTCATTGACAGGGAGAACACATTAACCACACCACCCTCTCATATCTCCCTCACCCATTGCCCATCCTTGCTCACCTCTAAAAACACACATGCATGCATAACCCATCGACAGCAACCCACAACCCCCATGACTGAAATCCTCGCAGTGCCTCCATGCTTTCACTCGAGCTCGTCGCCCTCTACATCACCGACCATCGTGCATAGGGCACCACCATATCTGCCACCCAGCCTCACATGGCTTGGCTGCACTTCCTCTTCTAATCTTTGTCATTCCCGATTACCACTTAGGCAAAGGCAGGGGAAGGCATCCACGTCCTCGTTGTGCAACCTCGACCCTTGTTCTACCTCCACCACTCGATGCGTCTTCTTCTCGCCTTCCTAAGCATTAGAGGATTGCTGCCACCTTCATCGGCCACACGGTGACAATGCGTGGCCTTGCACCACATCCTCCATTACTGTGGCCTTCCACCTTCTCTCCACTGCCCCAGGCATGTCGTTGCCATAGTCGTGTTCCTCTCCTCTGGCTGCCCACCATAGACTATGCTCTCCACCATTGGAGGCACCCACGTGCAGTGTGTAATATCTTGATTTTTCTAATGTAAATTTTCTATAAATAAATAATTAGAAGTGTGCATTATGGAATAAACATGGTTATGAGCTATTATGAGGAAGGAGGGAAATAAATTGATTAATAAACATTTTCGAAAGATGTTCCCATCAAAATTAATGTCTAAAAAAAGGTAAGGAATAAGTAGATAACCAATCTTCCCCATTAAGTAATTAGTTGTCATTTTTCTTTATTACATGGATTTATTCTTCATTAATCCATTAGTTATCAATTATATCTCTCCATATCTACTCCCCAATCAATGCATTCTTAATTTCTTTGCTATCATATTACACCATAACTATACTATCCTTGAATGGCAAGAGTCGTAGTCATGGGCATCATTATGGATTGTCATCCACCCATGATTGCTTTCATTATGTCCTTCCATCTCTTTATATTTCTCCATTTCAAAATCCAACAACACTTCAACAAGTCATAAGCCTTTCCATATGTGGTCTTGCTTATCTCCATCTTGAAAGCAAACATGGCCTCTGTGCAAGGCCTTTTCCATCCAAGCTACCAACATGCTACCAATTTCACACCTATGTGAAGGTTGAATCTAGATTTGATGTTGATCAATGTGATGGATGTTGTTTGCAATAGGATATACCAACGTTGTTGAATCTGTCGTTTTCAACATCAATAGGAGGTAAGCGGGAATAAATCATCTAACCTATAGCTATTACAATCTATTCCTCTCATGTTCTTCCATGGCATTAATATGTAAAGAAAGGTAACTCCGGTGCTATAAAAAAGTACGTTGCTAACTATATTTATAAGTAATCGATTTTTATACTCATGCGAAAAATTCCAAATATTTCTTGGAGAATCATGTAAGATTTCTCTAAGATCTTATTGATATGTTTTTCAATTTCATAGATTATATATTTCTGATGTGACAAATGCATTGCATCCATCCAAGCATGTTATGATCTATTTCTTCTTTTGTCTCTAACTAGTTTGAATGAATGTATAAGCACTAACTTACATTTATAATTTCCTTTATGTTAGCTAGTGAACAACAAGGATGCCAATCTAAAATAACAATTGTTATTAATATGATTGGACCCAATTCCAATGTTGGGTTATTAAAGCTATCGATATGAAAAAAAATGTTACTGGCATATCCTCTTATGTCCCATAGTTAGGTGTAAGTAAATAAAGAAAGTCAAATATGCAACCCCTTTTTCATTCTTACGTTGTAACAATTCTAGTAGAACAAGCAATGAGTCAAAGATGTTTGGTATTTTCTTTGACATGTGACAACAGTTGATAGTGTAAATAGATTAATTAGGCTTTACGCATTATTTAATGCTTGCAAATAATTTGCCTGGTATATATATAGAAACCTCCTACTTGATCTTAAATGGCTTATGTTTAGTCTTATTCTAATGAATTGTTATTAACATATGTTGGTGACCTTTATAAGTTCGTGAATGAGACAACTATGTAATTTCATGTGCTTGACTGTAAGTTTTCCCAACTTGATAATAGTAGTAATTTTATTATGAGGTCATATAAGTCAAGCTAATATTGAAAATTGACCGCTCTATGTATGCATTACTTGAATAATCATGAACATGTCCGTTGGAATATGCGATCATTAACTAAGTACATGAAAATTAATGACTATGTAATATGCTTCTTTTCTAAAGGTATATGTGTAAGTTATATGACATATAAGATATTGGTATAAAGAAATGAATTAAGATTAAAGAGGTGTCTACAATTGAATTTGGTATACAAAAAAGAAAAGGATAAAATCAGTATTTATAAAGTACTAAGATAATTGAAACTACAAGAATAAGCTTTTCCTAAAAAGTATGGAATTATGATTCATGAATATGTTAAGGCATTGCCTCAACGGAGTCTCATGGGCCCTAAGAGGAGCAATGCCTTCCAGGGGCGTATGGTTCTATGAACCACTGTGGCAAAAGATAAACCCACCTCAATTGTAGCTACACTAGCATGCATGCTATTGTTTCATGGACCGCTTGTGCTCCCGATTAAGCCATCAAAACCACCTAATGATATGTGCAATAAAGCAAATGTCTCTATGCAAAATGGTTTAATAAAGTGAACCATTGCTATGAAATTGTTATGAAATGCAATATGTGAATTAAAGCAAATGTCTATATGCAAAATAGTTTAATAAAGTAAACCATTGCCATGAAATTATTATTGAATGCCATGCAATAAATCATTGAAAATGAATACTAGCATAGAAATGCCAATACATGTGTTATGGGATGAATTTCCTTTGCATCTGGTTGCAAAATCATGGATAAGGTTATGGAATATTTTTAGTCATGCAACATGGTCATTTGGAGCATTGTTTGTAAAGAAAATGAAGTACAATTACTTAAATTTCAATAAGGGAAAAGTTATGGATTTCTTATATTTAACTAAACTTTTGAAGGGTATAAGTTTATAATATTAAAGGATTGAACGATTACATAAATTATGGCATTAATTGTGACATATTGCTTGTGTTATTATGAAAGAATTATTTATGAAGTAATGTCCTTCGTGTGTTATATGTTATTTTTTGCTTCATAGAAGTTTAAGACAACAATGCAATATATAAAAAATAAGGAATGTAATTAGTGTAAAGCACCATTATCACTCGTGCCTTTTGTGTAATGGAAATTATGTTCTCATGAGATATGGTTGTTATGCTTGATAATGTACAATTAGATATAGCAAGATATTTATTGGGATTATAAGATCATGTTATGTAATTATGTTAAAGGTTTTGGATCATTAATTATTTATCTTAAATTTAGTCCCTATGATTACTAAGTTTCACAACTCATAGATTTCTTTTGAAATCCTAAGGAATTGGGTACCATAGGTTACTTGCAGGAAATAGGATTATTCTATGGTATACTAGATCAACTATGCAAATAGAGGTACATGATCTTTATCTAAATTTGAACTCGTTAGAACTTTACTTTTGGCCATTATTATGTTATTGTATGTAGTGCTCCACGTTGCATGAATTAATAAATACAAATGTTTAAAAAAAATATCTGTGCAAATGTGGGTCATTACATAGCATGTGCTGACGTCCCACATGCCATGTCTTTCTCCTAATTTATTTATTGGAAATACTATTCATTCATTTTATAATTTTATATTATTTGCTTTTATTTCTTATGGCTAATCTCTTAACCTTTTCCCTCTTTTGCTCTCTTTCTCAATTATTTTTAGCATGAAATAATACCTTCATCATTTTGGGAATAATAATTGTGGGAGTTAAATAGCACTCTACGAATTGATTTGCATAATTTATGCCCCTCTATGGATACAACATTTTAGTGTGATATTTAGTAATGCATGTGATAATTAGATTGACTTATTTAGTGCATTATTGACTTCGTTGATCCAACAATTTTAACATGCATTAGATCTTACTTATGTATGGTTATTTAATCTGAGATGCATTTGAGTTGATTGCATCTTTGATATGAGCATCTTTTATTATTCTTTGATCTATGAATTTTCCACCATACCCAATACTATAATGCATTATTATAATAATTCTTATTATTATTATCACTATTGTCATTATTCATATTATTATTTGCAAAAAGTGAAAAATTCCCACATCAAATAGCATCGTTACTGGGGAGGCAATAGGTGCAATAGGTTTGCTTGATTATATTTCTGATATATTTTAAGGGCACATTGATTTGACTATTCCATTTTCTTTCTGTGCGAGGAAATCATTGCATCTGGACGATTCTAGCCACTATGTGGACCTTGAGCTACGCCCATGAGAAGAAGTGAAGAGAAGGAAGGACACCTGGATCCCACAACCAATGGGGATTCTCCTTCATTGCTTTGATTAGGAGATTTAAGAACTTAGATAACTAGTTTACTTAATTGTTTTCTTGCCCTTGTAGTCTAGGGCTAGTTTTCGGGAGAGTGTCCCCATTCATTTAGATACTAGGTTTATTCTAATTTTATTTTCTTTTGTGGTGTGAGTAGTGATAATAGTCTAATCTATTACCCTATATTGGCTTAGTCTAAGGCTAATTCCTTAATAGAATCATGCATTAGGTTTATGAATATTGCATTTAGAGCATGCATGCATATTTATGCTTTGTATTTATTTTACAAATAATTACCTCCTTATTGTAGTCTTTGATGAATAATGTAGGTGATAGGTCATAGAGAAATTGGAAGAATTAAATAATAAACTGGATAGGAGCAGAAGCTATAGCTGAGCTAGGAGCTAATTGAGGAATAAAGCTGAAATAAAGCAAGATTGAAGATACAAGAATAAAGGAGGAAAGAGAGGAATTACAATAACCCTACCCTATCCTAGAAACCTTAGGATGACCTTTTCCCAGTATGTATCCCTGAGCCAACTCAATCTTATATATTTAAGCTCAAAAGCCAAAAACATGGATAGCATTGTCCGTGAAGCTATGCACCCTATCCATAGGCCTATCCTACTATCCATAACCCTAGTCTACTTATCCAGTACCCTATCCTTAGCCTAGAAACCTATTTAGGTTCATACCACACCTAATTGACTCAATCTGAGTCAATTGTATCAGCCATGTGTCAATTGGGTCCATTGGACCTAATTGAACTAACTCTGAGTTGAGTAGACTCATTTGAGTCTAATCAGGCACAACCTAAACCTATTAGATTCAATCCCTTACCCAAGTGGGTGCACACTTACTTGATTGGGTGCACCTAAATTCAATTAGGTTCACCTAGAACCTAATTAACCAAATACCAACCCACACAAGTCTAATTAGGTTCATTAGAACCTAATTAGACTCACCTATTACCTAATTACAATAAGCCTTAACATATTTAGAGTTTCCTTAACCCAATTACACATTCACACACACAATTAGACGAGGACCTGCCTATTTGGACTCAACCCATTAGACTTAGGGCCAACCTAGCCTAATTAGGAACCCTTTTCTAGAATCTACATCTAGCCTATGGCCGACCACCATCAAAACTCTAACCTTATCCCTTGGTGATCAGCCACATAAGAAGATTTTATCCACCTACATGTCCATCCACAAAGATCCTTTCTCTTGAAATAGCCACCCCCCTAAGCCCTCTATCCACCATCCAAACCTAATCCTAAGGCCCCCATTAAACAACCTTAGCCGACCCTTAGGATGCTTCAGAAAGACTCCAAAACCTAGAACTTATCCTCTCCACTAAACCCTCGACAACCAACAAAACCTAGGACTAATCTCCACCCTTAATCTTAGCATCTAAGGTCCTAAATCCCTACCTGTGGCCAGCCACATATGGGGTCCTTAGGAATCTTTATGGCTAGCCAACCTATAGACACACACACACCCATGGATCATCATCTAAGGATTAACCACTCCCTTGATTTGTTAGCCTACACGAAACCCTTAGATCTAGATCCTACAACCCTTATTAATCCTAAATTCCTATAAAAAGACCTAGCCTCCAACCCTTAGAAACCAATTAACCTCTTAGTAATCTCTAATATAATTTAGTAGTACGTAGCCCTGTAGGCACACTCACCATCCCTCTACCTCCATAGCTTCTCCGATCCTCTCTTCTTCCCCTCGATGCCCTGGATTTGAAGCTCTGTCAGAAGCTTCCTCAAGTATCCCTTAAGCAGCTCTGATCGCTTCTTCCTTTCTTCTTTTATAGTTCTATTATGATTGTAATCTTTGATTAGGATTATATTTGTGAGACATTTTTTATAGTAGAAATAAGTTGCAATATTCATTTGATATCTGTCTCCATTACTACTATTATCTATTTGATATCAATATAGTATATTATCTACTTTCTACTCTACTGCGAAAGGTATTAACTAGCTACTACGTCCCTGTGTTCGACCTAGACCCCTTGTAGTTCGGATGTATAAATTTATGAACGCTTAATTTACACACTACAACTATTCTGCACATTTTTAATAGCGTAGATTTAGCAAACATCAATTTGGCGTCATTGCTGGGGAGGCACGGATTTATTTGTAGCCCTTCGATTCCGCACTTATCTTTTGGTTACGAATCCACTTTGCTTTGTATTCGTCGACTTGTGTGCAGGTATCAAAAATCTAAAGAGAAGCGCGGCAAATGGAAGAAAAACGGATTCAGTCGTCTTAAGGTAAGTGTATCTATCATAGATTTCTTTGATATAAAAGTAATAAAAAAAATTAGATGCTTTGTTTGATCCTTAGGTTAGAAATATTTGCTTTTGAAAAATAAAAGAACTCTTTGTGGTGGACATTATCTCTTGGAAATCAATAAAACCACCTCCTCTAAATTCGGACTACAACAAAATCTATTTTTCAAAAATTATTTTTCAAATTTATATACATCCAAAAATTCTGAAATTGTTCTTGCATGTAGGTATTGAAGTCAAGAAGATCATATCCAAATTTCATACCAATCTGACTTATATTGAATTTTTAAAAATTTGTGAATTGTACTGCTATCAGATCTACTTCTTGATTTTCAGTATTCAGAAAATCATAGGAATTTTTATACTACTCTGATTGCCCTAAAATTTTTGGTGTTGCATTCTTGTGATAATTGCAAATCTAAAAGAAATCTGAAAAGAAATATTTTGAGTATGTTTGGTTGCATAGAAAAATCAATCACTATGTGTCAAAATAGACTTGAAGACACCAATGCACTATTAAATCTAAAAAAAATATATAAAACATGCATTACAAAATCTGAAATTTTTATTTTCTAAGAACCTTAGTTAGTGGTGCATTAGGACCATTAATTTCCTTGATTGGGTCACACCACATTTGATCTATTCGACTTAAAGTTTATCGTTTAGTACTATCTGCTTTTAGGGTTTCACATGAAGGTAGAGCACACTTGCATCTCCATACTCAAGGGAAAAATATCAAACAATTGGGACATGTAAAACCTCTTATGTGCCTCACTAGAACCATTCTTTAAATTTATCTAACAAAGTGAATCCTAAAATACACTAATACAAGCACTTGAACCTTAAAAGCAACAACATCAATTAAGCTTGTATTGTGAAGCCCTTGTTTGAGCATTACACATTTCAAATCTATCTCTAAAAAGCATTACCCACTAAACAATGCCCCATCACATTCCCCAAGCACATTCACATCCTAGGCCTAACAAACAATTGATTAGACGTTGGCCCCTAAGGAGTCACTGAGTTAGTCTCAAGGTATAAGCTCACCCCTAAGTTCTCTGTTGATTTGCTCCTTAATCAGCCATCCTTTCTTTTTGGTGGGCTCTCCTAAGGATTCTCTCAGGCTCAAGATCAATCACTAATCTTGAAGGTTCTAATGGAGGGGGGTGAGATTTGAGTGACACGAAAAATGATGTAGAAAATAATAACAACCTCACAAAAGAGTGCAATCACAAGAACACAAAAGATTTTTAGGTGGAAACCCAAACCCGGGTAAAAACCACCACTTAAACCTCTGGATTTAGGATTTCCTGATCGATGGAGTCAATCAAATCCACTAATGTACTACTTAAATGAGGGTAGTACAACCTCTTACAACCACGCTACTTAGACGAGGGTAGCGTAGCTCAAACCCCTCCTCTTCACGATGAGTATTTTGTCCCACGAAGGAGAAGGGAATTTGCAAAGTGAATACCCAACCAAGAACAAACAAAAATTACAATAGACCTATAGAGCCACAAAGTATTTATCTTAAACTTAGCTTTTATAGGCAAAAAGAACTTCTGATGGGAACACCATCATGAGCCATAACTAGCTCAATTTGATCTGATTAAATCATTAAATGCTCCTACATAACCGCTAAAGAGCCCTAAGTCACTGCATAATCATTCTGAGGGAAAGATAAGAAACTAGGGTTAAAACTATAATTTTACCATCATATCATGAATGCACAATAACCATGGGCTTTCTTAGGAGTTAATTAAGGGTCAAATGGTCCTAAAAGGCTAACAAATGGGTTAGAACAGACAGAAAAGGGTTTTCGCGTGTTTTGAGAATTAGATAACTTTTGAAATCCTAAAAATAGACCTGCTTAATTAACTGAGCTTCTGGTCAGGATAAAATTCACCTAAACCCTCTAAATTCATAGAAAAATATTCTCTAGGGTTTGGTACCATAAATTTGATCATCAGAACCTGTCTTGATCCAAAATAGTCTCAGATAGACATTTGCCCTAATTTAGGTTTTTACATAAATTACCCAGTCAAACGAGGTCAAAACCAAAATCCAACTTCACCATTGGATTCCTTATGTCTAAATTAGGTTTGTACCAAAATTTGGCCCAATCTGAGATCATCTTGACCTAATTTGCAATTTGATCCTATCTGATTCTTTTCTATCACACATATGCCCTTAACTTTAAAAATCCGTACAAAAGGCCCCTAACTTTATCATCATTTTCAAAAATAAGTCCCCACACCATTTTTGGAAGGTTAAACCTTCTCTGTTGAGTTTCAAGTGAGGATTTCTCGCTCGATTCTCAATCAATCTCTCCCAAATTTGAACCGAGGATTCCTTGGAAAGTTACCTTCCATTTAAGCCATTTCTTGGGCTCCAATTCTTTCCTAAAAGGTCATGCAAACCTTTCAAAGGTTCAAGTATCCTATTTTGCAAAAACCTTCCAAGCTTGGAAGGGCTTCCTATGGCCTATAAAAGAAACACCATCGCATGACCAAGATTTCCAGCTAGGTTTGAGGCCTTAAAACCCACTCCCTGATCTTCTCTGGCCAACAACAATCGTAGCTGTAGTGACCCTCTACCTCTCCCTCTCTCAGACCTCCAACAGACAAATTGAAGGCCATATCTTCTTCCCTTCGTCCTTCTGATCTTCCTCGACCAAAGGGATGTCGTTCCTTTGTCTCGTTCATCGTCACTGCCTCGTCTTCTTCTTCACCTTCTCCGGGTTCGATCAGCCATGACCAGACCATTCCAGCCTTCTCTCTCTTTTCTAAGACCCTCTATCTATTTCTCTCTCTTTACTTTTTTTTCTCTCACTCACACTCAACTCTCGATCGCTGATCGCATCTCTCCCCCACCATCTTTGCCACGTCCGGCATCGGCACTACACTATACCAAACACAACACCATTGCCTCCATTAGTTTTTCCATGAACCGCTGATCAAAAGCCACAACTTTATTAGGACTTTTTATCAAGCACTCGCCTCCCCGAACACAACCCCCTCCGCTCGCCCTTTCCATCACCAATAGCCACCCTCCGACCTTCACACCCTCTAACCACCACCACTGCATTCACCAACCTCCGGCGAACCTACTGAGCACTCAAACTGGGGCATTTAGCCCATGTTTTCTTATTTCAGGTCCCGTCGATTTTCCGTAGTCATCCACATCTTCTCTGACCATGGCAGGGCTCCTCCAACCTTCAAACTCCCTGCTGCAACTTCCACTTGACATGGCTCAAGGTCTTGAGGCCTCCTAAGCACTAAATTAAAGTAGCATGCATTAGCAGCTGCGCCAATTAGTGAAGCAACTTCAGCTGTTGTGGTCGTGCGAAAAAGGGTGGGACTTTAGTCCCACCTCGGTAGCTGACAAAGCAGCACAGTCGCATAAATTGAATTCTTACTACAGCCTGTTTGCCTTAGTAGCATGGGGTGACATCCCTTCGCACATGCCTAGGCATGCCCTCGCCTACGCTTACGCCCCACGATTTTGGGCTTGGTCCGATTATCCGGATACCTGGGTCAGTTCTGGTTTGCTGGTTCTGAGAGAGGAAGATGTGAAAAAGAGAGGAGAAAGGGGGGTTTTTGCTCTGCCGCTCTCCTCTTGACTCTTGTGAGATCTGAAGAGGCCTTTGCCTCTGCTGGTGTGCTAAGTCTTGTGCTGCACCTTCTTTGAAGCTAAGAGAAGAGGAAGAAGATGAAGAGAAGGAAGAGAAGGGAGAAGCCTCTCCCTGAGGCTTGAAGAATTTGAAGAAGAAGAGGCCTTTGCCTCTGTTAAGGCATCTGAGCTTAATCTATTGTCTGATATCTGATACCTTGGCTCTATTGGTTAAAATTGAGTTGGGGGATACATCAAAAGAAGATCAGCTACACATCAACCACTCCAAGGGCAGGTAAACTCCATTCACCCTCCTCTAAGCCCCTGATTCTAAAACGCTAAAAAAAAAGGAAAAAAATCAATTAGGGCTACTTGCATTATATTCTTAGATTAATCATCAAGTTGCCTGATTTGATACATTCTATTTAGACAACATTCAAACCCTGATTTGTGCACCTACTTAGGGCTTAAGGAATCTAGGGCTGTCACCTTCTTGCTTGAAGCCCTAGGTACCACATTTGGACAAAATTAAATTGTACCAATTTGAGCCAATTAAGATTTCTAGTTTAGGGTTTTAGAAACACACTTGCTTAATCAAGAATTAATCTTCCCAAACAATGTGTGCCTAAGCCTTGATTGAATTGATCTATTCAAGCAAACCCTAAAATCTGGCTCTTAATTTCATTTGAACACTAAAAGAGGGACCTAAATTTCTCAAAGGACAATACAGGTGAAGTTGATCCACCTTGTTGGGTTAATCAAACTTCAAATTAGGTCACTTTGCATAAAAAATATCTTAAAGTTCAAGTGAAATCATAAGCACCCTTGCTCTTAACTTAAAACCGGTAGACTTAAGAGGTCAAGTCCCCATTCTAGTCTACCTGGATCATCAGTGACAAGAGATGTCAGGTGGTGGAAACCTTATAATCATGGGGACACTCTACCGTGTAGGGGTCTTTGCAGGACTCTTCCTCTCTAGCCACCCAGGTAATTCTCAGGTGGATAACTTTCTGACTAAGGGGTATCATCAGCCCCGAACCTCTATAGTCATCTAAAATTTTTGAGTGTCTTGATTGGGTCCATCACATTCTACCTCTCATCTACTCCATCGGTGCATGTTTGGGAGGAGGTCTTTAAGACCATCCCTGAGGCCTCCATTAGCTACTCATTCCCGTCGAGGCCAAGACTTGACCTCCTTGTTTGTGCAATGCGAACCCAACCCGATCGATATCTCTTCTGATTCATCTGAACCTAATTCTCCTTCATTCATCATCATGGAGCAACCAGCAGAAGAAAACAATCTTGAAAATCAGCTTCAGTGCCTCAATGATCTATTCCAATCCATTATGAACCCACCGCAACATCCTATGATGAGAGATCACTGCAATCCCACTGCGGTGACAATCGAACCTCGAATCCAAATCCCTATTGGAGGTCCTGATACTGAACTCAAGCCCAACATGATTCATGCTATTCCCAAATTCCATGGGTGTAATTCCAAGGATCCTTTCCAGCATATCAAGCAATTCAGGCATCTGGCTTAGACCTTCGGGTCAGAAGCTCAAAATTGGATAAGGTTGCTCACTGGTACCAAACCCAAACGCGTCCAATCAACACCTGGGTAGAACTTCAATCCAAGTTTCTGAGAAAGTTCTTCCCTGTTGGTTGGACAAATGCTTTACGGCACCAGATCACTCATTTCACACAGCAAGCAGGAGAATCGCTTCACAAGGCATGGGATCATTTTCTGGATCTCATGCGAAAGTGCCCCCACCACGGAGTTCCTAAATGGGAACAAGTCTATTCTTTTTACCAGGGACTCCGTGAGGATATTAGATTATTCATCAATGCAACCTATGGAGGAAGCATCATGGGTCAACACGAAGACACCTTGTGGGAGATTCTTGAGAATATGTGTGAGAACTCCATCAATAATGAATCCATGGCATGTTCGACCAGACGAATGCCCGTGCATTGACGAATCCAAAGGGAGCACATGAGACGCAAGGCCTGTCCTTTTCTGTCGACTTGGAACTAATGGCCAGTCACCTGGACAAGGTCTCTATTATTGAGAAGAAGGTGGATGAGCTAACTCGACACTTGTAGCGAGCCACCTCTGTGCAAAACCCGTTCGTGCAACTGCCCTCTGGCAGGGAGGCTATGCATAACATCTATCATCGATCTTCTCAGGGGATGGACTCATATCCACCCCCGTCTGATTCTAGTTTTGGAGAAAACTCTGGACCCACCTACTCTAGTTGGGGAAACTCTGAACCCTCATATTTTGAGTTTTCCGAGGCTCCTTAGACCTGCAAGGACCTCAACGCCATTCAGAAAGATCCATTCTCAAACACCTGCAACCCTGGATGGCGTAATCATCCTAATTTCATGTGGTCAGGGAACAATCAAAATCAGAGACCTCAATATTAGCCTCGACCACAAGCTCCTCGTCCATATCAACTGCCTCAACCCAACCCAACTTATCAATTCGAGTCGACTCATGCAGATCAAATGACTCTTATCCTTTAGACTTTCACTGACATTCAGAAGATAAATGCGGCTATGCAAAAATAGCACAAAGATGAGATCACAGAGGTTCGTAATCAACTCGCCCAGAGGACAAATCCCCGCCAACCTGGTGCACTTTCTTCATAGCCTCTACCTAATTCGAATAACGTGCTGAACCAGAGGTGCATTATGAACCCGACTCAGGGCCAACCTCACTTTGTTTATCAGGCTCCTTCTACTCCATCACCCGACGAGATGGAGGCTTTGACATCATACACGGGTTATCAGCAGCAATCACCTCTTTTACCCACACCAACCTAGAACTAGGCAAATTGAGTTTTATTACTACCCGTAGTGGCAAAGCAACATAGGACCCACCTTATCCAAGCCACTCCCAACCTGGTAATGCAAACTCAAACCCAAGGATAGTCATCCAGGATACCTCTATCCTAGAGCAAGAACCTGGACCCATTCTAGAGGAACCCACAAAGTTCCATTTCCGGAAGCCTTGACCAAAGGAAAAAGGAAACCCTAACCCGTGGCACCTGAGGAGGACTTGGTTAAGCTCTTTGAGTAGGTCCATATAAGCATCCCCTTGATGGATGTGATACGTCACGTACCGACTTATGCACATTTTCTGAAAGACGTGTGTACACCTAAGTGTAAGCTGCGAACCAAAGGCAGGAACTTGATCGTATTGTCGGAGCAAGCGAGCTTCGTCATTTTGAGCAAACTCCCGCCTAAGGCAAAAGAGCCAGTCACCCCTCTAATCTCCTGTCCTATTAGTGATATGTAGTTCGACCGAGCCTAACTAGACCTAGGAGCTTCCATAAATTTGATACCAATATCCCTACTAGACTACTTTGAAGAATCTGAGCTTAAACCGACAGAAATGACCTTGCAATTAGCTGATTGATTGATTAAGTCACCAAAAGGAATTCTCGAGGATGTCATAGTTAGGGTACATGATTTCTATTTTCCAGTGGATTTCATTATCTTAGACATGGATGCTCCTGAGAATGTGAAGAATACACCGATTGTTGAACATCAGACGACTACACTATTGGATTTGGTTTTGAAAACTTGTCATTGTAGTTCGAGTAGCGAAGAAATCCATTCAACAAATAAAACTTATATCGAAAATTCTATAAAGAAATCTTGGGTCGAACTCAAGGAGGCTACATCGATCAAAATTTGCAATTATATTTTTTTTGTGTTTTTGTTTAAAGGGCAGAATAATCACAATGAAATGGAATCAATATAGACAATAAGAGAGAGAGAGGGAAAACATTCACTTGATATTGCAAAATGTTCCTACAACTAAGAAAGTGAGAAATGATTATACTAGAAAGCGAGAAATTATTACAACTAAAAAGTTGGAAATTCTACTCTGGAAAGCAGGAAAAAGAATGGGAGAGAGAAGTTATCCTCCTCGACGATCGCTTGGAGGACAAGCTGGACGAGATAATGCCTGGAAGATGAGGAATGGAGCGGGAAGAAGAAGGTTGAAGCAGAAAGAATGGGAACGAGGCAGCACGTCGTCATCATCGTAGGATCTGCTTCTGGAATGCGGGCAAAAACTTGATTTTAGCTCTTGAGGAGCATCCTGGGTGTGGGACAAGCTTCTCTTGAGCTTTGGAGAGGGAGAGAAGAGAAGGAAGGGAAGAGAAATCCATATGGAGGGGGTCTCCTTTTATAGTTGCAAGGAGTGGGGGCATTTTGGACATTAAAACTTAAAAAACATTAATTCAGGACCTTTAGTGATGGATTTATCCGTCACTAAAAGCCTGAACGTGGCCGACGTGTGCGTCGCTCACACGCCCCCTCACCTCCGTGCCCTTCAACGCACGTGCACATTCGCGCACTCTCAGCCGTTCGATCAAGAGATCGGACAACTTAAAGTGGCTACGCCCGCGCCACGCACCCACGTGCGATCACATGTAAGCGTCGCACGTTTGATCGAGCGTGGGCGCTATCGCTTACTTCCCACTGCTGGATCTTCATCGCGTGGCTCTCATCGCACGTTCCTTCCACACCTGCGTCTTGATTTGAGGGACCGCGAGGATCGATCACGTGACCTCTGCCTCGCCCATGGGCATGCAACCGCTGTGCTAAGCCGATGGATGGTCGCGATTTTGTTATAAGCTCAAGCATGCTCGGCCGTTGGATCTTCATCCAACAGTGGAGATCAAACGTAGCATGCGCCTACAAAAGAGGAGGCCATTGGATGAGCGGTGGCGTGGCGCGATCTCGGCCGTTGGATGAGCATCCAATGGATGAGATTTATCGAGTGGGTGAAGGAGGGCTGCGGCTGGTGTTAGGTGGCTATGATGGCACCATGTGGTGCCATCCAGGCCATCCATCTTCTGGGTGATGTAGATGGTGGCACGGGTGTCGGATTGGACTGATTTTCACATTGTTACGTTGCGATTGTCAATCCAAACCCATCCGTGCGATCGAATTTGTCATTTGAGGTGCTAATTAGTACCATCCTGGCCCTTGCTCTTTAAGGTTCCTCGGTCTCTATCTGGTGCTAGGATGTCTGATTAGGAAGATCTTGGAGTCGTTGAACTCCAATTGTCGCCCTGATCAGATCCATACGATTGGATCTTCGATCCGAGGCCTAGATAAAAAGTCACCCTATCCATGACCATAAAAAAGAGACAATTACTATACAATTTATACAACTTGATCTGAATGCATGATTATGCATGTTATACACTATTTACAATGTATGATGCTAATGTGACACTAAGAACATGCATTAATAGATATTTTAGGTTAATCAGATGTATGCACATCACACCCCCATGCTTATCTTTTGCTAGTCCCTAGCAAAAATTGCATGCTATTTATGAAAGAATTAGGTTGGATTACTTGGGCATAAATCATTTTCAACATTAAGAAATTTATTACTCAGGATCTAAACTTTCAAAGATACAATAGCACCCGAGTATCTACCGAAATGCAGACCGCCTCAAGCCCTCACCTTATTCAAAGAAAAATCTCTTTTTCTCTTTTTCTTCTTTTCTAATTTTTTTTGAATTTTTGAGTTTAGGGTTAAAGAGTGACTTTCTATGACCACTCAACCCACCCAAGATTTGATGAGAACCCTAATTTCTAAGCATCTTATTATGAATGTGATAGACTCGTTGATCGACAATTAGAACGGACTTCGAATTTTTATGCCTCTAAGTGACCTTAAAAAAAGAGTTCTACCTAAAGGTGTACCTTTACAACCAGTAGTTTTCTCCCTACTTTTATTTTTATGAGGTCAACACAAGGGTGAGTCAAGTGTATATCTCCCTGGCTTATTCTACTTCTCCGCCTCTTCCTAAGTGTTTTGGGAATTTTTAGTGCATTTCTTGAGCTGGGTTCTGGACAACCGGTCGATGAGCTATTACCACCGACAACTTGCCAGCCATACTCGTGCGGTGGAGTGTGGCTTATTTCTTTCATTTTTTCTTTTTCTTTTTCTTTCTTTTTCTTTTTCTTTTCTTTTTGACTTTCTTTTTCTTTTTAGGTAGGTGGCTTACCGGGTCTAAGATTTACCTAAAGGAAGCAAGAAGAGAATTGTCCAATGACTGGGCTCTGAAAAACCTACCTATGGGCTGTTACCCACAATAACTTACCAGCCATATCACCCTAGAAGGTTCATTAGCTACCCAATTTTCATTAAAACTGCCGAATAACGAGTCAGTGACAAGATAGTGTGTAGATGCTTAGACTTAAAGTTCTCTCAAATCAGAAGGTGGGTTGATAAGTCATTTACTTATCACCCAAACTTATTTAATCAAATTAGAAATAAAATTTAGGATGCGAAGACTCGAGAAACAAATTCACATTTTAGTAGATACCCAGGCTAATTAAGTCCAAAGACTTGAAGGGTGTTCGTGTTCAAATCATATAGTTTTATTTCCTAGGATTGAAAATTTTCTAAAGCCCAAGTTCTCTTTCCTAATTCCAAATTTTTTTATATATATAAATAAAAAGAAAATAAAACGAATCTACGGAGCTAACGAAGTAATTCAGAGATGAATATCCACTCCCCATGCCTATCTAATGAAATCTCCTCATTGTATTAAAAAGACATGAAATAAAGCGTAGAGTAGAAAGCACCTGAATTGCGTGAATAATAGGTCCGCTCCGAAATAAACAGAAATCATATAAGTACTAAATTTAGTGCCTCCAGCTAGGCACACTATACGAAGTAGAGAAATAAAGAATTCATTGGTGTAGGTCAGAATCAGAATAAAAAGATGAAACCTAAGACATGCCAGCAGATGTCCACAGATGTGGACCAGATTGTGATGCAAACTCATACCCCATGGTCGAAAATATCTAAGGTTCTGGATAAAAATTACCAAAAACCTAAAATCAGTACTCAAGTGGGGTCGGGCCTGTGATTTATGTGGATGCAACCCAAGACCAAAAAGTCAGGTTACAGAGAAATCAAGCTCAAAAGGATAATCAATGAATGTGTGCTTGGGTTGGTCATCCTCAGAACAAATGTCGTAAGGATCCTGGTTTGATGGTTACAAATTAAATGGAACCCTTAGACTCAAACTTCTACTTCCTCTGGAGCTTGCCTCCCAAATCAAAATTTCCCAACTCTTATCCTCATTCAGAATGTCAAATTCCAGGACCTCCTGTATATTAATCACCCCGTTTGAAATTTCCAAGTCTAAAAGATATGACTGAATCAAAATTGACTTGGGTTTAATTATTGCAAAAATAGAATCATCAGTAAGATTAATGGGGTGTAACTGACAATCGGGCATTGAATTGGATCCTTCAGAAAATGCAATTCTGTATCCATCATGTGAGCCCCAATAAGATCAATTTCCTCAATTATTGGGCTATCATATGATTTAACCAATTCCGCAGGCTTAATCGTCTCACAGAAATCATGTTCTGTAAACTCACGTGAGACTTTGCAACTTAATTCTTCACCCTCAGACTCAAAGAAATTTAAATCCATATTGATGTCCGTCCCAAAATCATCCATCACTTTCTGGTCCATAGAGACATATATTTCCTCATTCCTCGGCTCAGGATCTCAGGTGAAGAAATTGGATCATCCTTAATTGGTTGCTCTAAATCAATCTGGTCAGCCTCGTAACACATGTCCCCCCATCAAGTGCTTGAGTGGGTTCTGACATTGTCTCTCCTGAAGGGGGTTCATCCTGGGAATCATCCCATGATTGAACTAAAGCAAACATAAATCTCATTCTTAATTTTGCTAACTTCCCAAGTAAAAACTCACCCAGGTTCTTATCCTTAACATCCTGGAGCCAATCCAACAAATACTTGTTCAGATCATCAATCATTTCAATCAGGGGCTCCAATTCTTCATTGCAAGGTATTGGCTGAGCTTCTAAAGATTTTATAGTATTTCTCAAGTTAACCAAAACCTTATCTAGAACTTAGTTAAGCTGAACCAAATGACTTGGTTCAGGGTTGGGCAGGTTTGGGATCAATGTAGAGGAGTTAACGAATTGAGATTTGAGATACCCTTCCTGATAATAGGTCATTTCGAATTGTTCAAAAGGTGGTGATGACCTAAAGGTAGTGTATTTAGAGGATGAGTAAGGATCAATGTATCCTTCTTGATTGTAGATCGTATTAGGTTGTCCATGAAAGGGTGGCGATCTTTAATCGATGTGGCTCAAAGAATGATAGAAATCACAATTATGGTGTTCAAGTTTGACCTCGAACACGGAGGTCTGGAACTGTATCCCCAATCTAAATTATCCCAACTAAGAGATGGTTGATTACAGTACAAGTTGGGATAATCGTCATGTTGAGGATAAGTAATAATAGGAGGGAAGGAGCAGGATTGCATATGAAATGTGGAAGGATTAATGATAGATGGGAGGAAGAAAGGCACCCTGCAATACAAACAATTAAACCTATCCTTCAGTGGGCTAGCCTAAAGACCTACAGACTCCCAGAACCCGTCTTGAGATAAATAAATGATTTGATGTACTTCTACCCATTCAATCCAACTAGTTGAGGGAGGGACTAGGGAGAAGGTTCTTCCTTCGACTTGCACCTCCGGTTCCTAATGTACCCCCCAGCCACGATCGTTTGATTCTACTCCCCTAGCTAGACATCAGATTGACCGGTAGAATTAGACTAATTGAAAATAATCTCATTCTAGGCTTCGAAGAGCGAGTTGAATCCTTAAGGCTAATGTCTACTTTATTTTATTTAGGGTTAGGTTTGAATGTGCTTTGGAATGTGATGGGCCCTTTATCTGGGTTGTGCCCTCAATGATTAATTGATGTGTTTGTGCATGCACAACCAGTGGTTTTCAAGTAAGATTATTTTTTGATGCGGTGAATTTTAGGGTTCAAATCATGCTTAGTAGCTTTTAGGGTTTAGAATTATGTTTAATTCAATCAAGTTTGAGGCAAACCAGGTTTTCAAGCACAGATGAAGATTGCTTTCCTTTTGAAATCAGAAATAAAGTGGAGTGCTTGGTATGAACCTAGATTGAAAACCCTAAGAGGAAGCTACTTGGTGAGTTGGTTTTAGATTGAGTGGTGCGGCCCAAACAACTCAAACAATTGGCCACAATTGCACCACTGAGTTAGGCACACAGAAATGATTAACCTAGAATGATTTCTACTATTTTGTGTTGATTTGTGTACCGGTTCCACATATCAGAATCTAGTTGAGTAGAAGAAAATCAATTAGGTTAAGTGCCTTGAATGTAGGTGTATGTTTTGTGTATGTTGAATTACCCCACAAAAATATCTTCTTTTTTTTTTATATGCGAGGGTGAAATGGATGTGGGTGGAAATCCAAACAACCAAACTAATCCTAGGATTTATGCAAACACCTAGGTTAATTGAAATTTGAATTTAATGTGATCAAATGAAATCTATGGATGGGGAAAAATGGGGAGCACTTACAGTCGTCTTCAGTTGCACTTTACTCCGATCTACCGCTTGATGATTCCCTAATAGAGGTATCTGCAAAACAATAGACATGAGATAAAGCAAGTTAGAAGACAATAAAGTGCATGAAATGTGAAAAGAAGATCAGAAAATAGTGGCCTCCCCAACAATAGTGCCAAAATGTTGAACGTCAGACAACTACGCTATCAGATTTAGTTTTGAAAACCTATCGTTGTAGTTTGAGTAGCGAAGAAATCCGTTCAATAAATAAAATTTATACCGAAAATTCTGTAAAGAAATCCCAGGTCGAACTCAGGGAGGCTACGTGATAAACACCAGTTTATCATCATTGTTATGCATTAAAACAAACCTAGCTCTTAGGATTTTACTCCGCAAACGGGTTTTTGGGCTGCATTTAGGCATTAAATAGGTTAGGCATGCATTGCATTTTTTTATTATCTTTTTAATATATTTTTGTGAGTGTTAGGGATGTACAGATATATAGATCCCTAAAACCCTAGCACTCAAGAAGGCAAATGGTGAAGGAGAAGCCCAGACTAGCTGGAACTCAGCCTAATCCAGCTCACCTCAGCTTGATCCAGCTCACCTCAGCTTTGGCTTGGCTTAGCAACTAGCAAAGAACTAGCAAGCTAAGCCAGCTAGAGTAGCCCCATGCCAGCCTCTTCAGCAGCAGCCAGCTCCAGCTCCAGCTCCAGACTTCTCCTCCTCAGCTCCTCCCTCCAATCCCTAGCTCCAACACCTTCTCCTCTACTCCTCCATTAGCTAAGCTAGCTTAGCTTATCTTAGCTTAGCTTAGCTTAGCCAACAACCAGCTCCTTGGCCATCCATTACCTTAAAAATCAACCCTAGCTAGCTCCACCAACTCAAGCCTACCTAAGCTAGCTACCCTACTTAAGTTGGCGCCACCTCCTAGCCATCCCTTCACCCCATTATCTCCACCAAAAGACACTTCAAGTTGGCACCAAAAACCACCCCAAACCACCTCTATATTGGCGCCACTTTCAGCCCCTTAATCCACCCTACACCTACCCACATAAGCCATCCTAGCCATCCACATACCCCCCCTTCTAGAACCTTAAGGTGGCGCCACCTAATGACCTTCTAGAATGCCCATTTTGGTGCCAACACAAAGGGTGTCAACACCCATAACTACCCCTTGGTGCCCTTTAAGGTGGCGCCAACTCTCCTTGGCCATGGGATCTCCAACCACCTCCATCAACTCATCTTGGCCATCCATTTCAAAGGTCACCATAGCCCCCCTCCTATTCTATAAAAAGCCACCACCTACCACCATTTTTGGGCATCCTCCCTTAGTATATTTTCTACCTAAACCACCTATACCTACGGCCAAGAAGAAGGAGTAGAGAAGGAGATTAAAGGGGCACATCACCAGCCCTTTTGGTGCCTTCTTCTCCCCACTCTCTTCAACTTGAGCCACGCTAAGGAGGAGGACTCTCCCACTTCAAGGAGGACGGCCAGGCAAAGGAGAAAAGCTTAGGGTGGACGTCCACCCTTGGAGAGAAACTTAGGGCACGCCTCCTTAGGGCTTGCCTTGGAGGTCATCACCTTGGCGGAGTTCTGCAAGGAAGGAGTTGAAGGATTCTTTTCAAGCTTGGGAGCCACCAACCTTGGAGCAAGAAGCCCTCTTCTTCACCATCTATTTAGAGGATTTGTGTTTTGTTTTACTTCAATTATCTAGTAGTAGAAGCATTCCTCTACCAGGCATTTTTGTCAAACACTTTATCAATTATCTAGTTGCCTTCTTCGCATATCTTGTTTGCATTTCTATTTGCTTATTTTCAGCATTCTTCACTTCCTTTCCTTATTTATTCTAGGTTTCCACTTGCCTAGAGTGAGCTTAGGGAGAGGCTCTACTTGCTACTTTAGAGTTGTTTACTTAATTGGAAGTGTAAACACTTTTCCCGCCATCAGTTCGCATGTTGCCTTAGTTCAAAAAATAAAAAAAAAATGGTATATTGAAAATTACCAAAAAGAAGGTTGAGATATATTCCAAGCAAGAGAATCAATTTTGCAACCATATTGCCTCCTTGGACGACCCTAGATACTTCCCTATCTAGGATTATAAACTTAAGAGCGAAAGCGGATTTACGCGTTACAACGACTTAATTAACAAACCGCGTATTTTTCTATCACTACGTCGATCAAAATTCACAATTATATTTTTTTTTGTGTTTTTGTTTAAAGGGTGAAATAATCACAATGAAATGGAATCAATATAGGCAATAAGAGAGAGAGAGAGGGAAAACATTCACTTGATATTGCAAAATGTTCTTACAATTAAGAAAGCGAGAAAAGATTACATTAGAAAGTGAGAAATTATTACAAGTAGAAAGCAGGAAAATTTTACTCTAAAAAGTAGGAAACAGAATGAGAGAGAGAAGTTATCCTCCTCGATGATCGCTTGGAGGACGAGTTGGACGAGACAATGCCTGGAGGACGAGGAACGGAGTAGGAAGAAGGAGGTTGAAGTAGGAAGAACGGGAATGAGGGAGCACGTCATCGTCGTCGTGGGATTTGCTTCCAGAACAGGGGTGAAAACTTGATTTTAGCTCTTGAGGAGCATCCCAGGTGTAGGACAAGCTTCTCTTGAGCTTTGGAGAGGGAGAGAAGAGAAGGAAGGGATGAGAAATCCGTATGGAGGGGTCTCCTTTTATAGTTGCAAGGAGTGGGGGCATTTTGGACATTACAACTTGAAAAACATTAATTCAGGACCTTTAGTGATAGATTTATCTATCACTAAAGGCTTAAACGTGGCCGACGTGCGCGCTGCTCGCGTGTCCCCTTGCCTCTGTGCCCTTCAACGCACACACACGTTCGCGTGTTCTCAGCCATCCGATCAAGAGATCGGATGGCTTAAAGTGGCTGCGCCCGCACCACACGCCAGCGTGCGATCACGCATAAGAGCCGCGTGTCTGATCGCACTTGGGCGCTATTGCTTTCTTCCCGCCACTGGATCATCATCGTGCACCTGCTCCATGCCCGCGCCTTGATTTGAGGCACAGTGGGGATCGATCCTGCGACCTCTGCCTTGCCCATGGGCGCGCAACCGTTGTGCTAAGCCGGTGGATGGTCGTGATTTTGTTATAATTGCAAGTGTGCTCGGTCGTTGGATCTTCATCCAACGGTCGAGATCAAACGTAGCATGCACCTTCCGAAGAAGAGGCCGTTGGATGAGCGGTGGTGTGGCGTGATCTCAGTCATTGGATGGGCATCCAACGGCTAAGATTTATCGAGTGGGTAAAGAAGGAGGGCTGCAGCCGGTGTTGGGCAGCTATGATGGTGCCATTTAGGCCATGCATCTTCTGAGTGATGTAGATGGTGCCATGGGTGTCGGATTGGATCTATTTTCACGTTGTTAGGTTGCAATCGCCAATCTGAACCCATTTGTGCAGTCAAATTTTTCGTCTGAGGTGCGGATTAACACCATCTTGGTCCTTTCTTTTTAAGGTTCCTTGGTCTTTATCTAGTGCTACGGATGTCCGATTAGGAAGATCTTGGAGTCGTTGAACTCCAATCGTCACCCTAATCAGATCCGTATGGTTGGATATTCAATTCGAGGCTCTGATAAAAAGTCACCCTATCCCTGACCATAAAAAGGAGACAATTACTTTACAATTCATACAACTTGATCTGAATGCATGATTATGCATGTTATGCATTATTTACAATGTATGATGCTAATGTGACACTAAGAACATGCATTATAGACATTTTAGGTTAATCAGATGTATGCACATCACCGATCATATTAGGAAGACCCTTTCTGGCCACTGCTAGGGCCAATATTAATTGCGAGGAGGGCCAAATTGAATTAAAATTTTGGTGCAAGACGCTGAAGGTCGACATCTTTAATGCCCAACAAGGAATTAATTGCAGAGTTCTAGAATAAATTTGTAATATTGAGCCTATGGTTGATGACCTATGTACCGAGGAAAACACGAATATTTGTGATGAACCACAACAAGATCAAAATCCGCAATTTGAGGAGCCTAAACATAACCTAGACACACCCATAGCTCCTTCCCTTGCTCCCGACACCCACCTTGAACCACCTGCTACTGCTGAAAACCTAGTTATGGAATTAAAGCCTCTTCCTGATCATCTGAAATACGTCTTTTTGGGTTCCAATCAGATGTTTCCTGTGATTATCAACTCCCGACTCACACCTAATCAAGAAACATGCCTAATTTCTATTCTCCAGCAGCATCGGAGAGCCATTAGATGGACTCTCGATGATCTGACTGGTATCAGCCCTTCATACTGCACACATCACATCTATACAGAAGAAGGCTCACGACATTCCCGTGAAATGTAGAGATGCCTAAATCCAAATCTATAGGATGTCATGAAAAAGGAGATCATCAAGTGGTTAGATGTAGGGATTATCTACTCAATCTTCGATAGTCGTTGGGTGAGTCCAATCCAAGTTGTGCCTAAGAAGGCAGGGCTCACCGTCATCACAACTGAAATCGGAGAAACCATACCGACCCATATAGCAAACTCGTGGAGAGTCTGGATTGATTACAAAAGACTTAATTCTTCCATGAAGAAGGATCACTTCCCACTATTGTTCATTGATCAGATTCTTGAGAAACAAGTGAGAAATCGATTCTTCTGCTTTTTGGACAGGTACTCCGGTTATAATCAGGTCGCAATCCATCCTAAGGACCAAGAGAAGACCACCTTCACCTGCCCCTTCGAAACATATGCATTCCGAAGGATGCCGTTCGGTCTCTGCAATGCACCCGCTACTTTTCAGTGGTGCATGCTTGCCATATTCTCAGATATGGTAGGTGAATACCTTGAGGTCTTCATGGATGACTTCTCGGTATTTGGTGAATCTTTTGATGATTGCCTCTTGCACTTGGTCCAAATCCTCAGGCGGTGCACCGACGTGAATTTGGTTCTTTCTTGGGAAAAGAGCCACTTCATGGTACCTGAGGGAATTGTCTTGGGACATCTATTCTCTGATAAAGGCATCCAGGTTGATCGAGCCAAGGTGAATCTAATTTTCAAACTCCCTATGCCTAGCTCAGTCAAAGACATCTGATCCTTTCTGGGGCACATCAGTTTTTACTATCGATTCATTCCCAATTTTTTGAAAATCGCATGCCCTCTGACTAATCTTCTATCTATGGATGTCCCTTTTGAAATCACCAAGGAGTGCACTCAGGCATTTGAGATCCTACGTGATCGAGTTACCTAAGCACCTAGCCTTTAGTCCCCTGATTGGTCTCAACCCTTTAAGATCATGTGCAATGCTTCAGATTACGCTGTAGTTGCGGTACTTGGACAGAAAATAGACGGGAAACCCATTGTCATCTACTACGCTAGCAAGACACTTGACGAGGCTTAGCGTAACTACACAGTTACTGAGAAAGAGCTGTTAGCCATCGTATTTGGCTTAAAAAAATTCAGATCTTATCTTTTGGGTTCCCACGTCATCATATACTTGGATCACACCACAGTGAGGCACCTCCTCACGAAGGATGCGAAACCTCGACTAATCCGATGGATCTTGCTGTTGCAAGAATTCGATCTCGAGATTTGCGACAAAGCAGGAAAACAAAATGTGGTAGCTGACCATTTGTCCCGTCTTCCTTCTTCCATCATCGACCCGTCTGGTCCAATCACCGAGCATTTTCCAGACGAGCACCTGCTAACCATTCACAATCTCCCATGGTTTGCTGATATTGTAAACTACTTGGTTACAGCGAAAGTTCCGCTAGATTGGGTGACTTCCACATGGGACAAATTGATTGCCGAGGCTAAGTACTATATTTGGGAGGAACCATACATTTTCCACATTGGCAATGATCAGGTGATCTAGAGATGCATTCCTAACGACAAGGTCAATGATGTTATATCATTCTGTCATGACCAAGCCTGCGGTGGCCATTTCTCTGGGTGTCAAATCGTAGCGAAAATTCTCTAGTGTGGGTTATTTTGGCTCACTTTGTTCAAAGACGCACAGACATATTGTAGGGCATGCGCTCGTTGTCAGACCCTTGGCAACTTGGGCCCACGGGATATGATGCCCTTGAACTCGTTTATTGTGTGAAATCTTTGACATATGGGGAATTGATTTTATGGGACCCTTTCTCGGATCTAACGGCTTCGAGTACATTCTACTCACTGTTGATTATGTCTCTAAATGGATCGAAGCCATCCCCACGAGAACTAGTGATCATAAAGTTGTCCTTTGATTTATCCAGAAGAACATCTTTACCAGATTTGGGGTTCCTAAGGCCATCATCAGCGATGGCGGGTCTCATTTTAACAATGTGCACTTCCAGTCTCTGATGAAAAAGTATGGGGTGCCGCATTGTATGTCGACTCCTTACCACCCCCAGATTAATGGACTAGCAGAACTGTCAAATTGAGAGATCAAGAAGATCCTTCAGGTCACTGTTCAGCCTTATAGGAAGGATTGGTCTACTCACCTTTCGAAAGCCTTGTGGGCCTATAGGATCGCCCACTAGACCCAATTAGGCATGTCTCCCTTCAGATTAGCGTACGGAAAGGCATGTCACCTTCCCGTCAAGATGGAGCATAAGGCTTATTGGGCGGTACGGAAGTGCAATCTGGATCTAATGAAGGTTGGAATACACCACCGGTTGCAATTGAGCGAGATCGAGGAACTACACAATGATGCATATGAGAACTCGCGTATCTATAAAGAGTGGGTTAAGACCTTCCATGACAGGCATATTATACGAAAATCTTTCCACCCTAATCAGAAAGTTCCACTCTTTGATGCCAAACTCAAACTATTCCCAGGAAAACTCAGATCAAAATGGATTGGACCATTCTTGGTGAGACAAATCTTTGGAAATGGAGCCATTGAAATTAGTGAACTCAGCCCTGATTCTGTACCTTTTGTCGTGAATGGTCAGAGACTCAAACCGTTCGTCGAACTCACTGACTCAAACTTGGCTGAGGTATCTTTTGCCCTCCATTCTCCCTGAGCCCATTACACCCGGCTGATGGTGTTAAACTCAGCGCTTAATGGGAGGCAACCCGTCATCTTATAGAAAATCCCGAAACCCTCCTCGACACATCTTATGCTAAACTCATATTGCACTTTAGGGTTCATCCATTACAATAGCCAACTCCACCTTTGGTACCTATACCAGAGCTTGAAATCATATGCAACAGTCACCCCGACCCATCCACTCACCCAACACCTGTTCTAATGTACGTTCTAAGCTGAATTCGAACCCACCTAATTTGCAATGAGGACATTGCAAATCGTAAGCATGGGGGGGTATTAAAGTGCAAAATGCTATGAGAATCACTTCACAAGAAAGGGATTTCATCAAAAAAATTACAACTTCCAAAAAACCAAAAAAATAAAAAACTGAAAAAGAACAAAAAAATGGAGGAAATTTTGAGTGAATTAATTTGCATATCATTTTTTAGGAGAAAAGGAGAGGTGATATAAATGTCGAAAAGGAGCACATTTTGAAAAAGAAAAAAGAGATAGTCACCAGTAAAAGATTAAGGAATCTACTTAGTTTTAGACCAAATCAAAAAGAAAGAAAATGAAAGACAAAAAGTGCTAAGAGACAAAAAGAGATTAGTATGAATGCTGATCTTAGGCCTCTTGGGTTGTGATTTTAGGCTTAAAGATTCAAGTATCCATTAAGATCTGGATAGTCCTCAAGAGGTTTTGGAAAATGCAAAGCTTAAGTATTAGGTCTAAGGCTTAGGGAGTATTCAGCCTCGTTAACTGACCTCTGCTTTGCAGGACTTGGTAACCTAAGCACCCCAATCCACACACAGTCTGGTTCAATGTGCTTAATTATCAAAATCACGTAAATGCGTTAAATCTGTTCTGGGAAAAGGCTACCTATATTAGGAGTGGTTGATCAACACAAGTTGATTTGGAAGAGTTCCCGATGTGGAGCAGTGGGAAATTCCCCTAGAATATGTGCAATAACATACTGTCTCCTCGGTGCTTGTCTTCTAGGATATCTAAATATCCTACCGGGGGCATGTAAGCATCTTGTGCTGGTTCAGATGCCATGGGCAGCATTATCATGAAATGTCAATTGCTAGGGTCTAGATTTAGCTACAGAACACCATGAGTTGGATTATCTCAAAATCTCAAATGCCAGGGTTCTGCGGGTTGCCATGAGCGGTGCTATCTCGAAGCATCGATTGCCAGGGACCCTGCTAGGATTGATGGTGGGAGCTAGGAATCCGATACATAACGTGTTGTAAAGCCAATCTGAAGCTAGAAATAAAGAAAGAAAAGAGAGAAAACTCTCCAAAATAAAAAATTCTTCTATCTCTCTCTTACAGAAATGCACTGCAAACTGAACCTAGGCTTAAACATGTTAGAAGCATAGGTGCTTTAACCACGGAGTTCAACGAACCATAGGTTAGTTCCTACAGGCCTTAGAAACCTTCGCGGCAGACTGAGGCTAAAGCTGGTCAAGTTCGGATATTAGTTGGTACTTTACTACCTCTAGGCCTACTATCGGCATTCTGATCTGATCTACAAAAGAAAGCACACATCAGAGATCTGAACATGTGGTCTAGAATTTAACTTAATTTCATGAGATTTTGTTAAAAGACTAACAAAAGCTAGGCATGGGGGTATGATGGGAACACCATCATGAGCCATAACTAGCTCAATTTGATCTGATTAAGTTATTAAATGCTCTTACATAATCGCCAGAGAGCTCTAAGTCACTGCATAATCATTCTGAGGAAAAGACAAGAAACTAGGGTTAAAACTATAATTTTAACATCATATCAAGAATGCAGAATAACCATGAGTTTTTCAGGGGTTAATTAAGGGTCAAATGGTCCTAAAAGGCTAACAAGTGGGTTAGAACATATAGAAAAGAGTTTTCACGTGTTTTAAGAATTAAATGACTTCTGAAACCCTAAAGACAGACCCACTTAATTAACTGAGCTTCTAGTCAGGATAAAATTCATCTAAACCCTTTAAATTCATAGAAAAATATTCTCTAGGGTTTGGTACCTTCAATTTGATCATCAGAACCCGTCTTGACCCAAACCAGAGTATTAGACAGACATTTGCCCTAATTTGGGTTTTTGCATAAATTATCCAATTAAACGATGTCAAAATTGAAATCCAACTTCATCATTGGATTCCTTAGGTGCAAATTATGTCTGTACCAAAATTTGGGCCCAATCTGAGATCATAACCTATTTTGCAATTTGGTCCTATCTGATTCCTTTCTATCACACATATGCCCTTAACTTTCAATATCCTTACAAAAAGGCCCCTAACTTTTCCATTATTTCAACAAATAGGTCCCCACACCATTTTTGGAAGGTTAAACCTTCACCGTCGAATTTAGAGCGAGGATTTCTCACTCGATTCTCAATCATTCTCTCCTAAATTTGAACCAAAGATTCCTTGGAAGTTACCTTCCATTTGAGCCATTCCTTGGGCTCCAATTCTTTCCCAAAAGGTCATGCGAACCATTCAAAGGTTTGGGTATCCTATTTCGCAAAAACCTTTTGAGCTTGGAAGGGCTTCTTATGGCCTATAAAAGAAACAACATCGCATGGCCAAGCTTTCCAGCTAGGTTTGAGGCCTTAAAACCCACCCCCTGATCTTCTCTGGTCAACAACAACCGTAGCTCTTGCGACCCTCTACCTCACTCTCTCTCGAACCTCCAATGGACAAATTGAAGGCCCTATCTTCTTGCCCTCGTCCTCACGATCTTCCCCGGCCAAAGGGAGGTCATTCCTTCATCTCGTTCGTCGTCGCCGCCTCGCCGTCTTCTTCACCTTCTTTGGGTCCAGTTAGCCACGATCGAACCATTTTAGCCTTCTCTCTCTTTTCTAATACCCTCTATCTACTTCTCTCTCTCTACTTTCTTTTCCCTCACTTGCACGCAACTCTCGACCGTTGACCACATCTCTCCCCCATCATCTTCCCCACGTCCAGCACGAGCTCTAGCGAGCTCGCACTAGCACTACATTATACCAAACACAACACCACTGCTTCCATTAGTTTTACCATGAACCACTGATCAGAAGCCCCAACTTTATTGGGACTTTTTATCAAGCACTCACCTCCCTGAACACAGCTCCCTCCGCTTGCCCTTTCCGTCACCGACAGCCACCCTCTGACCTTCACACACCCTCTAACCACCACCACTACATTCACCAACCTCCGGCAACCCTACTAAGTGCTCTAACTGGGGCATTTAGCCCATGTTTTTTTATTTCAAGTCCTGCTGATTTGCCGTCACCACCCTCATCTTCTCCGATCACAGCAGGGCTCCACCAACCTTCAAACTCCCTGCTGCAACTTTCGCTCGACATGGCCCCAGGTCATAAGGCCTCCCAAGCACTCAATTAAAGTAGCATGCATTAGTAGCTGCACCAATTAGCGAAGCAACTTCAGCTACTGCGGTCGTGCGAAGAAGGGTGGGACCTTAGTTCCACCTCGGTAGCTGACGAAGCAGCACTGGGGCATAAATTGAATTCTTACTACAGCTTGTTTACCTCAGTAGCACAGGGTGAGGTCCCCTCACACATGCCCACACACGCCCTCACCCGCACTCACGCCCTGGAGGTCTGGGCTTGGTCCGATTACCCGGATACCCGGGTCTGGTCTAGTTTGCGAGTTCTGAGAGAGGTAGAAGAGAAAAAGAGAGGAGAAAGGGGGGGTTTTGCTCTACCGCCCTCCTCTTGACTATTATGAGATCTGAAGAGGCCTTTGCCTCTACTGGTGTGCTAAGTCTTATGCTGCGCCTTCTCTGAACCTATGAGAAGAGGAAGAAGAAGAAGAGAAGGAAGAGAAGAAAGAAGCCTCTCCATGAGGCTTGAAGAATTTGAAGAAGAGGCCTTTGCCTCTATTAAGGTGTCTAAGCCTAGATCTATCGTCTGATATCTGATACCTTGGCTCTGTTGGTTAAAATTGAGTTGTGCTTTACTTATCTAATCTATTACTTTGAGTAGCTTGTTGAACATTGTAGGGTAATTTGGTAATTCAAGTCACCATTTTACCCTCTCTTCTTTTTGCATTATTGACATTGAATCTTATTTATGTATCTTTATTGATTGCAAATTCTTACATCTTTAATTACAATCTTGAGTTTTAAATTACCATATTGCTCCCTGTGTTCGACCTCGAACTTCAAATTTGAGTAATAAATTTAATTTTTTTCACGTTGATTCGACCTATAGTGCAATGCGATGATTTTAAAACCCATTTCAAAGCGACAAACAACTTCCCTTAGATGGAAGTGAAGTGCGCAACGGATCGGTGCTCTTAGATGAGGATTGGTAGATGAGCGAGCAATGGCACTTCTGGCACTTAATCTTTCTTGTCTACAACACAAAAGGTATGGAAGTATTATTCTTGGTGTGTCTTGTAAAGGAAAGGTCCACCTCTATTTATAGAGGCCCTAAGAAGGGTTTAGAAGCCTCTTCTAGCAGTTGGAAGGTTTCTCTAGCCGTTGGGAATTATCCTAATGAAAATCAGGTTGAAATCAGGGTCATTTATGATTCTGACAGGGTTATCAGACATCTGGGATTAAGGTCAGATGTCTGGGTCATTGTATGATTTTATGGTCGGATGTCTGATCTAGAAGGGTGCATCAACTGGACGGTGTTGGATCAGAATGGACGTCTAAAGATGACTTTTAAGATGTCTGGGAAACTAATCAAATGTCAAATTCTAAAAGGGTTTCCTTCCTGTTTTTGTCTAGACCTAAATAGGGTTCTAGGTCTTGTTGGTCAGATGACAGGTCGGACGTCTAGCACAAAGTTTGGACGTCTAGACATAGGTTTTACTGTGAGAATTGATTTCCCGAGGCTCAAATGGCTATAATCACTGACAAAAAGTGATTTGGGGATGGATTGAGCCTAACGTCTATTTATCAGATGTTTAGGGTTCTCTAAGGATGTCTGAAAATGAATGTAGGTTAGAATTAGGGTTAATCGTCTAAGATTAGGTCTGATAAGCCAACAGTCCTCCAGTTGGACGTCTGGCAAGGTCATTGACGTCTTCTAGGACATCTTGACTAAGGGCTAGACATCTGAAACTAGCAGACAAAGAGTAGTTCTCCAGCCTAAGTGTTTTGGACGTCTGATCAAATAGTTAAACATCTTAAAGTCTAATATCAGACATCTGATTTTCAAATTGGACGTCTGATCAGGCTATTTGATGCCTATTTTGGCTTTCTAGGTTCTCTACGAAAAAGTCAAGTATCCTAGGGTAGAGTAAGTATTCTTAGGACTACTGTTTAGTTAATTTGGGCTCTTTAACATATAATCTGGACAAAAAATAAAGAGTAAAGAATAACAACTGAATACATGAATAAATATATCTATCCTATTCTTCATCTCCTTCCTTCTTCAAGCTTTTGCTCCAAGCAAAGCTCCTTCTCCTCCACCAAACTCCTCCAAACTACCATGGATGAGAGCTTAAGCTCCTTTACACTTGATATCCATTTGCATTTTCCTGAAACACATAAACTCAAAGAAAATGTTAAATAATAAGTGTTTTGTTATCATCAAAATTAACGATCGTGGTGCCCTTGTACCAATAAATTTATCCTTAAGAGAGCGTCTACCAAGCATACAACGACAACCAAACACAATTCATGCCCTTTTAAATTTGAATAGGTCTCTTTAATCAATCCTCAAATCGACTTCACAGATTAGCCAAATAGAGTCAAGGTAGTGTTCCTCCATTCCTAATTAAGTGGTATAAGAGAAATGAGGTAACTTAAAATCCCTGGCATAATCTATTTTGAAGAAGGCTAAGGTCAAATTAGTTATTATAGGTGGCCAAACAAGTTATTCAATCTAGCTACGTGACCTAAGTCGACCATCGTGTGCCTTAAGACCTACACCTTGCTTAAATAAAATTCGCAAGTGATTGAAAGAGCAATCTTTGTTTTCGATAAAATTTGTAACATAAAATGTTGCGTCATTGTAGTATGTTGCGTGGTAGAAAATCGCTTTTCAAAACATTTAATTCTCAAAATATAACCACGAAAATAGGTAGGTCATCTCCACAGGGAGGAATTAGCCTATTAAACTTGTGAGTGTGTCTCATTTATTTGGGAAAATCAACAAGTGCGCATACTGACTAGTGCAACCTATTTCCAATATAAATTCTCAATTTAAATAATTAATCAAAAGTGTAAGTGTGCACATGAAAATTACCATAATATAATATTCTATTAAATAATGATCTTGGTAATAGCAAACAACATCAATATTAATCTCCTACCCAATAGCACCCATTTACTATAACAAATATTCCATGTTTTATGTCATTCATAAGAAAAACTCAATCATATGTAATTCAGATTAAAGAGGGGGATTTCTATGCAATTTGCTACACTATAATAAATCAGGAAAATAAATGAATAGTGCATCCGGCAATGGCATGATTCATAAATTTTAATTATACCCAAAATAGAGGATGTGTTCCTCTTGACAGTGCGCACGCTTGAGGCCGCCGCTGGCTGCGAAAGCTTCGGTGGAGGTCGGCCATGATGAGAGGAACTCAGTGGTGGTGGTGGCACTCCGAATGATGGCTAGAGTTGACGCTGGCGATGAGGAGGATGGCTGGCGGCAGTGGCTGTCCACGCGTGCGCGTGGGCTGTTGTCAGCCTGTCGGAGGTCGTGGTGGTGCTAGTGGGGTTGAGGCAGGCGCATTGGCATTGATGGTTTATGTGCATACATCTGATTAACCTAAAATGTCTATTAATACATGTTAGTGTCACATTAGCATCATACATTGTAAATAGTACATAACATGCATAATCATGCATTTAGATTAAGTTGTAGAAATTGCACAGCAGTTGTCTCCTTTTTATGGTTAGGGACAGGGTGACTTTTTATCGGAGCCTTGAATCGAAGATCCAACCATACGAATCTGATCAGGGCAACGATTGGAGTTCAATGACTCCAAGATCGCCCTAATCGGATATCCGTAGCATCAGATAGAGACCGAGGACCCTACAAGATCAAGGGCTAATATGGTGTTAATCCACACTTCAGACGATAAATCTGACTGCACAGATGGGTTCGGATTGACGATCGCAGCCTAACGGTGCAAAAATCGATCCAATCCGATATTCGTGGCACCATCTACATCACTCAGAAGTTGTACGACCAAGATGGCGCCACGGGTGGTTGAGATGGTGCCACGTGGTGCCATCTCAGCCACCCAACCGGTTGCATGTGCCCGACGCAGCCTTCCCTCTTCATCTGAGCGACGCTTCGCTGCCATTGGATGCACATCCAACAGCTGTAAGGCACGCGCACTTGAAGTGTAAATGCGACAACTTAACCGCTGTAGCATAGTGGTCGAAGGCTCCATCGAGAAGAGGAGGCGCGGGTTCGAGCCCCCGCAAGCCCCAAATTAGAGCGAGCGCACGAGCACGAAGGGCCACACAATGGGCATCCAATGACGCCGCACAGCCGATAGCGCCCATGCGCTATCTGACGCCCCCACTTCATGCAAGATCACATGCGCAAGGCGCGTGCAGTTGAGGCGCGGCGAGGAGAGATCTTAGCCGTCCGATCTTACAATCGGACGGCTAAGATTTGAAGAACGTGGGCGGCTGAGTGAGGTGCGGAAGGCGAGCGGGCGTGCGAGTGCCACCCACGAAGGCCATGTTCAGGCCTTTAGTAACGGATTTATTCGTCACTAAAGGTCTTGAATTAATGTTTTTCAAAATGTAATGACCAAAATGTCCCCACTCCTTGCAACTATAAAAGGAGACCCCCTCCATACGAATTTTTCATCCCTTCCTTCTCTTCTCTCCCTCTCCAAAGCTCAAGAGAAGCTTATCCCACACTCAGGATGCTCCTCAAGAGATAAAGTCAATTTTTCGCCCCCATTCCAGAAGTGGATCCCGCGATGACGTCAATGTGCTGCCTCGTTCCCATTCTTCCTACCTCGACCTCCTTCTTCCCACTCCGCTCCTCATCTTCCAGGCATCATCTCGTCCGGCTCGTCCTCCAAGGAATCGTCGAGGAGGATAACTTCTCTCTCCCTTTCCTTTTTCCTGCTTTCTAGGGTAGAATTTTCCTACTTTCTAGTTGTAATAGTTTTCCTTCTTTCTATTGTAATTTCTTGCTTACTTAGTTGCATAAACATTTTGAAATATCAAGTGGATGTTTTCTCTTTTTCTCTCTCTCTCTCTTTCTTTGATTGTTTATAGTACTTCATTTCATTGTATTTACTCCATTTTTTTTAACAAAAACACAAAAAAATATAATTGTGAATTTGGATCGACGTAGCCTCCCTGAGTTCAACTCGGGATTTCTATTTTGTTATAAATTTTATTTGTTGAATTCGAGTTCTTCGCTATTCAAACTACAACGACAAATTTTCAAAACTGAATCCGATGGCATAGTATTTCAACATTTCAACATTTTGGTGCCTTTGCCGGGGAGGCAACGATTTTCCGATCCTCTTTTCGCATTTCACGCACTTTACTATCTTCTAACTTGCTTTCTCTTATGTCTATTATTTTGTAGAGACCTCCATCAAGGAATCGTCAAGCAGTAGATCAGAGTAAAGTGCAGTTGAAGACAACTGTAAGCGCTCCCCATTCTTCCCCCTCCATAGATTTCATTTGTCATATTAAATTCAAATTCCAATTAACCTAGGTGTTTGTATAAATCCTAGAATTAGTTTGGTTGTTTGTATTTCCACTCACACACATTTCACCCTTGCTTATATAAAAAAAAAACAAAAAGATAATTTGGTGTGGTAATTTTCAAGATACACACAACATATACCCACATTCAAGGCACTTAACCTACTTGATTTGCTTCTACTCAACTGGATTCTGATCTGTGGAACCGGTACACACAAATCAACACATAAAAGAGTAGAAATCATTCTAGGTTAACCATTTTTGTGTGCCTAACCTAGTGGTGCAGTTGTGGCCAATTGTTTGAGTTGTTTGGGTCGCACTACTCAACCTAAAATCAACTCATCAAGTAGCTTCCTCTTAGGGTTTTCAATTTAGGTTCATACCAGGCACTCCACTTTATTTCTATTTTTAAAGGAAAGCAATCTTCACCCGTGTTTAAAAAACTGGTTTGCCTCAAACTTGATTGAAATCAACCTAATTCTAAACCTTAAAAGCTACTTAAGCAAGATTTGAACAATAAAATCTACGCATCACAAATAATCTTGCTTGAAAACCATGGTTGTGAACACACTTACACATAATCAATCATTAAGGGCACAACCTATTTTAAGGGCCCATCACATTCCACAAGCACTACAAACCCAGGCCTCAATAAAATCGAGTAGACGTTGGCCTTAAGGACTGATTCGCTCTTCAGGGCCTAGTCTAAGATTGTTTATGTTTAACCTACTTGTACTAACTAATATGATGTCTAGCTAGGAGAGTAGCATCAAACAACTGTGGCTGGGGGGTACACTAGGAACTAGAGGCGTAAGCCGAAGGAAGAACCTTCTCCCCAGTCCCTTTTTCTAACTGGTTGGATTGAGCAGACACAAGTAGAGTAAATCGTTTATAAACTTAAGGTGGGTTCTGGGAGTCTATAGATCCTTAGGCTACCCCACTTAAGGACAGGCTTGTTTTGTTGTGCTGCAGGGTCCTTATCCCTAGTCCTTCCGACCTTTTCCTAGTTTATGCTGGGAAGAAGATCATTGAATCCCCGATTGGAAGGACCACTAGGGTATTCTAGGAGGCGTAAATTTTATTTTGGTCAAATTGATCCTATGGTCAATCAACAGCCTCCTCCGCCCCAAGATCCACAAGAGGAATTCTAAAGGCAGCTGGAACAAATGCAGAGAATGCAGGAATGATTCCAAAGAATGCATGGCGCTCAGCCCTTGATGGATTTTTATGATCCTTCAAATTACGGGGAACGACCTGGCATCCGGATTCCAGTTGGAGATGTAGAAATCAAGCCCCAGGTGTTAAGCCTGATCAAACATTACCATGGGCTTGGCTTGGAAGACCCATTTCAACACTTGGAGGACTTGACCACTTTGGTCCTAACCACCAAGGCACAAAACATGAATGAGGAGCAAATGGATCATGAGGCTCTTCCCCCACTCTCTTAGGGATAAAGCCGCTCATTGGTACAGGACTATAGGAAGACCAATTGCAACTTGGAATGAGTTGAAATTGGCCTTTCTGAAGAAATTCTTCCCTTTCGTACGTACCGATGCTTTGAGATGGGCAATCACTACCTTTACCAAGTGGCTGGGGGAGCAGTTTCATGTGGCTTGGGAGTGATTCCAGGACTTATTGTGGAGGTGTCCACACCACGAGGTGTCGAAATGGCAACTCGTGCAGATCTACCACGGGTTGACTGAGCAACTTAGAAATCACGTGGACGCTTCTTGCAGAGGCAATTTCCTCAACAAAGACACAGATAGCGCACACGATTTGTTTGAAAAAATGAGTGAGAATTCAATCAATCATGCCTCCATGGATACTTTTAACTGGTCCCAGCAACCCAGATCGAATGTAATGAAGTCCATGACTCTCATTCATTCGATATGGAATTGATTTGTAACAAACTTGATAAGGTGGACTTGGTTGCTAAGAGAATGAAAGAGTGGATGGCTAGAAATTCAATGAACAACTCTCGATCCACTCAATCCCAGAATTTGGTATTCCATTTGTCACGAGCTCCTTCTGGACGGGAGTTTGTGAATCAACTTGATGTAGCTCAACCTGCGAGTCAGCATTATTCGGAACCCCACGGGTTCCAAACTGGGGCCTTTGATCCCAGTTTTTCTGATCATTCCCTTTCTTTCTCTCCATCCTCACCCTATGAGAATGTTTGTGTTGTACAGGAGAATGTTAGATCTAACTCCTACTCCAATGCTTATAATTCAAGTTGGAGAAACCACCCTAACTTCTCCTAGAAAAACCCAGGGTAGCAGAACCAATTCTGACCCAGCAACTATGCTCCGCAACGAACAATGGGTTAGGGTCATGTTTATACTCAGTTGCCCCCAAATCAAGTCAATCAGCTAGCTTGGAATGCCCGTCAACTAGTAGGGCAGGCTGATTTGAATCGACAAATGGTAGAGATGCAAGGATCCAAGCTCCAGCTCATGCAGCAAATGAAAACCTCGTTGGGCAACTTGCAAACCAGGCTCATATCTAACTCTCGTCAACCCGGATCTCTACCATCCCAACCCGTACCCAACCCGGGAAATATCCTGAATCTGAGTAACCAAGACCATGGGTATGGAAATCAGAGGGACCCACACGCCCATGCTCAGGTGGTTGAGCAGGGTCCTTCCTCTTCTTCTTCTACACATCAACAATTCTTGGCTAATCAAGCCCCTCCAATCTTTTCTAACCCTCCCTAGGACCCAAACTCGTATGCATCTATAAATTCTGTTACCTTGAAGAGTGGTAAACAAACTTAGGATCCACAACCACACTGTACTAATTTACCGAATCCTAAAGTACCTGAGGAGAGAAAGGAGAATTTTGGTGAAGAAATCAGGGCTCAGGAACCTGATTCCAAAGATCTGACTCATGTTCCTTTTCCTGAGGCCGTGATCATATCAAGGAAGAAGAAGTCTGTTGATAGTAATGAGGAGCTTCTGAATATTTTCAAGAATGTTGAGATCAATATCCTGCTCCTTGATGCTATCAAACATATACTAGCTTACGCGAGATTTTTAAAGGATTTATGTACAAAAAAGCGTAAGTCGAGAGAATATGTTCCGAGGAAGGTAGTACTCTCTGAGCAGGCTAGTTCTGTTATCCAGCACCACCTCCCTCAGAAAAAGAGAGATCCAGGTGCTCCATTGATTTCTTGTGTCATCGGAGATTACACTTTTGATAGAGCACTTCTGGATCTAGGTGCATCCATCAACCTAATTCCAACTTCTCTTTACAAGAAGTTTGGATTAGGTGAACTTCGGCCGATTTCAGTAACGCTACAGTTAGCGGACTGTTCAGTCACAAATCTGTGAGGTGTTATTGAAGATGTTATTGTTAAGGTTAAGGATTTCTATTTTCATGTAAATTTCCTTGTCCTTGACATGGATGTACCCGAAAATCTAAGGAACACGCCCATCATTCTGGGGCGTCCGTTCCTGGCTACCGCTAAGGCCAACATTAACTGTGAAAGCGGTAGCATGGAAATTGCCTTTGGGGATCAACGAATGAAATTGGATATTTTTAAGGCGATTAATAAATTTGAGGATTGTGGATTTATCGAGGAACTTGAGGATGATAATGTGAACATTGAAACTTGCATGATGGTTTCTGCAATTGAAAGTTCCTCTTTTGATGATGAATTGGGCCTACAACCCTCTATGGCAGACCCACCATCTTCTGAAGAGGTTATTGATTTTTTTCACTCTCAACCTCTTCCTCATGATGAATTATCAACATCTTCCTTACCTTCAATCATCAACCCACCCCAGCTTGAATTGAAACCATTGTTTGAAAATTTGAAATATCAATTTTTAGGACCACACAAGACGCTCCCTGTGATTATCAGTACTAAATTAATGAAGGAGCAGGAGATTAAATTGATTAAGGTCCTGAAGGAACACAAGGAGGCAATTGGTTGGACCATTCATGACGTTAGGGGGATCGAGCCATCTTACTGCAATCATAGAATATTTTTCGAAGATGGATCTCACCCTTCTCGCCAAATGTAGAGGAGATTAAATCCAAATATGCGAGTAGTGGTCAAAAAGGAGATTATTAAGTGGCTCGATGCAGGAATCATCTATCCAATCTCTGATAGTCCTTGGGTAAGTCCCGTGCAGATTGTTCCTAAGAAAACTGGGATTACCATTGTGACTAACGAGAGAGGAGAATCCATCACAACTCATTCAGCTTCCTCTTGGAGGGTTTGTATCGATTACAGGAAGCTGAACACGGCCATGAAAAAGGATCATTTCCCTCTGCCTTTCATTGATCAAATCTTGGAAAGATTAGCCTGGTAGAAGTATTTCTGTTTTCTTGATGGCTACTCGGGATACAACCAAGTTCCTATCCATCCTGAGGATTAGGAAAAAACTACTTTCACCTGTCCCTATAGAACCTTTGCTTTCTGGAGGATGCCATTCGGTTTATGCAATGCACCTACGAATTTTCAAAGGTGTATGTTAGCCATATTCTCTGACATGGTGATAGAGTTTATGGAAGTCTTCATGGATGATATCTCTCTTTTTGGAGAATTGTTTGACTCTTGTCTAGCTAATCTAGAAATGATTCCTAAACGATGCATCAAAACACGATTGGTCTTTAGCTGGGAAAAGAGTCATTTCATGACATAAGAAGGCATCGTCTTGGGTTATGTAATCTCTGAACGGGGAATTGGAGTGGATAAAGCTAAGGTTGATGCTATCGCTAAACTTCTTCCTCCCACATCTGTTAAACAAATTCGATCATTTCTTGGTCATGTGGGATTCTATAGAAGATTCATCAAGGATATCTCGAAGGTTGCTTGTCCTCTGAGCAATATTCTCGCCAAAGAAACATCATTTGTTTTCAACAAAGCATGTCGTAAGGCATTTGATTTTCTTAAAACGGCAGTCACTTATGCTCCAATGCTGCAACCACCAGTTTGGACAGCCCCTTTTGAGATCATGACCGACGCTTCTGATTATGTGGTCGGGGCTATTTTGGGTCAGAAAGTTGACAGGAAGCCCTGTGTCATGTACTACGCTAGTAAAACTCTGGATGAAGCCCAAAGGAATTACACTGTTACTGAAAAGGAATTACTAGTCGTAGTATTTGCTCTGGAAAAATTCAGGGCTTATCTCTTAGGGTCTCATGTCATCCTTTATACCGACCACTCGGCCTTGAGACATCTCTTGGCCAAAAAGGATGCCAAATCTTGGCTTATTCGTTGGATTCTTCTGCTTCAAGAATTTGATTTTGAAATCAAGGATAAATGCGGGGTACAAAATGTGGTAGCGGATCATTTGTCAAGACTTCTAAGTGATTCTTCTTGTCCGGACATCCTAATTGCTGATACTTTTCTGGACAAAACCATTCTTATAGTTTTAGGTGTCCAAACCCCATGGTTTGCTAACTTTGTTAATTATTTGGCCGTTGGTCAAATCCCCCAAGATTGGACCAAGCAACAATGGGATAGACTTAAATCTGAGACCAAATACTACTTCTGGGAGGACCCTGAACTGTACTGCATCAGCTCTAGTAAGATCATTCACCGATGTGTTCCGGAGAACGAATTCAATAGTATAGTCGAGTTCTACCATGCTTCTATGTGTGGACACTTCTTCGAGAAAAAGATGACTGCAAAGATTTTGCAATCTGGCTTCTATTGGTCGTCTTTATTCAAGGATGCCTAGGATTTCTCAAGGTCGTGTTCCCGATGTCAGGCACTCGGGAGAATAACTAGGAGAGATATGATGCCCCTAAACCCAATTCTTCCTGTCGAAATCTTTGACGCTTGGGGCATCGACTTCGTGGGACCCTTTCTCCCTTCATTTGGACATCAGTACATTCTTGTCACTGTTGATTACATGTCCAAATGGATTGAGGCGATTCCCGCCTAAACCAATGACCACAAGGTGGTCATCGATTTTGTCACGAAAAAAATCTTCAGCAGGTTCGGGATTCCGAGGGCCATCATCAGTGATGGTGGAACTCATTTCACTAATGCCCAGTTCCGTAATTTGCTGGCTAAATACAGGGTTAATCACCGAATCTCCACACCTTACCATCCCCAGACGAATGGATAGGCCGAGATCTCTAATCAGGAGATCAGGAATATTCTGTAGAAAATGGTTAGGCCTGATCGCAAGGACTGGACTCAAAAGCTTGAGGATGCTCTTTGGGCCTACCGTACGGCGTATAAAACACCCATCAGCATGTCTCTTTTCATTTGGTGTATGGAAAGGCATGCCATTCACCCGTAGAGATTGAACATAAGGCATTCTGGGCAATCAAACAGTGCAATTTAGATCCGAGTTTAGCCAGGAAGACTAGGAAACTCCAACTATCTGAGTTGGAGGAGCTTATAAATGATGCATATGAGAATGCCAAGATCTACAAGGCCCGGACCAAAGCTTTACATGATCAATTAATTTCTCGCAAGAGCTTTGAGTCGAACTAGAAGGTCTGGTTATTCGATTCTCGACTTAAGCTCTTTCCCAGCAAACTTAGGTCGAAATGGAACGACTCGTTCATTATCGACCATACTTTTCCAAACAGAGCTGTTCAGACGTCTTAAGCCTATTATTGACCATACTCTTCCAGAACCCATCTTAGACACGGTTGCTCTAGCCATGTTGTGACTTCTTTGGCTGGACTTTGCCTAGCTGATGGCATTAAACTTAGCAGTTGTATATATGACTCAGAGTTGACTTGAGCTTCATATTCAGGTGATATCTTTCGTACTCTACCCTTTCTTTCATGTCTCTTTTTCTCGATGTGGACATTGCATCAGCTAGGAATGGGGGGTGGATTCATTTTTGAATCATTTTGTCACCTCTGTGAAATTCTTGTAAATTTTATTTCTCTTCTTATATATACATAAAAAAAATTGAATTAGGTAGGAATACTTTGACATTAGGACTTTTCAATCTTAGGAAATATTACATTAGGATCTTAACACAATGACCCTTCAGGTCTTTGGGCTTAATCAGCCCGTGTATCCACTAAAATGTGGATTTATTTTTTGAGTCATCGCCATCTTAATTCTATTATAATTTGATCAAATAAGTTTGGGTGATAAGTACACGACTTATCAACCCACCCTCTAATTTGAGGGAACTTTAAGTCTAAAGCATCTACACACTATCTTTTCACTGACTTGTTGATCGACAATTTTAATAGAAATTGGGTAGCTAATGAACCTTCTAGGGTGATATGGCTGGCAAGTTAGCGTAGGTAATAGCCCATAGGTAGGTTGTCCAAAGCCAAGTCACTGAACCATTCTCTTCTTGCTGCCTTTAGGTAAATCGTAGACTAGAGAAGCCACCTACTTAAAAAAAAAAGAAAAGGAGAAAAGAAAAAGAAAACAAAAGAAATAAACCACACTTCATCGCATGAATATAACTGGCAAGTTGTCGGTGGTAATAGCTCATCGACTGGCTGTCCAGAACCCAGCTCATGAAATGCACTGAAAATTCCCAAAACACTTAGGAAGAAGCAGAGAAGTAGAATAAACTGGGGAGATATATACTAGATTCACCCTTGTGTTGATCCCATAAAAATAAAAGTAGGGAGAAAGCTACCGGTAGTAAAGATACACCTTTAGGTAGAACTCTCTTTTTAAGGTCACCTAGAGGCGTAGAAACCCGAAGTCTGTTCTAATTACTGATTAACAAGTCTATCACATTTCCAATAAGATGCTTAGAACTTAGGATTCTCATCAAATCTTGGGTGGGTTGAATGGCTGTAGAAAGCCACTCTTTAACCCTAAACTAAAAAATTCAAAAAAAATTAGAAAAGAAGAAAAAGAGAAAAAGAAATTTTTCTTTGAATAAAGTGAGGGCTTGAGGTGATCTGCATTTTGGCAGATACCCAGGCGTTGTTGTGTCTTTGAAAGTTCAGATCCTAAGTAAAAAATTTCTTAATATTGAAAATAACTTATGCCCAAGTAATCCAAACTAATTCTTTTATAAATAGCATGTAGTTTTTGCTAGGAACTAGAAAAAGATAGGCATGGGGGTGTGATGCGCATACATCTGATTAACCTAAAATGTCTATTAATGCATGTTCTTAATGTCACATTAGCATCATACATTGTAAATAGTGCATAACTTGCATAATCATGCATTTAGATTAAGTTGTATAAATTGTATAATAATTGTCTCCTTTTTATGGTCAGGGACAGGGTGACTTTTTATAGGGGCCTCGAATCGAAGATCTAACTATACGGATCTGATCAGGGCGACGATTGGAGTTCAACGACTCCAAGATCGCCCTAATCAGATATTCGTAGCATCAGATAGAGACCGAGGAACCTTATAAGATAAAGGGCCAAGTTGGTGTTAATCTTCACTTTAGACGACAAATCCAACCATATGGATGGGTTCGGATCGATGATTGCAGCCTAACGGTGCAAAAATCAATCCAATCTGATACCCGTGGCACCATCTACATCACTCAGAAGATGGATGGCCAAGATGGTGCCACGTGGCACCATCTCAGCCACCCAATCGGCCGCATGCACCCGACGCAGCCTTCCCTCTTCATCTGAGCGACGCTTCTCTACCATTGGATGCGCATCCAACAACTGCAAGGCATGCGTGCTTGAAGTGTAAACGCAACAACTTAACTGTTGTAGCACAGCGGTTGAAGGCTCTATCTAGAAGAGGAGGCGCGGGTTCGAGCCCCCGCAATCCTCAAATTGGAGCAGGTGCACGAGCGCAAAGGGCCACACGATACACATCCAACGGCACCACGCAGCCAATAGTGCCCATGCGCTATTTGACACCCCTGCTTGACGCGAGATCACACGCGCAAGGCACGCGTAGTTGAGGTGCGGCGAGGAGAGATCTAAGATCGGACGACTAAGATTTGAAGAACGTGGGTGGCTGAGTGAGGCGCGAAAGGTGAGCAGGCACGTGAGCGCTGCCCACGGAGGCCACATTCAAGCCTTTAGTGACGGATTTATCAGTCACTAAAGGTCCTGAATTAATGTTTTTCAAAATGTAATGGCCAAAATGCCCCCACTCCTTGCAACTATAAAAGACGACCCCCTTCATACAAATTTCTCATCCCTTCCTTCTCTTCTCCCCCTCTCCAAAGCTCAAGAGAAGCTTGTCCCACACCTGGGATGCTCCTCAAGAGAGTCAATTTTTCACCCCCATTCCGGAAGCGGATCCCGCAAAGACGAAGACATGTTGCCTCGTTCCCATTCTTCCTGCCTCGACCTCCTTCTTCCCTCTCTACTCCTCATCTTCCAGGCATCGTCTCGTCCAGCTCATCCTCAAAGCGATCGTCGAGGAGGATAACTTCTCTCTCCCATTCCTTTTTCCTGCTTTCTAGTTCTAATAGGTTTCCTACTTTCTAGTGTAATTTTTCACTTACTTAGTTGTATAAACATTTTGAAATATCAAGTGGATGTTTTCTCTCTTTCTCTCTCTCTCTTTCTCTGATTGTTTATAGTGCTTCATTTCATTGTAATTACTCCATTTTTTTAAACAAAAACACAAAAAAAATATAATTGCGAATTTGGATCGACGTAGCCTCCCTGAGTTTGACCTAGGATTTCTATTCTAGTATAAATTTTATTTGTTGAACCCGAGCTCTTTGCTATTCAAACTACAACAACAGGTTTTCAAAATCGAATCCGATAGCGTAGTACTTCGACGTTCCAACAATGGTGTGAAGAATCTCGGCCTATGGTGGCAGCTGCATTTTCGTGGCTTTAGGTTCTTTCGATCGACAAAGAAGAAGAAGAAGAACCGGTGGTGGCACGTGGGCATGCACGTGCGCAAAAGAGTCGGCGCAAGTGCTTGTGTGCGCGTGTGATGAGGGTGTGCAAGGAGGTGATGCGGCTGCAGCCTGCGTGCATGGGTGTTGAGGGGAACGAGCTTCTGTGGGTTGCAGGACCATGGTCTAACACGAGGGCTGGCGGCGTGTGGGCGCACGGGCTGCACAAGAGGAGGTCATGGTCTGGTGTGGTGTTGCTGCCATGGCTAAGCAGGAAGGACGTGCAAGGTTTGTTGTGAGCACACATGAATGGTTACACGTGAGGGCGTGGCTGTGTGCAGGCATGGCCTCGCGGTGAGGGGGTCACAGTGCGCACGGCTGGCTGCGATGCATGCTCTGCTTTACGATGGATAGGAAGGGAGTAGATGCCTGCTTTAGATCACGGTGCACGCCATGTTCATGGTGTGCACATGAGGAGCATGGTGGAGGTGAGAGGAGATCCCCGCCAGGGGGAGTGATAGATCCTAATCCCCCGAGCCTTTGCATTTTAACTTTGCGAGCTCATTCCTCCTCCTCTACCCTTTTCACAGCTACCGTTACTCTAAAAATAGCTTGAAAATTCAGCTGGCCTTGCGTGAAGGTTAAGATGGAGCGAGTCAAGTGGAGGAAGTTGAGTTGCAAGAAGGTGTGCTGTGTGCATAAGTTTGGTCTTGCACGAGAGGAGGTTTGGTTTATTCATTAAATAATAAAATATAAAATAATTATTTATATACAATAAGTTATAAAATGCAATAGATATGTGCAAATCTAAGTAAAGATGCATGCAATTATTTTATGACCTAATGTAGTTATTAACGAATATAAAATGCAAGAATAAAGTTAACTTAGGTGTAACAATAGTCCATTAAAATGGATTCATTAGTGATCTAGTGAAAAGATACTCTAAGGATGGAACTAGGGGATGCAAGTAGAGTGAACTCTTCCTTTGAGGCAATGCTTTTGCGATGCCTCTTATCTTCCCTTTTGTTCCTTTAAGGGGTGTCCCCCTCCTTAAAGTATCAAATCACTTGGTCACAGAATAATACTATCACCGCAAATTGAAGTAGGATGGTGATGGGAACATCATCATGAGTCATAATTAGCTCAATTTGATCTAAAAAGATTAACAAATGCTCCTACATATCCATCAGAAGGTTCTAAGGGCATGAAATCCCATTTTGAAAAGGAGAGAAGAATACAAGGTTATTTCTGCAAAATTAACAACATTCCACAATTACAGAATAACCATGGGATATTTCAGGGTTTTATTAAAGGTCATATGGTCGTTAATATCTAATAAGTGGGTTCATACAGACAAAAACAGGTTTTCATGAATTTCAACAATTAATGGACATCTTAAACCCTAAAAATAAACCTACTTAATTAACTGAGGTCCTGGTCAATATAAAATTCACCTAAACCTTCTAAAATTCATATAAAAATTTTCTATAGGGTTTGGCATCTTTGATTTGACCATCAGAACCTATTTTGGCCTAAAATAGAGTCATAGATAGAAAGTTGCCCTAATTTGGGTTTCTGTAAAATTTACCCAGTCAAACTTGGTCAAAACCTAAATCCAACTTTACCATTAAATCTTTTGGGTCCAAATTAGGTTTGTACCAAAATTTGGGGCCAATCTAAGATCATTTCAACCTAGTTTGCATTTTGGTCCAAGTCTAACTCTTATCCTCTCAAATAGCCCCTCAGCTTTTAAAATATTTACAAAATGCCCCTAACTTTTTCATCCTCCTTGCAAATAAGTCCTTGCTGTCATTGAAGGTCAACCGACTTCCAGGTGAGCTTTGACGGAACGAAATCCTACTCAAACTTCAATCAAATCCCACCAAATTTGGTGGGATTGATGTTCACACCTAGGGAAACCTATTGCAATCAATTTTGACTCCTAACTCCCTTTGATTCGTGCATGTGAACCCATGAAATTAGTGGGTTCTTCTTGAATTCCAAGCAAACTATGAAGCTTGTTTCCTGTTCTCCAAGCTCTCCCAAGCCCTATAAAGGACCCCCCACGACATTCCTCACCTCCTTAGCCAGTTTTTGATCGAAAAATACCTCTTCCTTCCCTACCTCTAGCTCACTCCAACTCATGTCCGATGATCCCTCTGTTGGTGCTAGAGCACTACGATCATTTGTTTTGATGATAACAAAACACGTGTTATTTAACATTTGCACTTGGATTCTTAGATTTCAGGTCAATTGCAAATGTAGACATGATTAGACGGAATTCGAGCTCGCATCCAGGACGGATTGGAGGAGCTTGATGGAGAACAGAGGGGATTCGCGAAGAGAGATAGATTGAAGATGGAAGGACAAGAAGAATAGGATAGAATTCCATTTTTATTCCTTTCATGTACTTTTGTCTTTATTTTCTTGCTCTTTATTTCCTTAGCAAAATTATGTTAAAAAGCCTCAAAGTACCCTAACAGTAGTCCTAGGAACACCCGCACAACCCTAGGATACTTAGGTTTTCTGTAGAATACTTAGAAAACCAATATAGGGTTCAAACAGAGTTTCCAGACGTCTAATTCCCAAATCAGACGTCTAATAATGTGTTTTAAGACGTCTGACTGTTGATTCAGACGTCTGATAACTATTAGGCTGGACTTAGTATTCTGTCTGATGAAATCAGACGTCCAGACCTTAGTCCAGACGTCTTATAAGACATTTGATGGACTTGCCAGACGTCTAATTAGTGGACCGTTGGCTGGCTTTGCAAACAGTGTAGAATATGACCGTTAGAGCCTTATCAGACGTCCTTAAGCCCTTCCAGACGTCTGATAATTGACCGTTTAGCCTCAACTGACCCGAAAATCTCTTCTCAAAGATTTTCTAGCCGTTGAAAACCCTTTCCCACGAAAAAGTAGGTTTCTAGACGTCCAGACATAGTGCCAGATGTCCTGTATGTCGTCTGATGGACTTGCGCTAGAACCCTGTTTAGATCTGATTCAAGTCAGGAAGAGACCCGTCCAAAATCAGACGTCTGACCTTGTTTTCAGACGTCTTAAAGTGGTCTTCTAGACGTCTGATGCCAGAATCAGGCGTCTGATAACCCTTTCAGTGTAATGATTGTTCCTGATTTCGGGTTGATTCACTTAGGCTTTGCACCCAACGGCTATGGAGCCTTTCCTAAGCCATCCAAAGCCTTCCTAAGGCCTCTATAAATAGAGGGGAACCTCTTGCACACTAACACACACCAAGAAACACAAGACACACCTAGCTACACACTTTCACACTCTTTTGTGTCCAAAAAGACTCTCTTGCTCTCCAATCTCTAATTCTTCATCTTGAGAGCATCAAGCTTTACGCATCCGCTCTCCCGCCGTAGTTCACGAGAGCGACGTAGCGCCGTCGTGTTGTTCACGCATCCGCGTCGCCGACGCACTCCTTTCAAAGGGGAGTTTCCTAATTCCTATAGAAGCTAGGTTTAAAATTACTTTGTTGGCTCTATAGGATTATTGTTCTTTTATCTTTGTTATTTGGTTGGGTATTCGCTTTGCGAATTCCCGTCTCCTTCAAGGGACAAAATCCTTCTCGTGAAGAGAAGGGGTTGACGAACACTACCCTCGCACTTGTAGTGTGGTTGTATTTGAGGTTGAATCACCCTCGTTTAAAGTGATTCGTTTAGTGGATTTTGATCAACTTGGTTGATCGGAAAATCCTAACTCGAGAGGGTTAGGTGGTGGTTTTCACCCGATTTAGCGTTTCCACCTAAAAAATACTTGTGTACTTGTGTGATTGTCTATTTTGTGAGATTGCTTATATTTATTTCCGCAATTATTATGTCACCCCCTCCTAATAGGGAATTTCACCCTCCCCCAGCCTCTTCGCCAGCCACCACATACCATAGGCAGCCGATTCCTACTCCCTGTTCTCTTCCACACCTCGCAATACCAGCAAGGTGCTCTCAACCTCTCCGTCGTCGCCGTTATCCACCTCCAGAGCACCTTCCTTCTTCGGTGCTGGCCATACAACAACTAATTCCTCCTTCATCCCCCTTCGTCCACCACTTAGTCTCAACAACTCCCTATCATTTGCTCATCATCATCGTATCAATGCCACTCCGTTTCGACCATCAGATCGCCCTCCACACCTCTATCTTCCACCTCGTCGGCATACCTCTGGCGAGGCATTCTAGCCGCCACAGACCATCTCTCCACCTGCCACCACATCCGCGAGCATCACCTCACCTCACCAAGTAATAGCCCTAAAGAAATTTGGGTCTTAGCTCTCTCTATCTCCTCACCCGACTCACTCACCTCCGTCTGCTTTCCTCAAGGTCGTCAGGTCTCCCCGACTACATTCGCAGCATGCCACCACCACCACTACATTCGCCGCACTTGCATGAAGCCTCTGAACTGGTCTAACGTGGCCCTTAGGCCATCTTCTTCGTTTCAGGTATTCGGCTGCCATCGACATTGACAAAGCTCCTTCGAAGAGCACGAAGCAAGCATTCTTGCCATAGTAGGCCCAGGCACTTCCTCCAGGCAATGTAGAACCCTTCTAGGAAGGTGTCTAGGCTTTCAATTCAGAGTGTGGACTGCTCCCTCACCCTCAATTGGACCAACCTCAGTCGCTGCTCGCACGCGAAGAACAGCAGCCATGATAGTCCCACATCATGGGATCTCAAACGTGCTGCGGCGCATAAATTGATTTATTGCATCCGACTCCTCGCCCAATACACGAGGGGTTGGATCCCTCATGCACCCTCACCCGCTTAACCCACCTAGCCCCACTGCTCGCTTGCAATCACGCCTGCAGGCCTGCACCTGAATCTAATTACTATTCCTACCCGATTACCTGGTTAACCCTAGGATCTTTGAGAGAAAGAAGAGAAGGAAAGAGAGAGAGGAGGGGGGGTTTTGCCTCGCTCTCTAACTCTCTCTAACACTTGAGGGTAAGAGGCCTTTGCCTCTATGCATGACTTGAGGAAGAGTTGAAGAGAGAAGAAAGGAAGAAGGAGGAATGCTCTTTATAGAGCATTGTAGCAGGGTGCTGTTTAAGTCATCTGATCTGAGCATCCAACATCTGATTCCACCAAATTGTGTTTCTAAGGCCATATTGCTTACTTATCTTGTGTAGGATTACTTGGTTGATACTATGCATTTATTTGGTATAATTGTAAAGGGTAATTGGTGATTTAAATCACCATTATACCACATTCTTTTTTCACCTTGACATTGGTTTTCATATATATATATATATATATATATATCATTCTTACTTATATTTGTGGTGATATTGTGATCCTTGAGATTAATTTGAACAATTTCTCCATGTGTTTGACCTCAGATTTTGTTGACGATCTTTCGAGTTATAAATATTATTTATTTTCGAGGGATTTTGACCTATACTGCAGTGTATCTTTTATAACATCGATTTCTCATGGCTAACATTATGGCGCCGTTGTCGGGGAGTAATGCTCAATTTGATCTCTCTGATTACAATTTCTGATCTAGCACTAACTTGCTTTATCTCTTTGGCTGTGATCTTTGCAGGGATTCTTTGGAGGAATATCAGCCGCACATCAAACACTTCAGTGGCAAGTAATCTCATCTCCTTTTCCATTAAGCCCCTGATTCTGAGAAAAACTAAAAAAAGATGAAGAAATCAATTAGGATCAACTTGCATTTTCTACTTAGAATTAATCATCAAGTTGCTTGATTTGATTAGAAAAAATCCCAAACCTGATTTTTTGCACCTATTAGGGATTTAAGACACCTAGGGCTACTCACCTTCTTGATTGAGTCCTAGGTGCCAAATTTCGACAACAAATGTTCGGACCAATTAGAGATAAATTAGGGCTTCCACTTTAGGATTGGGGATCACACTTGCTTAAAAGAATCTACTTCCCTAAACTGTGTGTTTCCTAAGCCTTGATTGAATTTACCTAATCAAGAAAATCCTAAAATCAGGCTCTAAGCATCACTTGAATCCTAAAATTGGGACCTAAAAATCAAGGACAAATTAGGTGAAGTTGACCCACCTTTTGGGGTCAGCTAATCTTCAAATTAGGTCACCACTCACAAATTCTTTGTAAAGTTCAAGTGGAATCCTAAGCACCTCATCTAAACTTAAAATTGGTATACTTAAGAGGTCAAGTTATCCATTCTGGTCTACCTAGATTTAAGGTGATAAGAAAGGTCAGGTGGGGGAAACCCTGTAACCCGTGGGGACGCTCTTTCGTGTAGAGGTCTTTGTAGGACTCTCCCTTCCTGGCTACCCAGGAAAATCCCAAGTGGACGACTTCGTGATCTAGAGGTATCATTCGCCTCGAACCTCTATAGTCATCCAAAAATGTTTTGGTGTCTTGATTGGGTCCATTACACCTTCTATCCCTCATCTATTCCATCAGTGTATGTACAAGAGGAGATCCTTAAGGCCACCCTTGAGGCCTCCACTTGTTCTCCACTCTCGTCGAGGCCAAGCCTCGACTTCCTTGTTTGTGCAACTACCTGATCACATTGACATCTCTTCCAACTCCAATTCTGAGCCTGAATCTCCAACCACAACCATGGATCATCCAAAATAGCCTAACTATGAACCTCAACAATTCATTAATTTTAGAAATCAGATCAATGCCTACATCAACCCACCGATGCATCCTCAAATGCGAGATCACTACAATCCTACTGTGGTGGAGATTGAACCTTGAATCAACATTCCTGCAGGAGGACCTGAGGTAGAGCTCAAGCCTAGTATGCTTCACATGAACCCAAAATTTCATGGCTTTAACTTTGAGGATTCTTTCCAACACATCAAAAATCTGAAGCATCTGGCCCACACATTCGGGGCAGACTTGCATAATTGAGATGGTCTACTCCTGAAAATCTTCTCCTTCTCTCTAGCTGAGAAAGCCACCGGTTGGTTTTAGACATACCCTCACTAGATCAACACATGTGAAGAACTTCAGATTGCTTTCTTACAAAAATTCTATCCCATTGGTCGAACTAATGCAATGCGGCACCAAATCACGCACTTCTCGCAAGGAGCGGGAGAATCTCTACACGAGGCATGGGATCATTTTCTGGATCTTATGTGCAAATGCCCCCATCACAGAGTCCTGAAGTGGGAACAAGTCCAATCCTTTTATCACGGGCTCTGTGATGACATCAACTTTTTTGTAAATGCAACCTATGGTGGAAGCATCATGGGTCATCATGAAGACGAGATTTAGGGAATTCTTGAAAATATGTGTGAGAACTCCCTAAACAATGAGTCACTGGGTGCGTACGACTAAACGACCACCCGCGCATTGACAAACAATCGGGGGTTACATAAGACCCAAGGCCTTTCTGCATCCGTTGACGTGGAGTTGGTAGCCAGTCAATTGGAAAGGTCTCTATCATTGAGAAAAAGGTGGATGACATCACTCAACATCTACACATGACCACCATTGTACCGCAAAGCACATATGCACACCCACCCTCAAGAAGGGAGGCTTCACACAACATCTACCACTCTTAGGAGATGGATGCTTATCCACTCCCGTCTAATTATGGTTTCGGAGGAAACTCTGAGCTAGCCTACCACAGTTGGGAGAACTCTGAACCCTCTTATCCTAATTACTTTGGAGTTCCTCTGACCTCCGAGGACCTCCACACCATCTAGAACAATCCTTTCTCTAATACCTACAACCCTGGATGGCGTAATCATCCAAACTTTGCGTGGTCGGGAAATAACCCAAATTAAGACCTCAATTCCAACCCCGACCACAGGCCCCACACCCATATCAACTCAATCTGCCTAGACCCAACCCAAATTACCAATCAGGGCCTAACAAGGATGTTCAGATGGTCTTGATCCTTCAACCCTAACTGACATTCAAAAACAATACAAAGATGAGAGCATAAAGGTCCATAATCAACTTGCACGAATGGCAAATTCTCTCTAGTCGGGTACACTTCCTTCCCAACAACTGCCTAATCCAAACATTGTGTCAACCCAAAAGCACATTGTGAATCAAATCCAGGACCAAGCATGCTATACCCAACCTGGCCTGGCAACTCATACCTGTGTATTTTCTCCATCCACCTCAGCTAAGCCAAAACACACCATGACTTACCCAACCCCACTTCCACATCAACATTAAGGATCAACTTTCTCCCCTCCACCTCCCCACCATGATTGTGCTATGATCAATGTTATGAAAGAAGAACTGAAACCTGTCCCCAAAGATAGCCAATCCATTCCCCTATCCCAGGTCATATCCCACCTCCACACTAGAGGATTGTCAGAAATTGATATAATGGGACCTTTGAGTAATGCACAAGTCACTATTCCACTACTTGATATCCTCACTCTCAATCCTACCTCACCTGACTTATCCAAAAGAGAGGTAGAAGAACCAACACAAGGGAAGGTAGTACTGTCTGAAAATGTAAGTGCCATAATCCAAAATAGTCTACCTCCTAAGAAATCTGATCCAGGCACCTCACTAATCCCCTGCAATATTGGTGATACAAATTTAAAGTGGGCTGTACTGGACAATGGCACTTTAGTCAACCTCATCCCTACCACCCTATTTGAAAAATTATGGATCAAATAGCTAAAACCCACTCATGTCACTTTGCAACTAGCTGACCGAACCTTGATCACATCGATTGGGATGGTAGAGGATGTGGTAATTAGAGTTAAGGATTTCAGCTACCTAGCTGATTTCCTAATTCTCGACATGGATACGCCACAACAGATACAGGATATGCCCGTGATTTTGGGAAGACCATTCTTGGCTACCGTAGGAGCCATAATCAATTGTGAATCAAGGCATATGATAATTACCTTAGGAGATCAACACACTGAGATTAATATTTTCGAGGCAACAAAAGGGAAATGCTTGATAGAACAACTAGGTTTTATCCAGGACCTCATGACCATATCCTTGGTAGAAAACCTAGAGCCAGAATTATAAACTTTTCACATCTTAGATGATCCTGACTTTACCGAGCACAATGACAAAAGCACAGTGGAGACTTTCACCTCTGACCTTGAAGACATACCCTGGGAATTCAGGAAACATGGTGACATAACAGATTCAGATCCTATGGACATAGAGACATTTCATTTTGAGGACCTCCAGGAATCAAGATTGGCAGACACTGAGAGTGACCTACACTCAAAGTATGAATCCTTTACAGAATCAGAGTTAGACAATCCGAAAGGCACTCACCATGCATTCATTTTCGATTAGGATCAAAATTATGGAGAGGAATCATTAGAAGAACCAATCTTTGAGTCATTTCTTGAAGAGACGATCTCACATTCAAATGAAAAGAATCAAGATGATTCATTGAGTATCGATTTAATAGGCCATAATGCATGAGAGGAACCACACATCTAGGATACTAGATCCTTCTTTCTTAAGTCCTGGGCTCATGACAAACCTATTTCCAAATCCCATGACCACTACACCTTCCGAATGATTCCTTTGCAAGATTTCAAGAAAGATCATCCAGAAATAAATCAACTTGACCCACATCAGAGACATCCTAGAATGACTCTTCACCATGCTTTAATACTTATTTGTGGCCATTAGATTCTCAACCATCAGATCACTTATGCAGCCAATCACATCACCTTGAGCTTATTGCACCCAGCTAATGGCATTAAACTTAGCACTTAACGGGAGGTAACCTGTCATCTTTTTGAAAAAACTCGAAATCCTTTTGACATAACTCTTTGTCGAACTCATATTACACTTTAGGGTTCATCCATTACAACAACCGACTCCACCTCTAGTACATGTACCAAAGCTTGAAATTGTCTACAACAATCAGCCCAACCTGTCAACCCCCCCTTTAACCCTGTTCTAATGTATGATCTAAGCTGAACTCGAACCCACCTAATTTACAATGAGGACATTGCAAATCATAGGCATGAGGGGTATTAAAGTGTAAAACATTGTGAAAATCAAATCTCACAAAAGGATTTTGCTCAAAAAAAAAAAAAGAAGAGAGATAGAGAGGAGGCTGAGGAAAAAGAAGATCCATTTGAGAGAAAATGAGAAAAAGGAGGGAGGAAAATTGAAAAGAAACGAAAGGAGCAAAATGATAAAGAAAAAGAAATTGAGTTCCTTCAAAATAATATGGAACTTACCTAACTTCTAGGTTGGATCAAATGATGAATTAAGACCTGAAAGGCTAAAACTTAAGGGGTTAGTGGTGAATACCAACCTTAGGCCTCTTGGATCTGTTCTAAGATTTAAACACTCACGTGCTTGTAAGGATCCGGATTAGTCCTCAAGAGGTTGAGAAAAATGCAAAGTTTATGTATTAGGTCTAAGGCTTAGGGATTATTCGACCTCATTAATTGACCTTTGGTTTGCAGGACTCAGTAACTTAAGCACCCTAAATCACTCGCAGTCTAGTTCAGTGTGCTTAAATATGAAATCATGCCAAAAAGCACTTATGCTGTTTTGAAAATGGTCTTAGGATCCAAATTAGGAGCAGCTCGAAAATACAAGTTGATTTGGACGAGTTCCCGACATGGAGAGGCGGGAAATTCCCCTCGAAGATGCGCAATAACATATCGTCTCCTTGGTGCTTGTCTCCTAGGATTTCTAAATATATTACCGGGGGCACGTAAACACCTTATGCTAGTTCAGATGCCATGGGCAGCACTATCACAAAATGTCAATTGCCAGGGTCAAGATTTAGCTACAGAACACCATGGGTGGCACTATCTCAAAGTGTCGAAAGCCAAGGTTCTGGGGTTGCTATGGGCGATGCTATCTCGAAGCAACGATTGCCAGGGACCCTACAAGGATTGATGGTGGGGATAAGGAATCCAATACAGAATGTGTTTAGGGCCAATCCGATGTTGGATCTAAGGAAAAACATAATGAAAAGAAAAAGAAAGAGAAAACTCTCCACAAATGAAAATCTTCTTCTACCCATCTCTCTTACAGAAAAATGCATTAGCAAACTGAACCTAGACTAACCTTGTTACATGCACGAGTGCTTTAACCACTAGGTCCAACGAACCTTATGATAGTTCCTGCAGGCCTTAGAAACCTTTGCGGCAGACTGAGGCAAAAGCTAGTTAGGTCTGGATCTAGGCTGGAACTTGAGTACCTCTAGGCCTATTGTTGGTATTAAGATCTGATTTCTAGAGTTGCGGCTTAGTAGGGCATCTTGACGGTTACATCCAACCTAGATAACTAATTTGGTCCATAAGGTTTTGCTAAGGGACTTGCAAAAGCTAGGCATGGGGCTATGATGGGAACACGATCATGAGCCATAACTAGCTCAATTTGGTCTAAAAAGATTGACAAATGCTCCTACATATCCATCAGAAGGTCCAAAGGGCAGGAAATCCCAATTTGAAAAGAAGAGAAGAATATAAGGTTATTTCTACAAAATTAACAGCATTCCACAATTACAAAATAACCATGCGCTACTTCAGGGGTTTATTAAAGGTCATATGGTCATTAATATCAAATAAGTGGGTTCATGCAGATAGAAATAGGTTTTCACAGATTTAAAAAATAAATGGACATCTGAAATCCTACAAACAGACCTACTTAATTAATTGAGGTTTTGTTCAGAATAAAATTCACCTAAACCTTATAAAATTCATATAAAAATATTTTATAGGGTTTGGTATCTTTGATTTGACCATCAGAACCTATTTCAACCTTGAACAGTCATAGATAAAAAGTTGCCCTAATTTGGGCTTCTGCATGATTTACCTAGTTAAACTTGTTCAAAACCTAAATCTGACTTCACCATTAAATCTCTTGGGTCCAAATTAGGTTTGTACTAAAATTTGGGCCTAATTTGAGATCATTTAGACCTAGTTTACATTTTTGTCCAAGTCTGACTCTTATCCTCTCAAATAGCCCCTCAGCTTTTGAAATCTTTACAAAATGCCCCCTAGCTTCTTTATCTTCGTTGTGAAGAAGTCCTTGCTACCATTGAAGGTCAACTGACTTCCAGATGAGCTTTGACCGAATAGAATCCTACTCAAACTTCAATCAAATCCCACCAAATTTAGTGGGATTGATGTTCACACCTAAGAAAACCTATCGGGATCAATTTCAACTCCTAACTCCCTCTGATTCGTGCATGTGAAACCACGAAATTAATGGGGTTTTTCTTGAATTCCAAGCAAGCTATGAAGCTTGTTTCCAGTTCTCCAAGCTCTCCCAAGCCTTATAAAAGACCCCCCACGACATTCCTCACCACCTTAGGGACTTTTTGATCCGAAAATACGTCTTCCTTCCTTACCTTCGGTTCCTTCCAACTCATCTCTGGCGATCCCTCCCCTGGCCTCTTCCCCAGCTGCTACATGCCATAGGTGGCCAGTTCCTACACCCCATTCTCTTCCGCACCTCGCAATACTGGCGAGGTGCTCTCAACCCCTCCATCGTCGTCGTTATCCACCTCCGGAGCACCTTCCTTCTCCGGCGCCGACCATGCCACAACCGGCGTCTCCACCATCCCCCTTCGTCCGCTACTTAGTCTCGACGACTCCCTATCACCTGCTCATCACCACTATATCAACGCCACTCCGTTTCAACCATCGGATCGCCCTCCACACTTTCGTCTTCCACCTCTCTGGTGTACCTCTGGTGAGGCATTCCAGCCACCACAGACCATCTCTCCGCCCGCCACCATGTCCGCAAGCATCACCTCGCCTTACTAAGTAAAAACCCTAAAGAAATTTGGAGCTTATCTCTCTCTATTTCCTCACTCGACTCACGCACCTCCGTCCGCCTTCCTCAAGGTCGTCAGGCCTCCCCGACTACATTCGCAGCACGCCACCACCACCACTACATTAGCCGCACTTGCACGAAGACTCTAAACTGGTCTGACGTGGCACCACTACAAAGGTCATTTTCTTTGTTTCAGGTATTCGGCTACCATCACCATTGACAGAGCTCCTTTGAAGAGCTTGAAGCAATCATTCTTGCCACAGCAGGCCCAGGCACTTCCTCCAGGCAGTGTGGAACCCTTCCAGGAAGACGTCCAGGCTTTCAATTCAGAGCATTGACGACTCCTTCACCCTTAATTGGACCAGCCTCAGTCGTTTCTTTCACATGAAGAATAACAGCCACAATAGTCCCACATCGTGGGATCTCAGACGTGTCGCGGCGCATAAATTGATTTTCTGCATCCGACTCCTCACCCAGTACATGAGGTGTCGGGTCCTTCACGCACCCTCCCTGCTTGACCCACCTAGCCCACTGCCTGCTTGCAATCATTCCCACAGGCCTATACCTGAATCTAGTTACTGTTCCTACCCGATTACCCGGTTAACCCTAGGATCTTTAAGAGAAAGAAGAGAAGGAAAGAGAGGAAGGGGGGTTTTGCCTCAGTCTCTAACTCTCTCTAACACTTGAGGTTAAGAGGCCTTTGCCTCTGTGCATGACTTGAGGAAGAGCTGAAGAGAGAAGAAAGGAAGAAGGAGATAGGCTCTTTATAGAGCATTGTAGTAGGGTGTTGTTTAAGTCATCTGATCTGCGCATCCAACATTTGATTCCACCAAATTGTGCTTCTGAGGCTATATTGGTTACTTATCTTACGTGGGATTACTTGGTTGATATTGTGCATTTATTTGGTATAATTTTAAAGGGTAATTGGTGATTGAAATCACCATTTTACCCCTTTTTTTTGCACCTTGGCATTGGTTTTCATATTTATATATATCATTCTTACTTGCTCATATTTGGGGTGATATTGTGTTCCTTGAGATTAATTGCAACACTTGCTCCCTGTGTTTGACCTCAGATTTTCTTGACAATCTTTCGAGTTATAAATATTATTTGTTTTCAAGCAATTTCAACCTATACTACAACGCATCTTTTATAACATCGATTTCATGCTGTTAACAGATGATTTGCACTGATAAAGATATCGATGCATATTCCTGACCTAAAGGAGGTGGGAGTTGGGTGCGAGGTAAAGCAAAGCTCCCTTGGGTAATTATGGGATTTGCATATGAAGTTGTACCTAAGGGGTTCCCGCTTTTCAATAAATTATCCAATCTATCCGACTTCTTATCCAAATTCTCCATGTTCTTTCCCACCAATTCCACCTTATCCAGTCATTTGGCAATAATCTCTAAATCAACCAAACTTCAATTATCTCATATTTCATATATCCCACCTTTTGGCTGATTAGCTCTGCTAAAGGGAAACATAGAGGCATTGTTGAGGAAATTTTTACTCATATTTTCAACTAATTCAAAGGCTCCCTCAGCATCCTTACTTAGGAAATTACCCCTGCATGCCGCATCTACAAAATTCTTAAGCTTGTCGCTCAACCCATAATAGAATTGATATGGGCCTTGTGCCACCTAGGAATACCACAGTAGGGCACTTCCTAGTAAGATCATTAAATCTCTCCCATGCTTGACGAAGTTGTTCCCTAGGATTCTACTTAAAAGTGGTTATGGCACATCTAATTTATCCCATATCTAATAGCAAATGGATCAATCCTATACACGTGGTGCCTAAGAAGGCTGTATTCACTGTTGAAACAAATGGAAAAGGGGATAAGGTTACCACTAGACCCTCGACTGCCTGGAGGGTTTGTATTGATTATCGCCGCCTAAACACCACAACCTAGAAAGATTATTTCCCGTTGGCATTTATTGATCATATACTAGAGAACTTGGTAGGGAATAAATACTTTTGTTTTCTCGATGGATATTTTGGGTACAATTAAATCATCATCTTTTTGATCAATCAGGAGCATACTACTTTTACAAGTCTTTATGACACATTTTCCTTCCATTGGATGCCATTTGGACTATGTAATGCTCTAGGAACATTCCAAAGTTGTATAATGTCCATCATTTCGAACATGATAGACAAGTTCGTAGAGGTTTTCATGGACAATTTCTCCATCTATGGCACATCTTTTGACTACTTTCTTTCACATTTAGAAAAAGTTGTCACCCGCTGCAAAGAGACAGGATTGGTGCTCAGATGGGAGAAAAGCCATTTCATGGACCAACAGGGCATTGTTATTAGGCATGTAGTGTCTAAATGGGGTTTAGAAGTGGATAAAGCCAAGGTTGAGTCCATTTCCAAGCTCTCACCACCTACCAATGTCAAGTAGATTTGATCATTTCTAGGCCATGCTGGCTTTTATAGGAGCTTCATTAAAGACTTTAGCAAAATTTCTAAGCCACTTTGCCTTCATGTTTGATAAAAACTATGTCGAGGCCTTCCAAGTCTTGAAGGAGGCCTTCATGATTGTGCCTATTCTGAGAGCACCAGATTGGACCCTCCCATTTGAATTGATGTGTCATGCTTTGAATTTTGCAGTAGGAGTAGTCCTTGGTCAAAGGGTTGACAAAAGCCTTATGTACTTTGTTTTGCTAGCATGACTCTAACTAATCCGCAAGTGACAAAAAAAGAACTTCTTGCGATACTTTTTACTTTGAAGAAGTTTAGGTCTTATTTTTTGGGATCAAAGGTTGTGGTGTATACTAATCATTCCGCCTTGAAACATTTTCTTGCCAAGAAAGACACCAAACCTAGACTTATTCATTAGATTCTATTACTACAGGAGTTCTACCTTGAGATCTGTGATAAGAAAGCCGTCGAGAATGTAGTAGCTGATCATTTATCTAGAATTCCAGTTGAGGCTTCAACCCAATCAGGAGATATTCATGAGACTTTTCCTGATGAAACTCTGATGGTGGTACACCCGACGACCCCTTGGTATGTTGATGTCATCAACTACTTGGTCACTAGTGAGACCCCCAGTACATGGAATAAGCAGAAACAAGATAGATTTTCCACTGACACTAAGCATTATCACTAGGAGGACCCTTAATTCACTAGAATAGGCCATGACCAAGTCTTTCGCTGGTGTGTTCCAGAGGAGAAGCAACTGAGTGCCTTGAATTTCTATCACACATTTCACTGTGGAGGACACTTTAGTGCCAAGAAGACTACCTATAAGCTTCTCTAGTCTGGTTTCTGGTGGCCCTCACTATTCAAAGATTCTCATTCTTATGTGGGGGCATGTTTGCATCCCATGGTTTTGAGTATATCCTTGTGGCAGTTGATTATGTATCTAAATGAATAGAGGCCATCCTGACTAGGACCAATGACCACTCTATGGTCTTGGAGTTTGTTAAGGCTAATATCATTTCCCAATTTGGCTACCCGAGGACTATTATTAGTGATGGGGGACCTCATTTCCGGAATGCTCACTTCACCCGTCTACTCAAAAGTCTTGGTGTCATCCATAAAGTGGCAACCCTGTATCATCCACAAATGAGTTGACAGGTTGAGGTGTTTAATAGGGAGATCAAAAGAATTCTTGAGAAAACTATAAGACCCGACAGGAAAGATTGGTCAAAGGAATTGAACAATGCATTATGGGCTTACAAAACTACTTATAAGACCCCCCTAGGTATGTATCCCTTCTGTATAGTGTATGAGAAAGCTTGCTATTTACCTATTGAGATTGAGCGTAAGGCTTATTGGACTATTGATGTGCATACTTCTAATTAGCCTAAAATGTCTCTTTGTGCATGTTCCTAGTGTCATAGAAGAATCATGCATTATAAAGATTGCATAACATTCATCGTCATGCATTTAGGTTAAGTTGTACAAATTGTATAGTAATTTGTCTCTTATTGCAGCTAGGGGACAAGGCGACATCATTTCAAGGCCTCAGATTGAAGATCCAACTTTACAGATCTGATCAAGGCAATGATTGGAGTCCAATGCCTCCGAGATCACCCCAATCAGACTTCCATAGCATCAGATAAATCCAAGCATCAGTTTGAGAAAGATCAGAGGCCAAGGGACAAGGCGATGAAAATTCAAACTTCAAATGATAAATCCAATCACACGAATGGGTTCAGATCGATGATCACACCATTAAATCGGTCCAATTTGACATCCATGGAACAACTTATCAGCAATAAAAGATGGACGGCTCAGATGATGCCACGTGGCATCATCTAAGCCACCCACAGCCATCCGTAGCACCCTTCCTCCTCAAAGGCTCCTCCATCTCGAGATCTTAGTCGTTGGATCAAGATAAAATGGTTGAGATCCACTCTCCGTGTCTGCCTCTCTAGCACTGAAGGAGAAACCATGAGAGATCGCAGCACGACCATGTCAGTCACACCTTGCCAAAGCCACAATCAGGCTTGACCATTGGACGAAGATCCAACTATCACGAGCACTCGAGCTTTAATTCCACACCGAGACATAAGTGTGGGCATGGCACAACAGTGAAGAGATGTGTTCGTGGTGCAACAAGTTTGAGCCACGCCCCGCGGATTCAATTTGTTGAAGCGACGCGCAGGCTAAATTCCATTGCATGATCAAGATCGAGTGGCAGTGGCAGTGGCTACGTAGTGCACTTGGGCATGCTAGATGAGAGCACAGCACACACATGCGCAATCACACGCAATTGTGAGTGGAAGCGTTAGTGCGCAAAAGGCGAGATGGCACGTGTTCTCGGCCCTTCGATCACGATCCAACGACACAAAAGCGATGCCTATTTGACGAAGGTAACGCATGCACGAACCGACGCCACCTCCACGTCGTGCGATAAAGATCCAATGCTCCTCGCCTCTCTGTGCATCTTCACCGACGTTAGCTTCAGCGACGTATGCGTGTGTCACTAAAGATTTGTGTTTAATTTTCAAGATGTGAAGTGCCGCTTTTGCCCCCATGTCCTCAACTATAAATAGGACCCAACTCCCCACATATTTCGCCATCCCTTACTTCATCTCTCAACCTTCCAAAGAGCTAAGAACAATGTTCTCAAGCTCGCTTTAGTCCTCCCAAGCTACAGGAAGCTCTACTAGAGTTAAAAAACAAAATTGTCCACTTATCACCCCCTTCGCAAAGCTCTCGCCAACCGTCCTCTCGCCCCCATTCCAGAAGTAGATCCTGTGACGTTGATGCCCTACCTCATCCTTGGTTCTTCCAGATTTACCCTCCGTCCTCCGTCTTCACTCTCCTTCCTCTAGGCATTGTTTATTTAGCTCGTCCTCCAAGCATTCGTTGAGGAGGATAATCTCTCATCCCCTATCTTTTTTTCACTTTCTAGTGTAGTTATAAAGTTGTTTCTTGTCCTCCAAGCATAGTTATAAAGTTGTTTCTCTCTCTCTCTCTCTCTGTTGTTTATATTTTAAGTAGTTTAGTTACCATTATGAATGTTTCCTTTATAAAGAAAATAAAAAAAATATATAATTGCAGATATAATCGACATAACCTCCCAGTGTTCGACCCAAGACTTACACAAGTTTTGATTATAAATATTATTTGGTAGCGGATTTTCTTCCAAACTTGCAATGACTCAAGTTTTCCAAACTCAAAACATTTCGCAACGATTTTGTCACTCATCAACTATCAAGAATGTCAATATGGATTTTTAGAAAGCAGGCAAATCACGCATGTTAGAACTCACTGAGCTTGAGGAATTGGGGAATGAGGCCTATGAAACTGCTCAAGCCTACAAAGAGCATGCAAAGATATTCCATGATAAACACATCCCTAGGAAAACCTTTGAGCCTAACCAATGAGTTTGTCTATTCAATTCCAAACTCAAGTTATTCCCTGGGAAGCTTAAGTCCCATTGGGATGGGCCATACACTATCACACAAGTGTTCTCTTACGGTACTATTGAAATCCAAAATCCTTCTTCTAGTAAGACATTCAAGGTAAATTGCCAACGTTTAAAATCATATGTTACTCTTTCTGATGGCCAGATGTTAACGGGCTAAAATGGGATTTTATAAAATATGCGTCGTAGTACAGTCGAAATAGCTCGATAACAAATAGAATTTATAACTCGAAAAATCGTCAGAAAATTCGAGGTCGAACAAAGGGAGCAAGTATTTCAATTTAATCTCACGAATCACAATTCTAGCATAAATTTGAACAATTATAACAAAAATTCCATAAAAGAATGATGTATATTTGAGAATCGATATCGAAGTGCAAAAAGAATAGGGTAAAATAGTGATTTAAATCACTAATTAACGCCTTTAATAATGCTCACAATAATCTGAAATAAAAGAATAGTAAGCTCAATCAAATAATCCACGTAAGATAAGTAACTAAAGAGCCACAGGAACACAAATCAGCAGAATCAAACGTCGAACAAGGCACTCAAATGCCTTAACAGATGCTTGCTATAGTGTCTTCACCCTTCTCTTCTCTTCTTTAGCTCTTCTTCTTTTCTTCTTCTTTACTCATGCATAAAGGCTCTCTCAATCTCTTTAGCGACTAAGTGTCGCACAGGGTAGGTATCTCAGAGAGAAAAACCCCCCTCCCTTCCTCTTCTTTTTCTTTCCCTTCTTTCTTAGTTCAGACCAAGGCGAATAGTATCAGGTAATCGGGTACATAGTCGGAGGTCCAGACCTACCAGCGTGGTGTAGAGGGTAAGGGTGCACGCACTGAGTGCATGAAGGGGACCTAACCGGGACCTGACCCCGATGTCTTGGGCGAGGGGTCGGTGTGCATTTTTCCTTTTGTTCTGCCCTTAGAGCTCCCAATCCCATAATGTGGGACTAAAATGTCTGCAGTTCTCCATGTGAAGCTGCTACTAAGGAAGCTCCTGATTGTGGTCGAAGATGAGGTCGTGAAGTCCAATTGAGCACCTGGATCGCTTCCTAGGAGTCCGCGTAGCCTGGTTGAGGAACTCAGCTAGAACACAACTCCTGGAGTTGTGGAAGAAGCTCTATCAATGGTGGCAGTGGTCGAGTACCTGAAACATGAAACACGGCCTTGCGACCACATCAGAGAAGCTCAGTAGCTCTGTACAAGTGACATGAAGGTCATTGCAAGTGGCTGGCGAAGGTGAAATATGAAGGTGAAGGGGACGGTGTTCGGTGGAGCAATCAGAGCAGCAAACCCCTCAATTTCTTTAGGGGTTCTACTCGCGTGGATGTGGTGGAGCTTTTAAGACCGGTGGCTAGTGGTTTGGTGGAGTAAAGTGAGTGCATGAGCTTGCCAGAGGTATGTTGGCAAGGTGGAAGATGAAGTCGTATTGGGTGAGGCAGTGGTTGGAGTCGAAGTTTGGAGGTGTGGTTGTGATCAGTAGAGGTCGAGGAGTTGATGAAGATAGCTAGTGGACGAAGGAGGATAGAGGAGGTGTCGGTTGTGGTATGGCCAGTGCTGGAGAAGGAAGATACTCTAATGAGGATGACAGCAACGAGGATGGGGTTAGGAGAAACCTCGCAGGTATGGTGAGGTGCAGATTTTGAAGGGGAAGAAGAATCGACCGCCTATTGTACGTAGCGGTTAGAAAATAAGCCGAAGGTAGGAAGTCACCGGTGCGAGCTTAGAGCGAGCTAGAGGTAGAGGAAAGAAGAGGGTTTTTGGCTTAAAAACTTGCTAAGGAGGTGAGGTTGTCCATGAGGGTCTTTTATAGGCCTTCTTCGAACAAGCTTCCAAGCTTGGAAACAAGCTTGAAAGGTTCAGCTTTTCAGGAAGAAGGATTCTTGAAATCCTTGGATTCGCATAGGTGATTGAGACGGATTTGGAGCTTGGGAATAGGTTTAATCGATCAGGAAACTCCTCAGGTCCATCCCTTTCAAATTTGGAAGGGATTGGTCAATCAATCAGGGTAGAATTAGAGATTGAAGCTCAGATCTGATGGGTTCACACCTGCCATGGCGGTAGGGACCCAAATGTGAAGACAATGAAGTTAGGGGGATCTTTGTAAGGATTTTCAAAAGTTAGGGGTGTATGTGATAAAGAAAGAGTCTGAATGGACCAAAATGCAAACTAGATCAAGATGATCTTTGATTGGGCCCAAATTTTGGTACAAACCTAATTTAGAGTCAAGAAATATGATGGTGAAGTCAGATTTTGGTTTTTACCAAGTTTGATTAGGTAATTTATGAAGAAACCCAAATTAGGGCAATTTCATGTCTAAGACTATTTTAGGTCAAACTAGGTTCCAATGGTCAAATCAAAGGTACCAAACCTTATAGAATATTTTTTTATGATTTTTAGAAGGTTTACATGAATTTTATCCTAACCAAAACCTCAGTTAATTAAGTGGGTCTGTTTTTAGGGTTTTACATGTCCATTAATGCTCGAGATGCGTGAAAATCCATTTCTGTCTGCATGGACCCTCTTATTGGATATTAATGACCTTTTGACCTTTAATTAACCCTTGGAATTCCTTGTGGTTATTCTATACTTATGAAATGCAGTTAAAATTGTAGAAATAACCCTGTGTTCTTATCTTCTCAAAACAGAACATTATTCATACATGACCCTCGATGGTTATGTAAGAGCTTTTATGAACTTTAACATACCAAATTGGGCTAGTTAGGACTCATGATGGTGTTCCCATCACTAGGTTTTAGACACCTACAGGTTAGAGGAGCCTTAGCTCCGATCACTCTCCGCCTTAGGTAATATCTTTTCATGCTTTTTTATTTTCGATGAGGACATTATCAGGTTTAGGCATGGGGGGGTATAACCTGAGGTTGTACATAACATTTATACATACTTTGCATGCATATAGGCAGTGCATTGATAGATTATTGAGAGAGAGAGAGAGGAAGAAGAAGAAGAGAGAGAAAAATAAGCAAAAATTATGTAAGTCCCAACATTAATTATGGAAGAAGTCTACCTAAGTCTTAGGATAGAACGAATGATGAATTAAGTCATCAAGTGCAAAACCTTAGTAGATAAGTGAGATATACTGATTTTAGGCCTCTAGGGACTGTTTGGCTCAAAAGCTCGAGTATTTGTTAAGATTTGGATTATTCTTCAAGTTATTATGGAAGTTGAGAGAAGATGATGTATTAAGTCAAAGGCATAGGGAGCATTTGACCTCTTTGTCTACCCTCTGGTTTGTGACTTTTAGTAACTTAAGCATCCACATCTCACACACTAGTTTGGTTCAGTATGCTTCATGAAGAATAATTACAAAAATCTCTCCATTTGAAAAATGGCTTCTTCGAGGTTCTTAGGAATGGCTCGAAACCACACGTTGATTAGAAGAGTTCCCGCCGCATGAGAGGAGTAAATACTTCCCTTGAGGACATGTTATAACATGTCATCACCTCGGTGCTTGTCTCCTTGGATATTTAAATATCCTACCAAGGCATGTAAGTGCATTGTGCTGTTCAAGTGCCATGGGCAGCATTATCCTGCAATGTCAATTGCCAGGGCTTGGATTAGCTAAACAATGCCATGAGGCACTATCATGAAGTGTCGATTGCTAGGGTTCTTGGAGTTTCCATGGGCGATGCTATCCCGAAGCATCGATTGCTAGGGATCCTTCGAGGTTTGATGATGGGAACAAGAAATCTGACACAAATCGTGTTGAGAGTCGATACAAGGTTGGACTTAGAGGAATCACAAAAAATGACAAAAAGAAAAATCTCAAAAATATCTCTTTCATCTCTGTCCTTAAAAATACACTGTAAAACTAAACCAAGACCACTTGCACAAACACACAGATGCTTTAACCTCTGGGGTCAAAAAATCCTTAGGCAGGCTGTAGGGCCTAAGAAACCTTTGACGGAGACGTAAAGCTAAAGCTGATCAGGTTTGGATCTTGACCATTACTAGAGTACCTTAAGGCCTAGGGTTAGTATTTCAAACTAGTTCTAAAGGCGAGGCATGACAAGGCATCCTGATGGCAATTTCTGGTTTAGAGATCTAGTTCTTCTACATATGATTTTCCTCGAGACTAGCAAAACTTAGGCATAGGGAAATTGAACTAGATTTCGAGCATGCATTACATTAGGAAATTGGTTAATATCGTGTTTTGAACATTCTTGCATTTTAATGAATTCTTCATACATATGTTTTATTAATCAATTAACATTGTTTACGTATACATGCTTTTCTTGCAGGAATTAATTAAGGACCCAACAAAATACCCAATACTTTGTGATCGGACCCATTCCTATATCCATACACATTTTTCCTTTCTACATAACCCTCTCAACTGCTCCCTTACATTATCTCTTATATCCCCTACATAACTCCTATTCCATGCACAAGCAAATCCCTCAGACCAAATTACCACTAGAAAATACATACACCACCAACTTCCCTCTTCACTTGTCTTTGGTCGAGACCCACGAAGGTAACAGCTGACCCGTTCCCTTTGTTACAATTGTTCCTAGTATTCAATAAGACTTAGAATGTTTCTATGTTCTTCTTGAGACAACTTGTCCTTGGTTAGGCCATACTAGGACTTGACAGCTTTCTCCTCCTCACTTTTCTACCCCAAGGTCAACACACTAGGTGTATATCTCCTCGACTAGACCCTTAAGTCTCTTATTCCTATTTCTTTTCTCCGTATTTTTTTTCTTTTTTTTTCTATAGGATAGACACCTATATATAGCGATGTATTTTTATTTTGGAAACGGAAAGGGTATCATCCATATGTAGTGAGATGCTTTTAATCGGTGGAATTGCACCTATTTGTAAAGAGGTGCTTTATTTGGTGGGATATATATTATTTTCATATTTTCTCCTCATTTTTTCAAGGCTAAATATCTATTTTTTTTCTCTAAATCATTTTTATAGGAGAGTGCCTCTCTTTCGTTTGTTCTAAATGCATTCACCTACAAATAGGAATAGTCCTAAGAGCTAGAAACATGGCATGGTCCTTTGGATCTGCTTACCTTAAGATTAAATCTTATTGACTATTAAGAACTCAACAAAAATCATCCATAAGACGAGTCAATGCATAGCGCAAGTGTAGATGCTTGAAACTCAAAGACTATCCAAACCAAAGGGTGAAATGATAAGTCATTCACTCATCACCCTTTTGACTTAATACGTCTAGCTTTTTCATACTCCTTTCAAGGTCTTAGGAAAATAAATCTAGATTTAGGTAAATAGTTGAGAAAATTAAGTCTAAAAAGGCCTGAGGAGTCTAGGAAGAAAGACTTTATTTCATATTTCCTAAAGTCAATAAATTTTCAAAATTGAGAATTCTTGAGTCTACCTAGCTTGGATCTCAAGAACATCTTTTTTTCTCTTCTTTTTAACACTTTTTCTATAAAAAAAACCCACTTGTTCAAGTAGAAACAATGCATGCTCAAATCTTACTATTACGCTAACAACCCTACTGATCATGCTAAAAGCCCCTAGGTGTTGGCAAAACCCCCATGCCTAAATTCTTGCATATCCTCATGCATAACTTAGAAGAAAAAGTGGATTATAATTTGATAAAGGGCAAAGAGAATAAGGGTAGAATTCACCTGGAATAACTCCTAAATATTGTCATTCAGCTCATTCCAACACCTAAGAAATAAACATACACACATATGCTATATATAAAAAGGAAGAACAAAAGCTATCTATATATGTATAGATGCTGAGTTTAATGCCTCAAGCTGGCGAAAACTCAAAATGGTTGTGTCAATGAAGTGTTAAGAGTGACAATCAAAATGATAGATAATTTGAATTCAATTGCCAGCAGTGGGTCAGAAATGAGGACCAGTTGTCCATGAATACCAAGCCCAAAAGGTTAGAAAAATAAAATAATCGAGCTTGGAATTATTTGCAGCTAGGTGCTACAGAAGAGAGAAAAATAGGTGTGGGTGCCAAAGAGAAAGTAGATAGTGGTAACCTTAAGAAGTGGTGCACAAGTAAGGTAGATAAGGTGCATAAAGAGTGGTCAGTGGGGAATAAGTCCTATGGGTCCTGAAAGTGATGGGAAATGAAAGGAGGGACCCGAGTGTAGTCTAAAATGGTATAAGGAACCACTTCGTGAGTCAAGTCGGTGTGGATGGATGTAGAGTAGGTGAGTCAAATAAAATCCAGTGGTCCATCTCAACAGTTTTAGATTCACCCAAATCATGTTGGATATCTGTTAATCGAGTGATTCAAAAGATTAAAGTGTCTCGTTGCAGTAAAGTCTCCTAAATAGCTCAATCAACAAATAAAATTTATAACTCGAATGAAATCCAAGGTCAAACGCAAGGAGCAAGTGTTGCAATTAATCTCAGAGATCACAATATTACCACAAATATGAGCAAGTAAAAATGATATATATATGAAAATCAATATTAAGGTGAAAAAAGAATGGAGTAAAATGGTGATTTAAAGCACCAATTACCCCTCTAATTATGCTCACAATAATTCTCAAATAATTGAATAGTAATGATCAACCAATTATTCCACATCAGTGAGCAAACAATATAGCCACAGGAACACAGAACCAACGAAATCAGAACACAGATTAGGCACTCAGATGCCTTAACTAGCAGAGGCTCAAGGTCCTCTCTTCTTCTCTTTAAGCCTCAAGGAGAGGCACAACACAGAGGCACGAAGGGCCTCCTAGCAACTAAGTGTAGAGAGGGCACAACTAAGGGCAAAAACCCCCCCTCTCACTCTTTTTCTTCTCTTCTCTCTCAGAAACCCACTCAATTGGATCTCTAATCAGGTAAATAAGCAGGTAACCGGATTTGGCCAGACCTGCGTAGTGTGACCGCAGGTAAGGCGTGCGTTGGGCGTGTGTGGGGACCCGACCCCCATGTCTTGGGAGAGGGGTCAAGGGTAGAAAATCAATTTATTCCATGCAGTTACTTCAGTGATTTCCGAGGTGGGACTATCTCAATCACTTCGTCGCTTCGCGCAGCAACAGGTAATGTGAGTGTGGAATTGAGGTAGCTGCAGGGGCCAATGTCTTCGATTGAAAATTTGGAGAGCTTCTTGGAGGTCTTCCACAGCATCTGGAGTAGTGAGCGTTGAGGAACACGCTTCGAATGTTGAGAATGGGGCTGAAGAAGGTGGAGGCGGCAGCAGTCATCTGACTGAGTATCTGAAATAGGAAATACAGGATAAATGCCCCAATTAGTATGCTCAAAAGTTTTGCTTGAGGTTGGCGAATGTGATGGTGGTTGTGGTGGTGCATGTGAGTGAGTGAGGAGGTCGGGTGAGCTCGAAGGAGGTTTGCAAAAAGTGTTGTGTTCGAGGGGGTATTTGAGTGCATGAACCCCTCAATTTCTTGAGGGGTTTAGTCGAGCGTGGAGTTACAAAGCTTGTGGTGTTGGTGCGAGGTGGTTTGGTGGTCTATAGAGGCCAGGCGAGCTCGACGGAGTTCGACTGACTGTGAAGAAGATGAAGTGCAGGAGGGCGGTGCAATGGTCGAGTTGGAGTGCGAGTGATAGAGAATATTGTAGAGAGGGAGAGAAAGCAATAAAGGGACTTAGGGATGAAGTAGAGGGGCGGAGAGTTCTGGTGTTGGCCGACCAGAGCCGAGAAAGATGAAAAGGGAGGTGAGACGACAACGAGGAAAGAGGCAGGGAAATGGCCTCTCTTTGACCAGAGAGGCGTGCAACGACGAGAGGAAGGTAATAGGCCGTCCAATTTGGCTGTTGGATGACTGGACGAGGAGAGCGGAGAAGGTCGTTGGAGCAAGGTGCGAAGGTGGCCAAAGAAGGAGGAAGAGGGCTTTTCTGAGGCCAAAACTTGCTAAGGAGGTGAGGTTGTCTATGAGGGTCTTTTATATGCCATTGGGCGAGTCTCCACGCTTTGAAACAAGCTTGGAGAGCTCAGATTTCACAGTATAGGTTTAGAAGCTTTCAAGAATTCGCATGAACTTTTGGACAAGAATCAGAGGTCGAGATGCGGTCCAAAATGAAGAGGATCTCCTTAGGAGTCTCCCTTCCAAATTTGGAAGAGATTGACCTAGAAATCAGGGAGGAATCCTTGATTGAAGCTTAGCCTCTTTGGGTTCACACTTGCAATGGCGGTAGGGACCCAACTGCAAAGAATGAAGATAAACCTAGGGGCATTTCGCAAAGTTTTCAAAACCTGAGGGGCTATAAGAGAGAAAATAAGTTTAAGAGGATCAAAATGCAAACTAGGTCAAGATAGACTTTGATTGAACCCAAATTTTGATACAAACCTAATTTGGACCCAAGGAATATAATGGTGAAGTTGGATTTTGGTTTTGAACAAGTTTGACTAGAAAATTTGCATAGAAACCCAAATTAAGGCAACTATCCGTTTGATACCCTATTTTTGGTCAAAATGGGTTCCAGTGGTCAAATCAAAGGAACCAAACCTTATAAAATATTTTCCTATGATTTTTGGAAGATTGAGATGAATTTTATCCTAACCAAAACCTTAGTTAATTAAGCAGGTATATTTTTAGGGTTTCAGATGTCCATTAATTCTCAAAACACGTGAAAACCCGTTTCTTTCTACATGGACCCTCTTTTTAGACATTTATGACCATTTGACCTTAAATTAGCCCTTAGAATACCCTATGGTTATTTTATAGTTGTGAAATGTTGTTAAAATTACATAAATAACCCTGGTTTCTTATCTTCTCAAAATAGAACATTATGCTTATATGACCCTCTAATGGTTATGTAGGAGCTTTTATCAACTTTATCAGACCAAATTGAGCTAGTTATGGCTTATGATGGTGTTCCCATCAATATCCAAATTAGAATCCCCAAGCTCATCCTTAGGGTGATAAAAAATCTCATATGATTCGCCTAAATCCCATCTTAATTCATGATGTAAATCCTCAAATGCAATGGGCGAAAACTCATTATCCCTCAGAATCATTTCCCCAGGGGTCAAAATATTAGAATCTAAATTAATCAAAGCCTCAAATTCTTTCATTTTTAGTTCTGTGGCTTCTGTAATTTCTCAATGTCAGAATCAAGTCATCCATTAAAGTTACTCGGACTATAAGTTAGACCCTAATTTACTTTGTTTTGAACTCCATGCTCTGAGGTAATGTCTTCCTTTTCCTTATCAATCAAATTAAGTTCCTCGGAATTCCATGATTCAGATGAATTCTTCGCTTCCTCGGGTAAATCATCATAAGTCATTCAAAATAATTCTGCAATCTCTTGAACATCTCTTTCATAGGGCGATTGTTTGTCTTTCTCAATCTCATGATGTTGGTGATTAGAGTGAGGAGAAGGGAATGTAGAATTGGGGTTTTCCTCAGGACTCTGGTGGATGGGAAGAGAAAGGTGAGAATCAGTCGATATAGAAGTGAAAATAGATTCGGCTTCTATGTCGGGTATCTCAGAATGATTAGTATCATAAACTCCAAATATTGTATTCGAATCATCCAGGTGCATATGATCATCATTAGCCTCAAACAAAATCTTATCAGAACCATGTAATGTGCCTATCTGGGAGTGTCAGTGTTCCCAATCCCTCTATCGTCTTGAGGGGTCTCTTTTGCTTGTCTATAATCTTCATCTTGTTTTGATTCTCCCAAACTTTTAGAGATATCTAACTCCAAATCATCCCCAAGGTCCAACTATGTATCCTCGAACATAAAGGACTCACACTCAAGCCCACTAGAGATTTGTTCCTCAAAATAAAATGATTGTATTTCAAGCCTTGAATCAAGATCTACATCCTTGAGTGAGTCTTCCTCCTCAATCTCAACATGGTTATCAAATAATGTAAATTAGATTCCACAAACATACGATATCTCCCAAGATTCAGGATCTTTAGATTGAGAATCAATCTTGGCGATGCCAACACCTTCCTCATCATTTTCCAAGATGGGGTTTCCAGACGATTCAATTCCAAATGTGTCACTATTAGTTTCAAGGACCCCATTAGATGTCCCTTCCATAGATTTTTCTTTCATTTCACAGTCAGTCTTTGGGACATCAGAACCATCCATCAATTTAGATGTATGCCTGGGTAAGATCTGCTTTGGATAATCAATTAGCTGGTGGTTGGGCTCAGTGTAATCAAGGGTCAAGATTGGTTAAGATGTAATACTTGGGGTTAGAGCCTCAACCCTGAGTGGCTCACCACCAACTTGTGGCAGACTCAGACCATATTCAGGGGTCTTTAAGGTCCTATCTTGGGATTTATGTTGCTCCTCCCAGATTCTACGAAGCTCCTCCATCATGTTATTAGTATTTCTTTTATTAGATTCTCTCATCTCCTGGAGAACTTGGAGCAATTGGGTAATCTAGGGACCATCTCAATGGTCAAGGGTTTGAATGGGCTAAGGATAATGATTTTCAAGGTTTCTAACCTTAGTCAAATCAGAATATCCATCATCGTCAAGATTTGAATACCTAGGGTAAGGATCATATCCCTGGGTGGGTGTTGTTGTGTTATCCCAATAAGAGGGTAGAGTGAGTTTTTTGAAATTGGGATAATCTGTGAGGTGATTTTGGAGATAAGATTTATATCTTAGGTACTGGGGCTCTGAGGCATATTCCCGATCAGGGGAGAGGTGAGTTTGTTTGAGTAGTCAAGATAGTTGGTCATGCTTATCACTTCTCGATCTTGTAGAAGAGTGTCTCTTGAGATTGTAGAGATCTTTGATATCTAGAGATTTGTGTGGAATTTCGTAAGGATGAGGTAGGCTTAAGTGTATCCCAGGGGTGAGATGTATAGGTATGGAAATCATTCCCCAGGTAATAAGGAGGTGTCACTTGCCTTGTAGGAGTGGGAATCAGAGTTGGGTAAGGAGAAGAGGAAGAACCCTGAGGGTGGTAGAAAGAATATGGATCCATAGATGTTAGATAGGTGGAACGTCTTCTTAAGAAAGATGCAAGAGAGGTCTCAGTGACCTATCACCAACTACAAGGGGCTAGTGACAAAATAAGGAAATGGCCTTGAAGAAGATGTGGTCCTTTAATTAGGTGATTGGATTTTGAAATTCCAAGTTCTGATTCAGGAGTTTACTTGCTTGTTGAAACATCGAAGGACTACGCTATCAGATTTGGTTTTGAAAACCTGTCATTGTAGTTTGGATAGAGAAGAACTCGGATTCAACAAATAAAATTTATACCAGAATAGGGCTATCATCATCACTCATCTTTCGGGAAGGGGATGGCTGTCACAACGCCAGGCAACCTTGGGGCGACGGCAGGTGGGAGTAGGGTGGGGGAAGGTTGGCAGATTTGGAGACCTAAGGGCTGGAGGAGGAAGGAGTGGGGGTGTATGCGGCTTGCGGTGGTAGGGGGATGGAGGAGCGGTGGTCTGGTAGAAGAGGCGCAAAGCTACTCGGCAAGGTGATGTGTTTCCGATGTCGGCAGCAGGGACACATGGCCGCCACCTACTGATTCCCTGTGGTCTGTCTGGGATGCGGGGGTTTCGGTCACAAAAGGGATTCGTGTAGGAGGTGGGGGGGACAGAGGGCTACTCACCCTTTCCCGCCCTCGAGAAATTTGAATTTTAGGGCTGCGCAGATTCCGCCTCCACCCCCAGCTCTGCGTCAATCGGTGGGGCTTTTGGCTGATGTGGAGGTATTGATGACGGAGAACATCAAAGCTACAGAGATGGCCCTGTGTGGAGCTTTGGTGGGAGAGGTTATGTCTGAAAGCCCGTCGGCAGAGAGTGTTCGCACCCTGGTAACCTCTCTATCCCTTTCGACCAACTCGTGGCAGATTTCTTTTCTATCAGATACACGCTTTGTTCTCTATGGGTTGGGTATGGGGGACGTCGAGAAGCTGCAGTTTCAAACATCTTGCAACGAAGGCTGCACGGTGATCTGGAGACTAGTTTCTCCTTTTGATGGAGCGCTGCCGGAGAGACCTCCCCAGAGAGTGGGGAACAGGATGGGAAAACTAGAGATCGAGGGTCTGCCTCTGCACTTAAGGTCAAAGGAGGTTGTGTCGACGATAATTTCTAGCTTCGCAATAGTGGCAGAGGATGCGAATGTTGGAGTGCTGGAGGGGAATGGACGTCTGATGAGTGTGAAGGTTGTTGTCTTCATCGCTGGTTCCATACGTGACAATCTGATTTTGAGGTGCAGTGGCAGCTCTTGGATGCTAAGGCTGAAATTTGTGGTGGGGGGTACTGTGGCAAAGCAATTTAAGTCATCTAGATCTGAAGCTGATGAGGAGGCGACGGCTCAGGAGCTGTGCTCAGTTCATGGCAATGAACCTCTAGTTGCCGAAGCTGGGAAGGGCTGCTGTGAAGGGGAGATGAGGGGGATTCAGATTGAAGAAAAGGAGGAAATGGGCAGAGAGGAAATGGAAGAACCGCCGCCCACAATGGCAGGGGAAGTATTATCTGATGGTGTGGAGAATGAGGAGTAGGGGAGTGTGGGTGCGCAGCCTGAGTCTATAAGGGAATAGCAGGACCTTCAGGAGAAAGAAAACCATAAATGTGAAGGGGGATCTCGAGCAAAGAATGACAAGGGGAGATCACCGTATAGTCTGTGGTAGAGAAAATCAAAGGCTATTATATTGATGGATGAAGATGAGGTTGCGAAGGTCATGCAAGTGTGCAAATGCCATTCCCTCGGGAGAGAGGGCTCCAGTGAGGATTGATGAGGGTCCTCACTTGGAACGTGCATGGGTTGCGCGATAAATGCCGGAGGGCATCCTTGATGAGATATTTGAGAGAATGGGGAATCGATTGTGCGCTCATTCAAGAGACACACATTGAAGGGAATTCTGACAGGCTGTGGTTCGACTTGATAGCCTCAGGATGAATGGTTGTGTGCAGACGAATGCAAATGGGAGGTCGGGTGGCATTGCTATCTGGTGGAGGAAGAGGTGGGCTCACTGTTTGGAGGTTCACAAAGCCAAACATATGCTGTCATGCAAATTCCAGATTCAACAGGGGCAGGAATATATTTGGATTACTGGTGTTTATGGTCCTTGTAATGCAGCTGCCAGGCAAGAGCTGTGGGAGGAGTGGTCTGCGGTGCCTGATTTGGTGTAGGGGGGAATGTGGCTGACGGGTGGCAACTTTAATTGTGTGTTGACAAAGGTTGATAGGCCAAATGGTAGCATGGACAGTTCGGGTATTGGGTTTCAAATGATGGTTCAATCTCTGCAGTTGAATGAATATCCATCCTCGAGTGTGAAATTTACTTGGCGAAATGGGCAGGGGTTGGCTTCCAGGCTGGTTAGATTCTTCAGGAATGTGGACATCCTTGTTAGATTTCAGTTGTCGAATGTGAGTGGGCTGAGCGACCCTTTCAGATCATACCCCGCTGGTATGGGATAGTAGGGAAGAAAATCAGACTGGATCCTACTTCAAAATGAGACGCTCGTGGTTGTTTGAACCAGGTTTTTACCAGATGATCAGCTCTTGGTGGAAAGCTAAAAAGGTCCAGGGGTCTGCCACTATCAGGCTGTCAGCCAAGTTGGCTGGTTTACGCATGATCTTGAAAGAGTATGGATCTACTATTGGTTTGCTGAGGGGACTGAGGAGAAGGGAAGCTCTGGGGAAAATTCAGGAGCTGGAGTCCAAGGAAGAAGCTGATCGGTTGTCGGAAGATGAGTTGGCTGAAAGAAAAATGTGGCAGGGTGTGGTTCTTGATGAAGACCTAAAACAAGAAATCGATTGGAGGGAGAGATTCAGGCTGCTATGGCTTAAGGAGGTGGATGCGAATACAAAGTTTTTTCATCTTGCAGCTAGTTCTCTGAGACGTGCTAATTTTATATCCTTTGTTCTTTGTGTTGGACATAGAGTCTCTTCTAATCAGGAGATTATATATGAAGCCATCAAATATTTTAGAGAGGCATCTCAGGCATCTAAGAGGGGGAATTGGAGAATGGCAGGAAATGAGGGTCCTAGGGTGTCGAGTGAACAGGCTAAGCTATTGACGGCACCTATTACTGAACAGGAGACCTTGCAAGCAATCAGTGATTTAAATGTGGAAGGCTCTCCCTGCCTGGATGGAGTACAGGTTTTCTTTTACAAGGAGATGTGGGGTGTGGTGGGTAAGGAGGTGATGGATGTTATCAGAGAATTTGAGGTGGGGAATGTGGGTTTTGAGAGGATTAACAAGTCCTACCTGTTTCTTTTTCCTAAATCAATGGGTGCAGAGCACTTCTCTGAATTCAGGCCGATTTCCCTCTCAAACTCCATCTATGTTATCATCAGCAAGACCTTGGCTGATAGACTGAGGGTTGTATTACAGGATCTTATTCATCCAGTGCAGGCTGCCTTCTTGCCCAACAGATCTCTTCAAGAATCCTTCATTTTGGCTCAGGAAATGGTTAATGGTTGGCATCGAAGAAAGTGCAAGGCTTTCATGTGGAAAGTGGATTTCCAGAAGGCCTATGATTTGATCTCTTGGTCGTACCTGTGGGAGATATTTAAAAGAAGAGGTTTTCCTCCTCTTTGGATCCAATGGATGAAATGATGTATCACTACGGCTTCTTTTTCCCCTTTGGTCAATGGCAGGCCATGTGGAGCATGGATCCAACCCCAGCGGGGGGTTAGACAAGGATGCCCCTTAGCCCCAATGATCTTCAACCTTGTGGTGGATGGGCTTGCAAGGTATGCTTGCAAATTGGCTGAGGTGGGAATTATTAAAGGATACTCACCATCTAATAGGGGAAACTTGGCCCCCATATTATAGTATGCAGACGACACGGTGTTTTTTGTCGAGGGATCCAGGTCTGAGGCACATGTTCTGGGGTTACTGGTAAATATTTTTGGTGACATTTCAGGATTATGTCTGAACAAGGATAAATTGATTTTGATTTGCTTTGGCATGAATGAACCGGAGCAGAGGGAGCTGAAGGGTGTTTTGGGGTCACCCCATGCTAAATTGCCACTGAGATACCTTGGTCTACATCTGAGGGCCACAAAACTGAAAAAGTCAGATTGGAATGTTCTTTTTGAGAGGGTGTCTGGTAAGCTGCAGGGCTGGAGTAGTAGATTCCTTTCCAAAGGTTGAAGGTTAATCCTACTTAATTCAATCATAACAGCCATACCGGTTTTCTACTTCAACATTTTTAAGGCCCCTAAATGTATGGAAGAGATTGGATACTATGAGGAAGAGATTCTTCTGGAAGGGTGCAGGTCATGAGGGCGGATTCATGCAGCCCATCAGATGGAATTGTATCTGTAGACCTAAGGAGATTGGGGGGCTGAGAATTAAAGCTCTTAAGGAGTTCAATGAAGCCTTGTTGTTGAAATGGGCTATCAGGATTCTGGATAGCAGGGAGGGGCTGATGGAGGACCTGATCAGGGACTACTATGGTGAATCTAATAGCAGTTTGCAAAGGCTTCAGTCGAAGAAGCCTTCTCCCTTTTGGCGCTCAGTGATTGCTGCAGTCACCAACTACTGGCATCTGCTGCAACCAAAGCTTGGAGATGGCAGAGGCTTCAGCTTATGGAATGAGCGATGGTCTGACTTGGGCTTGCTGAAAGAGGTCTATCCGAGGGTGTATGATGCTGCTGCAGATAAGGAAGCCACAGTTTGCAGTTTGTGGTCTAGGGAAGAAGGATGCTGGCAGCTGGAAGGACTGTAGCAGTGCAGGATGGGCACTCGTTTGTGGGAGGAGAGGCAGAAAATGATGGCGAGTCTACAGCAGCTGCAGCTTGTGAATAATGGGACAGATACTTACTGCTGGCAGGGTGGTTTTTTAGTGAAGCAAGTGTATGAGAAAGTTATTAGAGCCAATAGTGAGGTGGAATGGAACCCTATTAACAGAAAGATTTGGCTCCTAAAAGTTCCTCTAAAGGTTCAGATCTTCCTGTGGCTATGTATACATGATGGGTTGATCACTGGTGATCTGAGACACAGAAGGATGGGGACTGTGCTAAATGCCTACCCTCTTTGTGGGTTTCATTTTGATAGTGCATCACACATTTTCTCTTCCTGTTTGATCACGGATAAGATATGGAGGTTGGTTTGTTTAGAACCCCTCCCCTCCTGGGATGCAGTATGGCAGAGGTTCATCACTCCTGGTCGACCTGTGGGGGCTATGGCAGCTGTGTTGTGGTGTGTATGGAGGGCACGTAATGATAAGCTTTTTCAGGAGAGATCGGTGAGATGTGAGAATATTGTAAAGGAGTGCTGGTCTCTCATACATTGCTGGGCTTCTTACCTGTAATTGCTTTTTTGTTATGGAATATACTACCCTTTGGATTGCTATCGGATCTTGATAGCAATCCTTAATGTTTCAAAAAAAAAAATTATACCGGAATAGAAATCCCAGGTCGAACTTAGGGAGGCTATGTCGATCCGAATTCACAATTATATTTTTTGTGTTTTTGTTAAAAAATGGAGTAATTACAATGAAATGAAGCACTATAAACAATCAGAGAAAGAGAGAGAGAGAGAGAAAGAGAGAAAACATCCACTTGATATTTCAAAATGTTTATACAACTAAGTAAGCGAGAAATTACACTAGAAAGTAGGAAAATTCTACTCTAGAAAGCAGGAAAAAGGAATGGGAGAGAGAAGTTATCCTCCTCGACGATCGCTTGGAGGACGAGCTGGACGAGATGACTCCTGGAAGACAAGGAACGAAGTAGGAAGGAGGTCGAGGCAGGAAGAACGGGAACGAGGCAATACATCACCGCCGTCGCGGGATCCGCTTCCAGAATGGGGACGAAAAATTGACTTTATCTCTTGGGGAGCATCCCTGGTGTGAGACAAGCTTCTCTTGAGCTTTGGAGAGGGAGAGAAGAGAAGAAAGGGATGAGAAATTCGTATGGAGGGGGTTTCTTTTTATAGTTGCAAGGAGTGGGGGAATTTTGGTCATTACATTTTGAAAAACATTAATTCAGGACCTTTAGTGACGGATAAATCTGTCACTAAAGGACTGGACATGGCCTTCGTGGGCGACGCTCGCGCGTCCGCTCGCCTTTCGAGCCTCACTCAGCTACCCACGTTCTTCAAATCTTAGCCGTCCGATCGTGAGATCGAACAGCTTAGATCTCTCCTCGCCACGCCTCAACTACACACGCCTTGCGCGTGTGATCTCGCGTCAAGCGGGGGTGTTAGATAGCACGTGGGCACTATCGGCTGCGCGGTGCCGTTGGATGCGCATCGTGCGTCCCTTTGCGCTCGCGTGCCCGCTCCAATTTGAGGCTTGCAGGGGCTCGAACCCGCGCCTCCTCTTCTCGATAGAGCCTTCGACCACTGCACTATAGCAGTTAAGTTGTTGTGTTTACACTTCAAGCGCGCGTGCCTTGCAACCATTGGATGCGCATCCAACGGTGAAGAAGCATCGCTCAGATTAAGAGGGAAGGTTGCGGCGGGTGCGCGTGGCTGGTTGGCCGGCTAAGATGGTATCACGTGGAGCCATCTTGGCCATCCATCTTCTGAGTTATGTAGATGGTGCCATGGGTATCGGATTGGATCGATTTTCATGTCATTAGGCTGCGATCGTCGATCTGAACCCATCCATGTGGTCGGATTTGTCATCTGAAGTGTGGATTAACACCATCTTGGTCTTTCATCTTCTAGGGTTCCTCGATCTCTATCTGATGCTACAGATATCCGATTAGGGCGATCTTGGAGTCATTGAACTCCAATCGTTGCCCTTATCAGATCCGTATAGTTGGATCTTTGATCTGAGGCCCCGATAAAAAGTCGCCCTGTCACTGATAATAAAAAGGAGACAATTACTGTACAATTTATACAACTTAATCTAAATGCATGATTATGCATGTTATGCACTATTTACAATGTATGATGCTAATGTGACACTAAGAACAAGCATTAATAGACATTTTAGGTTAATAAGATATATGCACATCATTGTTATTAGCCAAATAAATAAAATCCTCGTTTCTTAGGTTAACCTAGCTAGCTTGAGTATGAGAGGACTAAAGGGAAGGTTCAACCCAGCTTAGTACTAGGCTCCTTTGTACCCATTAGCCGTGGCCATTTGGGACTACCTTGTAAGCTTAGACACTAGGTTTGACCAAAGAAATTTGAACTATTCACTCAGGTATGTAATAACAAGTTCAGGTTACGATATTTTTTTTTTTGATTTAATTAACCCTAACTCCTAAGATTGGCCTAGTTATATTGCCTAAGTTGTAAATGAATCAATTTTAGATTAAGGTAGGTAATGTAATAAATCAAGCAAGCAAACCTCACCTACTAGGCAATGCACCCAATTAGGTCCCAATCAAATCAAATGGGTCTCTAAAATAAATAAAAGCCTTAAAGTTTCCAACCTAGGGTTTATGAAACTTCTAGAAATCAGTAAACATACCCTAATTTGACTTCCAATTACTCTGTAGATCACAAATAGAAGAAAAATAGTATGAAAATTGGTAGCAAACTTCCTTTTTAAATTAGCTTCTCAGATAGTATTTTTTCAAGACTTGTGATAGTCCATAAATTTTTTTATGATGTTTTAAGTGATACGGGGTAAATCATGCAAAACAAACCTCTACGACTATTTCAAAATCAAACAGTATCAAAGTTCTTCTAGAAATTCTAAAAAAATTATTGAATAATCTTAGTTTTAGTGGCTTTCAAATGCCACAAATTTCAAGTAATTTGGACTTCCATAAAGATCAAAATAAATCTTCAAACTCTGATAAAATTTGATTCTGGGTAGTACTGACCCATGTATATTGTTTGAATTTTTAAAATTTATACAATGGGAACTTTTTCAAATAAAAGAATGTGTTTAAAATCTAACTTGACTATCCACTATTAGATTAAATTGCAAAATTTTTGGATGGTTGGATATTTGGAAAATGAATTTTTAATTCACACAAAAATTATTGGCTGAACTTTTAAAAATAGTAAAGAGACTTTTGAAAGAATTTTTGAATTGAAAAACCTCCTTTACTATTTTTTTGTTATTTCTTAAGAAAACAAACAAGCAAAAGCAACTTTCTAACCTATGGATCAAGCAAAGCACCTTTATTTTTATCTAAAGCAAATCTAACCTAACTAAGGATTAATGCACTTACCTTAAGATGACTAACCTGCTTCCCTTCCATTGTCGCACTTTTCTACATATTTTTTTATACCTGCACACATGCGACAAATAAAAAGCAAAGTGGATTAGTAATAAGAATATGTACGAAATTGAAAGGTGAAGAATATATCCGTGCCACCCCATGTTATGAACTGGGCATTAGGGGTCGTTTAAGACGTCTGGGAAGTGGCCCAGGCGTCTGGCCAGACGTTTGGAAGCCTTCCCAGACATCTGGTATTAAATTTTTTCGGCATACGGGTTCGCGTCTGTGCGCATGTGCACGCAGACTGAACCCGCCACCCTCCTTCTTCTCTTTCCTCTCCCTCCCTGCAGACACCACCTTTCCTCCTCTCTCCCCGCGGCTGCCTTACAAATACGCTTCCCCTCTCCCTCACCCTCACTCCACCACCTTCTTCTTCTCCTTCTCCCTGTCAGCGAGAGAGCGAGCGAGCAAGAGCGGCAGCAGTGACTGCTGCGGGTGTGTGGGGAGAAGCTGTCATGAGAAGAAGAAGCTTGACCGTGAGGGTGTGAGCTTGCCGTGGCAGCTAGAGCCGACCGTGCGGGAGAGCAGCGAGCGTGTGGAGCCACGGAGGAGCTGTTGCAGCTCAGGCAGCAGGCGGACGCGGCGTGGCACGGCCGTGCGCTGCAGGCAGAGAGCGAAAAGGGTCCTGATTCTGGGAAAAATTTCCCAGAATCAGACGTCTGGACTTACGTCCAGACGACGCAGAAGACGTCTGGAGGAAGATCCAGACGTCTGACAGGTACAATATTTGTTATCTTCTCCTTCTTCCGCGTGTACGGCTATGCAGCCGTTCCACCAAGTTCTTCTACACCTCTTCGTGATGAGAGTGGGCGTGTGTGTGCAGGATTTGTTTGGGAGGGCATGAGGGCTCGTCATCCCACACAGATCAGATGTCTGGGCACAGCACCAGACGACGGAGAGGGCCTCCAGACGTCCAGGGTGATAATCGAACGTCTAGAAACCAAGTCCAGACGTTCCAGCAGGCTTCTGGACATCTAAAGGACTATGCATACCAAGGTATGACCTGAGCTACCTTTTAAGACGTTTGGAAGAAGTTCCAGACGTCTGATTTTGGATAGACTGGTTGTTTTTGACCCGTTTAGGGTCCGTTCGGAGTCCGTTTTTCGCGTTTCAAGTTTCGTTCTTCCCAGATTTAATTCCTCTACCTATTTACGATAATTGTATACTATTCTGAGTAACTCCTTGTGTTGATCCTTGTGTTAAAACCCCATTCCTTTGTGGCTCTGGGGGTTGCGGAGGCGCGCGGGATTGTCGACCACGCCCTTAATACTCCCGATTTTGCGGGTAGAGTGACCCCTTAAATTATTTATCAAAAATTGTACATTTATGAAACAATTAATAGAGTCTAGGGCATTGCATGAACCCTAGGGCTGAAAAATTAGATTGAATGATAGATCCTAGGGCATTACATGAACCCTAGGACAAACTAGATTGAATGATAGATCCTAGGGTATGGCATGAATCCTAGGACTCGAAAACTGGTTAAATATATATACATTGCAGTCTTGGAAAAGTAGAAAGGAAACGATAACTGCCTGTAAATTGGTTAATAGCTGCCTGTTTAAGAATGAATAATCACTGTTGAGAACATGGGTTATATGGATATAAAGCTGGAACGGTGAAACATAAATTGGCTGAGTTAAAAGAGCATGAACCCTATGGGGAATTAGGAGTAGAACTCCTGGAAAGTGATTGGAATAGAATTGGGGAAGTGAGCTGGCCCTTGAGTACGGAGTACCAAGGAGAGCAGCTATCCCCCTATTTAGTGCAGAGCGAAGCTAGCCGCCCAAGGGACCTAGGGTTAGGCCTGGCCACTTTGTACCGACTGTTGGCCCTCGTGTACACAGTACAGAGGAGAGCTACTAGTGTAGGGAGAGCACTAGCTACCCCACGGGCCCCGGGGTTCTACTAGCCCTCCTACACCGACTTGTTAGGCCCACTGGGCAAACCAGGGTAGTCAGGCGAGGGTGCGCGGACTGTGGAGGGGCAAGACCCCTATTTGGTTACTGTGGAGGGACTGGGCCCCTGTTACTGAGAGGGCTCTACCCTATATTGGTTCCGTACTGTGCTTTGGGCGCACCCGTTAACGGAAATGACTGACTGTGTGCCAGTGCGGGGTAGCTACCCATGCATTTATCGCACGTGCCATAGTCACCATTACGTTTGTCAGCGACCTTGGGGTGGTTGACTGAGGGTAGAACCACCATAGGGGACTCTCCCGGCCAGAAGAGCACCATGTGTTACTTCTACTTTTCGGAAAAGACTGCAATCAAGATCGTTCCCACGAGGAACATTCGAGATCAAGAGAAAGATCTGAGAAATAATTTAATAATGAATAAATGGGAAAAATATAAAGAAAGAAATTTAAAATTATAACAGCTACTGTCCACCTTACTGCTTCTTAGCTTTTAGTTGCCACTCTACTCAGCATTTCGCTGACGTGTCACCTTTGTTACCTTTTCAGGACCAGGTGTTGAGCAGCCAGAGTCGGTGGCTACAGAGGGCGTTGGGCCTAGTAGTGTTACTTGTAGTACCCCTGTACTCTTTTTATTGTAAGCTTCATGTTTATGTACATGTTTATTTCTCTACTGTTGTGGTAGTGTATACTGTAGTATTTCTTTCTTTACTGCTGTATTTTGTTACTGCTAGTTATATACATGTTGAATGTGGTTTATTTTGCTGCTCTTTTGGTTACTTTCTCGTTGGACGACTGGGTCTTGGGATCAATCGAGTCGGTCCGATTCTCGTGTCTCGTAGGGATTTGGGAATCGGGTCGTCACAAGATGGTATCAGAGCAAGGTCGTCCCGAGAAGTGAACCAACTGACTGGAAAATAACCAATTCACATGTCTGTATCTAGAGTAGCCACCACAACATTTCTTTTGACATGAGCTCTTAGACTTATTCGTTAGACATCGTTCCATATTGACGTGTTTCCGTTCTGTTTTCACGTCTCCTTGCAGGAGATGCCTCGACGTGGGACTAGCGAGGCGGGCCGCGGGCATGGCTGAGGACGAGGTCGGCGGGGTGGGCGTGTTGTGGTCGACGTCTCAATAGACCAGCCATTGCTCCCGGGCACTCAGGCCCAGGACATTGCCCAGCTGATACGGGACATAGTGCGAGATGAGCTCCACCCACCGCCCCGAGCGCCTCTCCCTGGGGCTGCGGAGGGGGAGTCCTCTGTGGGACCACGCGACGGACGCGGCGCTGGACGCAGGGGAGGGGATGAGCCACCACTGCCCCCACCTTCCTCCGACACTTCTGTGCATGAGGCTTCCTTACCTGGAGGTGCACCAGCATCCCTACTGCAGCACCACTTCGAGCTTTTTGGGCAATTCTGGAAGCTAAAGCCCCCCTCCTTCAAGGGGGATGAGGACCCGACCGAGGCAGAGGACTGGCTCAAGCAGATCGAGAAGGTTTTCGACACCCTTCACCCCCCGGTGGAGTGCCACGTGGCCTTTGCCACGTACCAGCTAGAGAGTGTGGTACACAGGTGGTGGAGGGTGGTCAGGGGACAGGAGAGGGACGAGCCGACCTTAGATCGGTTCATCGCCCTCTTCTGCGAGCAGTACTTTCCCCAAACGTGGCAGGACCAGAGGAGGCGGGAGTTCCACACTCTCTGCTAGGGGACGATGACCGTGAGCGCGTACCGCAAGCGTTTTCGGGAGCTGTCCCGCTTCGCAGCGACAGCAGTAGCCACTGAGGAGGAGCGCCTTTGGAGGTTCACCGAGGGGCTCCAGCCTGCGATTCGGGAGTATGTCAAACCCCTGAAGCTGCCTACGTTCTCGAGGGTGGTGGAGGCAGCTATGACCTACGAAGAGACCAACCCATCCGCGCGAGATACTGACAGCGGGCGGAAGAGGCCCTATCAGCCAGACTTTTTCCAGGGTCGGCGAGACAGGAGACACGTGGCGCCCACAGGAGAGCGGTCACGTTTTGCAGGGCCATCAGTGGCCTTTGGGGGCCCTCAACAGGGGCCAGTTGCTAGCACCGGAACCCCTCCCAGCCGACAGCAGGGACCCACTGAGGGCGGGAGTCGGGTTCCCCTCTGTTACCAGTGTGGCCAGCCGGGCCGCATCAGGAGGGACTGCCCATCTAGGGCAGGAGGTCAGCAGACGCTTCCCGCGTCGAGCACTGGAGGGTGAGTAGGAGGCCTCGGTTTCCAGGCGTGAGGAGGAGGACAGCAGTCACGAGGAGGGTACCGGCCAACAGCTACCCGTCCGATGCAGAGTGTGGCTGCTTCGTCCGCACCTAGGGCTGAGGGCCGTATCAACTCCCTGACACACAGGGATGCCAGAGCTTCGGGATCAGTGGTGGCAGGTATGGTTTCAGTTTCCGGCAGACTCGTTTACGCGCTTTTCGATTCCGATGCTACGCACTTGTTTGTCGCCGCCAGTTTCGCAGTTAGTTTGGGCCTGGATTATATGCTGTTAGAGGATCCATTCATGATCAGAGGTCCGAGTGGTCAGCTGTTTGCAGCTGAGGAGGTATACATGGGTTGCGAGGTCAGTATTGGGGGACATAGCCTTCCCGCTGAGCTGATTATGATACAGATGGAGGACTTTGGCGTAATTCTGGGGATGGACTAGTTGTCCGCTTACCATGCTTTGGTGGACTGTTTTGAGAGGAAGATCGTCTTCTCTATACCAAAGTTGCCTTCCTTCGAGTTCCATGGTCAGCCAGTGGACGAAGGTTTCAGGTGCATTTTTGCATTTCAGGCGGCGAGACTTTTGAGCCAGGGGTGCGAGGGCTTCCTAGCTTGTGTGGTGGCAAAGCCCAGCCCTGTGGCAGACTTCTAGAGTATTCCGGTGGTCAGAGAGTACCCCGACGTGTTCCCAGATGAGTTGCCAGGACTACCGCCCGAGCGTGAGATCGAGTTTGAGATCTCACTAGTACCAGGGACCAGCCCCATCTCCACCGCACCATACAGGATGACACCACTTGAGCTGTGAGAGCTCAAGTCTCAGTTGCAGGATCTTTTGGAGAAGGACTTTGTGAGGCCCAGTGCGTCTCCCTAGGGAGCCCCGGTACTGTTTGTAAAGAAGAAGGATGGTACCCTGCGCCTTTGTGTGGACTACCGACAACTGAATAGGGTCACCATCAAGAATAGATATCCGCTGCCAAGGATCGATGACTTGTTTGACCAGCTGCGAGGTGCCACGGTATTCTCTAAGATCGACTTGAGGTCTGGATACCACCAGTTGAGGATCAAGGAGGCGGACGTCTCCAAGATAGCTTTCCGCACCCGGTACGGACATTACGAGTTTCTGGTCATGCCGTTTGGGCTGACCAATGCCCCTGCTGCCTTCATGGACTTGATTAACCGGGTGTTTAGACCTACTTGGACCAGTTTGTGGTGGTATTCATTGATGATGTGCTCATCTATTCTCGAGATCAGACACAGCACGGATAGCACTTGTGGATGGTTCTGGACACACTGAGACGACGTTGGCTGTACGCCAAATACATCAAGTGCGAGTTCTGGTTGGGGGAGGTGACCTTCTTAGGTCATGTGATCTCTGGAGACGGCTTGGCAATGGACCCAGCCAAGGTCAAGGCAGTGCTCAGGTGGGAGAGACCGCGTACGGTTACTGAGATTCACAGTTTCTTGGGACTGGCAGGCTACTACAGGCGGTTTATCAGGGGCTTTTCATAGATTGCACGTCCTATGACACAGTTGACCCGGAAGGACGTGCCCTTCACATGGACAAACGCCTGTGAGGCATGTTTTCAGGAGCTGAAGGAGAAGCTGACTTCGGCTCTCGTGCTCACCATCTCAGACAGTAGTGGCGAGTTCATTGTGTACACGGATGCCTCTTTACAGGGGTTAGGGGGTGTGCTCATGCAGAGGGGTCACGTTGTTGCTTACGCTTCACAGCAACTGAAGCCCCATGAGCATAGCTACCCTACCCATGACCAGGAGCTAGTAGTTGTTGTCTTCACGCTGAAGACCTGGAGGCACTACTTGTACGGTGAGACCTTCGAGATTTTCACAGATCACAAGAGCCTCAGATACCTATTTGATCAAAAGGAGCTCAACATGAGACAGAGATGTTGGTTGGAGCTCCTGAAGGACTATGACTGCAGCATTTCCTACCACCTGGGAAAGGCCACCGTGGTGGCTGACGCCTTGAGCCGGAAGGCGCCCGCACACTTAGCCAGTTTATAGGTGCAGAGTTGGAGCCTTTTGGAGGAGATGGGCAGTTGGCGACCCCTAGAGTTACGGGGGCACTGTGGGGCAGTGACTGTGACACGACATACGAGGCTAGAGCTGATAGATCGCATCATCACAGGGCAGATGGCCGACCCGTACTTGCAGTCCTTGCGTGACTGAGTATTGCCAGGAGACCCTGGAGACTTCTCTTTTACCGACCAGGTGCTACGCATGAGGGGACGTTTGTGCGTTCCCAGAGACGAGGAGCTGTTGAGAGAGCTCCTGACTGAGGCACACGGTTCCAGATTCACCATACATCCCGGAAACACGAAGATGTACCATGACTTGAGAAGCGAGTTTTGGTGGAGGGGGATGAAGCGGGATGTGGGTGAATTCATGCAGAAGTGTTTAGTGTGCCAGCAGGTGAAAGCTGAGCATCAGAGGCCTGCAGGGCCACTACAACCACTTCCAGTGCTAGAGTGAAAGTGGGAGAGCATCACCACGGACTTGGTGGTGGGCTTACCTGTTACCCAGCAAAGACACGACGCAATCTGGGTAATCGTTGATAGATTGACGAAGACGGCGCGTTTCTTGCCGATCCGAGGCACCTTGGGACCAACACAGTTGGCAGAGTGGTATATCCACGATGTGGTACATCTGCACAGAGTTCCATGGGAGATCGTATCTGACCGGGATACCTGCTTTACATCCCAGTTTTGGGTTGAGTTTCAGCAGGCCTTGGGGACGCGGTTGAGGTTCAATACAGCTTACCACCCCCAGACGGACGGACAGTCTAAGCTCACGATACAGACACTTAAGGACCTTTTGCGTGCCTGTGTACTAGACTGGAGGGGCTCTTGGGAGGAGCACTTGCCCCTGGTGGAGTTTGCATACAATAACAGTTATCACTCTAGCATCGTCATGGCACCCTACGAGGCTCTGTACGGACGAAGATGTACGGCACCCTTGAGTTGGGTTGAGGTGGGGACCAAGTGGGAGGTTGGCCCTAGGCTGATCCGGTAGAGTCAGGAGGTAGTCGAGCAGATTCACAGGCGACTCCGCACTGTCAGGAGCAGGCAGAAGAGCTACGCGGATCAGAAACGCAGAGAGGTGCAATTTGAGGTTGGGGACCACGTCTTTCTTCATGTTTCACCCATGAAGGGCCTGCAGCAGTTTGGGGTGAGAGGGAAGCTCGCGCTGAGGTTTGTGGGGCCCTTTGAGGTCCTAGAGCGGGTTGGACCCGTTGCTTACAGGCTTGCCCTCCCTCCTCAGCTTTCTGGTGTGCACGACGTGTTCCACGTGTCCAACCTCAGGAAGTACGTCACCGATTCCAGTCACGTCCTGAGTCACGAGAGCGTCAAGGTGGGCTATGACCTGACCTACCCCGAGCAGCCGGTGCAGATTCTTGACAGAGCTGTCCGCAGTCTGAGACGAAAGCAAGTACCCCTGGTGAAGGTCTTGTGGAGGAGCCAGCGGTACGAGGAGGCTACCTGGGAGCCCGACGCAGCGATGCGGGAGCGGTACCCGGAGCTTTTCGCAGGTACGTCTTTTCAGACCGGCTTCGGTCCTCTTTGAGTTTGTTATGCATATATTGTTCCTTCCCTCAACCTAGTTAGAGCAAGTTTCGGGGATGAAACTTCCTTTGAGTTTGTTATATTGTTACGAACAGGGCATCAGGCATCGTTTAAGATGTCTGGGTAGTGGCCCAGACATTTGGCCAGACATCTGGAAGCCTTCCCAGACATTTGGTATTAAATTTTTTCGACGTACGGGTTTGCATCTGCACGCATGCGCGCACAGACTGAATCCACTGCCTTACTTCTTCGCTTTCCTCTCCCTCCCTGCAGATGCCACCTTTCCTCCTTCTCTCTCCCTGCGGCTGCCTTACAAATACGCTTCCCTTCTCCCTCACCCTTACTCCACCGCCTTCTTCTTCTCCTTACGTTGAGACGTCTAACTTACGTTGAGACGACACAGAAGATGTCTGGAGGAAGATCCAGACATCTGACAGGTACAATATTTGTTATCTTCTCCTTCTGCGTGTACGGCCATGCAGCCGTTCCGTCGAGTTCTTCTGCACCTCTTTGTGATGAGAGAGGTGTGTGTGTGCATGATTTATTCAGGAGGGTGCGAGGGCTCGCCATCCCACACAGATCAGACGTCTGGGCACAGCACCAGACGACGGAGAGGGCCTCCAAACGTCTGGGGTGATAATCGAACGTCTGGAAACCAAGTCCAGATGTTCCATCAGGCTTCTGGACATCTGAAGGACTGCGCAGACCAAGGTATGACCTGAGCTACCTTTTAAGACGTCTAGAAGAAGTTCCAGAGGTCTGATTTTGGACAGACTGGTTGTTTTTGACCCATTTAGGGTCCATTCGGAGTCCGTTTTTCGCGTTTCAAGTTTCGTTCTTCCCAGATTTAATTCCTCTACCTATTTATGGTAATTGTATACTATTCTGAGTAACTCCTTGTGTTGATCCTTGTGTTAGGACCCTGTTCCTTTGCAGCTCTGGGGGTTGCGGAGGCACACGGGATTGCCGACCACGCCCCTAGTACTCCCGATTTTGCGGGTAGAGTGGCCCCTTAAATTATTTACCAAAAATTGTACATTTATGAAGAAATTAATAGAGTCTAGGGCATTGCATGAACCCTAAGCCTGAAAAATAATATTGAATGATAGATCCTAGGGCATTACATGAACCCTAGGACAAATTAGATTTAATGATAGATCCTAGGGTATGGCATGAATCCTAGGACTCGAAAACTAGTTGAATATATATACATTGCAGTCTTGGAAAAGTAGAAAGGAAATGATAACTGCCTGTAAATTGGTTAACAGCTGCCTGTTTAAGAATGAATAATCACTGTTGAGAACATGGGTTATATGGATATAAAGCTGAAACGGTGAAACCTAAATTGGCTGAGTTAAAATAGCATGAACCCTAGGGGAATTAGGAGTAGAACTCCTGGAAAGCGAATGGAATAGATTGGGGAAGTGAGCTAGCCCTTGAGTACGGAGTACCAATGAGAGCAACTGTCCCCCTGTTTAGTGCAGAGCGGAGCTAGCCATCCCAGGGACCCAGGGTTAGGTCTGGCCACTTTGTACCGATTATTGGCCCTCGTGTACACAGTACCGAGGAGAGCTACTAGTGTAGGGAGAGCACTAGCTACCCCACGGGCCCCGGGGTTCTGCTAGCCCTCCTACACCGACTTGTTAGGCCCACTGGGCAAACCAGGGTAGTCAGGCGATGGTGCGCGGACTGTGGAGGGGCAAGACCCCTGTTTGGTTACTGTGGAGGGACTGGGCCCCTGTTACTGAGAGGGCTCTACCCTATATTGGTTCCGTACTGTGCTTTGGGCGCACCCGTTAACGGAAATGACTGACTGTGTGCCAGTGCGGGGTAGCTACCCATGCATTTATCGTGCGTGCCATAGTCACCATTACGTTTGTCAGCGACCTTGGGGTGGTTGACTGAGGGTAGAACCACCATAGGGGACTCTCCCGGCCAGAAGAGCACCACGTGTTACTTCTACTTTTCGGAAAAGACTGCAATCAAGATCGTTCCCATGAGGAACATTCGAGATCAAGAGAAAGATCTGAGAAATAATTTAATAATGAATAAATGGGAAAAATATAAAGAAAGAAATTAAAAATTATAATAGCTACTGTCCACCTTACTGCTTCTTAGCTTTTCGTTGCCACTCTACTCAGCGTTTCGCTGACGTGTCACCTTTGTTACCTTTTCAGGACCAGGTGTTGAGCAGCCAGAGTCGACGACTGCAGAGGGCGCTGGGCCTAGTAGGGCCCAGTAGTGTTACTTGTAGTACCCCTGTACTCTTTTTATTGTAAGCTTCATGTTTATGTACATGTTTATTTCTCTACTGTTGTGGTGGTGTATACTGCAGTATTTCTTTCTTTACTATTGTATTTTGTTACTGCTAGTTATATACATGTTGAATGTAGTTTATTTTACTGCTCTTTTGGTTACTTTCTCGTTGGACGACTGGGTCTTGGGATCAGTCGAGTCGGTCCGATTCTCGTGTCTTGTAGGGATTCGGGAATTGGGTCGTCACACCCCAGTAATGGCGCCAAATTGATAAGGGCTAAAATCTATGCGATTCAAAGTGTGGAATCGTTGTATCGTGTAAATAAAGTGATCAATTAAAACTTATAATATCGAACTACAAGGAGTACGGATCGAACACAAGGAGCAAGTCGCTATTTGATACCTTTCGAATTGACTATATAATAGAATAGAATAGTATATAATATCTTGATATCAAATAGATGCACAGATAGTAGTAATAGAGACAAATATCAAATGAATCCTACAATTGATTTCAACTATCAAAAATGTCTCACAAATCTAGTCAAAGTTTACAAATAGAACTATAAAAGAATAGAGAGAGAAAGAAGAGGTTAAAGCCTCTTGAGGGTTGCTTGTTGGAAGCTTCTGATAAAGCTTCAGATCCAAGTCTCTAAGAGGAAGAAGAATGGAGAAGGTAGAGGAAAGTGGAGGAATAATGGTGGTAGGCATGCACTACATAGGGAGGGTTACTACTTGAGTAGGATATTTATTAACTAAAACTAATTGGTTACATAAGCGTTGGAGGCTAGGTCTTTTTATAGGCATCTAGGTGGCTTCCTATTGGTCAATCTAAGGTGCCTTGGAACACTAATTTGGATGGCTTAGATTAAATCAAAAGTGATGCCTAAGATTGGTTAAATAAGGACCTTAGGATCTAGGTTGTAAGGCTAGGATAGAATGATGATTTTCTAAAAATAAGTGGCTAATGTAGCATAAGGGAATGGATAGGTTCTTTAGGTTTCTAAAAATAGGAAGTGTTTTGGCCTTAGGATGGGTGATGGGATTAAGTAGGCTTAGGTTTACTAAAATTAGGAATGCCTTAGGATAGCTTAGGAGAAGATTTTTGGTAGAGAATTTTGTATAAACGGTGGAATAGGTTGTCCTAAGGGTTTAGGTGGTGGAGGAAATTAGATTGGGTCTAGTCTAATTCGGTTCCAACTGAACCCAATTGAAGATGGATGCACCTAATCAAGTGAGTGTGCAACCAATTGGCTAAGGGCTTGGTCTGATAGGTTTAGGTTGGGTTTGATTAGACTTAAATGAGTCTAATCAATCGAGGGTTAATCTAATCAAGTCCCATGGACCAAATTGACTAGTGGCTAGCCCAATTGACTCAAACTAAGTCAATTAAGTGTGGTATAGACCTAAATAGGTTTTTGGGCTAGGGATAGGGTATTGGATAAGTGGATTAGGGTTAGGGATAGTAGGATAGGGCTATTGATAGGGTGTATAGGTTCATGGATAATGCTATCCATGTTTTTTGGCTTTTGAGCTCAAATATCTAAGGTTCAGCTTGTTCAGGGATAGGTACTAGGATAAGGTCATCCTAAGGTTTTTAAGATAAGGTAGGTTTATCCTAATTCCTCTCTTTCCTCCTTTGTTCTTATGTCTTCAATCTTTCTTTATTTCATCTTTATTCTTCAATTAGCTCCTAGCTTAGCTGTAACTTCATCTCCTATCCAACTTTATTTCTCAGTTCTTCAAATCACTTTGAGACCTGTCACCTACATAATTCACAAGAGGCTAGAATTAGGAGATAATTATTTATAAGATAAATGCAAAGCTCAAATATGCATGCATGTGCTAAATGCAATATTTATAAACCTAATGCATGATTCTACTAAGGAATTAGCCTTATATTAATCCAATTAGGGTAATAGATTAGACTATTATCATCTAGTGGCTTGGGTTATAATTCGTGATCCTACCAACTAGGCACGTCTTAGGAAAGTCAATTTTTAACTAAACTATAGGGTTGAAACCTATCAAAAATTTGAAAGAGTTTCCCTTGTTTATCGGATATTTTCCCTAAATATGTACCTTCAAATTATAGTTGTGCATGCTTGCCGCAAATATATGGGTGGGTACACCCCACAACAACACTACGAAGCAACAAAAAGTGATAAAATGACAGCTGGCACACCCCACAATCGCAAGCAAAAAAACACAAAAAATGAAGAAAATAATACTAAAATAACATTAATACATCACCACTACAAGAGCCTTTTCATCATGACCACACATCGTCTGTCATCGTAACATATACGAAACCCCACATTTGAAGTGTACATGTCTTACAACACCATAAAATTATCTAACTACAAAAGAAGCTTAGTTAAGACATTTATATCCAGCATTAAAGGCCTATACAAAGGAAGGCACATATTCACAATCTAATGAGCTCCCAGGTCCTCCTGGGCCTGAATCCAACGTGATGCACTGTCTACTTCACAACAATGGAACCTGAAATGGGTTACATGGTAGGAATGAGCCAAGCAGCTCATTAGGGATAGAATATGTGTAATAATCGAAATAGAGAAGGGGTATTGTGTGGATTTCTGCCCTATAAGCCAACCACAAGACATTTCCCTTATATACTTATGCCTTGGTTATGTAACAGTTGGATCATAGGATTTTTCCCTACTTCCTATAATTAACCTAATTTTGTTAACATTGCAGGCTAGCTACAAGCCTTTTTCCCCAATTACCAGGATTTATTCACGTGATTATCATCTTTAACATCACATGGCTTATTCTCTTGCTCGCCTTAGAAGTTAGATTCTGGGAAATCATCCCTCTCTACTAGAGGAGATTGAGACATATCCTTCCCTTAGATCCTAGCCTGGTAGTCTCTCCCTAACTAAGGGAGGGGCTAGTAGAGCTGATAACCCTCATGAAATGCATATCCATTCTTGACGTATCGAAAAAGTTTCTAACCTTGGTCAGAAGAGTTGGGCCTCTTGGGAGCTACCTAGGCCAACACCTCACGATAATGAAGAGCAAGTCCAATTTGTGCCTTGCAAGGTCTAGTCATATATCATTCCAGTTAAGAAGTCGTAGGGTTGGTTAGAATTGTTGGGTCATAGCAATTCTCCCGCTAAGAGCATGGTCTCCAGGTGTACCCTCTCAATCAGCCATCAAATGAGATCTCAACAAAATCCCTCAGAGTACTCCAGTGTCTTTTGCTTACGTAGGTGCCTAACGAGCCTCTAGTTCGGAGTACCAAGTACCCCTACATCTTCCGCTATGCATGTGGGTGCCTGCTTAGCCTAGAGCTATGAGTACCTCTACATAAAGTCAAATTCGGGTACTTCCAAGTACCTTAACTCGACGACAGCCCGTAGCTCGTCGCTGTACCTAGGAACCATCTGATGTAACTTACATCATCAATCACAATAAAGCACTATTATGGGGTTTTTGTCCCTAGCAACAACATCGAAAATATGATCGTCGACTATCGCATTGCAATAAAAATGTTATTTAAGATGTCATTGTTATAGTATATTTGTTATAATACAAACGGATGTCGCGTCATTTTATTTATTTACAATTTTTACTTGTTAGTTTCCAAGTTGTTAGCAGGGAGTCAGTTATTGATATACATCACTTTCTATGTCAAAAAATGTTCTTTTATTCCAAAAATGTTAATTTTATTTACAATAAGAATGAATGAATCAAACAAATGAATGGATTAATTATATATAAAAGAATCAATTAGTTCTATCTATAATGCCTTAAGCATTTTTACAACTATACCAGCATTAAAAACCAATTAATACTACACTAAGTTATGTACAACTACTCTAAGTAATACCTAAATATAGGTACAAAAATAGCTACTAATATATACTATACTAAGGTATATTAATGTACTACTATCTTTAGTAACATATTCTATATATACAGTAACATATATATATATATGTTAGTGTAGACTTAGAAAAATATATACATAATCATAAGACAAAAATAACTATCTATACTAACATATATACATATTTACAGTAACAGATGTAACTGTCACTAAACCCTTAGTGTTATTTATATACAAATAAGACTTAAACAATAGCTCTACTATATTACTTATATTATACATATATACATATGCACATATACTGTACATTCTTATACTTATTTATATATATTTATTTACATTATTACATACACATATACAAATACTTTATAGTTATACATATACATATACATACAACACACAAACGTACTCACACGCAGGCACAACTCACTGCTAACACTTAGCATATTTTGGGCCTCTTCTTTCCTTCTCTTCACTCTTCTTCTTTCTTTAACAGTTAGCCATTTTTAGGATGCTCTCTCTCACACATACATGACTGGTTCACAGTTCTTTAACCCAAAACTTAGGTTTTCAATAGGCGGGATAGCCCTTTTCATGGGATACACAACACCTCCTAGAAGTGGGACTAGACCACTATAAGGGGCCAGCCTTAATTCAATTATTGTATACTTTGATCTCGTTATAGGCCCATGACAGGCCCAAGACGGGCCCAAATACAGTGCTTGGCCCCCGACCCACTACTATTCATACGTATGCTTAATATCAGATCAGGCTCAGAGAGGGAATGGGTAATGGGTAATGGGCACCCTGTGCCTGACGACTAGTAGGCATAACCACTAAGAACCTTTTATACCACATGAAGCAGTTCTCAGCCACCGATGTGGCACAATTATGCGATGCTCAATTGAGCACACGCTGCGTTGTGTAGCGTTTGAATTTCAAGGATTTGAACCAAATTTGAAGGCCATATTTATTTCCAAATTATAAATAAATTATATAATTACAAAGCCCTTATATATGGCTACACAATTGTATAGTTAATTTAGGAAAATAAGTTATTAATTATATATTAAAATTAGTTAAAGTTAGGGATTTGTACACATTAACTTAGGATTTAATTTGTTAATTAACATACAAATTAGAGACTTAATTACAAGATTGACTTTATACAAAATTAATTTATATATTGAAGTATTTATTATACATTTTTAATTTATTTTAGAGACTTTATTTTAATTTATTAACATTTAAATACATGTTTAAGTTAATAATGTACATAATTAAGTTATAAATACTGTAGTTTACTATAAATTCAGTATAAATATGTTAAAAATACTTAAAATAGTACTATACAAGTATACATGATAAATTACTTCAGTATTAACTTAATTTACTAATTTATTTTATTTTAAATTAATAATTTACTTAATTAACTTAATAACTCAATTACCTACTGTAAATACATAATTAAATTAAATTACGGGTATCTTACAGTATGTATTAATTACTTAAATACGTGTGTTTAGTATTACAGGGGTTATAAGTATATAAATAGGTATTTAGAATTGCTTATGTTTATGTATATTTAAGTTAATATAAATTAATATATAATTATAGAATAAAGTTATATATATAATAAATCATCTTAAATACTTAATTTAATATATAGAATACATATATAAGTCATATATACTCAATATTTACATATTTTACAATATGTACATATAGCTTAGTTTTAAATTATATTTACAAGTATATATACAATGTACAAGGTATTTTTGAGTACTTTTAGGCATTTTTTGATTTTTATAGTATATATATATAGTAGAGATAAGGGATGAGAGAGAAAGGATGAGATCAGGGAAGAAGAGTTCTTTTTGGTGTTTTTTATCTTAGGTTCTTTTATTAAATTCCAAAGTATACTGAACCGTCAGCTGGTATGTTTTACCAAGTCGATGGTTCAGATTACTTTGAAACTTGACTCACACTTAGAAAAATATATGATCTTACCCAAGATAGGTTGCTTTTATTTTTTTATGATATTTTATGTATTTATTTATTTACAAACTAACCTATGAGAGGCCTCGATGGGTGTTTGAAAGTGGTACCTAAGACCTAGAAATGAGGTTTAATGGTTGGAAAAGGTACTTAGGCACTCAAGAACATCTAACATATCATATGAAACATATTTGGGTCAATTAAACATAATTTCCACTTAGATTTCCATTAAATAATACTTTAGATAGATTACAAACTTTAAATTGATGACAAGAGGATTTGAAACAAAAATACAAGCATTTCTAATCAAAATAAATCCTAATTCTAGTACATGAATGCTTGTACATTACTAATTTAACATTATGAAGATGTTAGCTTCCTAGTACAACTCAAATCCACTCCAAAGCCAACCTGAACTCCTTTCAACCAGTTCATCTACTACAATTAAGACAGCAGCAGCTGTTGAATATTTTCAATAATTGGTTTAGCTACTTCTAGGTTACTGTTTGAAGGATCTAGCCAATTGCTTGAGCACTGATAGCAGCAATAGCTGCATTAATGTCAAACCAAACAGCTAAATGTTGCTATGCTTGCTAGTCAGTTGCTCCTTAAATGAACCAAATGCTATAGCCAGAATCTGACCATCAAGGTTTGTATTCTTGTTCAAAAACATCACTCTCAGATTTGAATATTCAAATCTGGAATCCTTAAGCTCTTGTCAAATTGATTGCATTCTTAAATTCATTTGGAAACCATTTTGAAGATCTGAAAACCATTTCTCACATACAAAACTCAGATCACTTGAAAAATTCAATCTCAGTCATTCTAAACACTCATTACAAGTTCTGAAACTCATTTGATCATCAAATTACCCAATCTGGATCAATAAACCCTAGTTTAACCCTTTCTTCTTCGCTATAGACAGCTATGAATAAGGAATCAAACTAGGAGTTAAACTCAATCTAGAATTGCTTTTAGACCTTCACTAAGACACATTCAACCTCATTCAAACTCCCAATGGTGAATTAAGACAAAATTTATGAGCAAACCATTGCTGCCTACATGGGTAATCAATGTAGCTTTGCTGGATTGCTTTAAGCATCTAAGAACTCTACACACTATTGTCTAGTGTTCAGTAGATCTATGTGAAGCTTTAGAATCACTTAGGTCATTGTGACAACCTCAAATCTGTGCATCGGGTTTTCATAGTTTCACTACCCAACGATAAATAAAAATAAGGAACTGAGATGAAAATTAGGTGCAAGTAAATCATGCTATAAAAGTCCAATCAAAACATCTTGATCCCATCGTAGTAAACCCCATCTCACCAATATCAGATGAATTCACTTGATTAAAACCAATAACAACCAAATTAAAACCCAAATCTCTTGATCAGGCATTCAGATCAAAATAGGCATAATCAAGTAAGTCATACACCATTTAAACTTGAGTGAGGGCCTTTATGATCTAGTGAAGTGTATGGAATGACCCTCAATTGGATTTGGCGCATCATTAGACCTGAAAGCTATCAATCTTAAGATCTAATGATTGCCTGATGGATGGGTGAACTGGTGGATTAAAACATTGAGGAAAATATGCAGAAGCGAATGTGAGGTGATGAGGAAGATATATGAACACGTGGATGGCAATGAATTCATCTCCTTTGATCTAAATTGATCAAAGGAGGTGAGGAAGGACCCTAATCTACTCCTATCTATTCACTCAATTCATCACCAAATTCATCAACTAATATACTTTAACTAAGATACCATACGCTAACCACTAATCTAGACTACTCTAAAAATCTTGAAAACCTAATCTATGAAATCATTAAAAGTCCTATCTAAGTGGAAGAATGGGATGCTTGGGTTGTAGTTGGTCACTGCAGCGACGAAGAGGGATGATGAGATCTCCAATGAGGAATGAGGTCCCTGGATCCATAGCGGGTTACTATGGCGATGAAATTGAGGAAGAAGAGCTGCCTCTGTCACAAACAACCCTGATTAATGAGGAAGAAGAACTGGAGATGTGGATGAGGTGATCAGCTTAGGGTGGTAGGGAGTTGATATCCCCGCGCGAGGTCAGTGAATGTTCTTATATAGGCACATGAGAGATCTGGACACCACGATGGTGGGTTTAGATGATTAGGTCTTCCATGGTGAAGATGAGCTTTGAGGAGGGCGAGAAGGATTACAATGAAATCCATCCATTTGATGGGATCTATAATGGGGGGTGAGGCTACGCTCAGGTGTGTGCGACCATTGGATGAAGATTGACCACAAGATCAATAGTGTAAACAATCGATGGTTGAGGATGCACATGCTCTTCGCACTGCTACAGTGGATGTGAGCTGCAAGCGTAAAAGGGGAAATTACACAAAGACCCTTATAAGCAAAATGGTACACAAATTATGCAAAAGCCCATAAGTGTTTGGAAGTGTTGCAACACAGTCCAAAAGCTTACGCATAGGTCCCTGTGTATTTTCAAACAAGTCTTTGAGGGTTTTATGCGTGGATAAATGTTAAGGATGAAGGACCTATTTGTAATGTCATGAATGCAAGGTCCTGATGATGTTCAAATGCGACTAAGTTTTTATTGAAGCCTAATTGAACATTTAGAAACATGATTACACTTTTAATTTGATCTTTTCAACCAAAATATGTGTTCAATTTGCAATTTGGATCATCAAATTACACTTGGTAATAGAATATCTCATTTTGTGACCTAATTATGCATTTTTAACACCGATTTGCTAATTTAGGCCATTTTCCTTAATTTCCACAATTAACGCTTTCCTTGTGTTAATTTTGTAGTGTTTAACCTAGTTTCTAGCTTAACTTGGGCATTTTAGCAATGATGAGCCACACCTCATCACCATACATATTCTGAGGTAAATCTTAGGTAGCCCTTAGCCACCACACACCCTCGGGTCTCTAACCCGAACAGTGAACCCGTGGTTCGTGAAGTCAATGGGTGCATCCCTACAAGCTCGTCTAGTAGAATTGTCATTTAATCCAATAGGAATTCTATACTAAAAACTAATTGCTAAGGACCTATTGGATTACCTAGGGTTTAGCCTCAGACCTTAGGATCCAAGCTTCCTTCTTAGACTCATAATAGAGTTGCCAAGATTAGATATTCCAAGTCTCACTTGAGATTTAGCCTATTATACTTTGATTTTAATCCATTTCTTTAAGGGTTTTTATATATATAACAAGCTTGGACATCAATGACAAGAGTGGCAGTTTAGTCTTAAAGTTCTTAATAATTCTTAGTAGGATAGATTTTTCCTCTATTTTTCCTTATTTCTCTTCATGGATTGGAGCATGATTCTTTAATTGTATCATAATTTTTAAGGCACTAGTATCGGTACTAGTGTTTAGTACTGGCACTAGTGTTCAATACTGGTCCTAGGTGCCATAACCACTAGTCACCAGAAAGGAGTAGTACCAACACTGACTCTTAGTACCAATACTAGACACTTCTAGTCTCTAGCTTGTCTTCAATTCTAGTCTGGGTTGGTGGCTAGTATTGGTACTGGCACTTAGTACCAATATTGGGCATCCCCAGATCCTAGTTCACACACCCCATATTTGGCTTGGGCTGATCGCCAGTACCGATCCCTTTGTCTAGTACCAGTACTAGTCATTCCCCAGATCCCAATTCTAAATGACGAGGGGGTTATGGCAAGCTCAAGTCGCTTTAGTTAAAACACATCATTGTAGTGCGATTAAAGCATAATGTTTAAGCTTTATATCGAATTATTAGTAATTTGGTAAGTCCGAGTCATTTCGCTGGGAGGCTTTCTAAATAGTTCCTAATTAGGTTGATTAGGACAAGTTATGTAATTTAATGACAAAAATGAAAGTTAATTTGTGTTATCCTAACTAATCACTACAAGATAACAAAGATAGTTAATGAATTTAATGACTAATTAAAATGAAGAGTTGATAATTTAAAAGCATACAAACATATTTTTTATTTGACTTTTAAAATAACATTACTTTTAACTACTAACAACATAAATTATATTTTACATGATATAAAACTCAAACTTAGATTTCTATGTGACACAACATTATAAACATACATACGATTTTGTAGCAACCTAGAAATCACACATGCAAGAGTAAAAACATAAAGAAATTTAATTCATAAATTTCCTTGAAAATTAAAAATGTAACTTATACAATTAATACCTTAAAACAATGTGATAGCGAGTTATGCGACTGAACTACGCATAACAAATAATGTATAAAATCTAAACTAATATAACTTTGAACATCACAACTTGGCTAGCAAACACATAGAACATTCATGAAGATTAACCACTCTCTCTTAATATTAATTAAAGACACCTAAGTATAAAACATAGTAAAAAGAGAGGGGATGCTCATGTACACGTAGAGGTCGGGGAAGAGCTTTGAGGAGGAGACGGAAGGGGATGGCAGCCACTGATGGTTGTTGACGCTGAGGGGATGCTTGACCGTGGCTATTGATGGCAGCATGATGGTGTGGAGAGGAGTAGTACTGCTGCAGTTTGTGAAGGAAGAAGAAAAAGAAGAAAAGCAAGGGAATGACAGGGGAGTGCATGTATGCGGTGGCTGATGGTGGTGAGATGTGGAGGAGGGTGGCTGTCGGTGGCCGTGGAGGTAGGTAGTAGTGGCTGCAGGAGGAGAAGGAAGAAGAAAAAGAATAAAAATAGGGGAAGAACAGGGGAGTGGGTGGCTGAAACGGGGGTGGAGTCGAGAGCAAAATTCGAGGTGCACAGCACAGGCCATAATTGAGAAAATCAAATCGATGAGGAGGTAGACAGCAAGGATTGTGAGGCGATTTCGAGTTGATTGGCGGTGTGGGATGATCGTATTTGATGGTCGAAGTTATTGGGTTCAAGGTGGCCGTTAATGGTGAGAGACGAAGAAGAAGAAGAGGAAGAGGGAGTTGAGGAGGGAGAGTTGGCAGTGGTGGCTATGGTCGTCAATGACGGAGAAGAGGAAGAGAAGGAGCGGCGCCAGTGGGTGATGATGTTACTATGACTGCTGGTGGTGGTGGAGCAGATGGTGACGTTGGGTTACGCAAGGAAAGAGAAGGAGAAGGAGGAAGGAGAAAAAAAAATATGAGGAGGAAGCTGAGGGAGTTAGGGAGATTGAGAGCACTGTGAGAGAGACAGACGAGGTGGCGGAGAGGACTGTAACCCGGCAGTGTTGGAGCTGCAATGGTGATGGTCGAGGGAAGGAGAGGAGAGGTGAGGGAGAAGGGTTGGTTGTGCCTTCGGTTCTTCGTGGGGAGTGGTGGGGTTACAAAGAGGGATGGGATGAGGGTGTTACGAGTGAGCGGGAAGAGTGCGGGAGGTGTGCCGCCTGGTGGTATTCTCGATGGGGAATGGAGGTGGAGGAGCGTGGTCACGAGGAGAATGGGGAAGAAGTTACGGAGTACGTGAAGTGGAGGGAAGTGAGGAAATGTGGGTATGTTTACGTGGTGTGTATATATATATATATATTCTTTTTCTTTAAATAAAAAGAGACGGGATTGACGGGAGCAAGGGAAGGAATAAAAATGAGGTTAAGAATTTGATTTCTCCTCTTCATATATATTTAATAATAGGATTTTAATAATCTTGAAATACTTATATACATAGAATAAATATCTAAAAATATATAAATATGCATAATTTAATGTTACTTAGATTCATTGTATGTGGAAATGTTAATTAAGTTATTAGCCCTATTATTACATTAATTATTTTTATTAAACTCTGAAACTGCATTAAAATTAACTAATTATACCATGCAAATGTAGTTTCATCACACCCTCCAGCTTACGTTTTGTAGACCTTAGCAAAAGCTCATAAATAAAACAAAGAAAAATAACAAAAAAGTGAAGTCAGGACCCACCTTAACCAATCATCACCATTAACTTAAGTTGTACAACATTAGGTTTAAATAATGACACAACAGCTCATCAGTGACAAATCAAGATAAAGGACTCTTATTATTCCTGGCCTCAAGTGTCAAAAGTGAATTTCTAAAGAACTTACAGTCAAACAAAGTTTAGAAAAGAGTTGGAAATAAATTAAGTATTCGTGCATATGGACTGAATAAGTTTACAAGCCAAAATAGAAGAAATTTAATCTCCAGAGTCTGAATTTATTAGTCCAATTAAGCTCTAAAATCACCTTAGATTCTTTCCTAGTGCACCCTCGATTACTACTTATCAGCTCCCAGCATATCTTAGGTTCATCAGGCTTTCTACGTGACCCTTGTAGCGAGCCTTACATCTGCAACTCCCAGACCAGTTGGCCTTAGGGTATTAAGTGATAAAGCACTCCAAAGGACTTGTTGGCTCGAGTCATGAAGGCTTATGAATCCCAAGACATGTATTAAGTTTATTTAATGGTGTTGAGTATTGGACTAAGATAAGAATTATGTTATGTTTTCTTTTCTTTTTTTTTCTTTTTGCAAGATATATACAATGCCTCCCACTAAAATGGCATAAAGGAGAGGACTTTATGAAGTTTTTCTGATGTTTTATTTTTTTTCTATATATATTTTTCTAAAGAACCTAATTTTTCTCCTAAATCACACTCAACAAGTTAGGTGCATTTATTCTATTTTTTGAGGAGGCTAATAATAGCTTCCCAAAAGTGGTTCAGAAATCCTCCTAAGTGAAGTGGAGAATAGTAATTAAGATTTGTGACTCTAAAAAACCAAACTCTTAAGAACATTCGTGTCTGACAACTTATCAGTGTGAATAGTAAATATAAGGGAATATTTAAATTTCAAACTCTTCTAAGCAGATGGTTGAAAATAAATCCTGTTTACTCTTCACTCTTCAACTCATTAGCAGGAAATAACAAGACTAAAATGCCTGACATATGTCAAAATCCTAAATGTTAATTAATCACCTTAGTAATTAAGTCTAAGACTTAAAGAGCCACTGAGTTAAACCTAAGTATACTTCCTAAGGTAACAACTCCTGGTTAATGGGGTATTTTCGTCATCCTTCAAAAATAAAAACAAAAACAAAGGGAAAAATACAACTAAATGCATGCAAACTTTACAAACTTCTTTTTTTTTCTAATGCAAAATACATGATAAAGCATGCAAGTTTTGATGATTTTTTTTTTGAAAAAAATAATTCAGCTAAAACTTAAAAATTACGCCTTATACAACACATCGAAAAACAAAAACAAGTCGAATAATAACAAGAAAGAAAATAGGTTTTCCCCACCCCCCAACTTGAATGACATTGTCCACAATGGCATAAAAATAAAAGAGAGGGAATAGTTTGGATAGATACGAGATGATGTAGTGAAGCACTTGTGATGGTGAGTCATCTAGCTTACCTAACCTACAAAACTAGAAACAAATTTTTAAAAAATTATTTATTTAAAAAATCTAAAGGATGATCAGATAACCTTGTTTATATACAAAATTGAACCTAAGAAAAGCAGGGCTTTCGGTTATTTACATATCGAGAAAAAGAAAGCCTCTATATGAAAACTCGGCCCATGCATTCACCATGATTGAGTCTTTTCACATCAAATCCTCAAGTCATAACAAAATCATGAGAAGTCTCACAAAGCTACTCTTCTCTCGTGATGAAATCTTGGTATAATGACATAGATTACCACCCCGATATAACTCTATTAGGTCTTGCAAAGCTACACACCTTAGAGCTAACTCAGGTAATGCTAACTCTAGTCTGTTTACGAGTAATAGCTGACATCTTAAGGAGTAGGGCTTTGCTGGGCTACACTCTATCCTTAAGAGGTAACTAATCCCCGTATCAGGCTCGAAGTCACTATCCTACTAGAATACAAATGGGTTAACTCAAAAGAAAAGAGGCCAGCTGAATAACCCAAATGTGGAGCATCGCAGTTCTACACCTCCCACATCTATCCGAAATGCTAACAAGCCCTACGGTCCTGATAGTGATTAGCCCATAGTTGTGGGCTATTTAAGTATTTAAGTGCCTAGACATTAGGTTAATTCTAACATTTATTTAGCATAAATTAGGATGTAAATAGATTAATTCATATTTTTAATTTAATTACATAATCCATGCATTGCATTCATATTTTAAGTGCATTTAGAATTAGCTTAGAATGGCATTCATCTAATTAGTTAACCAATTAGGTACATTGTTTTAGTTAACATAAAAGTTGAGGATTTGTATATAAATAATCATAATATTTTAATAATATCCTTTATTCTTCTTCTTCTTAGCAACGGCTCGGCTACTGCTGCAACGCCTCCGGCCTCACTAAAAGCACATTCATGGATCAGCGGAGAAAGTGGATCTGCTTCCGCCTCTCCATTCAAATTTGTGCAGGCCGCTACAAAAGGAGGAGAGAGGATGCTGAGTGGGAGAGAGGCCTCCACCACTGACCCACCACTGTGCAGAGAGATCTTTTCTCTTCCATTCCACACCGCCGGCCTCAACCGCGGCGACGACCCTCCACCACCGTGGGCGTGTGGTGTGACAGGCCACACCGCCATAGGGAGGTCATTCTCATTACCGTGAGCACCTCGCTGTGCACCTCCCTCGCCGTCGTCATCAACAACCACCGTTGCTGCAATCTCCTTCTCAGTCAGTTAAGACGTCCGGGAAATTTCTCGGACGTCTGAAGCCACCTCCCCACTCAAGCAGCAACCACCGTCCGCCCACTTCACCTCCAACACCTGAACTGCAACCTCACCCGCTCACTCCTACATCCACTCCAGGCTGCGCATCGCCTCCAGCCGCACACAAGGCGTGCACAGCCTGCAGCGCCTCACCGCTCACGCCCGCTCACCTTCCGCCTGCAGCCGCACCCTCACAACCACACTCGCTCGCTCACCGCATGCCCGCGGTACTCCACCCACACCCTTCAGCTTTCGCAACCACCCGCCTGCTCACCAACGCCTGCAACCTCACCCGAGCTCACCGCCAACAGGCCGTGCCAGCTGCAGCATTCCCCCGTGCCACGCCTTCCGCCTGCGCGTGCCCCTGCTGCGTCTCACCGCCACTTCCAGCATGCGCTCGCCAGCACAGGCTGCAATGCTTTCGCCAACAGAGCACGTACCCGCCTGCAGCGCACGCACTTCCCACCAACAGCAGCTGCAGAACCGGCTGCAGCCACCTCCACCGGAGCTTCGTCCGGCCGGCTCCGGCCACCGCGCGACACGCCGCCACCACCGCTTCGAAGCCCTCGGTCCAAGGAACTTCCTTCAAGCTTTCCGCGTCCAGCCATCCACTCCTCGTTGCGCATGGCAAAGGGGAAAAAATCCCCTGTTTTGCTACAGTAACAGGGCCATTAATAATTACATTTTCTGCCATTGTCAATTTTTAATGATATTTTATTGATTCTGCATTGTGACAAATATACTCTAGTTATTCAGAATTGCTATTTTAGCATGATTTCTTGATTCAACCTTAATCTGAAGGCAATTTTAGCTTGATTCTTGTTCAAACTAACTACGAACAAACGTTTTTAACTGGTGCGAATTTAAATACGTCATTGCCTCTCTGTGGATACAACCCGCTCTTTTGCGAGTGGTTATTTCTTTTTAAATATTGATTAGTCGATTTTTCCACCACATAAAGCTGCAAACGACTTTAAAGCGAACAATCGACTCGTCAAATGGCGCCGTTGCCGAGGAAGCAACAGACGCAATAATTTCACCTAATTTTAGTTTGATTATTTGTCAATTGCACAGTGATTTGACCATTTATTATTTTCTTTTCTGTGCGAAAAAATTTGTGTAAGAATCAGCCACTGTGAGAGGCGACCCTTGATGTCGCCAGAGGAGAATTGGATAAGCAATTTTGAAAGGAGGAGAAGGACGAGGACGCGACGGACATCATTGTATATTTAGTCTCTAGTTTGATAGAATTAAGACTTTAGATTTAATTTTTCATTGCATTTTGTTTGAAACCCTTGTTCTGGGGTATATTTTGAGGGGTTTGTTCCCCGATTTTGTTTTGGGCCGGTGTTGGGTAATTTTTGGGAGCCTGTTCCCTTTTCTTTAGATTTAGGTTTTTAGTTTATTGATTACTTTTATTTGCTTGTGCATAAGTAGTTTAAAAATTAAAAAAATAAAAAAAAATAAGCTGCCTGCTAGAAGCTGCCTACCCTAGAATGAACTATTTAGGTTTGTATGAGCAGCCTCTAGATTTACTTCTCTACATTGCGTGCATTCTTGCATCGTTGATTGCTGGAAGCAACTTTGCATCCTATTCTTGATCACGCATTGCATTTGGATTTAATTCAAAGACCACAAAGTTTGTCTTGAAGCGATCTAACAAGTGGTCACATATATTCGAAAAAAGGACTAATTAAAGGAGGGACATCTAAAAATCAAGGACTTGATTGTAAAACGTGGTGTGCGATTCAAAATTCAAAATCCTTTTGCGGTGAATGCACACTTATATCTGTTGCACCACAGTACTCATTTAGACACTCCTAAGTCTTGAAACGACTAGGACAAGAGCCCTCCTATTGTTGGATTCTGAAGTGTTCGGAACTTGAGATCAAAGGTTTTGTAAATCCAAAGAGGGGGATATCCTGTCACGGATTTTTGGGGGTAGTTGAGAAGCACCGTGAAAGCACAGCTTCAAAGGAAGGCTTAGGCCTACTTGCATCCCTCGATCTTCCATCTTTGGATTTACTTGACCATTTGAGATTTAGGGAAGAATACCTAAGCTCCAACTAGGTCTTTTTAGGCATTTCGAAGGTTGACAATATGCACGTAATTGATTGGGTAACTTGTTTTGTCACCTACAATTTGAACTAAAGTCAAAAGCCTAAATCTGTAAAGGCCAAACAAGTCCTTTTGAATTGTGTTTGTAGTGCATGCTTGGTAGGTGTTCTCTTAGGAGACAACTTGTATTTGATCCTAAACCTGAAAGAATCCTAAGAAGAGACCTTCCAAGGGTAGAAATGGCCGGTCAAAAGAGCCTTAAGGAATATTTCATCCCAACCAATCAAGCTGGCCTACCACTACGTAGACCTGGAGGGGACAATCCGTATGAGATCAAAAGTAGTACCATATCCTTGCTACCCTCCTTTTATGGTACTACTAGGAAAGACCCTTACAGGCATATTGAGGAATTCACCGAGGTATGTTCCACGGTGTAGCTGCAGGGCGTTACTGATGATGCTCAAATGCGGACCCTCTTTCCCTTCTCCCTAAAGGACAAAGCCAAGTATTGGTATCACACCCTTGATAATATAAATACTTGGGATGCCCTGAAGAAGGAGTTTTTGAAGAAGTACTTCCCCATGAGCAAAACAAATCACTTTAGGAGGGAAATTATGAGTTTTGTTCAAAAGGATGGGAAAGCATTCCATGATGCGTGGGAGCGCTTTAACGATTTGCTAAGACCTTGCCCACTTCATCAGGTGCCTAAATGGCAGCTGGTTGAAAGGTTCTACACCGGACTTAATGATTCGCATAGGCAAACTGTGGATGGTGCCTGTGCAAGAACCTTTCTATCTAAGACTGAAGATGAAGCTTGGAACTTATTTGATACTTTGAGTGAGAATTCTATTCACTTGAATTTTTCCTACATGGATAGAAAGCCCACTCTCTTGCAAAGAAAGTTGGAAGCGAATGAGGCAAGGGACACCCAGAATTTAGCCTATCAAATTCAATTATTGAATCAAAACATGGAAAGGCTTATGTCGAACCCGAGTTCATTCGTACCTAACACCTCCACATCCCAAGCTTCCGAATGCTTAATTTGTCAAGGCAATACACACGCCACTGTGGATTGCCACTTGGCCTCCCAATTCCCTGAGCTTGTACAAGTGGATTTGAATGCCGCTCAAGGGTTCCGTCCAAGACCTCATAATGACCCTTTCTCCAACACTTATAATGAGGGATGGAGGAACCACCCAAAATTTTCATGGAGACAAGGAAATGTCTCAAATTCAAGGAATTACAAACCACAATCCTTTCAAAACCATCAAATGAACCAACCTCAAACCTTTGCCCAACCTAAAACCTCTGAGATGGATGAATTGAAGGCGATGTTGAAAACTATGCAAGAAAGTCAAAGTGCCATCATCCAATCTCATGACAAGGCTATACATGAGATGAAATCACAAATTGGACACCTTGTTGAGGTCGTTAGACAGAGGGAGACTAGGAAGCTCCCCAGTGCTGCTGAGGAAAATCCTAAAGGAAAAGGGATTGTCTTTAGGGAGCATGCTCAGGTGGTGACTATTCTGAGGAGTGGGAAAGAAATTTCCAAACCCGATGCTCTTATAGTCTCACCCCCTAGAAAACCATCCACCATGACTTTCACCCCCACCGGAGAAGACTTGCCCAAATCTTCTCCGCTTGAAATCACCTCATCGGAAGAAGTTGCCCCCGTTCCACCCCTTACTCGACATGACAACCCTTCCACCCAGAGATTGAGAGTGCCTTTTCCAGAGCTCTTATCCACCTCTAGGCAGACTTCTGCTGGCTTATCTGGAGCCAAAGATAAGACGGATGAGATTATGGAAACTTTCAAGCAAGTGCAGATTAACCTGCCTTTGCTTGAAGCTATCAGGCAGATTCTGTCTTATGCCCGCTTCTTAAAGGACCTGTGCACGAAAAAGAGCAATCTAGAAAACAGGTTCAATCAAAAGTTGTCCTACCTGATTCTGTTAGCTCAATTGTTCAACATGGCACACCCCCAAAACTTAAGGACCCAGGAGCCCCATACATCTCTGTAGTTATTGGTGACTTACAAATTGATGAGGCTCTACTTGATCTGGGTGCGGGGGTGAACATCCTTCCGACCAACATGTATGAACAACTTGGGGGAGGCAATCTGAAGCCTAGCCCTGCAATCCTTCAAGTTGCTGATCAATCACTTAAGACACCATGGGGAATTTTGGAAGATGTCCTCATAAGAGTGGAGGATTTCTTCTTTCCCGTTGACTTCTTAGTTTTGGACACTGACCCTACAAATAAGCCAACCAAACCCTCCATCATTTTGGGCCGCCCCTTCCTTGCAACTTCGCATGCTTCAATCAATTGCAATACTGGGGCATTGAAAATGGGCTTTGGGAACAGGAAAATCTGGCTTAATGTGTTTGATGCTTACAATCAAGATAGACTTGAGGATTGTTCTCAAGTTGAGGTGATAGATGACCTGATTGAAGAGGCAACTCCTACAATGTTATGTGATGACCCCCTTCAGCATGTCATGCTAAATGAGCATTCCCATCTCTTGGAGGAATGTGAAGGGGATATACTAGAACTAGAGGAATTGCTAGGAGTTTCTGCTGAGTCTCTTCCCCCATCATTTCCGCCGAAGGTAGATTTGCTACCTGAGATGGGGACATCTATTATGAAACCCTCAACCATACAAGCCCCCGACCTTGAGTTGAAACCCCTCCTTGACACTCTCAAGTATGTTTTCCTAGGTGCCAATGATACGCTCCCTGTTATCATTTCAGCTGTGCTATCTGAGGCACATGAGGGAGCCTTGATTGAATGCCTGTCTAGGCACAAGGAAGCTATTGCTTGGAGCATTGCTGACATTAAGGGTATAGACTCTACACTCTGCATGCACCACATTTATACTGATGATTCCATCAAGCCTTTTAGGGACATGCAGAGACGTCTGAACCCTAATATGAGGGAGGTTGTAAAAAAGGAAATCCTGAAGTGGTTGGTCGCCGGGGTCATATATCCCATTGCTGATAGTAAATGGGTCAGTCCCATTCATGTGGTGCCAAAGAAGGCAGGCTTTACTGTGGAACTCAACGACCAAGGTGAACAAGTTGTCACTAGACCCTCAACTGGATGGAGGGTCTGTATTGATTACCGCAAGCTAAACACTGCTACCCAGAAGGATCACTTTCCTTTTCCTTTTATTGATCAAATTCTCAAAAAATTGGCAGGGAATAAGTACTATTGCTTTCTCAATGGATATTCTGGGTACAATCAGGTGGCAGTCTTTCCTGATGACCAGGAAAAGAAGACATTCACGAGTCCTTACAGTACTTTTGCATTCAGGCGTATGCCGTTTGGATTATGTAATGCCCCTGCAACTTTCCAGCGGTGTATGATGTCTATCTTTTCGGACATGATTGACGAGTGTGTTGAAGTGTTTATGGATGACTTCTCCATTTATGACTCGTCTTTCGACCAGTGTCTCCTGCACCTGGAGAATGTGTTGAAACGATGTAAGGAGACTGGTTTAGTCCTCAGCTGGGAGAAAAGTCACTTCATGGTACAGAAAGGAATTGTACTTGGGCATGTTGTATCCGAGCAAGGCTTGTAAGTAGATAAAGCCAAGATTGATTCTATTTCCAAACTTCCATTGCCTACGAATGTCAAACAAATTAGATCCTTTCTGGGCCATGCTGGCTTTTACAGGCGCTTTATTAAAAATTTTAGTAAGATTTCTAGGCCACTTTGTGACTTGTTGGAGAAGGAATCTTCCTTCAGTTTTGATTCAAAGTGTGCCGAGGCCTTTCAAAGTCTAAAGGAGGCCTTGATCTCTATGCCTATTCTCCAAGCTCCTGATTGGACACTCCCATTTGAGCTTATGTGTGATGCTTTGGATTATGCAGTGGGAGCAGTCCTTGGACAAAGGGTTGAGGGAAGACCTCATGTGCTGCATTATACAAGCAAGACTTTATCCAAACCTCAGCAAAACTACACCGTCACTAAAAAAGAATTACTTACTGTAGTTTTTGCTCTGGAGAAGTTGAGGTCTTATCTACTTGGGTCTAAGGTAGTTATTTTTACTGATCATGCAGCAGTGAAACATCTCATTGCTAAGAAAGATTCTAAGCCACGTCTGATTAGGTGGATCTTACTCCTTCAAGAATTTGACTTGGAAATATGTGAAAAGAAAGGAGTAGAAAATGTTGTGGCTGACCACCTGTCTTGCCTTCCTCTTAATGACTCTCTTTCTGGAGACATTCGCGAGACATTTCCCGATGAAACTCTGATGGTGATAACACCAACTTTACCTTGGTATGCAGACACTGTAAATTACTTGGTCACTGGACAAACTCCTGGCTCTTAGGATGAGCAGAAAAGAAAGAGATTCATTTCTCAAGCAAGAAAGAGATATTTTCATTGGGAAGAGCCAGAATTATTTAGAATTGGACAAGACCAAGTATTGAGACGTTGTGTGCCTGAAGAGGAACAACAAAGTGTGCTAAGTTTCTGCCATGAACTTCATTGTGGAGGACACATTGGTGCTAAGAAAACTGCTTTTAAGGTTCTCCAGTCCGGTTTTTGGTGGCCTTCCTTATTTAAGGATTCTCATAATTTTGTTAAGGCCTGTATTAGATGTCAGCGAACTGGAACGATTGGGAAGAAGAATGAAATGCCTCGACATCCTATTCAATCTGTTGAAATTTTTGATGTGTGGGGAATTGACTTTATGGGCCCCTTCCCATCGTCCCATGGTTTTGAATATATCTTGGTGGCAGTTGATTATGTCTCTAAATGGATAGAGGCCATTCCTACGTGCACAAATGACCACTCTGTGGTTTTGAAATTTGTGAAGGCCAATATCATATCCCGTTTCGGCTGCCCCAAGACTATTATAAGTGATGGAGGACCTCATTTCCGAAACCACCACTTCAATCGGTTAATCAAGAGTTTAGGAGTGACTCACAAGGTTGCTACCCCTTACCACCCTCAGACAAGTGGCCAGGTTGAAGTATCAAATAGGGAGATAAAAAATATTTTGGAAAAGACTGTTAAACCTGATAGGAAAGACTGGTCCCAAAAGCTCGATGATGCTTTGTGGGCTTATCGAACGGCCTATAAGACCCCTTTGGGTACTTCTCCCTTTTGGATTGTGTATGGAAAAGCATGCCATTTACCTGTTGAGTTGGAACATAAAGCACTTTGGGCTATTCGAAGAGTTAACATGGATTTAGAGAAGGCATGTAAGGCACGACTTCTAGTATTGAGCTTGAGGAGCTGAGGAATGATGCTTATGACACCTCTCAAGCTTATAAAGAAAGAACTACGGTCTTGCATGATAAGTTTATTCTTTGAAAGACCTTTGAGCCCAACCAACAAGTCTGGCTTTTCAATTCCAGACTTAAGCTTTTTCCTGGGAAGTTAAAATCTCGTTGGGATGGGCCTTACATAATCACCAAAGCATTTCTGCATGGAGCTGTGGAGATCAAAAATCCTTCCTCTTCAACAAATCCCTTTATCGTCAATGGTCAATGGTTAAAACCGTACACAACTTTAAATGGCCATCTGGTTGACGAAGTCACTCTTGGGGAGCCTTAGCTCCTACCATTCTCTGCCTCAGGTAATATCTTCCTTTAGCTATTTTTGTTTTCAATGAGGACATTGTTTGAACCAGGCATGGGGGAGAGGACCTGAGGCATTTTGTTTATAGCATGCATATAAAAAAAAAAAGAGAAAATGACAAAAAAAAAAAAGTTTTGAGCTTAACTGGCTAAGTCCTGCATTCTTAAGCAAATCAGAACTCTAAGGTAGACTAAATTAATTCTAGGGTCAAACTTTAGAAGCTAAATGAGCTGTTAGCTTTAGACCTTTAGGGTCCTTTGTGGACTTGAAAACTTAAGTAGGAGTTAAGTTGCGGACCATTCCTCAAGAGGTTGAGGAAGGGAAGCTAGGGTTTGAGTTAAAAGGTGGGATAGTACCTGGAGTCTTATTCTACCTTTTGATTTACGGGTCCTTATAACTCAAGCATCCAAATTTCACACACATGGTCTGGTAATTAACTTAATTTCTGTCTTTCTGAAAAGAGATTTGGTTCTCTTAGTTTTGACTTAGGAGAGGCTTGAAAACACATTTTGTTTGGAAGAGTTCCCGCCGCAGGAGAGGTGGAGTATATACTCACCTTGAGGATGCGATGATAACATACTACCTCCTCGGCACTTGTCTCTTAGGATATCCATCCTACTGGGGGCATGTAAGCACATTGTGCAGTTCAGGTACCATGGGCGGCCCTATCTCGAAGTGCCGATTGCCATAGGCCTGAATTCGCTTAAGAAATCCATGGGCGATACTATCTTGAAGTGTCGATTGCCAGGAGTTCCTGGGGTAGTTATGGGCGGTGCTATTTCGAAGCATCGAAAGCCAGGCACTCTTCAAGGTATGGTAATGGGGACAATGAATCTGACACAAACCGTGTTGATAGCTGATCTGAGGTTAGACTTAGAAGAATCAAACAAACAAAAACTATATATATATATATATATAAATTTTCCTTTAACTCAAATAACTTAGACTAATGCACAGGCATGGATGCCTTAATCTCAGGGATCAATAAACTTTAGGGTAGAGTCAGAAATCAGGGAAACTTGTGCCTGCAACTCGTCTTTAGCCGACCTAGTCTGTAACTTAGCAACTACTTAGGAACCTTGGGTCTAGAGTCTGAACTTAAAATGCTCCTGAAGGAAGACTAAGTGAGTTGACTAGTCTACTTGGAGTGCTAGGTTTCGCTTAATTTTGCTAAGGACTAGCAAAAACTAGGCATGGGGGTATTTGATTAGCCCATAGTTGTGGGCTATTTAAGTATTTAAGTGCCTAGACATTAGGTTAATTCTAACATTTATTTAGCATAAATTAGGATGTAAATAGATTAATTCATATTTTTAATTTAATTACATAATCCATGCATTGCATTCATATTTTAAGTGCATTTAGAATTAGCTTAGAATGGCATTCATCTAATTAGTTAACCAATTAGGTACATTGTTTTAGTTAACATAAAAGTTGATGGTTTGTATATAAATAACCATAATATTTTAATAATATCCTTTATTCTTCTTCTTCTCAGCAACGGCTCGGCTACAGCTGCAACGCCTCCGGCCTCACTAAAAGCACATTCATGGATCAGTGGAGAAGGTGGATCTGCTCCCGCCTCTCCATTCAAATTTGTGCAGGCCGCTACAAAAGGAGGAGAGAGGATGCTGAGCGGGAGAGAGGCCTCCACCACCAACCCACCACTGTGCAGAGAGATCTTTTCTCTTCCATTCCACACCGCCGGCCTCAACCGCGGTGACGACCCTCCACCACCATGGGCCTGTGGTGTGACAGGCCACACCGCCATCCGAAGGTCATTTGCATTACCGTGAGCACCTCGCCTTGCACCTCCCTCGCCGTCGTCATCAACAACCGCTGTCGTCATCAAAAACCACCATCGCTGCAATACCTTCTCAGTCAGTTAAGATGTCCAGGAAATTTCCCGGACGTCTGAAGCCACCTCCCCACTCCAGCAGCAACCACCATCCTCCCACTTCACCTCCAGCACCTGAACCGCAACCTCACCCTCTCACTCCCGCATCCACTCCAGGCCGCGCATCGCCTCCAGCCGCACGCAAGGCATGCACAGCCTGCAGCACCTCACCACTCACACCCGCTCACCTTCCACCTGCAGCCGCACCTGCACAACCACACTTGCCCGCTCACCCGCACGCCTACAGTACTCCACCCGCGCCCTTTAGCCTTTGTGACCACCCGCCTGCGCACCTACGCCTGCAACCTCACTCGCGCTCACCGCCACTAGGCCGCGCCAGCTGCGGCATTCCCCCATGCCACGCCTTCCGCCTACGCGTGCCCCTGCTGCGTCTTACCGCCACTTCCAGCGTGCGCTCGCCAGCACAGGCTGCAACGCTTCCGCCAACAGAGCGCGTACCCGCCTGCAGCGCACGCACTTCCAGCCAACAGCAGCTGCAGCACCGGCTGCAGCCACCTCCACCGGAGCTTTGTTCAGCCGGCTCCAGCCGCCACGTGACACGCTGCCACCACCGCTTCGAAGCCCTCGGTCCAAGGAACTTGCTTTGAGCTTTCCGTGTCTGGCCATCCACTCCTCGTCGCACACGGCAAAGGGGAAAAAATCCCTTGTTTTGCTATAGTAACAAGGCCATTAATAATTACATTTTCTGCCATTGTCAATTTTTAATGATATTTTATTGATTCTGCATTGTGACAAATATCCTCTAGTTATTCAAAATTGCTATTTCAGCATGATTTCTTGATTCAACCTTAATCTGAAGGCAATTTTGGCTTGATTCTTGTCCAAACTAACTACGAACAAATGTTTTTAACTGGTGCAAATTTAAATACGTCATTGCCTCCCTGTGGATACGACCCGCTCTTCTGCGAGTGGTTATTTCTTTTTAAATATTGATTAGTCAATTTTTCCACCACATAAAACTACAAACGACTTTAAAGCGAACAATCGACTCGTCAGTTAGCACCCAAAACTTCTAGTAAACTCAGAGTGGAGTCTCGCAATGCTACTCTTCCCACATGAGTCCAAGGTCACTAGTGTCTCGTAATGCTATCTTTCAATTCTCGCCAAGTTGGTCTTAGATCTTGAGAATCAAGCTAACTACCTAAAAGAAACAACAGCCTTTTTTTTTAATGATTTTGCAAATTTTTATTATTTACAAATTTTGTGATGATTTTTCTTTTAATTATTGTTTTTACATATTTTTATTATACACAATTTTTCATTTTTCATTTTTTTTCATCATTGTTTTAAAATTATTTATTTATAGTGTTGGGTTGCCTCCCAACTAGCACTAAGTTTTGCACCTTCAACTAGGTGGTATTAAGGTGATGCCATATTTATCAAAGTATTGGTTCACTAATTCCACTATGGCTCTCTTAAATGGACGAGCAGGAGGATAAGGGAAATTGGCGCTCAGTCCATACTTAAGTGTAGGCGATCAGCATACCAGTTCTAATGGGATTTCTTATACCAATGGCATATGCCATCATTGGCATGGTTGTACATGCCACACTTGATTCATGATCCCATATGCTACACCATATGCCATTTAGCCATATGACTTCTCCCACAGAAAGGAGATTCCCAAAGTGCATGAATCTCTTCATGGCAGACTTCCCTCGCTTTTAGTAGGATCAACAATCGTACATCTGTAGGGAGATCTGTGCCATGGTGAAGTGAACAAGCGAAGGTGAGGAAGATGGGGTAGTAGAAAGTCATTATGCAAGTCGCTAGTGTGCTTAGGTGCTCTAGTGCTCTAAAAAGCAAGAATGGGAGTGAGAAGGTATTGAACTGCCTCCAATGTGTGCTAAGTTTTATGCCTTCAGCTAGGCAAAAAGAAATAAAGTCAACTAGGGATAGGATTTAGAAGAGCAAGCTTATCAACACCTTTAATAAACTCTTGATGCTCAAGATAGGGTTAAGCCTTTTCCCATTAACCATGAAAGTGTGCCTAGTATTGGTATCTACTATTTCTACAGCTCCACTTGGTAAGGTGCACACAATAATGTCAGGTCCTATCCATTTAGAGCGAAGCTTTCTTGGAAAGAACCAAAGTATAGCATCATAAAGCCAAACACGTTGGTTTGGTTCAAAAGACTTACGAAAAATATGACGATCAGGGAAAGTCTTCATTTGCTCCTTATAAATCTGAGAATTCTCATATGCATCATTTCTTAATTCCTCCAATTCACTCATTTGTAATTTTTTGTGATCCCTAGCTTGTTCAAGATTCATATTACATTTCTTTATTGCCCAAAAAATTTGTGCTCAAGTTCTACTGGCAAATGGCATGCCTTTTTGTACACCAATCAATAGGGGGACATTCCTATAGGGGTCTTGTAAGCTATACAGTAAGCCCATAATGCATCATCTAATATTTCAGCCCAATCTTTTCTATAAGCTCTTACCATCTTTTGAAGGATTGCCCTAATCTCCCTATTAGATGTTTCAGCTTGACCATTTGTCTGAGGATGATATCGAGTTGCAATTCTATGATTGACTCCATACTTCTTAAGAAGACTTCTAAATTGAAAATTATTAAAATGGGAACCTCCATCACTGATTATTACTTGCAGCATCCCAAATCTTGCAAAGATATTCTTTCGAATAAAGCAACTAACTATACTATGGTTATTATTCTTTGTTGGGATTGCCTCTATCTATTTGGATACATGATCTACAGCTACTAAAATACAAAGATATCCAAATGAAGGGGTAAACGGTCCCATAAAATTGATGCCCCAAACATCGAAAACCTCGACAATTAAAATCGGATTCAAAGGCATCATATCTCTTTTAGTCATATTTCCTAAAGCTTGGCTTCTTGTACAAGGCTTAGTAAACAAATGTGAATGCTTGAATAAAGTAGGCCAATAAAAGGCACTTTGGAGGACCTTAGCAGTTGTTTTCTTTCCAGAAAAATGACCTCCACATGCACGACTATGACAAAAGGACAATATGCTGTGGAACTCACTTTTCGGAATGCACCTTCTTATTATCTTATCATTATAGAGCCTAAAGAGTTCTGGATTTTCCCAAAAATAATACTTAATCTTAGAGAAAAAGTTCTCTCTTATGTTTTGTCCAATCGAAAGGGGTCTGGCCTACTGCTAAGTAAATAACTATATTTGCAAACTAAGGAGACTTAATTCCCTTTATAACCAATAGATGTTCATCAGGAAATAAATCACAAATTGGTGGAGAATGATCATTGCTTATTAAGATTCGAGGTAGATGATCAGCCACTGCAATTTTTAATCCAGCTTTATCCTTCATTTCTAAATCAAATTCTTGCAATAAAAGTATCCATCGAATTAATTTTGATTTAGCATTCTTTTTGGATAGAAGATGTCTAAGGGCTGATTGATCACTATAAATTACCACATGGGAACCTAACAAGTATGATCAAAACTTTTCAAGAGAAAAAACAACTACAAGCAATTCCTTTTTAGTTGTAGTGTAATTCTTTTGAGCTTCATCTAAAGTTCTGCTTGCATAAATGATTACAAGTTTTCTACCAATTCTCTATCCTAAAACTGCTCCTATTGCAAAATCTGAAGCATCACACATAATCTCAAATAGGAGTGTCTAATCTGGAGGTTGTAAGATAGGTGCTCTAGTTAAAGACCCTTTAAGAGTGTTGAAGGCCGTTAAAAAAGAATCATCAAATTCAAAGCTTACTTCTTTAGCCAAAAGAGCACTCAAAGGTCTAGCTATCTTAGAGAAGTCTTTAATAAACACCTTTAAAATCCTACATGTCCTAGGAAAGATCGAACATCTCGAACTGAAGTAGGAGGTGGAAGGTTACTGATCAAATCAACCTTAGCTTTATCTACTTCTATTCCTTTCTTTGAGACAATATGGCCTAAAACAATTCCTTCCTGAATCATAAAGTGGCTTTTTTCCCAACTTAAGACTAAGTAAAACTTAATACATTTCTGAAGAATTTTCTCAAGATTAAGGAGACAAGAATTAAATAAATCTCAAAATACAGAGAAGTCATCCATAAAAATCTCTAAACAATCACCAACCATCTCTGAGAAGATAGCCATCATGCATCTCTGAAATGTGGCTAGTGCATTACACAATCCGAATGGCATTCTTCAGAACACAAAGCTTTCGAAGGTACATGTGAAGCTTGTTTTTTCTTAATCTTCAAGGTGAATTGCCACTTGATGATATCTAGAATATCCATCAAGAAAACAAAAGAATTCCCTTCCCACTAACCTTTCGAGAATTTGATCTATAAAGGGTCAAGGGAAATTGTTGCTCGCTTGAAATTAGGTTTTAAATCATTGCATTGCAGTATAGTTGAAATCTCATGAAAAATAGATAAAATTTATACTCAAAAAAGTCCGAGGTCGTTCGCTGGGAGCAAGTAGGAATTCAATTCTCAAAATTGCAATTTAAAATAATAAAGATAAGAAATTATAATCAGAAATTGATTCAGAATAATGTGGCAGTAAGATCAAGTATCAGACTGCAAAAAGAATGGAGTAAAATGGTGATTTAAATCACCAATTACTCCCTACAATAATGGAAAATGGAACTCAATAGTTATATATGAAATAATCTCAAATCAACCATTTGATGGTAGGATTAGACGTCTTAAATGTCTGCTTCTACAGTGCTCTGATCCTTCTTTTCTTCTTTCACTGCTCTTCTTTTTCTTCTTTTTATGTTTTTGTGTGGCACTTCTTTTCTTCTTCTTTCTTTTTCTGCTTCTCTTTCTCTGCTCTTGTGCGGCTCTTCTTTGCTTTATCTCTTCTTCTTTCTCTGCCCTCCTTCTTCTTCTTTCTCTGCTCAGGGGAGGGGTTTGTAGATTTGGCTAAGTGTTAGCCAACTTCCCAGAGAGAAAAACCCTCCCCTACTCCGTGCAAACTCTCCTTTCTTTCTCTCCTTGGGTCACGCTCTCCTAGAACCTCCAACAGTACCAGGTTAGCAGGTTTTGGGACTTAGAGCGACCCAAGTCTAGGGCTGTGGGTGTGGGTCGCAGTCGAGGAGTGTCAGGCTTAGGCTGTAAAAGGGTCTACACTAGGTCCACAGGGGCGTGTCGCAGACAAGACACGTGAGGGGTGTGAGGGACCTCACCCCTTGTGTCTGAGGCGATAAGCCCCAGGCACTTTTGCAATTTATGCAAGCGCAGTCATCTCAAAATACACGATGTGGGACTATCTTCAGTCCTTGTCTTCGCGTACACAGCTGTGAAGGTCTTCATCCAATTCTCGTGCAAGGGGCAGCCAACGGCTCCAGTTGATGATCCAAGATTAGCCCTGGAATGTAGTCACATGACTTGGAGGTGACTCCTGGAGCTGTAGTTGCTGGAGGGCTTCAAGCAAGCTCGAAGATTGCGTTCATGGTGGCGGAGGAGTGAACACCTGAAAACAATAATAAGGCCTTTCAATCACGTCAATTGTTCAAGAACAATCATCGGAGCACGGCGAATTTGCTGAGGCGATCGACGTGGCATGGGCATGAGTGATGAGTGTTAGCGGACGTAGAAAATGAAGGTGGAGGTGGGTGTGTTTGGTGGCACTGTTGGGGGATCAATAGCTCTCAGTAAGTGAGGGCTTTTGATTGTCATGATGAGGCGGAGGTGTGGAGTGTGGAAGCGGTGGTGTAGGTGGTCTGTGGTGGTCGCTAGGGCTCGTCGGAGGTCTACCAAAGAGGTGGAAAATGGAGTCACGGAGGGCGTTGGTGAGGTTGAAACGATGTGTTGGATGTGCTGGCATGATGAGGAGAAGTTGACGAGTCAGTTGAGAGCAGTAGCAGACGAAGGGGAAAGGAGATGGGACCGGTTGTGGTATGGCCAACGTCGGAGAAGGAAGGAGCTCTGGTAGGTAGGAAACAGCAACGAGGACAGGGGAGAGGCTCCTGCTGGTATGGCTTAGAGTGAAAGAATGAGAGGAATGAGGCTTTGCCATTGGTATTGTGAATGGAGGAAGAGAGGAGGCAGGGGTTCGTCGAATGTTGAGGAGCGATTCAGCCAAGAAAGAGGAGAGGAATTTGAGGTGTTCAAGGTCGAATTCGAGTGTTGAAAGATCAGTTTGATCTGGAGGTCATTTTATAGGCCATTAGAGGGCATTTTGGAAAGCTTCGCTGGAGTTGGGATTTTTTGATACCCTAATCTCTCATGTGTTTGCATGAGAGATTGGGAAGGTTTTGGGGCATAGAAATTGGCTCAAAAGGAAGGGAAATCCTTGACGAACTTCCCTTTCAAATTTAAAAGGGATTTGTCAAGAAATCAAGGAGATCTTGCCAATTTTAGGTCGACGGAGCTTGTAAGAATAGGATTAATGGAGGTAGGGACCTATTTGTGAAAAGTGATGATAAATTAGGGGTCATTTGTAAGGATTTTGAAAGTTAAGGGCATATATGTAATCAGACAGGACCAAGTTGCAAACTAGGTCAAGACAATCTCAGATTGGGTCAAAATTTTGGTACAAACCTAATTTGAACCTAAGGAATCTAATGGTGAAGTTGGATTTTGGTTTTGATCACGTTTGACTAGGCAATTTATGCGAAAACCTAAATTAGAGCAAATGTCTATCTAAGACTCTATTTTGGGTCAAGATGGGTTCCAATGGTCAATTTGAAGGTACCAAACCCTAGAGAATATTTTTTTATGAATTTTAGAGGATTTAGGTGAATTTTATCCTGACTAAAACCTCAATTAATTAAGCAGGTTTGTTTTTAGGATATCAGAAGTCATTCAATTCTCAAAACAAGCGAAAACCCTTTTCTGTCTGTTCTAACCAACTTGTTAGCCTTTTAGGACCATTTGACCCTTAAATAACCCCTGAGAAAACTCGTGGTTGTACTGCGTTCATGATATGATGGTAAAATTACATTTTTAACCCTGGTTTCTTATCTCTCTCTCAGAATGATTATGCAATGAATTATGACCTTCTGAAGGTTATGTAGGAGCATTTGAAGACTTAATCAGATCAAATTGAGCTAGTTTATGGCTCATGATGGTGTTCCCATCAGAAATGAGCTTTCTTAGTGGCATTATTAAGCTTCCTATAATCTTTACAAACTCTCTTGGAGGAAGTTGTTTTGGTGGGTACTTCACCCTTGTCATTGGTTATAATGATTAAGCCAGCTTTCTTCGGTACAACTTGTGTTGGACTGACCCAAGGACTATCATAAATCTGATATATGATTCCAACATCAAACCACTTAATTATTTCTTTCTTTACAACTTCTCTCATATTAGTATTTAGTCTCCTTTGAAATTCTCTACAAGGTTTAATGATTTCATCAGTGAAAATTCTATGGGTGCAATAGGATGGACTTATTCCTCTTAGAGTAGCTATGCTCCACCTAAATGTCATTTTATGTCTTCCTAGGACCTCAACCAATTGACCTTCTTGGGTGGTTGTGAGTTTTGAACTAATGATAATTGGTAATGTCCGGTTTGATCCTAGAAACACATACTTTAAAGTGTCAGGTAGAGGTTTAAGCTCTAATTCAGGAGAGGATTCAATTAAGGGTTTTAAGGGCTCTTTAGAAAGTTCAGGTAATTTTTCTATCTTAATAATCCAAGGAGGTCCTAAAGAAGAAGAAGAATTCAAAAGATTATTCACCTTTTGGAGATCAGTGCTCTCCTTAACATCTAAACATTTCTAAAGAGTTAAACAAGTGATCAAAGGATCTTCTTCAAGGTGATAAGGTGTGGTGTGATCAATGGCTTCTTCAAGTAAGCCTACTTCTTCTATTAAATTACAACCATCATCAAAATTCAAGCTTTTTGATGCCTTAAAAATATCTAATTGCATCTTCTTATCACCAAAGGCTATCTCCATTATCCCTGATTCACAATCTATGTTAGCATTAGCAATAGCTAAAAATGGTCTTCCTAAAATAATAGGCGCATTCTCAATAATCTTAGGGATTTCCATATCCAAAACTAAGAAATCAACTGGGAAATAGAAATCTTTAACCTTGCCAATTACATCCTCAAGAACTCCTTTGGGTTTCTTAATTGATCTATCAACTAGTTCAAGAGAAATGGAAGTGGGTTGGAGTTCCCCTACTCCAAAATTTTCAAAAATTGGAGTAGGCAAAAGATTGATTGAAGCTGCTAAGTCTAATAAAGCTCTATTGAAAGTAAGATTACCAATAATAGAAGTAATCCAAGGATTACCTGGGTCTTTCTTTTTAGTGGGAAAGTTTTGTTGAATAACTGAACTTATTTTCTCAGATAAGACTATCTTTTCAGGAGTCTTAACTTTAGCTTTACATTTTTGTGTGCACAATTCCTTTAAAAATTTTGGATATAAAGGTATATGTTAAATAGCATCAATTAAAGGAATATTTATTTGAACTTGCTTAAAGAGTTCAAGTAATTCTTCATTATTAGCTAAAGTTTTCTTTCTTGAAGTCTTATCTTTTAGAGCATCAGGAAAGGGAATGTGAGATGGTGTGAGATTAGAATTATTTTTGAGTTCAAATTCTTTAGAAGTTTCTTTTACATTTTCTTCATCTTCAGAATCACTATCAACCACTAAGGGTGACTTTTCAGTAGTTTCTTTGTTAGTTCAAGTTTGGGGATGAGCTACCTCCTTAGTAATCCTACCACTCCTAAGTGTAATGGCATTTGCATTAGCTTGAGGATTATTATCTCTATTTTGAGGTTGCTGTTGTCTAGAAATGTTTGGAATAGGGTTAACTGGAGGGATTTGGGGTTGGTTCCTATTGAATCTAGATGGAGGGTTCAGGTTAGGTAAATTCCTGAGGTTAGGCTTTGGTTGAGCAAGTGAAACTCCAAGTGGTCAGTTATCTTTTCTTTGATTTCTCTCATCCTTAATTTCATTCATCAATTGTTGTTGAGTGCTAATAGGTTGCAACATTATTTGTTGCATTTCTCCTATTTTCTTGTCAAACTCACTCCTAAATGATTGGGAATCTTGGGTAACTCTATTTTGGTAGTTATTTGGAAATGGAACTAGGTTGAGTTTAGGTTGGGACATTTGGTTAGGTTCATATCCTCGGTTCCTCCAAGAAAAATTAGGGTGATTCCTCCAACCTGAGTTATAGGTGTTGGAATATGGGTTATTTTCTTGCTTAATGTTACCCTGAAGACCTTGAGCATCTTCTAATTGAGTGTAGGAAGATGAAGGAGAAAGTAAGGTTGAAGTTTGGACAATAGAATTATACATGGGCATTAGTTCTTGGTAAAGAGGGGCAAAAGAGGGTTGAACTTCACATGCGTGGGATCTAAGGTTAGATCTTTGACTCTCAAGTTCTTTTACTAAAATATCAACCTTGTCTAACCTTTTATTGATCATCTCCCATTCTCTAGTGTTTCATATCTCATGAGTTCCTCCTTTAGAATTTGTCCTATCAAAAGCATCCATTGAAGCATGATTAAGGGAGTTCTCACTCATGTTTTCAAACAACTCATAAGCTTCATCTTCTCCCTTAGAAATTTCCCACCACAAGTAGCATCGACATTATACCTAAGTTGTTCATTAATGACATGGTAAAATATTTGAACTATCTGCCAACGAGGAATTCCATGATGTGGGCACTTCCTAAGAAGCTCCTTAAGTCTCTCCTAAGCTTCGTCGAGATGTTCACTAGGTTGCTGAGTAAAACTAGTAATGGTTCTCGTCATAGCATTGGTTTTACCTATAAGAAAGTACTTCTTAAGGAATTCAGATCGAAGTTTGGCCCAAGTATTTATCAGTTTTCCTATATTTTGATACCAGAATTTAGCCTTATCTTTTACTGAGAATGGAAACAATCTCATCATTAGGGCATCCTCACTTATATTTCTGTTTCTCATAGTTTTGCTAATAGTCTCTAATTCATCTAAGTGTAGAAAAGGGTTCTCATTGCTATGCCCATAAAAATGAGGTAATAAGGCTATGGTGGAGGTTTTATTTCAAAATCATCATCAACTTCTAGAATATGTACAAAAGGTTCAGGGATTTGACATGAGGGATCATAAAATTCCCTTAAGGGTCTTTGTTGATTAACAGGTTGAAACTTGTAATACAATTCTTGTTCTTGTTGCATTTCCAAAAATTGTTGCTGCAGTACTACAACAATTGGTTTTGGATTTCTTGGTTATGCATTTGTTTATTACTAATCCTACCTGATTATTTAATTAAAGGTTCTAATAAATTAGGAAATAAAGATCTACAACCAAGCATATAAAAGAAAAATGCAATACAAAAACACAATACAAACAACTAACACGATGAATTAGGAAGGTAAATTGATTAATCTAGATTAAGGTGATAAAAGAAAAAGAAAAAATTACATTATTTTTCTTATTGACCTACGATATGGCTAAACTAACCTAAATGAGAGGCTCTAGTGCCCTATATGCATGCTTATAACATTCACACACAAGTGTGCAAACCATAGAAATCAAAACAAACACTAGGAAAACAAGTTCTTTAAACAAAAAGTGAGGTGATTTTTAGGGTTTTAATCTTTATTTAGTTTTTATTTTATTTTTGAATTTTCACTTTTTATTGATTTTTAATCAAACGAAGTTACAACTTAATTCCTTTATTAAATTCTATGCATGTGAAGAATAAAAATGCATGAACGGGTATTTGAGTGGGTTTAGAAAATGTACCTGCCTCCAGCACTCTACAAATTTTATGAAGATCATAGAAAATTAAAAACTAAAGGCAGTTATCCAGTCCCTAGCGTGATTGTCCTAAATAGGCAACTTCTAGGGTTAAAATGCAATTTTTATGTGTAAGTTTTCTCTTTTTTCTTTAAAGCACAAACAAAATAAAATCTAACTAATATTTTAATTAACCTAATTAATTAAGTACTAAACCACTACTAACTAAGTGAAAGGGAGAAAAATAATAAAGGGCATGTACAAAACCAAAATAATCTCTCACTCACACTAAACCTAGTACATCAATTCTACAATAAAAATAAAATCCTAAAGGAATTCCTAAAATCCTAAAATCTAAAATGCTCCAGCCAGATCTTGGATTCCTTTGCCTTGGGGCCACCAGGAAGACAAGTACACTAAGTACCTCGTACCAAAGAAAATAAACTAAGTTATTGACAAATCAAACTAAAAAGAAACGCAAGGAAATAACAAAAGCACTAACAATAATAACAAACATTTTTTTTAATTTTTTGATTTTTAAAATAAAACTAACAACCTAATTATGTTTTAACGCCCCCCGGACAAAGGCGCCACAAACGTGATGGGCTTGAATCACTTTAGTTAAAATACGTCATTGTAGCGCGATTAAAGTGTCAAGTTTAAAATTTATATCAAACTATTAGTAATTTTGTGAGTCGAGTCATTTCGCTAGGAAGCTTTCTAAATAGTTCCTAATTAGGTTGATTAGGAGAAGTTATGCAATTTAAAGACAAAAATGAAAGTTAATTTATCTTATCCTAACTAATCACTATAAGATAACAAAGATACTTAATGAAGTTAATGACTAATTAAAATGAAGAGTTGATAATTTAAAAGCATACAAACATATGTTTTATTTGGTTTTGAAAATAACATTAATTTTAACTACTAACAACTTGAACTATATTTTACATGATATAAAACTCAAACTTAGATTTCTATGTGACACAACATTATTAAACATACATACAATATTGTAGCAACCTAAAAAACACACATTCAAGATTTAAACATAAAGAAATTTAACTCATAAATTTCCTCAAAAACTAAAAATGTAACTTATGCAATTGATACCTTAAAATAATGTGGCAGCAAGTTATGCAACTCAACAACACATAACAACAATGTATAAAATCTAAACTAATATAACTTTGAACATCACAACATGGCTAGCAAACGTGTAGAACATTCATGAAGATTAGCCATTATCTCTTAATATTAATTAAAAACACCTAAGTATAAAACATAGTAAAGAGAGAGGGGATGCCCATTGTTTGCGTGTTAAATCAGGGTTTAAAAATCACTACATTGAAATATAGCCGAAAATAGCACATGAACAAATATAATTTATAACTCGAATATAAATCCAAGGTCGAACATTGGGAGCAAGTGTTGCAATTAATCTCAAGATCACAATTATAAGCAAGAAGATATCAATGTAATAGTAATTTTAAGCATAAATGATATAAATAAAGATTTAGGAGTCAATGTGGCAAAAAGATTAGGGTAAAATGGTGATTTGAATCACCAATTACCCTATTAAAATTATACTCAAATAATGCTGCAGTATCAATCAACCAAATGCCTTGTATGATAAGTGCACAGTGCACTCAGAGCCAACAACAGAGGCAAAGGCCTCTCTTTCTCATGCCTCAGGGAGAGGCACAACAGAGCTCAACACCAACACCAACACCAACAAAGGCTAAAATCCCCTCAGAATTTGCTAAGTGTCGAGAGGTAGGCAGCGGAGCAAAACCCCCCTCCCCCCTTTCTCTCTTCTTCCTTTCCCTTTCTTTCTTCGCTCAGAAATATGCTAATCAGATCTAGGTATATGGGTAATTGGATCAGAGCCCAAACCTGTGTGGCATGACTGTGGGTGAGGGTGTGCGTGCACACATGGAGAGGGACCTCACCCTGTGCTCACTAAGGAAATGGGCCATTGAGATAAATTCCTCTTATTCCACGCGAACGACTTTGCTGTTCACGATGTGGGATTATTCCCACTGGTTGCTTCGCGCTGCAGCTGCAATGGACGAAATCGTCTGATTGGGGTCGAAAGGAGCTACTGATGCTTCAATTGGAAGCCTGGGTCTCTTCCTAGGAGTGGGTCACAACACCTGGGATTGTCATGAGGAAGAACTCGATCTGAGCACGTCGGACGGAGTTGGAGAAGGAAGCATGGTGACGGAGCACCGGCATGGAATCTGAGATAAGAAAACACAGCCTGATGGTCCAATACAGATATGCTCAAGAGGATCGCTGGCCTTCGACGAACGTGATGGTGGTCTTCGTGGTGTGCGTGAGTGAGTGAGGAGGTTGGACGATGACGGACTGTGAACGTGATGGTGGTGTTGTTTGGTAGGCAATTAGGGAAAACAAACCCCTCAATTTCTTGAGGGGTTTTATTTGCGTGGATTAGGCGAAGCTTTTGGGAGCGGCGGCGGTCAATTTGGTGGAGTGTAGCGGGCTGTCAAGTTCACTGGAGGTATGTTGGAGATGGGGGAGATGACGACGGAGCCGGAGAGTCGGAGGTCGAAGCCAAAGTTTAGAAGTATGGAGGGAATTAGTAGATGATGAGGAGTCAAATGGAGTGCCTAGCGGATGAAGAGAAGGAGGAGGAAACACCGACTGTGATAGGCTGTCACCGGAGAAGGAGAAGGCTCCAGTGAGGGAGATCGGCAAGGATGACAGAGGACAAAGACGCCTACTGGTATTGCAAGGCACCGAAGAAGTTGAGGAAGACGATCCCACTATTTATTGTACATGGTAGTGGGTGAAGAAGGCAGAGGAAGAAGGTCACTGGAGCAAACTTCAAAGCAAGCCAGAGAGTGAGAAGAGAAGAGGACTTGGGCATAAAAGGTTGCTGAAGGAAGAGGGAATGCCAAGGAGTTCTTTTATAGGCCAAAGAGCGAGCTTCAAAGCTTGGAAACCAAGCTTTGAAAGCTCAAAAATCACAGAATAGGTTTAGGATTTCCAAGAGTTCGCATGAACTTTAGGATGAGATTTGGAAGGCAAGACCTACCTCAGATTGAAGAGCAACTCAAGAATCTTCCAAATTTGCAAGGATTTTGTGATGAAATCAGGGAGAATCTCTTGATTGGAGGTCGGCGGTTCTTGGGTTCACACAATTATAGCGACAGGGGCATTTTGGTGAATAAGATGAAGAAGTTAGGGGGGTTTTTGTAATAATTTCAAAAGCTGAGGGGTTATTTGAGAGAATAAGAGTCAGACTTGGACTAAAATGGAAACTAAGTCGAAATAATCTCAGATTAGGCTCAAATTTTGCTATAAATCTAATTTGAACCCAAGGGATCCAATGGTGAAGTTGGATTTTGGTTTTGACCTCGTTTGGCTGGGTAATTTATGTAGAAATTCAAAGATGCTAAACCCTAGAGAATATTTTTCAATAAATTTTAGAGGGTTTATGTGAATTTTATCTTGACCAGAATCTCAGTTAACTAAGTGGGTCTATTTTTAGGGTTTCAGATGTCCATTCATTCTTGAAATGCATGAAAACCCATTTCTGCCTGCATGGACCCACTTATTAGGCATTAATGACTAAATGACCTTTAATAAACCCCTGACATATCCCGTGGTTATTCTGTATTTGTCATAAGATGGTAAAATTGTGGAAATAACCTTGTTTTCATCTTTTCTTCTCAAAATAATTCATCCTGCTTAAGAGACCTTCTGACTAATATGTAGGAGCTTTTATTGACTTTATAAGACCAAATTGGGCTAGTTATGGCTCATGATGGTCTTCCCATCATTCATGTAGATGTAGAGGTCAGGGAAGAGCTTTGCAGAGGAGTCGAAGGGGACGACAGCCACTGATGGTTGTTGTTGATGCCGAGGGGATGGTTGACTGTGGTTGTCAATGGCAACGTGATGGTGTGGAGAGGAGTAGTATTGCTGCAGGGGGTGAAGGAAGAAGGAAAAGAAGAAAAATAAGGGAAGGACAAGGGAGTGGGTGGCCGCGATGGCTGTTGGTGGTAGTCGTGATGGTGGAGGGCATCGACGGTGAGGAAAGTAGGGAAGGTGGGAATGGCTATGGTGGTTGATGGTGGTGTGATGTGGAGAAGGAGGGTGGCTATGGGTGGCCGTAGAGGTGGGTAGTAGTGGTTGTAGGTGGCGAAGGAAGAAGAAAAAGAAGAAAAATAGGGGAAGAACAAGGGAGTGGGTGGCTGAAATGGAGGTGGAGTCGAGAGTGAAATTCGAGGTGTGTAGGCCGTAATCAGGAAAATCAAATCGATAAGGAGGTAGAGAGGAAGGATTATGAGGCAATTTCGAATTGATTGGCGGTGTAGGATGTTTGTATTTGATGGTCAAAGTTATTGGGTTCAAGGTGGCTATTAATGGTGAGAGACGAAGAAGAGGGAAAGGGAATTGAGGAGGGAGGGTTGGCAGTGGTGGCTGTGGTCATCAATGATGGAGAAGAGGAAGAGAAGGAACGACGCTAGTGGGTGATGATGTTGCTATGGCCGATGGTGGTGGTGGAGCCGGCGGTGACATTCGTTTACGAAGGGAAGGAGAAGGAGAGGAGGAAGGAGGAAAAAAATAAGAGGAGGAAGCTGAGGGAGTTAGGGAGATTGAGAGGAGGATTGTGAGAGAGATAAGGAGGTGGCGGAGAGGATTGTGGCCTGACAGTATTGAAGCTGTGGTTAGAGGAGAGGTGAGGGAGATGGTTTGGTTGTGCCTTCAGTTCTCAATGGGAGTTGAAGGGTTGTGAAAAGGGATGGGATGAGGGTGTTACGAGTGAGTAGGAAGAGTGGGGGAGGTGTGCCGCTTGGTTTTCTCGATGGGAAATGGAGGAAGAGGAGCATGGTTACAAGGAGAGTGGGGGAGAAGTTCCGGAGTACATGAAGGGGAGGGAAGTGAGCAAATGTGGGTATGCTTACATGGGATTTATATATATATATATATATAGACAAAAGGAAAGGGGATTGATGAGAACAAGCAAAGGAAGAAAAATAAGGTTAAGGATTTGATTTCTTCTCTCCGTGCATATTTAATAATAGGACTTTAATGAACTTGCAAGACCTGCATATGTAGAATAAATATCTAAAAATATGTAAGCATGTGTAATTTAATGCTACTTAGATTCATTGTAAGTGGAAATGTTAATTAAGTTATTAGCCCTATTATTATGTTAAGTACTTTTATTAATCTCTGAAACTACATTAAAATTAACTAATTATACCATGCGAATGTAGTTTCATCAAGTTACATCCCAGGCATAACCCTTCCCTTGACCCGTAGGACTTGGATTCATCTTTCGTATGTTCCAAGGCACGAGATGGCATTCTTAATCATTAAAATCCTAATAACAAGCAAGCACAATAGTAATCTAGCATTTTTTTTGTAAGTTCCCTTGAGTGTTCATAAACTATTATAATCACTTAATATTCGTGCAGAGGTTATGTATAGCCTCAAAACCCCATTGCATCTATTGGCACCATCTAGATATATCTACGAGTTATCGTAAACAAGGGGAATCTCCCAATCATCTCAAATCTCCACACGTGATTGAAAAGTTACATATATGTAGCCACTTAAAGAAGCATTCGCCACCCTGTGAGTTGTGCAGGCATGCATACATGGCCTAGCCAAAGCATGCCTAGCATCCTTCATATTCACCATTCTCAAGAGACCAAAACTAAACATGCAAAATCTGAAGTTTTGGATCTAAATTACAATAATTTTGAATCTCCTAGTCATTCAAGAGATGGAATTGAAAGAGTAAACCTAGAAATCCCAACCTTGCCTTCAATTTGTTCTTCCATGTGGTGGTTGTCCCTTCCAGATTCCCTTGCATCAATAACAAATGACAATACATAAATATCATATACTCACCAAATAGTCCCCAATTCATATCTAAAAATCCCTAAATCCCAAAAATTAAAATACCTAGGGCTAGGGCTTTCGATAAAAGAGAGGAGAAAGGGGGGACGCACCTAGGCCACTTGTGGCCTTGACGGGTGTGGGCGATCGAGATTGGATTTGAAAGCATAGTAGTATAGCATGCGAAATTGATTCCAACAAAAATAATATAATGAAACTCAAAGGAGTCTCGATCAAACTCTGGGAGGCGTGATAATGCGATTTTTGAAAATGATTATTGATTTTTAGATTTTTTGTAGATTTTTATTTTTGGAAAATGAAAATAATAGAATAATCTACTAGAATCAAGCACGACAAAAGATGTAGATTAGGCACACGTGCACAATATCAGAAATCAAACCAGACATCTTATTGCATTCAAAACATAGAGAAAAGAGTTAATCAAAACATAAGTAGAGTAAGGATTGGGAATAGGACTTTTGGTCTACGTGAACATCTAGAACTATTAGAATCAAAAGTAGAAATAGAATTAGAACAACTAGAAGAGAATTAGATCTACTACTAGAAATAACGCATAAAAATTAAGGAGAAAAACTATTCTATTAGGAACTAGAAAGAGGGCACCAAAGGTGCTTCCAAGAGGAAGGTTTTGGTGGCCTTGGAAGGGTTGACGGAAGAATGTGGTGGTCGGCCACCTATGGTGGTGATGGATGTCTATGGAGGGTGGTAGGAAGGGTTATGGTGTTGGTGATCTAAGGAGGAAGGAGGGAGGAACTAAGGGAGAACTAAGGGGGTCTAAAAAGAGGAGGGTTGGAGGGCCACCCTTGGTGGCTTTTTATAGGCCAAAAGGGGGGCTAAGAAGGATAGAATAAAATCCCAATTGGTGGCAAAGGATTGTATCCTTTGATCTTTTAGATTTAGGTGTAGGAATAGGTGTGTAGGGATAGGTTCTAAATAGGTTGGGTTAGCCTAGTAGGTAATGGGTTGAGTCTATTTAATTAGGCTCTAGTCTAATTAGGTGCATGTGAGTCTAATTAGAATGGGGGTATCCTAAATTTAAGGGGATCCTAATTAGGTTCTGGGTAAGTTCAATTGGAATCCAACTGTGTCTAATTGAACATGTATGGTTTCATTTGGACTCAATCAAGTTCTGGGTGAACTTGATTGGCATTAGGTGCATCCAATCAAATAGGTGTGCACCCAATTAGGCTAGGGTTAGGTTCAATTAGACTTACAGAGTCTAATTATGTAAGGCATGGTTGGGCTTAACCCAATTAGGTTCCAATTGAACCTAATTAGAGTTGGGTGCACCCAATTAGGTTGTACTGCACATGATTGGATGTGGCTAGGTCTATAAGGTTTGGTAGGGTCTAATTAAACTGAATTGAGTCTAAGTACTTAGGATTAGTCCAATCAGGTCCCGTGGACCCAATTGACACAAGGCTGACCCAATAGATTGAGTCAATTAAGTATGCCATGGGCCTACATAGGTTTATAGGTTGCGGATTGGGTACTGGATAGGTGGAATAGGGATGTGGATAGTAGGATGGGATTTATGGATAGCAGGATAACACTGTGGATAGTGTTAGCCATGTTTTTGGTACTAGGTTTAGGTTAAACCTAAGTGGAGGATAGGGATAGGGATAGTGTGGATAGGAACATGGATAGTGCTATCCATGTTTTAGGTTCTAAGGTTAGGATATCCTAGTGAAGGTGGTTTTGGGTTTGGGATGGTTGACCTAAGGTTTCTAGGGTAGGGATAAGGATATCCTAATTCTTCTCTTTCATTTTCTGCATTAATTCTTCACAAGTATTCAACATGTTTATTCATTCTCTCTTCTTGTGTTTTCAAGCTTCTTTATTCCACATACCCAACTCCAGCTCTGCTACAATTCTAGCTCCTATCTAGCTTTATTCTACTCAAGACAGCTTCTGAGCTCCTTATTCCCTAGAGACAATAACAAACCCTAATAAGTATAGTAAAATAGAATTATAACATATGCAACTAAATAAAAGAATGCAATGCATGATATGCAATTTATGAATGCACTAATCACAAGTTAAGCTAGGTTGTAACATAATTTACATTAATTAAGTCACATGATTATTGTGCAATCATACCCCCATGCCTAAACTTTGCTAATCCCTAGCAAAACCACTATGAGAAAAATCTACGAAAAAGATGTGAAAAATCGAACATGCGAGTTTTCACTTATTCTCATTAAAACACTTTTTTTCTTTTTTTTGTTTTGTTTATATATATATATATTTCTTTCACTCATTGCTGTTAAGGAACCCAGCCAGTTCAAATCATAAATTCCAACAAGATTTTTCACCAACAAAAGGAAATTGCGGACAAATCCTTAACGGTAGAGACTCAACAGCTCTAAAGTACCAACTCAATTCCAGACCTCCCAAATCAAATCAAAAGTCCTATTAGCCATTAGACTTGGGTTGCCAAAGCAACTTTCTCTAACTAAGTCGACCCACCCAAAGTTTGAGTCGAATATGAGAAACCAGCATCTTGTGTGTGATTATTATGTGACTCGTCAAATGGGATTCCTAGCATTCAATCAAAGTTAGAATATTTCTATACTCTCTTTGAGACAATCTCGTCTTCAGTTAGGCCATACTAAGATTTGATAGCTTTCTCCTCACCACTTTTCTACCCCGAGGTCAACACACTGGGTGTAATCTCCTTGGCTGGACCCATTGGTCTCTTATTCCTAATTTTTTTCTCCATATTCTTTTTTTTTTCTTCTATAGGATAGACACCCATTTTGTAGTGAGGTGTTTTTATTCAGAAATGGAAAGAGGTAGCATCCATATATAGTAAGATGCTTTTATTTGGTGGAAATACACCGATTTGTAGCGAGGTGCTTTATTTGGTGGAAATTTTTTTATCTCCTCATTTTTTTAGCTGAATTTATATATATTTTTCTCCAAATCATTTTTATAGGTGAGTGGCCCTCCTTCATCTATTCTAAATGCTTTCCCCTACAAATAGGAATAGCCCTATGAGCTAGTAACACGGCAAGGTTCTTTGCATCTGCAAGCCCTAATACTAAATCTTATTGACCACTAAGGACTCAACAAAATCACCCAAAAGATGTGTCAGTGCAGTGTGCAAGTGAAGATGCTTGGAACTTCAAGTTGTCCAAACCACAAGGTGGAACGATAAGTCATTCACTCATCACTCCTTTAACTTAATACTTTAGCTTTTTCAGGCTCCTTTCAAAGTCTCGGGAAAATAAATCTAGATTTAGGTAAATACTTAGGAAATTAAGTCCATAAGGACCTGAAGAGTCTAGGCAGAAAGACTTTGTTTCACATTTTCCAAGGTCTGTAAATCCTTAAAATTGAAAATCCTTGACTCTTCGTATTTTAGGTTCCAAAAACAACCTCAAAAGCATTCTTTTTCAAAGCCTTTTGTGTTTCTTTTGTTTTTGTATAGATAGACTATATATATATAATTTTTTTTTCAAAAACCATTTATTCAGATGGAATATGGTGGGAAAACATGTAGATGCAAATGTAATTTTAACTAGAAATTCTAGGTGTTGACAGAAAAATGTTTAGTATATATATATACTACACCCCCATGCCTAGATTTTTGTATGTCCTCATGTATGAAAATAAACATAAAAGCAAAACAAAATATAACTATGAAGTGCACAAAGAGAAAGGTAGAATTCATCTAAAATAGCTCCTGAACATTGTCATTCAGCTTATTTCAACACCATTGCAAATGAATGAAAACAAATATGCTATATATAAAAAGGAAAAAGCAATATATATATATATGTATATATATGTATAGATGTTGAGTTAACATCGCCTCCAGCTGGCCAAAAACTCAAAATGGATGTGTCAATAATGTATTGAAAGTGGCGATCAAAATGATAAGAAATTTGAGTTCGATCGCCAGTAGCGGGTGGTAAATGTAGACCAACTACCCATGAATACCAAGTCCACAAGGTCGAAAAAATAAAATAGTCAGGCTTGGAACTAGTTGCAGCTAGGTGCTACAAATGAGAGAAAAATAAGTGCGAATGCCAAAGTGGAATGTGGATAGTGGCAACCCTAAAGAGTGGTTTATATATAAGGTAGATGAGGCGTATGAAGAGTACTGAGTAGGAAATAAATCATGCGTGTCCTAAAAGTGATTAGAAATGAAAAGAGGGACCCAAGTGGTGTAGTCTGAAATGGTATACGGAACCGCTTCATGAGTTGATCTAGGTGCGGATGAGTGAGGAGTTGGTGTGTTAAATAAAATCCAGTGGTCCATCTCAATAGCTCTAGACTCACCCAAATCATGCTGGATATCAAAATCAGAATACTCAATCTCATCCCTAGGGTGATCAAAAACCTCATACGAATTGCCCAAATTGTGTCCAAATTCATGAAGCAAACCCTTCGCCACAATGTGAAAAAGTTCATTCTCCCTCAAAATCATTTCCCCAGGGGGTATAAGTTTGGAATTCAGTTTCAACAAAGCCTAAATTCTTTTATTTTTAGTTATGTGTCTTCTGTGAAATCCTTAGTGTCAGAATCCAAGGGTGAAGATGTGAAAGAAGAAGTGATAGATTCATCTGACCCTAAATCCAAAAATGCCTCAAGATCTTTCAGATTTTCCTCAAAATCAGAAATGGGGCTTTCATCAAGACTATAGTCAAATTCCTCCTCAACTTCAATCAGATTCTTTGACAATTCAATTTTAACCCCATGGATCATGAAAATGTCTCCTCAAGATATTTATTACTTATACTTGTCATGGCATTTTTAGGAAATTCCACTCTAGATTTTCCAGAATCAAAATCATGTGTCTTATTGATTACCTTCTATAAATCAGTGTTCACCAAGGTATCAGAATAAAAATATATCAGATATGGGGTGTCAGGACCAGAAGAACACCTTGGAAAATCAAAGTCGAGAAGTGGTGAGAGGTGAATAGTATCAGTAGTAGTTGTCCCATCCAAATCTTTGACTACCTCTTCTTGAATGACCAAATCACTGAGCATTATAAAGCATCAATAGGCAATCAAGTTACAACCATAAAGCTCGATGTTCTCACAATGTTCAGAGTCTTCATCATCTGAGTCTTCCTCGATAAGATCACACTGCGGATTCTTGTTTGCCCTAAAAATATCCAATTTGAGCTTCTCATTCCCAAGGGTGATCTCCATGCACCTGTATGCACAATTGATGTTGGCCTGGGCGATCACCAAAAATGGGCGACGCAAAATGATAGGCACATCTCGGAGTCTAGGAGGAGCGTCCATATCCAAGATGAAAAGGTCCACTGGGAAACAGAACCCATGGACTTTAACAATGACATTCTCAACCACACCTTGGGGCACTTTTAACAGATTTGTTAGCCAACTGGATTATGATCGAGGTGCACTTTAGCTTCCCAAATCAGAAGTGGTCAAAAATAGTAGTTGGGGCCAAATTAATGGACGAACCCAAATCAAGCAAGGCCCAGTCAAAAGGAGCATCCTGCAACTAATAGGGAACGAGTGGGGCTCCTGAGTCTTTCTTCTTTGTTGGTAGGTCAAACAAAATGACCGCACTAGATTCTTTGGACAATACCACCTTATTGGTCTTCCTAGACTGTCTCTTGGGTGTCCAAAAGTCTTTAAAGAACTTAGCAAAAGTAGGAATGTGACCAATAGCATTGAGGAGTGGAACCTTAATGTGAACATCCTTGAATAGTTCCCATAAATCCTCATTGTTTTTTATTCCCTTGGTCTTTCTTTTAGGTTCACGAGTTAAGGCTCCAGGGAAGGGTAAAGGGATGTCGGTAATCTAAGTGATTGGTTCTTTTCCTTTGGATCTCATCTCCTTAGGTTGTACCTTATTAGAATGAGAATAAGAAGAGGAGCTAGCCTACAAAGGGAATTGAGAAGTCTCCTGAGCTGCCTACCTATGTGGTGGGTCCGTAATAGTCTTTCCACTCCTCAATGTGACAGCATTTGCATGGGCATACTGTCTGTGGGGTGAGGGAGGAGCAGAAGGGGCAGAATGGGTCAATGTGGGAAACAGAGGAGTGGCCTGAGGTTGAGCAGCATGTGCCTATCCCAGTGGTAAATGGAACCTAGGTAGGGTACCCTAGTTTTGCACATGTCTCGGGGTTGGGACGAGCTAGGAGGGTAAAGCTCCCTATAATATGCTCTCTTGTAAGCTCAATACTTGATTGGCAAGTGCCTGTATGAGGCCTAAATGTTGTTCTGTCATTTGTTGCATATTTTTCTTCAACTCCTCCACCTAGTCGACCTGTGGTGGAGGGCTAGAGGTAGCATTATGCATAGGTTGATAAATGGGTTGAGAGTGCTATTGTTGAGATAGGAATGTCTGTTTCCTGGGGTACGTGTGTGTTGCATTCCCATACTGTCTGGGCTGCTGCTGTGGAGCAGGACCAAGTCTCTATGTGTTTCCAACCTAGGAGAAGTTTAGATGCTAGTGCCAACTAGGGTTATACATCTCCGAGTAAGTGTTGTTATGCTTGTATCCTTCGATGTCGTTGACATCTTCGTAGGTTGAAAATATTTGAGAAGTATATCCATCAAGGGAATACGCATTAGAATTGTCATGTTGTGTGTAACCCTGGCTAACTGGTGCCAGATCTAGGTTGTTCATAGGTTCCCTATGTGAGGCAGCCCATGAAGGAGTAGAAGAAGGAGGAGGAATGGAAGCATCCCGAGTGAGTAGATGAGGTCTAGAAGGAGGAGCTCAGGATGAAGGAGAAGAATAGACAGATGTAGTACCTGATCCTCCTGGACAAGAGTGACTGAACTCGTCGAACTTCTAGTGCAATAGATCCACACAGGTAGACCAACTCTAGCTCACCTCAGCTCCAGACAAGTTGATGAGTCCAGCTCAACTCATTCCATCCTACTTAACCTAGATACTAGTAAAGAACTAGTTAGCTAAGCTAGTAGCTGAGTTCACAAGACCTCCTTCAGCTACAGTTCAACTCCATGAAGCTCAAGATAGTTCCTTCTACTCAACCCTAGCTCCTAACTCTACTACTTAGCTAGGTACCCTACTACCCTAACTCCACTTCATGGCTGACCACCTCTCCTAAAAACCACCAAAAATCCACCACCTTCCTACTTCTTTTGGCAACAAAAACTATAACCACCAAACCCCCTTCACACCCCTCAATATTGGTGCCAACTTTGGCACCTCTTGAATCCTCAACCACCACTAAAAAGTGGCGCCAAAACCCTCCTTCAATCCCTACCCTACACCTTAACACAACCAACATCCACACCCTCCAACTTGGTGCCAAGATGGACCCTTCTAAAAGCTCCTAAGATGGCACCACATTGATAGCACCCTTCCACCATGGACGACCATCAAAGGGTGCTCTCAACCCTTAACTAAACTTCCTTACACCCTATCACTTGGCCCCAAAACTTCCTAGCCCTAGATCCCATAGAGACCCTCCTAAATCCCATCCTAACCCTCCATTCCATCCATGCCAAGTACCCCTTTATTCTTTCCTCTAAATACACCCCCACTCTACCATAAAAGCCATCCCTGGTTAGCTATATATTTGCCTACATCCACCTCCATTAATGTCCAAGGAAGGAGGAAGAGTAAAGGTAATTAGGAAGACTCCCTTATCTTCCTAGTGCCATCTTCTTCTTCCCTCTTCCTTGGTCCAAAACCAAGGAGCAATTATCATTGGAGGATGGCCAGGAAATGAGAAGAAGGGTAGTGGACATCTACCCTTGAAGAGAAGGAGCATCATCAAGAAGGCTAGGAGGAAGTTCCCTTCAAATCAGGAGCACACCAGGGCTTGGAGCGAGAATCAACTCCAACTTCATCTTCATAGGAGCTTTTTGTCTTCTTGTATTTTATTTTGTAGTAGCAACCATTCCTCTACTTGAGGATTACTTGTGTGGTATCATTCACATAAGTGAGCTCTTCAAGTAGCTTTTGTAGACACTACTTGTCAAACTATATAAAAGTTCTTGCCTATCAATTCTTGTGCTTAATTCATTTCAAGTAAATTCTAGTTGTTAGTGTGCCCACTTCACCTCTCTAATTACCTTAGGTGCACTTGCCTAAGGTGACATTAGAGAGGTAGGTTTCATTGTGTTCACTTAGGCATAGTTATTTTCATATCTTTGTTGCTTGAATACTTTCAAAATCCTAAAAAAATCATAATTTCACAAAAACCAAAAATGAAGAGGATTTGATTTGGTGAGAGAGAGAAAATCAAATTATTAACTAAAATTGCCTTCTTGGATGACCCTAGATACATCACCCTATTTAGGTTACAGATTGAAAAGTTGGCCAGATTTTATACTTATAACGATGCTAATTTGTATCTTTAACAAATCGTGTATTTTCTGCACCACTTTTTGGCATCATTGCCGGGGAGGCACAGTTTAGCTTTTCATTCTATCTCTCTTGCTTTATTTGAGTCTTCACTACCTTTGTTTTGGTATTGATTCAAGTGCAAATCAAGAGCAGGAGTAGGATTTGGAGTCGCTTGGAGTGGAAGCTTCAATTAGCCTTTTCTTCCCGCAGGTTTCCAGGTACCCTAGCCAAAACATCATCAAAAATCCAAAAAAAATGTCAAAAGATCTTTTAAATATCAAAACTCATAAAAACAAGAAAAATTTGAGGTGGTGAAATATTAAAATTGGTTTGTTTGCTTGATTTCTTCATTTCTCCATCACCTCCTTATTGGTGTTGAATTTTTGAAAATCTAGAGTTCTGTCATCTTTTTCAAAAATCAAGTTCGGGCATAAAGAGGCTTCATAAATTCTTCAAACCCCACCCAGAGAAGCCCCTTTAAGTTAAGAACTTAACCTTCAAAGTTTAGATGTTTAGGATAAATAGAATAAACTAAAAATTCATGGACTGAAGAGGGGTCAAACCCTAATTCCTTACTATTTTCTTACTGTTCGTGAATTTTCTAAATTTTTCTACTTATCAGATTTGGATGAAATTTATATTTCTGGAATCCATGAGAAAATATATATAACATATATATAAAATTTTCAAAAATTTTAGAGATTGCTTGAGTTTTTTGCAGAATCAATTTTCCAAATCTATCTTTTCTACCTTTTGACACCAGTATAGAAAAAATTCCAAAAAAATATCAAACAACTTTCAAAAATCTTAAAAACCAGTTTTGGAATCGTTATTTAATTTCCTATCAGATGGTGGTGTTGTTTGTCTTGTTTGGACCACAACTTAAAAAGATTTTTAAAAAGAGATTCATTTTAGGAGTTGCATACATTGGATTTCAATTCTAGGATTTTGATTCTCTCTTTTGGTCTTACACAACATCTAAAGGAATTGATCTTCACCAATTACAACTTGGTTGCAACTATTGTGTAACACTTCAAACCTTGTTTGAAAACATAAAAGGAGAATCCTAAAGTCTACAAATCTTTGTAAAACCCTAAAAATCATTTCATTTAATCCTTATTTGGAAATCCTATTGTTTTGGCTTGGGTATCACATTCCTGCCCAATTCACAAAAAAAAAGAAATAATCGGTCATTACCCCAATCAACGCCCTTCATTTTCCATGCACTTTAAGTTTCCTAAGCCCAATTAACACTTGTAGTGACTTGACCCTTAAGGACTTCATTCAATTTTAGGCTTGATATCTGGCTTTTAAGTTATCTCTAATTGTTCCTAATTCCTTTAATCAAATGTAGTGTCAGACTATGAGGGAAGTCAAACGACGGGTATGAGTTTATGCAAGCGTTCGATGATTTCCCTAGGACATGCTTAGGCCCAAGCCACCTCTTTAGTCAAGCCAGGTTAATTTTGGGAATAGGTTTAATTATTAGTTTCTTAATTTTTGGGTTCCCAAGTCTTCGGTTTAATTAAGGAATCAATCATAAGATTAGGCTTAGAATTTTGATTGCTTGGATTGTACACTTTTCTCTCTTCTCTTCCCTTCTTTCCTCCCCGTTCTTCTAAGTGTATGCATGAGCGACGGTCTCCAAATCCACACTTGAAGGGACCATTTGATTTTGCCCCCCACACAAAAAAGCGTTACTCTTCTTCTATTTATTTTAATTCTACTGCTAAAAAAATGGAAAATAATCACAATAGGTCAAGAAATTCTTCCACTTCTTCCTCTACTCAACCTAACCCCCCATAACCTAACTTCCCACCTCAGCATGATATTCCTATCCATAACATGGGATTAGGAAATCTTCAAAATCCAGAGCAACCAAGACAAAATCAGAATCCACCTAATCCTCTCCTTATGATGGTTGAGCCACTAGCTCAACTTCAAGCTAATCAATAATAACTGGCTAGGATTTTCATGAACCTAGCCAACTGACGGTTGGATCAATCACCTGAATCATCCCTCTTAAGGATTTTTATGACTCTGTCAATTATGAGGAGAGACCTAGGGTGGTGATACCTGAAGGGGATTTTGAGATCAATCTCACCATCCTAAACCTTATTAAACATTGCCATGGTCTTCTGAGAGAGGACCCACTTTTCCACCTCGAGGAGCTAACCATCCTCGCCCAAACTACCTGTTCCCACAATTTGCAGGAAGATCTGTTGCTCATGAGACTCTTTCCTCTCTCTCTAAAAGATAAGCTTGCTTATTGGTTCAAGACGGTTGGTAGTCGTATCACTACCTGGCAATAGTTAAAAAGTGCTTTTCTTAAGAAATTCTTCCTGATTGATCATACAAATGCATTACGAAGATCCATTACAACCTTTCAGCAAAAGCTTGGTGATCTCTCCATGAGTCTTGGGAGAGGTTTCAAGAATTATTAAGGAGTTGTCCCCACCATCAAATTCTGCGATGGCAGTTAGTGCAAATCTTCTATCATGGATTAGAAGATCAATTGAAATGATTCATGGATGCCATGTGTGGTACCAATTTCCTTAACAAGGATGCTGATAGTGCTTACCAATTATTTGAAGAAATGAGTGAAAACTCATTCAATCTAGCATTGATGGGCACTTTTGGTAGGAATTCAAACTCGAGAGTCGGAGTTGATGAAATCAACTCCAGATTCACATCTATTCCAGTTTCCCAGGATGATCTTCAGATGATTACACAGATACTGGATCAGATGCAGATTTACCAAAAAAAGATTGAGGAAAAGCTGAATAATAAATAGGCTCCACATCTAACCCCCCTAACATCAAGAAAAGAGAAAACTTGCATAATATTGGTGTTGTTCCAGTTGAGCAGAATTATTTTTCTGAGGTTCCATCGGATTTGACTGGGACTTATGATTTGTTGAATCAAGATACTGTTAGCCCTATTCCTAAAAACATTTTAGTTCTCCAAGAGCATTTTCAAAATTCTTCCAACTCCTATAACTAAAATTGGAGGAATAACCCGAACCCCTCCTAGAAAACCCCCTAATTAGGTTCCTTTCCAAAGGAAATTTCAACATGGGATCTATGAGCAAAATCACTTTTCTCTTGGATCTTCTCAAGAAGACATCAATACCCAGGTTATGAAGACCTTGTAGGGTATGCAAAATCAAATGACCAAGGTAATTTGTGTACTCACCAATTTACAAAATCATATTGGTGTTACACCTGATCAAAGACCTACAGGCAATTTGGCTTCTCAACCCATGCCTAATCCCAAAAATTGAAGGAACCACTTTCAAGGCAAAAATCCCAATCATCCCACTCTCGCAGCTCCTCAGTACCCTTCAGGTTTCCATCAAAACCAAGCTTCGCGACCTCCTCTAAGAAACAATCATACTGCCAATGTAGTAACCTTAAGGAGTGGAAAAACTACTCAGGATTCACCCACATCTAGAACCCAAATCAATATACAAGAAAGTTGACTCTTCTCCTTCTAAATCGACTCAGGAACATTCAAATGCACCAGAGCAAAGACCTATCCCTTTTCCACAAGCACTTTATTTCACCAAAAAGAAAAAGAAATCCGAGCCCTCTGATATGGAATGTTTGGAACTTTTTGGGCAAGTTGAAATAAACATCCCTTTCCTAGATGCAATTAAATATATTCTTGCCCATGCCAAATTCTTAAAATATTTATGTACCCCAAAAAGGTAGTCTAGAAATCTAGGGAAGGTGATTCTTTCTGAGATAGCTAAATTATGGAGAGCAAATTGCCTCTTAAAACATAGGATCTGGGTGCACCTCTAATTTCAATTTTCATAAATGACACCACCATTGATCATATCCTCCTTGATCTTGGTGCATCCAGTAATCTTATCCCCACAATTATTTTTAAGGAATTTAGATTGAGTGAGCTTAAACCTTTTGAGGTTACTCTACAATTGGTTGATCGATCGACAATTAAACCTAAGGGGATTGTCGAGGATGTTATTATTCGGGTCTAGAATTGTCTATTAGTGGTAGATTTTCTCATCCTAGATATCAAGGTACCTAAAGCTCTAAAGAATGCCCCCATTATTCTTGGAAGACCTTCTCTTGCCACAGCTAAAGCAAATATAGATTGTGATTATGGAAAGACGAAGATTACTTGTGGTGGTGAACCTATCACCTTGGATATATTTCAGGCATCTAGGAGATTCCAAGAACCAGATTACTTTGATGATTCAGATTTGGAAATGGATAACTTGGTGGAAGAAACTATGCATATTTCACATGCAGGCACCTACTTTGCAATTGAATCCATTCCTGAGTCTCATTAGCCTCACCCTCCCACCCTAACTTCACCTTCCACATCTGACTTTTCCCCTCTCTCTTCTTCTCTGGACCTCCCTTCCCATTCTTTCTCTGAGAGGAGTCCACAATTGGATCTGAAACCTTTGCCTGACTCTCTAAAATATGTTTTCTTGGACCTAATAATTCTATGCCCGTAATTATCAATTCTCATCTCTCTGGGGATCAAGAGGAAAAACTTCCCAAGTTCTGAGCCAAAATAGAAAAGCCATTGGTTGGTCTTTACATGATCTTAAGTGTATTAATCCATCCTATTGCACTCACCGTATCTATCTTGAGGATGACTTTCACCCCTCTCGCCAGCCTCAATAGTGACTCAATCATAATATGCAGGAGGTGGTTAAATAGGAGATCATTAAGTGGCCTGATGCTGGCATTATTTACCCAATCTTGGATAGCACATGGGTTAGTCCAACTCAAGTTGTTCCCAAAAAGGTGGGACTAACAATCATCACTAATGAGAAAGGGGAAAATATTGCCACTTGGACTGCTTCTTGATGTGTGTACATTGATTACTGAAAATTAAACACCGTCACCAAGAAAGATCATTTTTCACTCTCTTTTATTCATCAAATTTTGGAGCACTTAGTCCATAAAGAGTATTATTGTTTTCTTGATGGATACTCTAGCTATAATCAAGTCGCAGTTCACCGAGAGGATGAAGAGAAGAGTACATTCACCTGCCCCTTCAGAACCTTTGCTTTCCGGAGGATACCTTTTGGATTGTGCAATGCACCTGCTACTTTTTCAGTAGTGCATGCTTGCCATATTTTCTAAATTGGTAGGTGAATGTCTTGAGATTTTTATGGATGACTTCTTTGTTCATGGAGATTCTTTTGATTTCTGTCTTGATAACCATAACAAGACTCTCCAAAAGGGAAATTCAAACACCCACCCACATGGAAAAAGCAAAGGGGAGAGAGAGATGGATGGAAGGGGCGACCAGGCGGCTAGGGTTGGGAAGCAATGGAGGAGGATGGATGGAGGACTTGGAGACCCAAATCTTGGAAGAGAAGGGAGAGTAGATGGTTTTTCTCATAGGGAAGGGTTGTAAGGGGTGGGATGAGAGAGGTATAGAGAAAGACTAACGGTGACATCCTTTGCTACCGGTGTAGAAGAAGAGGGCACATGGCTGCTGACATCGAACGATGCATTTAGGTTAAAATCGTTCATTGTAGCACATTTTACAATGTTAATTTTAATAAGAAGAATCGGACATGAGTCCGAGTGTTGAACACAGGGAGGCATGAAATTGGATCGAATACATGCTTTGGTGTCACAAAAATTCATTGTTTGATTCGTTTGCGAAAGAGAGAATGAGAAAGAAAGAGATATTGGGGGAGAGAGAGAGAGAGAAAGAAAGAAAGGGAGATAGGGTTAGAGAATCATAATAGAGATATGAGAATAATATATCAAATATTTACTCTATTGACTATCAAATGTAGTGTTCAACAATATGTAGATGAATGCTTAAATGAAAGAAACGAACTACACTATCCAAAGAAAATAAAACTAAGAACAAGGAATAAGAAAGCATCGAGGCAGCCATGGTGGTGGAGGAGCTTACATCGATAGCTCGACGTCTTCACAACCTTGCTTAGAGCTCTAAGGAGTAGTGGAGTTGCTTAGGTAGATGATGGGCAAAACTGGAAGGGGGTAGGCCCTTTTATAATGGAGGAAGAAGGCCAAAAGTCATCCTTGGGTCAACAATGACATTCGAAGGGTCTCTGAAGACCCGCTACAAGAATCGCAATAGGCCCTGCACTTGCACCTGCTGGCTTGCCTACCCCGTGCCATGTCACGCCTGCCGTGCCACACGCATGCGCTAGCACTACGCTGTGTGCTACGCACTGTTGCTGTGCCGCACTCGCTGTGCTTGTGTGCGCGCGCTGCCACTACACCTTGCTTCATTTGCAGAATTGATGGGGGGCCACAGGGATTCGAAACCGGTCCCCTCCTTTGCGAGCTGTGGTCAAGATCGTTGTGCTATGCCCAACGGATTGTTGCGAGGAGGATCCAAGGGCATGCAGTGGAGGCGGCTTCTCGGCCGTTGGATCTTGATCCAACAATCGAGAGTTGTTGATGAGGATGAACAGGAGCCAGTGCTAGCCGCTCATGGCTGGTGTTGGGTGGCCTACATGGCACCACGTGGTGCCATCTATGCTGTTCATCTTCTTTCTATTGTAGAGGATGCCACGGTACTCAGATCGAGATGATTCATGCACTGTTGGACTGCGATCATTGCTTCGGATCCATCTATACAGTCAGATTGTTCATCCGAAGCCCGTAAGATGTTGCACTACCCGATGGCCATTGATCTTCCTCGAACTTGTTGTGGGAGCTACGAAAGTTGGACTTCGTTCGATGTTTTGGATCCATCCGTACGGTCCGATTGCTCACTTGAGACTTATTTCAAAATGCACTTGCACACAAGGTGATTAAACATTAATTCTATGCAATCTTAATCATGAAATAACACAAAGTGCATGAGATGCTCCCAAACCCACTCTAACATGATATTATCGCACAAGTACCCTCAAAATTGACTCTAATTGATGATATTAACACTAAAAATTGTAGAGTCTTCATACCCCCATGCCCACCCCTTGCTAGTCCCTAGCATGGTTTAACCTAAATGCTATTTACAAAATAAAACTAGGAATTGATTACTTAGGTAGAAGTTGCTTGTTATCAGGAGGAAATTTCTACTAAGAACCTAATCGCAAAGACTCAATAGTGCCCGGGTTGCTTGCCAAAATGCCAACTGGCCGAGTCCTCGCCTTATTCTATATAGAAGCAAAAACATATTCTTTTCTTTTTCATCTTTTCTAATTTTGTTAACGGGCTAAATCGATGTTTTAAAATTATTTCATTGTCATATAGTTGAGATAATGCGAAAACAAATAATATTTATATCTCTAAAGATCGTCAGGAAAGTCCGAGGTCGAACGCAGGGAGCAAGTATAGCAATTAATCTCAAAGAGCACAATAGAATCACAAATATAAGCAATTTATAATGAGAATTTTAGTCAAAATTGATGTATCAGTAGAATCAAGTAACAATATGCAAAAAGAAGAGGGTAAAATGGTGATTTAAATCACCAAATTACCCTACAATGTTAAGCTCACAAGTTGTTCAAGTATCAGAATCAAGTATATCTCAAATCAAGAACCACAGAACCAATGTATTAGACGACAGAATAGGCAATCAAATGCCTTAACAGCAGAGGCTCAAGGTCCTCTCTTCTTCTCTTCAAGCCTCAAGTAGAGGCACAACACAGAGGCATGAAAGGCCTACCAACGACTAAGTGTAGAGAGGGCACAGCTAAGGGCAAACCCCCCCTCTCTATTTCTCTTTCCTTCTCTTCTTTCTCTCAAAGACCTGGGGTTAGCCGGGTTATCAAGTGGGTAGCTGGATCTGAATGGGACTAGACCCGCATGCGTGATTGCAGGCGAGGCGTGAAGGTGTAAGGAGTCACGTGAAGTGGGGACCTGACCCCCGATGTTCTTAGGCGAAGGGGTAGGATCACAAAAGAAACTTATATGCCATCACGAGCTCTTCCACTTCTGATGTGGGACTATCTTCAGGTCTTCACTTCGTGCGAACTGAGAGGGGAGAACATTTGATTTGAAGCTGAAGATGCTGCCCTTTTACCTAATTGATGCCTTGGAGTTGGTTCTGGATGCAATCCACGACACCTGGAGCATGATTGGATGAAGAACACTGCTACAACCTTGAAGAACAGACCAGAGACAAAGGTGGCTACAGTGGATCTCCGGTCGGACCTGAAATAGAAGAATACAACCTCTCAGCCACGTCAAATAAGTTCAGAAGATTTCCTAGATGACAACGAGTGTGGTGGGGGTAGTTTCGTGGAGTTTAGTGGCTGGTGGACTTTTGATGAAGTAGGTGAACACGTGCAGCGAGGGGTTAGTTCGGCAAAGGGTGTGAGAGACCAATAGCCTCAAATAAGTTGGGGCTTTTGGTCTATGAAGAACGACGGAGGTGTAAAGATCAAAAGTGGGTAGTTTAGTGGTCTGTAGTGGCCGTGTGAACTTGCCAGAGGTATGCCGGTGAGGTGGAAGATGGAGGTGGATCAAGTGTAGCGGAGGTCGAGACAGAGTTGTAGCGGCATGGTGATGATAAGTAGATGCTAGGGTGTTGAATGAGCAAAGTGTTGGATGAAGGGAGTGGAGGAGGCGCCAGGTCTGGTATGGCCGGCACCGAAGAAGAGGTTGCTCCAGTGAGATAGAACAGCGACGACGGAGGGTTCGGAGGCACCTCGCTGGTATTGTGAGGTGTAGAAAGACGAGGGTAGTTGGAACTAACGGCCTATTGTATGTGGCGGCCAGCGAAGAGGCTAAAGGTAGAGGAGTCACCGTAGACGAGTTGGAGCGAGCCGATGGTAGGAAAAGAAGAGGTATTTTTGGCTCAAAAACTTGCTATGGAGGTGAGGATGGCCACGGGTAGCTTTTGTAGGCCATCAGGCGAGCCTTCAAGCTTGGAAACAAGCTTGAAGAGCTTGAAATCTTCAGGTTATGTTTAGGATTTTTCAAGGGTTCATACAAGCTTTTGGCTTGATTTGGAAGGTGGCCGAACTCGAATAGGTTGTGTTAATATGGTGAAATTGTTGTTGAAGTGAGTATAGTGGTTAACCTAAATCGAGTCTAACCATCTTTTTACAAAATTTTTTTACCTGGCCTACTTAATTTTATCTTGGTCACTTTTAGGCCCAGGGTCGATCTCAGGGAGGTAGGGATTAAAGTTGAAGGAGTTTCTACGCCTTTCTTAAAACGTATCTCTTCCCTGCATTTATTATGTTTTCTGTTCTCTTCTATTTAAGATTTTTTTTGTTGATAATATTGTCCTTGAGGCACACCCTCAAAATCAAGTTGTTGGCTTTGAGCCAAATTGTTCTTGGCTTTAAGCCAAATTAGGGTTCTAAAAACTGGTCTTACTATTCGCAAGATCGAGTACCTGTAAGACAAGGATTATCTTTTCTCTTTTACTTTTTTCTTATCTTTTTAATAGCAGGAAACAAAAGAGACATAAAAACAAGGTAGGTTGCTTGTAGAGAAATAAATACAGTCTCTATATATATAGATATGTATATATTATATATATAGGGGTGGGGGTGGAAGTGGAAATGGTGTGTAGCACAGTGTCGAGTTGGTCCACGTCTAGTAAGACGCAACCAATAGGATGAAGTGCCACATGGAGTGAGGGACGGATGTGTGGGAGTGTGTACGGAGGTGCTTTCTTTACGCGGGTATCGGGGAATATCAGCAACTGGTGCAGATATTCCCACGATATAATGTGCGGTGGAGTGACTAGTGCAAGGGCGTATGGATACAGGTGGGTGATGTGTATGTAAATATATATATATATACACGTGTATATATATAGATCGGGTTGTAACTATATAGGTGTATATGTAGTTATGTATATATATATATAGATATATAAATATAAATATAGGTATATATATATATTTGTAACTAGATATATATGTATATATATTTAACTATATAGATATATATATGTATATAGATATATTTGTATAAGTATCTATGTATATAGATATATATAGATATGTGTATGTATGTATATATATATATGTATATAGTAATATATGTATGTGTATATGTATATATATATGTATATATGTATGTATATATGTATATATGTATAAATATATATATATATATATGTATGTATGTATGTATGTATGTATGTATGTATATATACTTATATATAGTTGTATAGGTATGAATATGTATATATATATATGTATAAGTTTGTATAGGTGTGTATAAGTGAGTGTGTGAGCGTACGAGTGTGTATGTGTACTAGTGTGTGTGTGTATGAGTGTGGGAGTGCATGCTGGAGGAGTGTGAGAGAGAGCGGGCAAGTTAAGACGTCTGGCGGACGTGGGCGTCGTCTGATCTCGCAAGGGTGCAGGCGCGAGCACGAGCGTAGAGGGAATGCGCGGGCTGTGGTCACGCGCAGACGGGTGCGGGTGCAGATGCAGGCACGGGTGTAGATGCGGCGCTGGCGCTGACGCGGGCGACCGACTGGAGTGGGTTGCGGCGAGGAGAGAGAGCACACGGTGACCGGATAAGTGAGAAACAAACAGGTCACCGCACTGTAGCTACAGTTCCGCATTGAGAGGCGTGAACAGTAGCTACAGTGCCGAGCGAAGTGAGCAACCAGTTACGGCCGGTTCTGCATGCGTGGGTGCGCTAGAAGGTGCCTGCGTGCATGGGAAGAGCTTGCGGATGTCGCTAGCGTGTGCATGGTGGCCTGCGCTGCTGCTGGAGCTTCCGACCTTAGATCTCTGGCAATGGCAGCGAGAGCTTCCACCGAAGAAAACAGAGGGTGAAACCACCATGCCCACTTGCTCACGAAGGAGCTGGGCGATGGTGGAACTCACAGTGGTGGTCGTGGAACCACTGTGATCTTGCTCCTGCCCGCAGTGTGTCTCTTCAATGAGAAGAGAGACTGCATATGGAGAGGGAGAGGGGAGGAAGATGGCCTGGAGGAAGGTGTCTGTTGGTGGTGTCTGTTCCAGGCTCCCCCTCGCAAGGAAGAAATGAAGAAGGTGAAATTGCGAGGCAGCACTTGAAGAAGATGTTAATTAAATGGCCAATTATTCGCATTCTTCTCCCCTCTTTAAAAATGCATGCTTGTGTCTTTTTACAAATGCAACTATAGCTACCTAAGATGCAATGGTAGTGCTAGGAAATAACATAAGATGGCATATTTATTGGTGTATTTTTGCTGTGCAATCATAAGGCCATGAAAGAGCTCAATGAAGGAGGATCTCGTTAGGAGCCCTTCCATTTTTGGGAGAGATCTGCTAAGGAATTAGAGAGAACTCTCTGATTGAAGGTCGTCGGAGTAAAAGTTCCTTTACAATAATGGTGGAGGGACTAATTTGTGAAAAAGTTGAAGAAGTTGGGGGGCTTTTTGTAAGAATTTTAAAAGTTGAGGGGCTTTTTGTAAGAAAAAGAGTTAGAACAGGATTAAAATGCAAACTAGGTCAAGATGATCTCAAATTAGGCCCAAATTTTGGTACAAACCTAATTTGGACCTAAGAAATTTAATGGTGAAGTTGGATTTTGGTTTTGACCAAGTTTGATTGAGTAATTTTTGCAAAAACCCAAATTAAGGCAACTACCTATTTGACTCTACTTTAGGTCAAAATGGGTTCAGATGGTCAAAGTAAGGATACCAAACCATTTGGAATATTTCTATTATTTTTTGAAGGTTTAGGTGAATTTTATCCTGACTAGAACCTCAATTAATTAAGCGGGTTTATTTTTAAGATTTCAGATGTGCATTAATTCTTGAGATGTGTGAAAAACCCATATCGTTCTACATGGACCCTCTTATTGAACATTAATGACCATTTGACCTTTAATTATCCCCTAGAATACCCCATGGTTATTCTGTATTTGTGGAATGCTGTTAATTTTGCAGAAATAACCTTGTATTCTTCCCTTCTTTTCAACATAGGATAATGTGCCCTTAGGACCATCTGATGGATATGTAGGAGCTTTTATCAACCTTATCAGATCAAATTGACCTAGTTATGGCTCATGATGGTGTTCCCATCATACCCCCATGCCTATCTTTTGCTAGTCCCTTAGAAAATTCTATGGATCAGGCTAGTTATCTTGGTCGGATGTAACCATCAGGATCCCTACTAAGCTGCATCTCTAGGAATCAGATCTTAATATTAATAGTAGGCTTAGAGGTACTCCAGTACCGACCCAGATCCAAACCTGAGTAGCTTTTGTCTTAGTCTGCCATGAAGGTTTCTAAGGCCCGAAGTAACTATCCTAAGGTTCGTTGGACCCACCAGTTAAAGCACTTGTGCTTATAACATGGTTTACCTAGGTTCAGTTTGCCAGTGCATTTTAAGAGAGAGAGGGATAGAAGATTTTCATTTTTGGAGAGCTTTCTCTCTCTTTTTCTTTTCATTATATTTTTCCTTATATCCAACCTCAAATTGGCCCTAAACATGTTCTGTATCAGATTCCTTGTCCTCACCATCAATCCTCATAGGGTCCCTAGCAATTGATGCTTCAGGATAGCACCGCTCATGGAAACCCCCAGAACCTGTCTTTTGACACTTCAGGATAGTGTCGCCCATGACATTCTGTAGCTAAATCCAGACCTTGGCAATCGACATTTCGTGATAATGCTGCCCATGACATCTGAACCAGCACAAGGTGCTTACGTGTCCCCGGTATGATATTTAGACATCCTAGGAGACAAGCATTGAGGAGACGATATGTTATTGTGCATCTTCAAGGGGAATTTCCCACCCCTCTGCGCTGAGAACTCATCCAAATCAACTTGTGTTTTCAAGACACTCCTAATCTAGATCTTAGGACCATTTTCAGAATATCATGAATGCTTTTTGGCGTGATTTCATATTTAACCGCACTGAACCAGAATGTGTGTTATTTAGGGTGCTTAAGTTACCAGGTCCCGCAAACCAGAGGTCAGTTAATGGGGCAAAATAATCTCTAAGCCTTAGACCTAATACATAAACTTTGCATTTTTCTCAACCTCTTGAGGATTAATCCGGATCTTGACAAGTAGTTGAGTGTTTAAATCTCAAACTAGATCCAAGAGGCCTAAGGTCGGTATTTGCCACTAATCCCTTAAGTTTTAGCCTTCCAGGTCTGAATTCATCATTTGATCCAACATAGAAGTTAGGTAAGTTCCATATTATTTTTAAGGGACTCTCTTTTTTCTTTTTTTTTGCTCCTTTTTTTCTTCTCTTTTTGTTTCTTTCCCTCCTTTACTTCATTGTTCTCTCAAATAGATATTCTTTTGCCTCAACCTCCAAAATGTTTTATTTATTTATTTTTTTATGCGAAATCCTTTTGTGATTTGATTTTCATGGCATTTTGCACTTTAATACCCCCATGCCTACGATTTGCAATGTCCTTATTGTAAATTAGGTGGGTTCAAGTTCAGCTTAGATCGTACATTAGAACAGGGTCAAAGGGTGAGTGGACGGATCGGGATGTCTTTTGCTAACGATTTCAAGCTTTGATACAAGTATCAAAGGTAGAGTTGGCTGTTCTAATGGATGAACCCTAAAGTTCAATTTGAATTCAGTAAAAAGATATGTCAAAAGGGTTTCGGGTTTTTTCAAAATATGACGGGTTGCTTCTCGTTAAGCACTAAGTTTAATGCCATCAGCTTGGTGCAATGAGCTCAAGGAGAATGGAGATCAAAAGATAATGCAGCCAAGTTTGTGTCAGTGAGTTCGATGAATGCTTTAAGTCTCTGACTGTTCACAATAAATGGTTCAGAATTCAGGCTGAGTTCACTGATTTCAACGGCCCCATTTCCAAAGTCAAGTCAGACAAGAAATGGTCCAATCCATTTTGATTTGAGTTTTCCTGGGAACAGTTTGAGTTTGGCATCAAAGACTTCGACCTTCTGACCAGGATGGAAAGTTTTTCGTGATATGTGCTTTTCGTGAAAAGCTTTAACCCGCTCTTTATAAATTCATGAGTTATCATATGTGTCATTACGTAGTTCCTTAATCTCGTTCATTTGTAATTGGCGGTGGGTTCTAGCCTTCAAAAGATTTAGGTTGCACTTCCGTACTGCCCAATAGGCTTTGCGCTCCATTTCAACGGGTACGTGACATGCCTTCTTGTACACGAGTCTAAAAGGAGACATGCCTAGTTGGGTTTTGTGAGCGGTCCTATAGGCCTAGAAAGCTTCTGGAAGGTGGGCTGACCAATCCTTCCTATCAGGTCAAACAGTGACCTGAAGGATTTTCTTGGTCTCCCTATTTGATAGTTCAACCAATCCATTGGTTTGTGGGTGATATGGAGTCGAGATTTGGTGCGGCACCCCGTACTTTGTCATTAGGGATCTGAACTGTGCATTCGTGAAATGGGTCCCTCCATTAGAGATAATCACGCATGGAACACCGAACCATGAGAAGATGTGTTAATGAATGAATTTGATCACCACCTTATGATTGTTGGTTTGGGTTGGGATGGCTTCGATCCATTTAGACATGTAGTCCACATCGAGGAGAATGTATTCGAAGCTGTCCGATTTAGGGAATGGTCCCGTGAAATCAATCCCCCATATATCGAAGATTTTGCACACGAGTTTTGGCTATAGAGGCATCATATTGCGGTGGCTCATGTTGCCCAAGGTCTGGCAACGAGTACATTCCTTATAGTAATTGTGTGCATCTTTGAAGATCATGGTCCAATAAAAGCCACACTAGAGGACTTTAGTTGTGGTTTTATGTCCGAAAAAGTGTCCATCGCAGGCCTGGTCATGGCATAAGGACAAGATGTCCTATATTTCCACTTCTGGGACCCATCGTCTGATGATCTAATCAACACCAATGCGGAAGAGGTATAGGTCTTCCCATATGTAGTACTTGGCATCGGAAAGTAATTTGTCTTTCTTGGCCTTCGACCAATCAAATGGGATCTAATGAGATGCCAAGTAATTCACCATATCTGCAAACTAGAGAAGTCTCGCACTAATAGTCAGAGGTGCTCATTTGGAAAATGTTCTGTGATTGGTCCAGAAGGGTCAATAATAGAAGGAAGGCCGGATAAGTTATCAGCTACCACATTCTGCTTTCCCACCTTATCGTAAATCTTGAGGTTGAATTCTTACAACAACATGATCCAGTAGATTAGTCGAGGTTTCACGTCCTTCTTCGTAAGTGCCTCATTGTAGTGTGATTTGAGTAGATGATAATGCAGGAACCCAAGAGATATGATCAAAATTTTTCCAGGACAAATACTATAGTTAGCAGCTCTTTCTTAGTAACCATATAGTTATACTAAGCCTCGTCGAGTGTCTTGATAACATAGTAGATGACCATAGGTTTCCTGTCGATTTTCTATCCAAGCACTGCACCTGCTACATAGTTAGATGCATTGCACATGATCTCAAAGGGCTAAGACCAGTCAGGGGATTGCAGGATAGGTACTTGGGTGACTCAGTCATGTAAGCTCTCAAATGCGTGAGTGCACTCATCATTGATCTCAAAGGGGACATCTTCTGACAAGAGACTAATTAGGGGGCACATGATTTTCGAAAAATCAGGAATGAATCGACAGTAAAAATTGATGTGCCTTAGAAAAGATCTGATGTCCTTGACCGAGCTAGGAATAGGTAACTTGGAAATCAAATTTACATTTGCTTGATTGACCTGGAAGTCTTTTTTAGAGATGAGGTGTCCCAGGACAATACCCTCAGGAACCATGAAGTGGCTCTTTCCCCAGGAAAGAACCAAATTCACGTCAATGCATTGCCTGAGGATTTGGACCAGATGTAGGAGGCACTCATTGAAAGATTTCCCAAATACCGAGAAGTCGTCCATGAAGACTTCAAGGTATTCACCTACCATATTAGAAAATATGGCTAGCATGCATCGTTGAAAGGTGGCAGGTGCATTGCATAGCCCAAAAGGCATCCAACGGAATGCGTACGTCCCATAGGGGTAGGTGAAGGTAGTCTTCTCTTGATCCTCAGGATTGATTACTACTTGATTATACCCGGAGTACCCATCCAGAAGGCAAAAAAATCGATTTCCCTCTAGTTTCTCGAGAATATGATTAATAAAAGGTAGTAGGAAATGGTCCTTTGTGGAGGCATTCAGTCTTCGGTAATCAATGTAGACTCCACGAATTCACAATACAGGTCGAGATGGTTTCTCCGATTTTTGTCGTGATTATAGTGAGCCCTACCTTTTTAGGCACAACCTGGATTGGGCTCACCTAACGACTATCAGAGATTGGGTAGATGATCCCGACATCTAGCCACTTAATGATCTCTTTCTTCAGGACATCCTGCAGATTTGGATTTAGACGTCTCTGCATTTCATGGGATCGTCGTGAGTGTTGGTGAAAGAGTACCACAATCGTCAATTTTGATGATAACAAAATACTTGTGTTTTAACATTTGCATTTGAGTTTAAGATTTCAGGATAATTGAAAATGGATACAAGTGTGAAGGACCTCAGAGCTCGCGTCCATGGTGGATTGGAGGAGCTCATTGGAGGAGAAGGAGCTTCGCAAGGAGTGAAAGCTTGAAGAAGGAAGGAGATGAAGAATAGGATAGATATTCTATTCATGTATTCCTTGTTTTATTATTCCTTGTGTTTTCTTTCTTAGATGCATGTTAAAGAGCCTCAAAGTACCCTTACCGTAGTCCTAGGAACACTTGCACTACCCTAGGATACTTAGGTTTTTCGTAGAGAACTTAGAAAACCTAAATAGGCTTTAAATAGCCCTTTCAGATGTCTAACTCTAAATTCAAACGTCTGATAATGTACTTTAAGACATCTGAATGTTGAATCAAATGTCCGACCACTTAGGCTAGACTTAGTAGGTTCTGTCTATTGAAATCAGACGACTAACCCATAGTTCAGACGTCTTAGAAGATGTCTGATGACTTTGCTAGACATCCAACTAGAGGACCGTTGGCCTTAGAAGCTAGCCTTAGAGGATTAAACCTATTATGACCTAATTTTGGCTTTTAGACATCCGACATTCTTCCAAGACGTCTGATAAATAGACGTTGAGCCTCGATTAACCCCAAATCACTTCTCTTAAGTAATATAGTCGTTATATGCCTCGGGAAATCCATTCCTGTTGTATTCTAGTTTTCTAGACATCCAAACCTTGTGCCAGAAGTCCAACCTATCGTCTGACTAGATTACACTAGAACTCTGTTTAGGTCTGACTTGAGTCAGTAAGGAAACCTGTCTAGAATTAGATGTCTGATCTAGTTTTCAACCATCTGAAACATGACTTCCAGAGGTCTAATAGTTTTACCAAACATCTGATGACCCTATCAGAATCATTAATGATTCTGATTGCGGCTTGTTTTTCCTTGGGATGATCCCCAATGGCTTCCTTAGGCTTCCAAAGCCTTCCTTGGCCTTCCTAAGCCATCTATAAATAGGAGAGGCCCCTTGCCTTGTAGAAACACACCAAGTAACACATTTCCACATCTTTTGTGTCCAAGAGAAGTAGAAGTACTAGCTCTCACAAGCTTCAGTTCTACATCAAGAGAGCATCATCTTCACTGTGCACTCGCACTCACTCCGCGACTACGAGAGCGACATAGTGCCTATGCATGGTTCACGCATCTGTGACAAGCCGATGCACTTCCAACAAAGGGAAGTAATCTTTACCTATAGTAGCTAAGTTTAGGATTTATACTTTGTGGCTCTATAGGTTTTGTTTTGTAATATTTCTTTGTTATTGTGTTGGGTATTCGCCTTACGAATTCCCATCTCCTTCGTCAGAAAAAAACCTTCTCGTGAAGAGGAGGGGTTTGAGGAATGCTACCCTCGTACTTGTAGCATGGTTGTATTGAGGTTGAACTACCTGCGTTAAAGTAGTTGGTTAGTGGATTTTGATTGACTCCGTCGATAGGGAAATCCTAACTCGAGAGGGTTAGGTGGTGGTTTTTACCTGGGTTGAGTTTCCACCTAAAAATCACTTATGCATTTGTGTGATTGCTTTTTCTGTGAGATTGTTCATTTTGCTTCCGCACTTTATTTTTTTTATCACGTAAGTCTCACCCCCTCCTGTAGGAACCTTCAGTGAGCCTTCTTAAATGTAGATGCGATGTATGCAATACAAAGGGTTGATACCAGTCAAGTCATCGAGAGTCCATCCAATGACTCTCCATTGCTGCTTGAAGATGGAAATCAGTTTCATTTATTGATCCAAGGTAAGTCGGAAATTGATGATCACAGGTAATGTGTGATTTGAACCTAAAAAGATGTATTTTAAATGATCAAGGAGGGGTTTCAACTCCATAACAGGGTTGTCAGCAACAGTAGGTGGTTCAGGGTAGGGTTCAGGAGCAAAGGTAGGAGCCGTAGGTGTATCTAGGTCAAGTCTAGGCTCCTCTAACTGTGGGTTGTGATCTTCTTGTGGTTGAATGTCAGGAATAATTAGGTTTTCCTCTAAGAATTGGTCCTTAATCACAGACTTGATATCACAGATTTGCTTAATAGCCCCACAGTTGATTCCTTTTTGGGCCTTAAAGATATCAATCTTTAAAGTTTTGTCCCCAATTTCAACTCAATCTGGCCCTCTTTACAATTGATATTAGCCCTAGCTATGGCCAGGAATGGTCTCCCTAATATGATTGGTGTATTTTTCAAATTCTCGAGAGCATCCATGTCTAATACGATGAAATCCACAGGAAAATAGAAATCACGTATTCGAACTATAACATCCTCGAGAATTCCTTTAGGTGACTTGATGGATCGATCTGCTGATTGCAAAGTCACCTCAATTTGTTTAAGCTCAGATTCCTCAAGGTGGTCTAGTAGGGATGTAGGTATCAAGTTTATGGAAGATCCTAGATCCAATAAAGCTCTATCAAACTATATATCACCGATTGTATAGGAGATAAGAGGGGTACTAGGGTATTTTACCTTAGGCGGGAGTTTGCTCAAAATGATGGAGCTGGCTTGCAATGACAATATGATCGAATTCCGGCCCTTGGTTCGTAGCTTA